>BSUD01000005.1:22817904-23143571 GCA_033239045.1 Fagopyrum esculentum | reverse complement strand
TAGTTTGTTCTCCCATCATTGTCGATATGGATGTCTACAATAGCTTTGTGTTGATTGTAGGCGAAATGGAGCTAAATGGGAGCTATTGAGAGAGAAAAGAGAGGATTCGATCATATCCGAGGATTAGGAACACATCAAGGAAGCTAAGGAAGGAGCTAGGATGAAGAATGTCACGACACAAAGGAAACCACAAGTAATCTACACTTCCACGCCCTACATTACGGCCGTAGAAGAGTCAACGCTCTAAACCACGGCCGTGGATCTTGGCATCATGAGCGTGGAGCATTCCAGTAGGTTACACGGCCTAAAGTACAGTCGTGGAAGTCACAAGAGACCGTAATCCATTTCCACGCTCTAAACCACGGTCGTGGAACATCAGGAGACCGTGATTTAGGCAATCTTTTGACGAATCATTTATTGCCACATCATCTACGTAGTTGGGCTTGAAGATACCTTTTTCTCGACTGATAAAAAGGCTGGAAGAAGGATTTTTCGGGGACCTCGTTTTGGAGAGTTTGTTTGAGGGTTTCGCAAGGAGCTTTGCGGAAGCGCCGGTAGTTTGTACTCCCGAAGATTGTTTGTTGTGAAAGTTGCACCCTTTTCTTAGGTTTTGATATTGAAGACGGATTTACATCCCGTTCTTCGTGTTTGCCCAAGATCATTGTGAAGTTTTGTGTTATATTCTGAATCCATTGAGTATTCCATTTTGTGTTTTCAATTTGGGATTGACTTTGAGTTATATTCGAGTTTTCGAGGCCGCTACCATCATAACAACTAAGGATTGAAGAAGCTGCAGTTAGGAGGAATTTTTGGAGGCTGAAGGAAGATTGAAGGAATGAAGTTGATAGCTTTTGTGAAGGGTTTTGTAAGATTCTCTTAAATTCCCTTCTTTGTTGACTTGTCTTATTGGATTGTGATCCAAGGAACGCTTGTTGTTTGATTCAGTTATTGAAGCCTTTTTATTAAGGTTTTTGTGTTCAATTATTCACTTTCTTCCCATATATTTGATTATTGATTTCATGATGATGAGTGGCTAATTTCCTTGTGCGATTCTAGGGTGATTGGCTGAAGGTTGTGGGAAAAACAATGATAGAATAATCTTAAATTTTAGTAGGACCCCGAAAGCTCGAGTCTTTAACCTTAACCTTAGAACATCTCGTTAAGTCGATGAACATCTCGGCCGGGGTGGAATTCGTCTGACCGAGGTGACCTTTCTTATCCGAAACTGAGAGTTAAGTGTTAGAGTTTGCCAAATCATATTCTTATTACACCTTTCGTGGTTCAATGCAAGCTTCGGATGAGACTTACCCGGTAATTCCTTAGTTTGTTTACCCAAGATCATAAGTGTAGGTAATAAAGGTTTATCCTTTATTGGGGTTTGAGTGTGCCTTCATCCCATCTTTGTGAGTTAGCCTGAAACTTACCCAGTAAAGGTTGATTCTATTCCCTTAGATGGTTTGTTGGTTTGAGATTATAGTTCCTTTCCTTAGTACCTTGAGACTTACCCGGTAATAGGTTCTTTGGCTTGGAGGTAGTGAGTAGTGAGACTTACCCGGTGATCTATTCCACTTTAGTAACACCTTCCCTTTGCAAAAATCTCAGCTTTGTCCGCTTATCTTGAGTTGGAACCACAACTAGATGCTTTAATCCCTAGAATTGCATATTTCCTTTAATTGCTTTTTTATCATCTTTGATTGCTTTAATTGCTTTTGTGGTTAGTTGCAATATTGACTACCTATATTGGTTTTGTTTCACCTAAGTCCCTGAGATCGACACCCCAGAATTCTTGCTTTTACTACGATTGACCCGTACACTGCGGGTTCGCATCCTTGTATTAGGCATACATCTAGGGTTATAAATTTAAAGCTTGCACACACCTTTTGGAGCTAACAGTTAGCATGAAATATTGCGATATTCTAGGCACTTATTCTAGTTGTTTTTCCCTCATTATTGTGTACATGGATGAAGTTTTGAAGCAGTTATTAGTTTGTTCTCCCATCATTGTCGATATGGATGTCTACAATAGCTTTGTGTTGATTGTAGGCGAAATGGAGCTAAATGGGAGCTATTGACAGAGAAAAGAGAGGATTCGATCATATCCGAGGATTAGGAACACATCAAGGAAGCTAAGGAAGGAGCTAGGATGAAGAATGTCACGACACAAAGGAAACCACAAGTAATCTACACTTCCACGCCCTACATTACGGCCGTAGAAGAGTCAACGCTCTAAACCACGGCCGTGGATCTTGGCATCATGAGCGTGGAGCATTCCAGTAGGTTACACGGCCTAAAGTACAGTCGTGGAAGTCACAAGAGACCGTAATCCATTTCCACGCTCTAAACCACGGTCGTGGAACATCAGGAGACCGTGATTTAGGCAATCTTTTGACGAATCATTTATTGCCACATCATCTACGTAGTTGGGCTTGAAGATACCTTTTTCTCGACTGATAAAAAGGCTGGAAGAAGGATTTTTCGGGGACCTCGTTTTGGAGAGTTTGTTTGAGGGTTTCGCAAGGAGCTTTGCGGAAGCGCCGGTAGTTTGTACTCCCGAAGATTGTTTGTGGTGAAAGTTCCACATTTTTCTTAGGTTTTGATATTGAAGACGGATTTACATCCCGTTCTTCGTGTTTGCCTAAGATCATTGTGAGGTTTTGTGTTATATTCTGAATCCATTGAGTATTCCATTTTGTGTTTTCGATTTGGGATTGACTTTGAGTTATATTCGAGTTTTCGAGGCCGCTACCATCATAACAACTAAGGATTGAAGAAGCTGCAGTTAGGAGGATTTTTTGGAGGCTGAAGGAAGATTGAAGGAAGAAAGTTGATAGCTTTTGTGAAGGGTTTTGTAAGATTCTCTTAAATTCCCTTCTTTGTTGACTTGTCTTATTGGATTGTGATCCAAGGAACGCTTGTTGTTTGATTCAGTTATTGAAGCCTTTTTATTAAGGTTTTTGTGTTCAATTATTCACTTTCTTCCCATATATTTGATTATTGATTTCATGTTGATGAGTGGCTAATTTCCTTGTGCGATTCTAGGGTGATTGGCTGAAGGTTGTGGGAAAAACAATGATAGAATAATCTTAAATTCCAGTAGGACCCCGAAAGCTCGAGTCTTTATCCTTAACCTTAGAACATCTCGTTAAGTCGATGAACATCTCGGCCGGGGTGGAATTCGTCTGACCGAGGTGACCTTTCTTATCCGAAACTGAGAGTTAAGTGTTAGAGTTTGCCAAATCATATTCTTATTACACCTTTCGTGGTTCAATGCAAGCTTCGGATGAGACTTACCCGGTAATTCCTTAGTTTGTTTACCCAAGATCATAAGTGTAGGTAATAAAGGTTTATCCTTTATTGGGGTTTGAGTGTGCCTTCATCCCATCTTTGTGAGTTAGCCTGAAACTTACCCAGTAAAGGTTGATTCTATTCCCTTAGATGGTTTGTTGGTTTGAGATTATAGTTCCTTTCCTTAGTACCTTGAGACTTACCCGGTAATAGGTTCTTTGGCTTGGAGGTAGTGAGTAGTGAGACTTACCCGGTGATCTATTCCACTTTAGTAACACCTTCCCTTTGCAAAAATCTCAGCTTTGTCCGCTTATCTTGAGTTGGAACCACAACTAGATGCTTTAATCCCTAGAATTGCATATTTCCTTTAATTGCTTTTTTATCATCTTTGATTGCTTTAATTGCTTTTGTGGTTAGTTGCAATATTGACTACCTATATTGGTTTTGTTTCACCTAAGTCCCTGAGATCGACACCCCGGAATTCTTGCTTTTACTACGATTGACCCGTACACTGCGGGTTCGCATCCTTGTTTTAGGCATACATCTAGGGTTATAAATTTAAAGCTTGCACACACCTTTTGGAGCTAACAGTTAGCATGAAATATTGCGATATTCTAGGCACTTATTCTAGTTGTTTTTCCCTCATTATTGTGTACATGGATGAAGTTTTGAAGCAGTTATTAGTTTGTTCTCCCATCATTGTCGATATGGATGTCTACAATAGCTTTGTGTTGATTGTAGGCGAAATGGAGCTAAATGGGAGCTATTGAGAGAGAAAAGAGAGGATTCGATCATATCCGAGGATTAGGAACACATCAAGGAAGCTAAGGAAGGAGCTAGGATGAAGAATGTCACGACACAAAGGAAACCACAAGTAATCTACACTTCCACGCCCTACATTACGGCCGTAGAAGAGTCAACGCTCTAAACCACGGCCGTGGATCTTGGCATCATGAGCGTGGAGCATTCCAGTAGGTTACACGGCCTAAAGTACAGTCGTGGAAGTCACAAGAGACCGTAATCCATTTCCACGCTCTAAACCACGGTCGTGGAACATCAGGAGACCGTGATTTAGGCAATCTTTTGACGAATCATTTATTGCCACATCATCTACGTAGTTGGGCTTGAAGATACCTTTTTCTCGACTGATAAAAAGGCTGGAAGAAGGATTTTTCGGGGACCTCGTTTTGGAGAGTTTGTTTGAGGGTTTCGCAAGGAGCTTTGCGGAAGCGCCGGTAGTTTGTACTCCCGAAGATTGTTTGTTGTGAAAGTTGCACCCTTTTCTTAGGTTTTGATATTGAAGACGGATTTACATCCCGTTCTTCGTGTTTGCCCAAGATCATTGTGAAGTTTTGTGTTATATTCTGAATCCATTGAGTATTCCATTTTGTGTTTTCAATTTGGGATTGACTTTGAGTTATATTCGAGTTTTCGAGGCCGCTACCATCATAACAACTAAGGATTGAAGAAGCTGCAGTTAGGAGGAATTTTTGGAGGCTGAAGGAAGATTGAAGGAATGAAGTTGATAGCTTTTGTGAAGGGTTTTGTAAGATTCTCTTAAATTCCCTTCTTTGTTGACTTGTCTTATTGGATTGTGATCCAAGGAACGCTTGTTGTTTGATTCAGTTATTGAAGCCTTTTTATTAAGGTTTTTGTGTTCAATTATTCACTTTCTTCCCATATATTTGATTATTGATTTCATGATGATGAGTGGCTAATTTCCTTGTGCGATTCTAGGGTGATTGGCTGAAGGTTGTGGGAAAAACAATGATAGAATAATCTTAAATTTTAGTAGGACCCCGAAAGCTCGAGTCTTTAACCTTAACCTTAGAACATCTCGTTAAGTCGATGAACATCTCGGCCGGGGTGGAATTCGTCTGACCGAGGTGACCTTTCTTATCCGAAACTGAGAGTTAAGTGTTAGAGTTTGCCAAATCATATTCTTATTACACCTTTCGTGGTTCAATGCAAGCTTCGGATGAGACTTACCCGGTAATTCCTTAGTTTGTTTACCCAAGATCATAAGTGTAGGTAATAAAGGTTTATCCTTTATTGGGGTTTGAGTGTGCCTTCATCCCATCTTTGTGAGTTAGCCTGAAACTTACCCAGTAAAGGTTGATTCTATTCCCTTAGATGGTTTGTTGGTTTGAGATTATAGTTCCTTTCCTTAGTACCTTGAGACTTACCCGGTAATAGGTTCTTTGGCTTGGAGGTAGTGAGTAGTGAGACTTACCCGGTGATCTATTCCACTTTAGTAACACCTTCCCTTTGCAAAAATCTCAGCTTTGTCCGCTTATCTTGAGTTGGAACCACAACTAGATGCTTTAATCCCTAGAATTGCATATTTCCTTTAATTGCTTTTTTATCATCTTTGATTGCTTTAATTGCTTTTGTGGTTAGTTGCAATATTGACTACCTATATTGGTTTTGTTTCACCTAAGTCCCTGAGATCGACACCCCAAAATTCTTGCTTTTACTACGATTGACCCGTACACTGCGGGTTCGCATCCTTGTTTTAGGCATACATCTAGGGTTATAAATTTAAAGCTTGCACACACCTTTTGGAGCTAACAGTTAGCATGAAATATTGCGATATTCTAGGCACTTATTCTAGTTGTTTTTCCCTCATTATTGTGTACATGGATGAAGTTTTGAAGCAGTTATTAGTTTGTTCTCCCATCATTGTCGATATGGATGTCTACAATAGCTTTGTGTTGATTGTAGGCGAAATGGAGCTAAATGGGAGCTATTGAGAGAGAAAAGAGAGGATTCGATCATATTCGAGGATTAGGAACACATCAAGGAAGCTAAGGAAGGAGCTAGGATGAAGAATGTCACGACACAAAGGAAACCACAAGTAATCTACACTTCCACGCCCTACATTACGGCCGTAGAAGAGTCAACGCTCTAAACCACGGCCGTGGATCTTGGCATCATGAGCGTGGAGCATTCCAGTAGGTTACACGGCCTAAAGTACAGTCGTGGAAGTCACAAGAGACCGTAATCCATTTCCACGCTCTAAACCACGGTCGTGGAACATCAGGAGACCGTGATTTAGGCAATCTTTTGACGAATCATTTATTGCCACATCATCTACGTAGTTGGGCTTGAAGATACCTTTTTCTCGACTGATAAAAAGGCTGAAAGAAGGATTTTTCGGGGACCTCGTTTTGGAGAGTTTGTTTGAGGGTTTCGCAAGGAGCTTTGCGGAAGCGCCGGTAGTTTGTACTCCCGATGATTGTTTGTGGTGAAAGTTCCACCTTTTTCTTAGGTTTTGATATTGAAGACGGATTTACATCCCCTTCTTCGTGTTTGCCTGAGATCATTGTGAGGTTTTGTGTTATATTCTGAATCCATTGAGTATTCCATTTTGTGTTTTCGATTTGGGATTGACTTTGAGTAATATTCGAGTTTTCGAGGCCGCTACCATCATAACAACTGAGGATTGAAGAAGCTGCAGTTAGGAGGAATTTTTGGAGGCTGAAGGAAGATTGAAGGAAGGAAGTTGATAGCTTTTGTGAAGGGTTTTGTAAGATTCTCTTAAATTCCCTTCTTTGTTGACTTGTCTTATTGGATTGTGATCCAAGGAACGCTTGTTGTTTGATTCAGTTATTGAAGCCTTTTTATTAAGGTTTTTGTGTTCAATTATTCACTTTCTTCCCATATATTTGATTATTGATTTCATGATGATGAGTGGCTAATTTCCTTGTGCGATTCTAGGGTGATTGGCTGAAGGTTGTGGGAAAAACAATGATAGAATAATCTTAAATTCCAGTAGGACCCCGAAAGCTCGAGTCTTTAACCTTAACCTTAGAACATCTCGTTAAGTCGATGAACATCTCGGCCGGGGTGGAATTCGTCTGACCGAGGTGACCTTTCTTATCCGAAACTGAGAGTTAAGTGTTAGAGTTTGCCAAATCATATTCTTATTACACCTTTCGTGGTTCAATGCAAGCTTCGGATGAGACTTACCCGGTATGTCCTTAGTTTGTTTACCCAAGATCATAAGTGTAGGTAATAAAGGTTTATCCTTTATTGGGGTTTGAGTGTGCCTTCATCCCATCTTTGTGAGTTAGCCTGAAACTTACCCAGTAAAGGTTGATTCTATTCCCTTAGTTGGTTTGTTGGTTTGAGATTATAGTTCCTTTCCTTAGTACCTTGAGACTTACCCGGTAATAGGTTCTTTGGCTTGGAGGTAGTGAGTAGTGAGACTTACCCGGTGATCTATTCCACTTTAGTAACACCTTCCCTTTGCAAAAATCTCAGCTTTGTCCGCTTATCTTGAGTTGGAACCACAACTAGATGCTTTAATCCCTAGAATTGCATATTTCCTTTAATTGCTTTTTTATCATCTTTGATTGCTTTTGTGGTTAGTTGCAATATTGACTACTTATATTGGTTTTGTTTCACCTAAGTCCCTGAGATCGACACCCCGGAATTCTTGCTTTTACTATGATTGACCCGTACACTGCGGGTTCGCATCCTTGTTTTAGGCATACATCTAGGGTTATAAATTTAAAGCTTGCACACATCTTTTGGAGCTAACAGTTAGCATGAAATATTGCGATATTCTAGGCACTTATTCTAGTTGTTTTTCCCTCATTATTGTGTACATGGATGAAGTTTTGAAGCAGTTATTAGTTTGTTCTCCCATCATTGTCGATATGGATGTCTACAATAGCTTTAGGTTGATTGTAGGCGAAATGGAGCTAAATGGGAGCTATTGAGAGAGAAAAGAGAGAATTCGATCATATCCGAGGATTAGGAACACATCAAGGAAGCTAAGGAAGGAGCTAGGATGAAGAATGTCACGACACAAAGGAAACCACAAGTAATCTACACTTCCACGCCCTACATTACTGCCGTAGAAGAGTCAACGCTCTAAACCACGGCCGTGGATCTTGGCATCATGAGCGTGGAGCATTCCAGTAGGTTACACGGCCTAAAGTACAGTCGTGGAAGTCACAAGAGACCGTAATCCATTTCCACGCTCTAAACCACGGTCGTGGAACATCAAGAGACCGTGATTTAGGCAATCTTTTGACGAATCATTTATTGCCACATCATATACGTAGTTGGGCTTGAAGATACCTTTTTCTCAACTGATAAAAAGGCTGGAAGAAGGATTTTTCGGGGACCTCGTTTTGGAGAGTTTGTTTGAGGGTTTCGCAAGAAGCTTTGCGGAAGCGCCGGCAGTTTGTACTCCCGAAGATTGTTTGTGGTGAAAATTGCACCCTTTTCTTAGGTTTTGATATTGAAGACGGATTTACATCCCGTTCTTCGTGTTTGCCTAAGATCATTGTGAGGTTTTGTGTTATATTCTGAATCCATTGAGTATTCCATTTTGTGTTTTCGATTTGGGATTGACTTTGTATAATATTCGAGTTTTCGAGGCCGCTACCATCATAACAACTGAGGATTGAAGAAGCTGCAGTTAGGAGGAATTTTTGGAGGCTGAAGGAAGATTGAAGGAAGGAAGTTGATTGCTTTTGTGAAGGGTTTTGTAAGATTCTCTAAAATTCCCTTCTTTGTTGACTTGTCTTATTGGATTGTGATCCAAGGAACGCTTGTTGTTTGATTCAATTATTGAAGCCTTTTTATTAAGGTTTTTGTGTTCAATTATTCACTTTCTTCCCATATATTTGATTATTGATTTCATGATGATGAGTGGCACATTTCCTTGTGCGATTCTAGGGTGATTGGCTGAAGGTTGTGGGAAAAACAATGATAGAATAATCTTAAATTCCAGTAGGACCCCGAAAGCTCGAGTCTTTAACCTTAACCTTAGAACATCTCGTTAAGTCGATGAACATCTCGGCCGGGGTGGAATTCGTCTGATCGAGGTGACCTTTCTTATCCGAAACTGAGAGTTAAGTGTTAGAGTTTGCCAAATCATATTCTTATTACACCTTTCGTGGTTCAATGCAAGCTTCGGATGAGACTTACCCGGTAATTCCTTAGTTTGTTTACCCAAGATCATAAGTGTAGGTAATAAAGGTTTATCCTTTATTGGGGTTTGAGTGTGCCTTCATCCCATCTTTGTGAGTTAGCCTGAAACTTACCCAGTAAAGGTTGATTCTATTCCCTTAGTTGGTTTGTTGGTTTGAGATTATAGTTCCTTTCCTTAGTACCTTGAGACTTACCCGGTAATAGGTTCTTTGGCTTGGAGGTAGTGAGTAGTGAGACTTACCCGGTGATCTATTCCACTTTAGTAACACCTTCCCTTTGCAAAAATCTCAACTTTGTCCGCTTATCTTGAGTTGGAACCAAAACTAGATGCTTTAATCCCTAGAATTGCATATTTCCTTTAATTGCTTTTTTATCATCTTTGATTGCTTTAATTGCTTTTGTGGTTAGTTGCAATATTGACTACCTATATTGGTTTTGTTTCACCTAAGTCCCTGAGATCGACACCCCGGAATTCTTGCTTTTACTACGATTGACCCGTACACTGCGGGTTCGCATCCTTGTTTTAGGCATACATCTAGGGTTATAAATTTAAAGCTTGCACACACCTTTTGGAGCTAACAGTTAGCATGAAATATTGCGATATTCTAGGAACTTATTCTAGTTGTTTTTCCCTCATTATTGTGTACATGGATGAAGTTTTGAAGCAGTTATTAGTTTGTTCTCCCATCATTGTCGATATGGATGTCTACAATAGCTTTGTGTTGATTGTAGGCGAAATGGAGCTAAATGGGAGCTATATTGAGAGAATCGAGAGGATTCGATCATATCCGAGGATTAGGAACACATCAAGGAAGCTAAGGAAGGAGCTAGGATGAAGAATGTCACGACACAAAGGAAACCACAAGTAATCTACACTTCCACGCCCTACATTACGGCCGTAGAAGAGTCAACGCTCTAAACCACAGCCGTGGATCTTGGCATCATGAGCGTGGAGCATTCCAGTAGGTTACACGGCCTAAAGTACAGTCGTGGAAGTCACAAGAGACCGTAATCCATTTCCACGCTCTAAACCACGGTCGTGGAACATCAGGAGACCGTGATTTAGGCAATCTTTTGACGAATCATTTATTGCCACATCATCTACGTAGTTGGGCTTGAAGATACCTTTTTCTCGACTGATAAAAAGGCTAGAAGAAGGATTTTTCGGGGACCTCGTTTTGGAGAGTTTGTTTGAGGGTTTCGCAAGGAGCTTTGCGGAAGCGCCGGCAGTTTGTACTCCCGAAGATTGTTTGTGGTGAAAGTTGCACCCTTTTCTTAGGTTTTGATATTGAAGACGGATTTACATCCCGTTCTTCGTGTTTGCCTAAGATCATTGTGAGGTTTTGTGTTATATTCTGAATCCATTGAGTATTCCATTTTGTGTTTTCGATTTGGGATTGACTTTGAGTTATATTCGAGTTTTCGAGGGTTTTCATCTTTCATTCTTCTTAATTTGATTTTTGATATCATAATGATGGTTATTGGCTAAAACCCTTTAGCAGTTCTAAGGTGAAGGGTTGATAGTTGTGGCTTAGATGATGATAGATTGATCGTAAATAGATTGGAACCTGAGAGTGTGAGAAACTTCGTCGACAACCAAGATCACGGTCTGTTCTTGAGATTCCACGGCCGTGGAACTCAAGATCTGCCCGTGATTTACCTTAGTTTACGAACCTTGCTTTTACTTTAATCCAAAGTTAAAGATTTGCTTTAACCTAGCATGGACTTGTCTTTTCTAGGTAGTAGTGAGACTCAACATCCTCTATTTCGGTTTCGAGTGTCACAACCTTAACCGTTTGAGCCTATCTTGATCCTTGGGTTACAAGTTTGGGTATTTGAGATCAATTCTGGTCCTTAGATCCTTTCTATACTGAAGCCTCAACAACCTTTATAGAGAGTTCTTTGGGTTAGACATATAGGGTTTTGGAACTTCACCGTACATTACTTTACTTTAGCGTACCTTTGCAATTCTCAACTCTGTCCTTTTACATATAGTATACCTTGAATCGATGGCCACAATTAGATACCTGAATCTTTAGGGTTGCTGTTTTCCCCAATATTTGCAAAGCTTTATACTTTTACTTGCTTGACGATTTGCAAACTGAATTTGTTCGCCCCAAATCCCTAAGTTCGACACTCTGGAATTCTTGCTTTACTACGCCGATCCGTACACTGCGGGTTCGCTTGCTTTTATTTCAGTTTTATAAATATAAAGCTTATTTGCACGCACACTTAGTGGTGAATATGCATGTACACTGGTGGTGGCTGCCAAGCCGCTAGGTCTGCAGGAGATGATCACCAGGAGTATTCTAGTTCCTCGTGGACTCACTACGCCATATGTGGCGATGCCTTGGGAGCCGACTGCCCCTCAGGGTATTAGGTGGTCAGCTCAGTTCTCAGTCTATGACCCTCAGTACTGGTCCACAACATGGATACCCTATATTGAGGATGCTAGAGATGCAGCAGCAGCTCAGGTGCAAGAGGAGGATGAGGATGACGATGGTGGTGCTGCCATGGAGACAAGGACGGATACAGCCGGTCCTAGTATACCAATCGTCGATCTAGACGATGAGGAGACAAAGGAGGAGCCAGCAGCAGCACCACCACGTCCCACTAGGCGCAGAGTCCGCAAATAGAGGGATCCCATAGCTCACCGCCGGATTGACGAGCTGACGGATCAGATGATTGACTCTTACGCGGCCTTATCCTTGGACATGTTGGAGATGAGGGAGAGCCAGCACTACTAGCGCCGTATGATGGAGATACAGTTCCAGCATACTATGGGATATCCGTTTGACCCATCCCAACATCCGTACGTGCAATATCCACCACCACCACAAGCAGATCAGGACTAGAGCTTGTAGGGATTTCTTTTGTTTATTTATTATGCAGCTCAGCTTATGTCCACCGAGTACTCTATTTTTCAGACTTATTTTGACCCATTGGAACAATTTTTCCCAAGTATGGGGTATATGGATGTATTTATGTGACCTTATATGTATGCTTGTATGACTCTACCGGATATTACTATTTTATCTTGCTCTATGTATTTATTTGAGACTACATGCATGTATACAGGTTATTTGATTGATAAAAACTTCAAAAACTGGTTAAGAAAAAAAAATTTATGACCTCAACCGAAGTGATCTTGACGAAACGAGGTACTTCACCTCGGTTGACGTAGAACACCTCGACCGAGGCGGTTTAACTCAAAGTTTTTGAAACGATTTTCGTGCTTCTTTTCTGGATATGACCTCAGTGAAGATTTTTGTTTGCAGATTGGTTTTGAAATCTTTATATGTTTGAAAGGTTTTATGTTATGTTTAAGTTGCAAAATGCTTTGTTTAAAAATTTGGCATGTTTAATACTTTGTTTTTATCCAAATTATGATGAATTTGAAGGTTGACACCACATGATGAGTTCTATTACTTTCTTCCGGGGATGATTAAGGCAATTCATTCTCTTCTCTTCTTCTTCTTGATCATGCTTAGCCCCTCATATACATATTTTCCTCCCTTTTACCTATCCGGGAATTTGGAAGCAAGCAAGTTAAAAGCAAGTGAAAGAAAAGATGAGATGTTGGCTGGAAGTTAGAAATAAACAAATAGGTTTGGGGAAGTCAATCATGATGATGAGTAACTCGGCACCATTCACATAGCCGGGTGTTTGTGTCTTGCCAAAGTCGGATTGAGCGATATTCTTAACGGGTCATGGTATGTGCTTCAAAGGTTTGAGGCATCTTGAGAAATTGATGATTGTTGATCTCCTATGCTTCGGTTATTGTGCACCTCTGTCCATGCATCCCAAAAAAAAAAGTAAAAAAAGTAAAAATAAGCAAAGCTTATTGGTGGAAGGTGTTGAAGTTCAAAGAAAAGTGAAGTGAAGATCCTTTTTCCCGGATTCTAGCACCACATTCCTTATATACATCCCACCCTCACACGTTTCTTGACCTTCTCTTGAAAAGCCCTTGAGATCTCGAGCTTGTTGATTGACTTGGTGGTTTAAACTGGATTATACACGATTAATTTCGATAATTATGATTTATTATGTGTTCTATGATTTTATGCAAAGATGAACAACTTTCTTATATTTATAAAATATTTTGATCATGTCTTGATTTTAGACACCATGAAGCATTCTCTTAGAGTGATCTATGAGTGGAGTACATCACCGAAAATATTTTGAAATACTTTTCATTGATCTTTTATGACCTATAATCCATTCTATCTTGTATTTTAGATTTGGAACTTGCTTGGGGACAAGCAAGGGACAAGTATGGGGTATTTTGATAGCATGTATTATAGTCTATATTTTGGGACTTGTTTAGACGTTTTATCTTCAATAATCTGCATGTTTGGATGTATATTATGTGATTATATTGTCGTTTCATCTACCTTTACGGGAATCGAGGTCTGCACCAAGTTTTGTTGTAATCGTAGGTAAAATGGCACATTTTGGATCAAAATGGAGCTAAGGAGCAAAGGAGTCATTGGAGCTACATTCAGGAGCGTAAGAGAGGACTCAGGAAGCAAGGAATTAAAAAAGAAGATTTACTTTGAACCAGATTTGAGAGATTTCACATTCAGTTGAGATTCACCTCGGTCAGCTACAGTACCACCTCGACCGAGGTGATCTTGAGGAGCGTCTCGACCGAGGCGAACACTCTGGCGCGCGGCAAGATATATTTTATTTGGCTGAGATCTTTTATTTTTGGAAGGAGAGATCTTATATTTTTTGGCTGGATTTCTGAAAGGAAGTTCATATATTTGGGAGATCTATTTTAGAGATAAGATATATTTTATTAGGATATTATCTTTTTAGGATAATATTATCTTTGGAAGACAATTCTCCTATAAAAAGGGCTAGATTTTCCACAATTTAGGAAGATCGCATCACCGAAAACCCGCTACCATCGCAGTATTTGGAAGTTTGAAGGAAGATTGAAGGAAGGAAGTTCATAGCTTGTTATATCTTTTGAAGGAGTTTGTAAGATTTTCTTAGATTCCTTTGGTTTGATTGTCTTGTTTGATTTGTGATCCAGGAACGCTGATTTGTTTGATATTTGATTCAGTTATTGAAGCCTTGTTCTTAAGGTTTTTCTGTTCAAATATTCATTCCCTTCTCATATATTCGATTATTGCTTTCATGATGATGAGTGGCTAATTTCCTTGTGCGATTCTAGGGTGATTGACTGAAAGTTGTGAGAAAAAGATGATAGAATGATCTCAATCCCAGTAGGACCTTGAAAGCTCGAGTCTTTATCCTTAACCCTAGAACATGTCGTTCAGTCAATGAACATATCGGCCGGGGTGGAACTTGACTGACCGAGGTGACTTTTTCTTATCCGAAACAGAGAGTTAACTGTTAGAGTTTGCCAAATCCTATTCTTATTACACCTTTCCTGGTTCAATGCAAGCCTAGGATTAGACTTACCTGGTGATTCCTTTATTTGTATACCCAAGATCATAAGTATAGGTAATAAAGGTTTATCCTTTATTGGGGATTGAGTGTGCCTTCATACCATCTTTGTGAGTTAGCCTGAGACTTACCCGGTAAAGGTTGATTCTATTCCCTTAGTTGGTGTATTGGTTTGAGATTATAATTCCTTTCCTTAGTACCTTGAGACTTACCCGGTAATAGGAGCTTTGGTTTGGGATTGTGAATAGTGAGACTTACCCGGTAATCTATTCCCACTTTAGGAACACCTTCCCTTTGCAAAATCTCAGCTTTTTCCGCTTTATCTTTAGATCTTGAGTTGGAACCACAACTAGATGCTTTAATCCATGGAATTGCATATTTCCTTTAATTGACTTTATTATCATCTTTGATTGCTTGATTCGCTTTTGTGGTTAGTAGTTGCATTGACTACCTATACTTGTTTTGTTTCACCTAAGTCCCTGAGATCGACACCGCGGAATTCTTGCTTTTTACTATAATTATCCCGTACACTGCGTGTTCACATCCTTGTTTTAAGCATATTTCCTTGGTTTATAAATTTAAAGCTTGCACACACCGTTTGGAGCGAACAATCAGTCCCAAGGCCGTTCTAGTTACCAGGTAGTACCGCCGACGGGGTCTAGAGGACGTCAGTGCTACAGTTGTGGGGAGTATGGACACATTAAGCCGAAGTGTAGGAAGCCACCAGTTACATGTTTTACTTGCGGCCAACTGGGCTATAGAGCTACCTTTTGCCGACAAGGCAACGTAACATCACAATAGGGGTCTCTGCCTGCTGGTACCTCAAGAGGAGGACAAAGGCAGTCTCAGTATCAGGCTCGGGGTCAGTAGTAGCGAGCCCCTGGTCAGGCATACTCACAGGGTTCTGCTCAAATTCTAGGTAGAGGTAGAGGGCGTGGTGGAGGCACTTCAGAGACTAGGGGTACACAGGCTCGAGTCTTTGAGTTGAGGAGCGCCGTAGAGCCAGCAGCGCCCGCAGCCACAGGTACTATCACGGTTCATGGCTTTCCAGTCCGAGTACTTTTTGAGACGGGTGCGACGCACTCTTTCATATCTGATGATTGTATAGATAGGTTGACCTTAGATACAGTAGATGGGGAACCTTTCCTTATAAGGTTACCCAATGGGAGTAAGGTTCGCGGTACTCGGGAGATTCACGATCGTCCCATCCGCTTAGGAGGTCGCGACTGGCTAGCAGACTTCCACGTCATGCGCTTAGTGCATGAAGAGGTCATACTTGGGAAGGATTGGATGGACCGCCATCGAGCTGTTCTGGACGTGAGTAACAGGACAGTGACGGCCACCATGATGACGGGGCAGGAGGAGGTATTTCGAGGGTGGGACCTCGGAAAGATAGGGACAATCATTAGTGTGGTCCGAGCCACAAAGCTCATAGGTTAGGGTTGTGGGGCTATATGGTGTTACGCCATGAAGGAGGACACGAGATCATCTTTAGCTAAGACCCCGGTAGCTTGTGAGTTCGAGGACGTCTTTGGCGAGCCGCCTGGCTTACCACCACAGAGGAGCGTAGATTTTGGGATTGAGTTGGAGCCCGGCACGAGGCCTATCTCCAAGGCTCCATACCACATGGCACTAGTCGATATACTTGAGCTTAAGAAGCAACTCAAGGATTTGGTAGAGAGGGGATTCATCCGACCAGTGTGTCTCCCTGGGGTGCACTAATCCTCTTAGTCAGGAAGAAGGACGGATCTATGAGGCTTTATTTCGACTATCGAGAGTTGAACAAAGTCACCGTCAAGATACCATCAGCTGAGAGTACGAGAGGAGGATATACCGAAGACGGCAATTCGGGCCAGATACGGTCATTATGAGTTCGTGGTGATGCCTCTCGGGCTCACCAATGCTCCTGTTGTCTTCATGGAGTTGATGAATGGCATCTTCATTGACTTCTTAAACCAGTTTGTGGTAGTATTCATCGACGACATCTTGTTATACTCCCGGAGTAGGGAGGAGCACCCCAGACACCTGAGGAAAGTGTTGCGGGTTTTACATGATAGAGAGCTTTATGCTAAGCTCTCTAAGTGTGAGTTTTGGATGCCATAAGTTGCCTTCCTTGGCCACATTGTCTCCGCCGAGGGTGTCAAGGTGGACCCGGCGAAGATAGAGTTAGTTGCATCATGGCCGCTTCCTAAGACGGTCAAGGAGGTACGCATTTTTCTAGGTCTGGCCGGATACTACCGCAGATTCGTGAAGGGTTTCTCAGTGATTGCCAGGCCACTCACTTCCTTGTTAAGGAAGTCCATCAGATTTACATGGACCGAGTCCTGTCAACGGAGTTTTGAGGAGTTGAAGGTGAGATTGACTTCCGCTCCCGTGTTAACACATCTAGAGGGCGTTGAGGACTTCCTCATTTACAGTGATGCATCCAAGCAAGGCTTGGGATGCGTCCTGATGCAGAGGGGTAGGGTCATTGCGTACGTGTCTCGACAGCTGAAGATGTATGAGGAGAATTACCCTACTCACAACCTTGAGCTAGCTGCAGTTATTCATGCCTTGAAGATCTGGCGTCATTACCTCTACGTGGCCACCTGTCAAATCTTCACAGACCACAAGAGTCTGAAGTACATATTCACTCAGCGGGAGTTGAATAACAACTAGAGGAGATTGCTAGAGTTGATTAAGGATTTTGACTTAGAGATCCTTTACCATCCGGGGAAGGCGAATGTGGTCGCCATGCCCTTAGTAGGAGGACACCTCGTGAGGCTACGATAGCTAGATTGACCGTTCAGACCCAGTTGTAAAGATATTTGATTTGGTTGGAGGTAGACATCCGGTTTCCAGATACTGACGGTCATTTGTCAATGTTAGAGGCTTCACCGGATCTGACGGAAGAGATCCAGCAGAAACAGGAGGGTTGTCACGCACTAGCGAGGATCAGGGACAGGATGTCAAGAGGGGAGGCACCACATTTTATGGTGGGTGTAGACTGGATTTTGAGGCGCCAAGAGCACATATGTGTACCCTCTGACAAAGAGTTGAGGCAGCGTATACTGCAGGAGGCCGATTCTACACCTTACTCCGTCCACCCGGGCGCGAGTAAGATGTCTCAAGATGTACAACAATCTTATTGGTGGGGCGGGCTCAAGCCCGACGTGGCTAAATATGTAGCACAGTGTGCGACCTGTCAGCAGGTCAAGATCGAGCACCACAAGCCCGGAGGAGAGCGCCAACCACTTCCGATTCCACAGTGGAAGTGGGAGGACATTTCTATGGACTTCGTTACCGGCTTGAGGTTGAGTAGAGGCTTTGATGCGATATGGGTTGTATTGGACCGGTTGACGAAGACGGCACGATTTATTCCTATTAAAGAAACGTGGTCGGTGTCTCGTTTAGCCGAGGAGTTTACCCGACAGATTGTGAGGTTCCATGGAGTGCTGAGGACGATCATTTCAGATAGGGATGGGTGTTTACCTCGAGGTTCTGGCAGCAGGTACACGCCGCCTTAGGCACGAGCTTACAGTTCACCGCGGTATACCATCCTCATACGGACGGGCAGTTTGAGAGGACTATTCAGACTCTTGAGGACATGTTGAGGGCATGTGTGCTTGATTGGGGTCAGATATGGCCCGACCATCTTCCTTTTGTGGAGTTATCTTATAACAATAGTTGGCATGCGACTATTGGGATGGCTCCTTATGAGGCACTATATGGACGGAGGTGTCGTAAACCTTTGTGTTGGGATAAGCCTAGGAGGATGAGTAGTGTGGCGCCCGAGCAGGTGGATGATGAGATGGCTCGGGTAGCATTTATCCGAGACCGGATGTTGTCCGCACAGAGCCGTCAGAGATCTTATACTGATAAGCAGCGTAGGCCTCTAGAGTTCTGGGTTGGAGCTAGGGTACGGTTGAGGGTGTCACCGACGAGAGGTTTTCGACGTTTCGGCATTAAGGGGAAGTTGAGTCCCCGATATGTCGAGCCATTTGAGATCCTTGAGAGGATAGGAGGGGTGGCCTATATACTAGCATTGCCACCCCGATTGGAGGGAGTCCATCCAGTTTTCCATTTGTCGCAGTTGAGAAAGTATGTGCATGACCCGAGACAGATAGTGAGTCTTGACGACGTGGTGGTCGAGCCGGATCATACATTTCTAGAGACCCCGATAGCAGTTTTGGAGAGAGGTATGAGACGCCTTCGATCGAAGGTAATACCTATGATGAGAGTGCAGTGGTCGAGATGAGGGATTGACGAGGCCACTTTGGAGACGAATGATAGTATCCGACGGAACTATCCCGAGTTTTATGCGGATCTAGAGACGTCTATTGGACTGTCAGGTAGTTCTACATTCTTGTTTGGTTGCTTTCAGTGATTGTATGTGGGATATGTCTGATGTGCTTGTGTGTGAACCATAGGTGGTCTTGATGTAGTAACTTGTTAGTCACTTGCTTACGCTTTATGATCTCGGGAACTACCCCTAAGTTTCGGGACGAAACTTATTTTTTAGGGAGATCTGATGTAACGACCGTTTTTTTTTTCGTTACGCTTTGAGAGGGTTAGAGGTGTTTAGAAAACGAAATTAAAATTTATTGAGACTAGGATATACAAGTTTATTTATGAGTCGTTTGATTAAGTACCTTGTTCTAAGTTTCGGGACGAAACTTATTTTAAGGGGGTACTGATGTAATATCCGGAATTTTTATTCCGTTTACTTCCGAATCAAATCGGATTTCGAGCCATTGACTGTTTCCCATTCTATCTAGTACTTCTTCCTCCACAAATTTTATTATTTTATGTAGAATTTAATTCACATAAAATGATAGAATTATATCAAACCCTAATTCTTTTAATTGGTTCCTCATGACGACTTGTGACGAGACCATGACAAAGCTGTGACGAGACCATGCCA
The DNA here is from genome assembly GCA_033239045.1 of Fagopyrum esculentum. Classification (NCBI taxonomy): domain Eukaryota; kingdom Viridiplantae; phylum Streptophyta; class Magnoliopsida; order Caryophyllales; family Polygonaceae; genus Fagopyrum; species Fagopyrum esculentum. Next base: position 23,124,016 of record BSUD01000005.1, on the reverse strand, counting down.
AAGCTAAGACGAGGTCATGATGAAGGCCGAAAACATTTTGACAAGGTCATGCATGGGCTTGACAAAGCCATGACAAGTTTTGACAAACTTTCAGCCCAGTTATTCTTGCCTTGTTTCAGCCCATTGTTTGCTTATTTGGATTGAATTTTCCCAGCCCTTGCTCTTCCCCTTGCTGGCAGATTGAAGCAGTGTCAACCTAACTCTTTCGCTTGCCTTGCCCCAGCCCAACCGAAATTATGCTGCCCAGCGATCACACCTTCAGCAACCCATACACTCAAGTGCCTAATGAGGCTTGCGGCAGCCCATAGGCGCTTTGATTCCAGCCCAGAACTCCATCAGATGCTCCTATTTTCATATTTTAACAGTCAGCTCTTCCCCTTCCTTATATCACGTAACAGCTGCATAAATGAGGCAAATAAACATCTTAAACAACCCCTATTTTCACGCACGAAGAGAAGATCGTTGCAATGCCATTGTCCCATTTCCCAGTCCACATTCACGCTCCACATACATGCTGCACCTGGCTTGCTTCTGCACACATTCAGCAACGTTCCAACCATAGGAATTTGCAAGGAAAGGAGCCAGCATAGGAAAGAACATACACCAGCTAGTCGTCTATCTCTTTTGGGATTGCTCGTTGCACAAGCCTCGCCAAAAGCCAGAGTAGTGTAGGTGAATTTCATTCAACCCTTCTACACTAAGTTTCCTCTAGAGATCTAACTCTCAGTACAAACTCCTTCCCAAAAGATAACAAGTTGGAGTGCTGCACCATTCTTTTCCTTGCGTTGACAGAAGAGAAGATCTCTCCAGCGGCCACCCTTGGAATCGAACCTCCCTCACTGGTGCAGGAGCTTACCTTCTGCAGTTCATCAAACCCTTGGGTAAGGGATCAACCATTCTTCCTTTATCTTGTCTACAATTCAGTCCTTAAACTATAGGTGAAATAGACATGTATTTACCTAGGTTTTTAAATGTGTTAGTGTGGTGGTAAGGAGAGATCAAACTAGAGAAGTGACGAGTAGTAAGCGAGTTGTTTTAGCCTCCTAGGGTGTCCAATTTCTGACCATTAGCTGACCTAGTGAAGTAAATCAGATTAGCATATAAATGGAAGTGAGAAACTCCCCTTAAAACCTCAGTGTTGAAAGTAAAATGGTCATTGTTGTGAATCAATGTTAAACGATAGGTGGAAGATCCACCACTGAAATTTTGATAGATCATAGATGGATATATTTAGTTTTTTTGTAAAAATTTGAGAAGAAATGAACGGTCGGATTGAAAGTTATAAGGTCCTGAAGTAGAGTAGTTGATCAGTTTTTCTAGCAGTGAATTTTGACTAAGTATAGGAGATTTTTAGTGTTGTAGCTAATTTTAAGGATTTTTGTAGAAGTGACAGTTGAACAGTTTTAAGAAATTCTTGCTCCTACGAGTAGATTGGTTATCATAGATAATTTAGAGAATTATTTCAGAATTTTTATAAGTTTATTTTAATTTCATATTTGAAGGTGAAGTTGGACCTTAGTGACTTTTCGGGAAATACAAAAGTGTGTAGTTTCTCTAGTTTGTACCTAAAATCATCCTAGAGAGTAGAATACGGCTAGTTAACCCCCAGTAAGAAATTAAGTACGTATTACGAGATTTTTTGAAGTCTCGGGACCTAGGGTAAAATAGTCATGTTACCTTAAATGAGTACTGTAATAGTTTCTTTACAAAGAGGATCTTACATCTTAGGAGTTTTAGACTTCTAAGTACCTAGAGAAATGTATTGACCCACTTGCCTCCTTTGACAAGCAACTGAGTTTCTGCATTTATCGATTGAGTGGTGATTAAGAGAGTCGAGATTTGATTCTGGTAAGTCCAAAAACTTACTTAGCTTGCTTCTTGTATGAGTGGTGTTTGTTAGTTATGATAAACAACGGAACCGGAATAGGCCGACTTTAGTATACTGTGTAAATGACCCAAGTGCATGATAACGGGTCGTGGCATCATCTGCCTAGATCTTGCGAGAGTCTAGGAGGTTCCCTGTGACCAGCCTAGTCAGGTAGACGGTCAAATGCATTAGTACCATTCCGCGTTGGTAAACGGGGACAGGGCTCGAGGTTTGGAAATCGCTCATGTCACAAAATAAGTATCATTAGTAATGACATATCACCGAACTAAAGATAATAAAAGGATTGAATGTTGCATGTTGATTGTGTATGATGTGTGATTGTGCTTTTACCTTTATACTTATGCATAGATTGTTAGCTAACGGTTTATACAGCTTGTAGATGCCTTGTAGGTTAGGGAGGCGATCGAGTGATCCGGCAGTAGTGGGCAGTCGGGGTTCCGTGCATTATAGGACAGGACTGTTATCTTTTATTTCACGACTTTTGAGACTTATTTTGTTACTTTTTTTTTGAAACATGGCTGGATTGTTTTCAGATTTGTACTTTTCCTTTCGCTCATGATATAAAACTCTATGTTTTGCCTTTTTATTTGTGTCGTGTTGTATGGTCCGATGAAGTTGTTGTCAGGCTAAGGGTCGGGACCCATTGTGAGGTCTCAGCTCGTAGCATTCCGAGTCATCTAGGATTTGGGGTGTTACAATTTGGACATGTGTTGTATATTGGGTATGTTACAGTAGTGTTGGAGTATATTTAAGGTTTTGCTCAATTTGGACATGTGTGTTATATTGGGTATGATAGTGTTGAGTTATTTAGATTATATGGATATGTACTTACCCAATTGTAAAGTAGTGTTGGATTATGTGGATTATATGGATACTTAGTTACTTAGTGGTTATGATCTCTTACTCAGTTTTGTGTTTATCATAGTGTAGCATTATATAGATATGTGATTCCCCAATTAATTTTGGTTATGACACTGTCGGTTATGATCTTTTTTTATATAAGGATATGTGATTACCCAATTGTATGCTTACCTAATTATACGCGTACCCAATTTTATGCATACTAAGTTATATTTTGGGTATGACAATTTGCTTATCTATTTTCTGTAACTTTTTTTTTACTATTAGGAAGAAACGTCAGTACCATCGGAGACCATGAACTTGGGCAAAAGTTTAACTAAAGTAGTTGAGGGAAAGGACGTTGAGGTATCTTTTTATGATTGTTGGTTTATGATCTTTTTTATTTTAAGTTGGGTATGATATATTTAAACTAATAGATATTTCAATGTGTGAACGAGCCTGTCAAGGAGGATGGTATACTAGGGGAGGGAAATGCCGCAAATGCCGCTGAGGTAACATTATTATTTAAGGTTTTGCTTAATTTGGACATGTGGTTTATATTGTATGCTTACCCAATTTCATGAATGCGTAGTTACATTTTGGGTATGATAGTGTTGAGTTGTTTGGATTATATGGATATATGTATATTAGTGTTAGATTATATGGATACGTGCTTACCCAATTTTGTGTAGTAGTGTTGGATTATATGGATTTGTGATTACCAAATTAATAATCATTTAACTAACAAAGTGCTTAAATATGTGAACTACTGCTCTAAGAATGATGCAGTCAGACGACCAGTTGGGAAACGTCTACGCAAACCATCAAACTGGGTTAAATCCCCATATAGGCCAACACTGTCCATACCGAAGGTTCCTAAAAACAGCAACTTGGTCAAGAAAGAGAGGTTGGAGATGTACACTTGGTACATGGCCCAGAAAAGTTGCTCTATTATCATTGGACTGAACATAAATTGCACACGGGACCATTTCAAGGTGTTGCTAAACAGAACATGATGGCTTACTAGAGATGTAAGTGTTTATTAACAGATTATGCTTACCCATTATTTATATTGTATGTCTAATTGTTATGCCTAATATCTTCTACCTTCTTTTTGAACTAGATAATGACCGAATTAGTCATGCATCTTCGCAAAGGGGTTAGAGATGAGCCCAGGAAACTCCGCCAATTCACTATTTGGCCATGTGAGATCGGGCGCCATTTTAGATGAAGGAGTTTGACAAATTTCAGGCAGTAGAAGATGCTTACGTGTTCCACAAAGATCTCCTAGACTATGCTTCTGGAGCTGAACCATGTATGTTTCCAAGCGATATGTCAGGTATTGATGTTATTTACATGCCCTTCAGCATCAGCAACAAACATTAGGAAGTATTGAAGGTTGGCTTCACGACATGGACCGTCGTTTTTTGTGACTCCATACTTGCGTTCATGCCTGACCAAAAGTTATACCTCCACATTCAACCGTTTATGCACATGTTACCCAAGTTGTTTAGTCTACACAAAGAAACTCTTTACAAGAAGTGGCAGAACCGACTAAACAGTCCTATCGGACTTACTAGGATGACATAGGAAAAAGTCCCGCAGAACCACGAGAGGTAACTCTAAATGATCATACCCAAACATAATTGTATAGTAATAAAATTAAATGGAATAAAATTTTAACAGTACATGTCCCCTTTGTTTGCAGTGGTAGTTGTGGTGTGTTTGCTATCAAACACATTCAACATTTGGTTGCTGGCCATGACTTAACATCGGTATGTGAAGAGAATATTCCAGCTATGAGGGAGGAACTAGCTATGGTCCTATTTAAAAGGCAGTGGAGAAGGCCTTTTAAGTTTTAGAATATCATTGAGTGATGGTTAATCTTTATAAAACTTTGGGCATGCATGTGTTCACCACTTAGCGTGCGTGCAAATAAGCTTTAAATTTATAAAACTAGAATCAAGCAAGCGAACCCGCAGTGTACGGATCGATATAGTTGAGCAAGAATTCCAGAGTATCGAACACAGGGAATTGGGGGGAACAAATTCAGTTATAGATTATCAAGCGAGTAAATGTAAGAAGCTTTTCAAGTATTGGGAAAACAACAATCCTAAAGAACTAGGAATCCAGTTGTGGCAATCGATTCAAGATATACTAAAGATATAAGGACAGAGTTGAGAGTTGCAAAGGTATACTAAGGTAAAGCAATGTACGGTGAAGTTCCAGAACTTTATTTGACTTATCTAAAGACACTCTCTATAAAAGTTGTTGAGGCTTCAATATAGAAAGGTTCTAAAGATGAGAATTAACGTCAAATACCCAAACTTATAATCCAAGGATCAAAACTAACTTAACCAATAAAGGTTGTGACACACACAATCGAGGTAGAGGTTGTTGAGGCTTTACTACCACCTAGAAAAGGCAAGCCAAGACTAAGTTAAGGCAAATCTTTAACTTTGGATCAAAATAAAAGCAAGTTCGTAAACTGACACAAAATTACGGGTAGTTCTTGAGTTCCACGGCCGTGGAAGCTCAAGAACAGGCCGTGGTTTAAGGTTGTCGGCGATTCTCTCTAACTCTCAAGGTCTAATTTGTTTACGATCGATCTATCATCATCTAAGCCACAACTATCAACCCTTCACCTTAGAATTGCTAAAGGGTTTTAGCTAATCATAGTCATAATGATATCAAATTCAAGGTTTAAAAGGATGAAAGATGAAAACTTCCGAAAACTTTCAATAACTTTAAAGTCAATCTCAAATCCACAAATATAGAACAATAACGTCAATAGATTTGGAATAATGCAAACAATCACAAATCTTAGATAAGAACGAAGAACGGGATGTCAATCCGTCTCCTAAATCAAACCTAAAGATAAAACGTAACCTTCTTGCGAATAATCTTCCAAATCTTCGATCTTCCGTCAATCCGGAAATCACACTAGCAACGCGCAATTCTCTCAAACACAATCTTCGCCAAATGCGAAATTAGGGCAATTCCAAGCGTAAGCGGAAAATGCGTCTAAGCAGAGGTGACGGAATCTCTCCTTTTCCGTCCTTTTATAGTGTAAGATAAAATATAAGCCCGGCCCAATCTCGTAGAAGATCGTGGCTTAAAGTGTGGCGAAAAAGATCGCCAAGATCACGGTCGTGGAAGGGTTCCACGGCCGTAATTTAGAGCGTGGAAACTGTCACGGTTTGACACAAGTCTTCCACCGCCGTAGAAGTTACTGGAATGAATCACGCTTCCCTTGCCAAGGTTCCACGGCCGTGGACTTGAACGTGGAATGTAGTACGGCCGTATTTTAGAGTGTGGTTTAGGGCAAAACCGTGATTCTTCCTTTCCTCGTGTATATTCCTCAAGTTAGCACATCCTTAGCTCCTAGGAATGTCCTCAATTCATGGACATGCTTAATTAATTCCATCCTTGCTCAATTCCGTTCGGAAATAGCTCTTAATTACCTATAATCAACATAAAACTTGTGTAGATCTCCATATCGACAATATAGACAAACTAGTTCACAATTGAATCAATGCTTAATCAATGACTATCAAAATGGATGAAATACACTTAGAAAACTTGCCTAAAATATCACAATATTCATGCTAACAAATAACTCCATACTTGCCACTTGCTTGTCCCTAAGCAAGGTATTTCAAAAGCTTTTAAAACAAAAGTTAGGATGAAATATGTGTACCTTCTCAAAGCAATACTTCTTTTGGATGAATGTGCCTTCTAATCAATAGATCATTCTCAAATCTTGCTCCATTCGTTTATAAGACTTTCATACACTTAATCAAAGAGTAAAGAGTAAAGAAAGCTCATGAATCAATTAAACTTCCATACAAACATCACAACCTTCGAACATTATCAAAATCAATCATAAGAAACTTGCTTTTAGATCACCAAGTCATATAACATTCTTTTGATCTTAAGGACTTTCAAAGAGGTCTAGAATGTGGCAAGGGAAGGAAAACTTTAAGGAATGTAATGCAAGAATCCGGGAAAGTGGATAACTACTCTTTTCTTCTTCTCTTGTGGTTTCCGCAACACTTTCAACTTAGAGCTTCGCACTTTTCCTTTCATTTTTAGACTTTACTTTTGGAGTTATGGATAGAGGTGCACAAAAACCGAATCCTAGGAGATTGGCGTTTCTCAAATTTTCATGAGATGCCTCAAACCCTTAGCGCACATACCATAATCCGCTAGGAATATCGCTCAATCCGACTTTGGCAAGACACAAACACCCGGCTATGTGAATGGTGCCGAGTTACTCATCGTCATGATTGACTTCCCCAAACCTACAATTTCTTTCTATTCTTTTGATTGCAAATAATTGCTTTCAAGGCCCTCCCACATCAAACATGCCAATATCAATCAACTCCTCCAAATTCCCGGATAGGTAAAGGAGGCCATAATTTCAATGAGGGGCTAAATGATCAAAGAAAGAAGAAAGAATATCGAATTGCCTTAATCATCTCAACAAGAAGTATAAGAACTTATAGTGTGATTTCAAATTCAATTCTTCAACATGATTTAGGTAACATTCATCACATTATGAAACTTGGAAAAAGAAGTGTAATCAACTCATTCAATTTCTTTTCAATTCTCTATTCGTTCAAGCATGCAATTGTCATCAAACTCAATTCACAAGTAGCGATTATCATAGAAATCATCTCAATTCCTTAGAAGCACAAAATTTTCAAAATTTTTCAATTTTTGAGGGTTTTTCAAACTCTTTTTCATGCAATGCAATAATGAAACGTGCAACAATATAATGAACATGCAAGATAGTCTCAATAAAAGCAATCTAATTGAGTAAGAGTTATTACAAACTTTTAGTCACACCCCACCCCATACTTGGAACAAACATTGTCCCTAATGTTCAAATAAAAGAAGAAGAAAAGAAAGAAAGAAAAAAAACTCACAAAATGGCGGTGGAGCGGCTAAAGCTATCGGTCATCATCATCGTTACTGCGGTGGAGGCGGGAATGGATGGAAGCTAGGGTCGTAGTACCGCCCAAACTGCTGGCGGTAGACGTCTCTCATCATATGGTCGAGGTCGTCCATACGTCCATCCCTAGCGTCAGCTCGGATCTCCAAGGCTCCCACTCTATCAGAAAGGCTAGTAGCCCACTCTGGCATCTGGTCATACCATCCTGGAGCCTGACTGTACCACCCTGGTGCGTCTGACGGTGATGGTGCTGGTGGCGGTGGCTGCTGTGCGGACCATGGTGGTGGAGCTCCGTAGCACGCAGGAGGTGTCTCCATCCAAGTGGGTCTCTCGCTCACGCTGGCGCGGCGAGAAGATGAACCTGAAGCTCTGGCGGGACATGGAGAACGTCTAGGCACATCAGAAGCTATGTCCGGCTGATCCGGAAACGTGCCAAACTCCTGCTCGGCTCCTCCTCCTCCCTCATACGGATCTCTCATCTCCTCCTCAACTACTGGCAGTGGTGGAACATATGGAGGGGCTGCAATCCTGTTCGCATGCATAGCAGTGAATGTCTCCTTCCAATTATGGCGTCCAGCCATAATGGAATACTCTGGGAGCCACTCAATGCCCCTCCCCGTCCTGCTCTCCCATGGCATGGCTGCATAAGGCGGACCTCTATGGGTAGGGAAGATAAGACCTCTAGTCATGAAGGCCTGGAGTCCTAGGGGTACGACGGGGATGCGTGTACATGCAGAAAAATCCACCCCTAACATCCTAGCAAGGTGGGTGACTATCCCACCATATCCAATGTTGCCCGCCCTCTTGTTCTTTAGCTTGCTCAATGGTAGCAGCTAAGAGGGTGGCGCAGTCAGCAGGGCTCCCATACAGCATGGAGTACAACAGAAAGAGCTCATCCGTCTAGATCTTCTGAGGTGTCTCCGTCCTAGGGAAGAGACACTCAGAAAGAACCCGGTGAGCAATCTTCAAGGCTAAGTGATACATCAACTTAGCCTTGGTATCAGCTGGTTGCCAGCAGTCCTCGCTGGCGTAAATCATAGCTACCTCCTCCCAAAAATCTTTGGCGTAAACGCCGCTAGGAAAACGACCATTGAAGGTCCCTTGGAACCCAAAGAAGGTCCCGAACTCCCGGATGGAGAAATCATAGTTCTTTTCCATCAGACGGAAAGAAACTGTCCTATCAACGTGGTTGTGCTCAGAAGACGTCACAACCTCTCTCGTGATCTCCTCGTAGGCGTCTTCTCGGATAGCCGAGAAGACAACTAATCCGGCTCTATCCAAGAGCCTAGTAAGGTCATCTATGATGTGGAGGGGAGCTAAATCCTCCAACAATAGGTACCTAGGTCCTATCACAGCCCTCTTATGGATCCTCTTTAATGCATCGAGATGATCCTCGTGAATAGCGGGTACCTTAGGGCTAGGAGGTGAAGGTGATGATGGAGGTGAAGGAGATGAAGGTGGTGGTGCTCTAGATGATGAAGAGGAAGAGGGGTTACCCTTCCTCTTCTTGTTCTTATCCTTCTCATTGTTTTTGTCCTTAATCCTCCCAGAAACTCTCCTCACAAAATCCATTACTGTTCAAAACCACGGTCTGTTCTTGGTGTTCCACGGCCGTGGAATTGACAGAGACCGTGGTTCGTCTCGACTTTTTGCAAAAATCAGCAATCAACAGCCAAACTCAGCAACCAAGCAGTCCTAGTCTAATTCCTTCCAATTTCAATCAATTCTCCTATAAATGCTAGCAAAAACGAACCCGAATTGACAAAGATAGAGAAGAGCGGAAAAAACCTAGGTTTCGGATTTTAAAATCCGAACTCTGCGTTCCTTGGTGATTTGCCGCTCGATTTGTTGCTTGGATCTCGTTGGTGAACGAATTTGCTTCAGGTTGGGTCGAAGAATTGTTGAAAACGATTAACAAATGGAGAATTTAGGTGAGGGGCGTTGTTAGCATGAAATATTGTGATATTTTAGGCACGTTTTATAATCGTATTTGATTCTTATTGATAGTCTTTGATTAAGCTTTGTGCATATATGAGCTAGTATTGCCTATATTGTCGATATGGATGTCTACACGAGTTCTATGTTGATTATAGGTGATTTGGAGCTATTTCCGAACGAAATCGAGCAAAGGGAATTTGAGTTGATGTACCTCTAGATTAAGGACACCTTTTGGAAGCAATTTGGAGTATTAGATTGAGGAATGCACGAATGAAGGCAAGAATCACGGTTTTACCCTAGATTACGGCCGTGGATTGTGATGCAGAATTCGATGTTCATTCCAGGGGATATTACGGCCGTGGAAGTTACCCGTGTTTGTTTCCACGCCTCAGAATTACGGTCGTGGAATCTTCCACGACCGTGATCTTGGCGAATCCTTTCGCCACGTTTCGAATCCATGATCTTTTGAAGATCGGGCCGGGCCGACATTTTGCCCTGCATTATAAAAAGGACGGATGAAGCAAGATTCCGTCACCTCGCTACCTAGCTTACGACCTTTCAACCCTAAGTTTAGCGGCAAAAACGCAAGCTTAGGAACGCACAAACCCTCATTCTTGAAGGTGATTTTGGGGAGATCTCATTGAAGATCAAAGTTCGGAATTGAAGAATTGCTGCTAGCGATCGTTGCGTTTGTGCAAGATCGAAGTTCTTGGAGGATTTTGCAAGAAGATTTCTCTTCTTGCTTAGGTTTGATTTAGGATCGGATTGACATCCCGTTTCCTTTCTTTCCTAAGATTGTGATTGCTTATTCCTATTTGAATCCTTTGATAAACACTTGTTCTTGATTGTGATTCTGAGATTCTTTTGAAGATTATTGATAGTTCTTGAAAGTTTCCATCTTTTATCTTTTAAATCTTGAATTAATATCAAATGACTGTTATTGGCTAAAAACCCTTAACAATTCTAAGGTGAAGGGTTGATAGTTGTGGCTTAGATGATGATAGATCGATCGCAAACAGATTAGACCCTGAGAGTTAGAGAATTGTCGCCGACAACCCTAAATTACGGGCTGTTCTTGAGTTCCACGGCCGTGGAATCTCAAGATCCAACCGTAATTTCCCTGAGTTTACGAGCTTGCTTTTACCTTAATCCAAAGTTAAAGATTTGCTTTAGCTTAGTTTAGACTTGTCTTTTCTAGGTGGTAGTGAAGCCTCAACAACCTCTACCTCAATTGTGAGCCTCAACAACCTCAATCGGATAAGTTAGTCTTGACCTTTAGATTATAGGTTTGGGTATTTGATGCTAATCCTTGTCTTTAGAACCCCTCTATATTGAGCCTCAACAACCTGTATAGGAGGTATCTTTTAGGTGAGTTACATAAGGTTTTTGGAACCTCAACCGTACGATTACCTTACACTAGTATACCTTTGCATATCTCTACTCTGTCTTTATATCAATAGTATATCTTGAATCTGTTGCCACAACTGAATACCCGGATCTTTAGGATTGTTGTTTTCCCAATATTTGCAAAACTCCCATATTTACTGCTTGATAACCTGAAATCGAATTTGTTCCCACCCAAATCCCTGTGTTCGATACTCTGGAATTCTTGCTTAGCTACCTCGATCCGTACACTGCGGGTTCGCTGCTTGATTCTAGTTTTATAAATTTAAAGCTTATTTGCACACACCTCTAGGGGCGAACAAGTTTTTGGCGCCGTTGCCGGGGATTTGGTTTCGGCCGAATTCGGTAACCGGTTGTCAAGCTTGGGAGCTTGCTCTCGTTATTTGATTCTTCTTGAGTGCATGCGCAGGTCTAAGAACACCGAAGATCTCTTACCTCTTGATCAAGAACTAGAGAAAACCTTGAGACAAAGACGCAAAGATAAGAAGATGGCTCAAGAAAACGAAAGCGATCTTCAAACTAAGTTGGCGGAGAAGGAAGCTCAACTCCGATGGAATGAGAATCTCCTCCAGGATGAGATGGATCGTCATCAAACTCAAGTTAACGGTCTACAAGACATGATCGTCCAAATGAAGATAAAGATGAGCGATCTTGAAGATAAGGTGGGCAAGAAGTCCTCGAGAAGAAGGACAAGATCTAGAAGAAGAAGCCACTCATCCGCTGATGATAGTGATTCTTCCATGCCCCCGCTTGAAGAGATTGATCCCACGATCAATATAAATCCTTTCAATCAACAAGGAGCTGCTAACCGCCGCATTCCACCTAGGAATGCGAGGGTCGAACGTGTGGATAATGAGCCAAGAACTCTTGGCCAGCGGATGGATCCAACACAAAAACCACGCCGCTTGGGTGTGAACTTTGATGCTGAAGATGTACAAGGGTTTAGTTTCAACCCTCAAGTTATCACTCTTGTTCGCCAAAGTCAGTTTGGCGGTACAAGCACTGAATCTCCACACCAACACTTGCAGAACTTTGAGTGTATGATGGAGACAATGAGACCAAAGAGCGCTACTACCAACAGCTATAAGCTCAAACCTTTCTTTTTCTCTTTGAAAGGGAAAGCGCTATCTTGGTACCAAGCTCTTCCTAGTGGGAAGCTAGAAACGTGGGAAGACCTCACCGTAGAGTTTCTCACCAAGTTCTTTCCGCCCTCCAAAACGGCGGAACTTAGAGGTAAGATTAATGCTTTTTCTATGAGACCTAACGAAAGTTTGTTTCAATCTTGGGAAAGGTTTCAGGATTTGCTCTTGGATTGCCCTCATCATGGCATATCCAAGCTTGCCCTGCTGGAAATTTACTACAAAGGGTTAGATGCGGGAACGCAATTCAACCTTCAATCCCTCTCATGCGGAACGTTCATGGACATGAGAGAAGATGACGCTTGGGACTTCATTGAGAAGCAAGCAAGAGTCATAGAGAAGTATTCCCACCGGAAAGTGGAGGGAAATCGTGTGGAGCAAGGAGCGAAGCTCACACATGAAGCTCAAAATCAGATTTTCTCCCTCAACAATGAAATCAAAGAGTTGAAGGAGACTATCAAGACCAACTTCCCAAAGCAACAAGAGAAGGATGTTGGCTATTTGGGCAACAACAATGGCGGTGACAACACCAACCGCAACAACAATAACCGGAACAACAATTGGAATGGAAACAACAACCGGAATAACAACAATTGGAACAACACTCGTGGTTCGAACAACAACAATTGGCGCTCCAATCAACAAAATTCCGGTAACTCCTATCCTTCCAATTCCAATTCACTAACTCCACCCTCTTCTTCCTCTACTCCTTTGAAAAGCCAGGGTGCCGGAAGATGAGATGCAAAGTGTCATCCGTCATTGTCATTCACTACCTTGTGGAGGACACGCTAGTTCGAACAAAACTAGCGCAAAGGTATTGCAATCCGGATTCTATTGGCCTACTTTATTTAAAGATGTGCAATCCTTTGTTTCTTGTTGCGATGCTTGTCAAAGAACAGGCAATATCTCTAGAAGGAACGAGATGCCCCTCAACAACATCCAAGAGGTGGAGATTTTTGACGTTTGGGGAGTCGATTTCATGGGACCATTCCCTTCTTCTTGTGGGAACCAATACATACTATTGGCGGTAGACTACGTTTCTAGATGGGTAGAAGCCATTGCCTCTCCCACAAATGATGCCATGGTGGTGGTTAAGTTCTTCAACAAGACCATCTTTCCGCGATTCGGGACGCCAAGGACGATCATTAGTGATGGAGGTTCTCACTTCATAGCCCGTCGCTTTGAAGCTCTTCTAGCCAAGTATGGGGTGACTCACAAGATCGCTACCCCTTACCATCCACAAACGAGTGGACAAGTTGAGATCTCAAACCGGGAGATCAAGGGAATTCTAGAGAAGACGGTTTCAAGGACTAGAAAGGATTGGTCCTTGAAGCTCGATGATGCATTATGGGCGTACCGGACTGCGTACAAGACTCCCATAGGAACCACACCATACAACCTTGTGTATGGGAAGTCTTGTCACTTGCCGGTAGAGCTGGAACACAAAGCATTTTGGGCTATCAAATGGCTGAATTTCGGCATGAAGGAAGCGGGAGAGAAGCGTCTCCTAGACATCAACGAGCTGGATGAACTCCGTTTGAACGCCTATGAAAACGCTAAGATCTACAAGGAAAGAGCAAAGCGTTGGCATGATAAGCATATCATTCCAAAGGACTTCCAAGAGGGAGATCAAGTCCTTGTTAGCATGAAATATTGTGATATTTTAGGCACGTTTTGTAATCGTATTTGATTCATATTGATAGTCTTTGATGGAGCTTTATGCATATATGAGCTAGTATTACCTATATTGTCGATATGGATGTCTACACGAGTTCTATGTTGATTATAGGTGATTTGGAGCTATTTCCGAACGAAATCGAGCGAAGGAGAGTTGAGTTGATGTACCTCTAGATCAAGGACACCTTTTGGGAAGCAATTTGGAGTATTAGATTGAAGAATGCACGAATGAAGGCAAAAATCACGGTTTGACCCTAGATTACGGCCGTGGATTGTGATGCAGAATTCGATGTTCATTCCAGGGGATATTACGGCCGTGGAAGCTACCCGTATAAGTTTCCACGCCTCAGAATTACGGTCGTGGAATCTTCCACGACCGTGATCTTGGCAAATCCTTTCGCCACGTTTCGAAGCCATGATCTTTTGAAGATCGGGCCGGGCCGACGTTTTGCCCTGCATTATAAAAAGGACGGATGAAGCAAGATTCCGTCACCTCGCCTTACCTCGTTATCGAGCTTACGACCCTTAAAACCCTAAGTTTAGCGGCAAGAACGCAAGCTTAGCAACACACAAACCTTCATTCTTGAAGGTGATTTTGGGAGATCTCATTGAAGATCAAAGTTCGTGATTGGAGAATTGCTGTTAGCGATCTTCGCGTTGAGGAAGATCGAAGTTCTTGGAGGATTTTGCAAGAAGATTTCTCTTCTTGCTTAGGTTTGATTTAGGATCGGATTGACATCCCGTTTCCTTTCTTTCCTAAGATTGTGATCGTTTGTTCCGATTTGAATCTTTTGATAAACACTTGTTCTTGATTGTGATTCGGAGACTCGTTTGAAGATTATTGATAGTTCTTGAAAGTTTCCATCTTTTATCTTTTAAATCTTGAATTAATATCAAATGACTGTTATTGGCTAAAAACCCTTAACAATTCTAAGGTGAAGGGTTGATAGTTGTGGCTTAGATGATGATAGATCGATCGCAAACAGATTAGACCCTGAGAGTTAGAGAATTATCGCCGACAACCCTAAATTACGGGCTGTTCTTGAGTTCCACGGCCGTGGAATCTCAAGATCCAACCGTAATTTCCCTGAGTTTACGAGCTTGCTTTTACCTTAATCCAAAGTTAAAGATTTGCTTTAGCTTAGTTTAGACTTGTCTTTTCTAGGTGGTAGTGAAGCCTCAACAACCTCTACCTCGATTGTGAGCCTCAACAACCTCAATCGGATAAGTTAGTCTTGACCTTTAGATTATAGGTTTGGGTATTTGATGCTAATCCTTGTCTTTAGAACCTCTCTATATTGAGCCTCAACAACCTGTATAAGAGGTATCTTTTAGGTGAGTTACATAAGGTTTTTGGAACCTCAACCGTACGATTACCTTACACTAGTATACCTTTGCATATCTCTACTCTGTCTTTATATCAATAGTATATCTTGAATCTGTTGCCACAACTGAATACCCGGATCTTTAGGATTGTTGTTTTCCCAATATTTGCAAAACTCCCATATTTACTGCTTGATAACCTGAAATCGAATTTGTTCCCACCCAAATCCCTGTGTTCGATACTCTGGAATTCTTGCTTAGCTACCTCGATCCGTACACTGCGGGTTCGCTGCTTGATTCTAGTTTTATAAATTTAAAGCTTATTTGCACACACCTCTAGGGGCGAACAAGTTTTTGGCGCCGTTGCCGGGGATTTGGTTTCGGCCGAATTCGGTAACCGGTTGTCAAGCTTGGGAGCTTGCTCTCGTTATTTGATTCTTCTTGAGTGCATGCGCAGGTCTAAGAACACCGAAGATCTCTTACCTCTTGATCAAGAACTAGAGAAAACCTTGAGACAAAGACGCAAAGATAAGAAGATGGCTCAAGAAAACGAAAGCGATCTTCAAACTAAGTTGGCGGAGAAGGAAGCTCAACTCCGATGGAATGAGAATCTCCTCCAGGATGAGATGGATCGTCATCAAACTCAAGTTAACGGTCTACAAGACATGATCGTCCAAATGAAGATAAAGATGAGCGATCTTGAAGATAAGGTGGGCAAGAAGTCCTCGAGAAGAAGGACAAGATCTAGAAGAAGAAGCCACTCATCCGCTGATGATAGTGATTCTTCCATGCCCCCGCTTGAAGAGATTGATCCCACGATCAATATAAATCCTTTCAATCAACAAGGAGCTGCTAACCGCCGCATTCCACCTAGGAATGCGAGGGTCGAACGTGTGGATAATGAGCCAAGAACTCTTGGCCAGCGGATGGATCCAACACAAAAACCACGCCGCTTGGGTGTGAACTTTGATGCTGAAGATGTACAAGGGTTTAGTTTCAACCCTCAAGTTATCACTCTTGTTCGCCAAAGTCAGTTTGGCGGTACAAGCACTGAATCTCCACACCAACACTTGCAGAACTTTGAGTGTATGATGGAGACAATGAGACCAAAGAGCGCTACTACCAACAGCTATAAGCTCAAACCTTTCTTTTTCTCTTTGAAAGGGAAAGCGCTATCTTGGTACCAAGCTCTTCCTAGTGGGAAGCTAGAAACGTGGGAAGACCTCACCGTAGAGTTTCTCACCAAGTTCTTTCCGCCCTCCAAAACGGCGGAACTTAGAGGTAAGATTAATGCTTTTTCTATGAGACCTAACGAAAGTTTGTTTCAATCTTGGGAAAGGTTTCAGGATTTGCTCTTGGATTGCCCTCATCATGGCATATCCAAGCTTGCCCTGCTGGAAATTTACTACAAAGGGTTAGATGCGGGAACGCAATTCAACCTTCAATCCCTCTCATGCGGAACGTTCATGGACATGAGAGAAGATGACGCTTGGGACTTCATTGAGAAGCAAGCAAGAGTCATAGAGAAGTATTCCCACCGGAAAGTGGAGGGAAATCGTGTGGAGCAAGGAGCGAAGCTCACACATGAAGCTCAAAATCAGATTTTCTCCCTCAACAATGAAATCAAAGAGTTGAAGGAGACTATCAAGACCAACTTCCCAAAGCAACAAGAGAAGGATGTTGGCTATTTGGGCAACAACAATGGCGGTGACAACACCAACCGCAACAACAATAACCGGAACAACAATTGGAATGGAAACAACAACCGGAATAACAACAATTGGAACAACACTCGTGGTTCGAACAACAACAATTGGCGCTCCAATCAACAAAATTCCGGTAACTCCTATCCTTCCAATTCCAATTCACTAACTCCACCCTCTTCTTCCTCTACTCCTTTGAAAAGCCAGGGGCAATCATCAAATGGAGGAAACAATGCGGGAAAGGAAAAGCCGGATCCCATGTTGGAAACGATCTTGGGAAAGCTTCAAGGGTTGGAGAACCGCATCATCAAGGTTGATGATCAAATTTCTAAGGTTGACAAAGCTCAAAAGGTTTTGGAAAATCAAATGTTCAACCATGCGGAGGAAGTTCCTAGGAATCAAGGGAAACTTCCAGGAAAGACGGAGGACAACCCTAAAGGAAGGGTAATGGCGATTACAACTAGGAGCGGAGTGACTACCACCGATCCGCAGCCTACGTTTGTTGAAGTCCCCGTAGAGAAAGGCAAAGAAAAGGGGAAGGAGAAGGAGGACGTCTATGTTCCACCTCCAGCTTTCAAACCTCCCCTACCATTCCCTCAATCTAGAGCGCGAGCGCGCCTAGACAAGCAATTCGGTAAGTTTATAGAACTCATGAGCAAACTGCATATTAATATACCGTTCATTGATGCTATTGTAGGTATGCCGGCTTATGGCAAGTTCTTGAAGGAGCTCCTCTCTAACAAGAGGAAGCTAGAAGATTTTGGAGAAGTCAAGATGAGTTCGGATTCTTCGGACCTCATCAAGACTATGAAGGAGAAAATGCCCCCAAAGCTGAAAGATCCGGGGTCATTTTGCATTCCCATAGGAGTGGGAGAGGTCACATACGACGCTTTATGTGATTTGGGAGCAAGTGTGAGTATCATACCACTTGCATTGTGCAGGAAGATCGGTTTAGGCGACCCTAAACCGGTGAAGATGACGTTATACATGGCGGATCGATCCATTACTCGTCCCGTCGGTATTGTAGAGGACGTCCCTGTCAAGCTAGGCAAGTTCTTTGTCCCCATTGATTTTGTTGTGCTTGACATTCCTGCAGATAGTCCGGTCCCGATCATACTCGGAAGACCGTTTCTTGCAACTTCCGGCTGCATGGTCGATTGCAAGAATGGGAGACTCGCCTTTGACATTGGGGAGGAGAAAGTAGAGTTCGTTCTTTCCACTCTAGTGAAGGAACCAATCTTTGATGAGGATATTTACAATGTCCAAAACGAAGAAGGTTTATCTAGGGAGGAGGTAAGTGCGATTCTCTTTAACGATCCTTTGCAAAAGGTTATTACTATGAGTCTAACCGATGTAGGAGAAGAAGAAGAGTGCAAAGAGGAAATTGAAGCCTTAGAAGCACAAGAAGAGATGCATGAAGTAGAGTTTGAGAAACTCCACGATGAGGCTGAGAATACAAGATTCCACGGCCATACTCTGTATTCCACGGCCGTGGATTCCACAACCAAATTCGACCTCCATTCCAGAGGATATTACGGCCGTGGAAAACCAGAGGAAACCGTGATTTTGACCGTGGAAAATGGTGATCGGCACACTTCTTCAACTTCTCCTAATTCTTCTCCAAACCATTCAACATCCTTAGAAACTTCTAAGGAAACATCGGAAGCTCCTCAAGGATCATTGGAAGCTCCGAAAGCGATGGAACTTAAACCACTTCCTACTCATCTAAGGTACGCTTTTCTTGGATCTAATTCCACCTTCCCGGTTATCGTTAGTTCCGAATTAAGCATAGATGAACATGAACAGCTCATGGATGTCCTTAGGAAACATAGAAAAGCCATAGGCTATACTATTGAGGACTTAGTAGGAATTAAACCCTCCCTATGCATGCATAAGATACTAATGGAGGAGGACTTTAGAACTTCAAGACAACCTCAAAGGCGGTTGAATCCGACCATGAAGGAGGTTGTCAAGAAGGAAATTCTTAAACTTCTTGATGCAGGTATCATCTATCCTATCTCCGATAGCAAGTGGGTGAGCCCGGTTCAAGTAGTTCCGAAGAAGGGAGGAATGACGGTCATCACCAATAAGAACAACGAACTCATTCCTACCCGAACTGTAACTGGATGGCGAATGTGCATAGACTACCGCAAGCTCAACAACGCAACGCGGAAGGATCACTTTCCATTGCCATTCATCGACCAAATGCTTGAAAGGTTAGCACAACATTCATACTTTTGCTACCTTGACGGTTATAGTGGTTTCTTTCAGATCCCGATACACCCGGATGATCAAGAGAAGACCACATTCACGTGCCCTTGGGGTACGTTCGCTTATAGGAGGATGCCGTTCGGGCTTTGCAACGCCCCAGCCACCTTTCAACGGTGCATGATGGCCATCTTCTCCGAATACGTAGAGGAAATCATGGAAGTCTTCATGGACGACTTCTCCGTTTACGGTTCCTCTTTTAACGATTGTCTTTCTAACCTTTCTCTTGTTTTGCAAAGATGTGAAGACACTAACCTAGTTCTTAATTGGGAGAAGTGTCAATTCATGGTTAAGGAAGGAATCGTTTTAGGTCATTTAGTCTCTAGTAGAGGGATAGAGGTAGACAAGGCTAAAATAGAGACCATAGAGAAACTCCCTCCCCCAGTTTCGGTGAAGGGAATAAGAAGTTTCCTAGGACATGCTGGATTCTATAGACGTTTCATTCAGGATTTTTCTAAGATATCAAAACCTCTCACTAATCTATTGATGAAGGATGCGGTTTTTGAGTTTTCGCAGGAATGTCTAGATGCGTTCAACACCATCCGGCAAGCTCTAATTTCAGCACCCATTATCCAACCACCGGATTGGACTCTCCCTTTCGAGATTATGTGCGATGCTAGTGACGTAGCCATTGGAGCTGTTCTTGGGCAACGAAAGAAAGGACGAACCCATGCCATATACTACGCTAGCAAGACGCTAGACGAAGCCCAGCTCAACTACGCCACTACGGAAAAGGAATTTCTAGCCATTGTCTACGCTATTGACAAGTTTCGCTCTTATCTTGTAGGTGCAAAGGTGATTGTCTACACGGACCATGCTGCGATCCGGTACCTCCTTGCAAAGAAGGATGCGAAGCCAAGGCTGATTAGATGGATTCTTCTCCTACAAGAATTCGATCTTGAGATCCGCGACAAGAAAGGCTCGGAAAATTCTGTTGCGGATCATTTGAGTCGTCTA
Organism: Fagopyrum esculentum; assembly: GCA_033239045.1. Classification (NCBI taxonomy): domain Eukaryota; kingdom Viridiplantae; phylum Streptophyta; class Magnoliopsida; order Caryophyllales; family Polygonaceae; genus Fagopyrum; species Fagopyrum esculentum. Next base: position 23,103,922 of record BSUD01000005.1, on the reverse strand, counting down.
ACACATCTAGAGGACGACCATTTACCCATTGATGACTCCTTTCCGGACGAACACCTACACATCATAGAGGAGTGCATCAAGGTAATCTCCAAGGGTGACAAACCATGGTTTGCTGATTTCGTTAACTATTTGGTTTGCCAGGAAATACCACCCGGACTATCATATGCGCAAAGAAAGAAGTTCTTCAAGGACGTCCGGGAATACCATTGGAACGAGCCTCTTCTCTTCAAGAGAGGTCCGGATGGCATCATTCGGCGATGTGTGCCGGAAGATGAGATGCAAAGTGTCATCCGTCATTGTCATTCACTACCTTGTGGAGGACACGCTAGTTCGAACAAAACTAGCGCAAAGGTATTGCAATCCGGATTTTATTGGCCTACTTTATTTAAAGATGTGCAATCCTTTGTTTCCTGTTGCGATGCTTGTCAAAGAACAGGCAATATCTCTAGAAGGAACGAGATGCCCCTCAACAACATCCAAGAGGTGGAGATTTTTGACGTTTGGGGAGTCGATTTCATGGGACCATTCCCTTCTTCTTGTGGGAACCAATACATACTATTGGCGGTAGACTACGTTTCTAGATGGGTAGAAGCCATTGCCTCTCCCACAAATGATGCCATGGTGGTGGTTAAGTTCTTCAACAAGACCATCTTTCCGCGATTCGGGACGCCAAGGACGATCATAAGTGATGGGGGTTCTCACTTCATAGCCCGTCGCTTTGAAGCTCTTCTATCCAAGTATGGGGTTACTCACAAGATCGCCACCCCTTACCATCCACAAACGAGTGGACAAGTTGAGATCTCAAATAGGGAGATCAAGGGAATTCTAGAGAAGACGGTTTCGAGGACTAGGAAAGATTGGTCCTTGAAACTAGATGATGCGTTATGGGCATACCGGACCGCATACAAGACTCCCATAGGAACCACACCATACAACCTTGTGTATGGGAAGTCTTGTCACTTGCCGGTAGAGCTAGAGCACAAGGCGTTTTGGGCTATCAAGTGGCTGAATTTCAGCATGAAAGAAGCGGGAGAGAAGCGTCTCCTAGACATCAACGAGCTGGATGAACTCCGTTTGAACGCCTATGAAAACGCTAAGATCTACAAGGAAAGAGCAAAGCGTTGGCATGATAAGCATATCATTCCAAAGGACTTCCAAGAAGGAGATCAAGTTCTCCTCTTCAATTCGAGACTTCGCCTCTTTCCAGGTAAGTTAAAATCTCGTTGGACTGGACCTTTTCTAATTAAGCGCATTTTCCCCCATGGTGCAGTTGAAGTATGGGGTGAAGCTAGCGGAAGTTTTAAGGTGAACGGTCAACGGCTCAAGAAGTACTCACCGGAACTCCAAGCTGAGGAGTTTGCACCTACCGCACTCGAATAAGTGCGAGATTGGTCTAGCTACGGACCTTAAACAAAGCGCTTCTTGGGAGGCAACCCAAGGTATTGCATTTTCGTTTTTGTTTTCGATTCATAGTTTAGTTTAGAATAGACGTTTCGGTTTTATTTTGCCTCGATTCCTTCCGGTATGTTCGTGTCTTTGGTTGTAGGATCGATGGAAAAGGAGAAAGGAGGGATAATGTCGAAGAGAAGTGACGAAATTTGGACTTTGAGGCTTTACAGAGAGTTCCACGGTCTAAATTACGGTCGTCATTGCTATAGTGGCCGTAATTCTCAAAGGCCTGTGAAAAATCACCAAAATTACGGGTCCGTACATTTCCACGGCCGTGGAATGCCCCGACAAACCGTGATTTTTGAAAATTTGCCTGCGAGTATAAAAGCCACACTTCACCATAAAAACACCACAAAACCCCCAATTTCCACGCCCTAAACGCCGAAATCGCACAGCTCATCCCAAATCTTCGTTCTCTAATCGTTTTTAACGATTCTTCTTCCTAAACTGAAGCAAATCCAACCAAGAACAAGATCCAAGCAACAAATCGCGTGGAAAACGATCAACAAACCCGCATTTTGGATTTCTCAATCCGAAAAAGAGGTTTTTGCTCTCTTCTTGATTCTAGTCGTTTTTGTTCGTTTTTGTTAGAGATTATTAGGAAGAACTGATTGAGATTGGAAGAAATTAGATTAGGACTGCTTGTTGTGGAGTTTGATTGCTGATTTGCTGAGAATTGAGAACTACTGTGCCGAACCACGGTCTGCATAGGTTCCACGGCCGTGGTTTTAGGAAGAACAGACCGTAATTTTCAACAGAATGGATTTTGTGAGGAGAGTTTCGGGAAGGATTAAGGAAAAGAAAGGGGAGCAGAATAAGAAGAGAAAGGGTAACCCTTCCACATCTAGGGCACCACCACCTTCATCTCCCTCACCTTCACCTCCATCTTCACCTCCATCCTCACCACCTCACCCTAGCATCCCGATCATACACGAAAACCACCAAGCTGCATTTGAGAGGATCGAGAAGAGGGCAGTAATTGGCCCTAGATACTTGTTGTTAGAGGATCTACATCCTCTCAACATTGTAGATGCCCTCACATGGCTCTTGGATAGAGCCGGTTTAATTGTCTTCACGAACATTCGTGAAGACGCTTATGAGGAGATCACCCGAGAGGTTGTGACGTCTTTTGAGCACAGCCATGTTGATTGGACTGTCTCCTTCCGTCTCATGAACAGAGACTACCAGTTGAGCATTGTCGAGTTCGGGACCATCTTTGGGTTCCATGAGACCTACAACGGTCGACTCCCTAGGAACGTGTCCGCTAAGGACTTTTGGGAGGATGTGGCTATGATCTATGCCGACGAGGACCGTTGGCATCCAGCTGATACCAAGGCCAAATTGATGTACCATTTGGCCTTGAAGATAGCTCACCGTGTTCTTTCGGAGTGTCTCTTTCCTAGGACGGAGACGCCCCAAAAGATTAAGACGGATGAGCTATTCCTTCTCTACGCTATGCTTCATGGATGCCGCGCCGATTGTGCTACCCTTTTGGCGGCAACTATGAGCAAATTGAAGAACAAATCAAGAGGGAACATTGGATATGGTGGGATAGTGACCCACATAGCTAGGACTTTTGGAGTGGACCTCTCGGCTTGCACACGTATACCAGCAGTTCCATTAGGGCTACACGCTTTCATGGTTAGGGGACTCATCTTCCCCACACATAGAGGTCCGCCTTATGCGGGTATGCCCTGGGAGAGTAGGACAGGCAGGGGTATTGAGTGGCTGCCGGAGTATTCCATTGTGGCGGGACGCCACAACTGGAAGGAGACGTTCGCTGCGATGCATGCGAACAGGCTTGTAGCTCCCCCTTACGTTCCACCGCCGGTTGTAGATGAGGAGGATATGGGAGAGCCGTATGAGAGTGGTGGAGGAGCAGAGCAGGAGTTCGGCTCGTTTCCGGATCAGCCGGATCAGCAGGATGTACCTAGACGCTCTCCGCGTCCGACTAGAGCTCCAGGCTCGTCATCTCGCCGCGCTAGCGTGAGCGAGAGGCCCACGTGGATGACTACACCTCCCACCTGGTACGAGACACCCCCTCCCTGGTCCACGACGCAGCCAGCAGCACCACCGCCACCACCACCACAGCCAGCACCAGCAGATGCTCCCGGATGGTATGATCGCGCTCCGGGATGGTATGAGAGGATGCCGGAGTGGGCTACCGGACTTTCAGAGAGAGTCGGAGCATTAGAGATCCGGGCAGACGCGAGAGATGGACGTTTGGACGACCTCGACCACATGATGAGGGACGTCTACCGCCAGCAGTTTGGGCGGTACTATGACCCGAGTTTCTCTCCATTTCCACCTCCACCAGCACCGCAGTGATCGATGACCGGGCTGCTCGTTTTAGACATCCCCGCCACCATTTGTGAGTTTCTTTTTACTTTCTTTCTATTGTTCTTTCTTGTGAACATTAGGGACAATGTTCGTCCTAAGTATGGGGTGGGATGTACTAAATGTTTGTAATAACTCTATTCTATATGTTGCTTCTATTCCGAGACTATTATTGCATGTTCATCATATGTCACACGTTTCATTCTTGCATTGCATGAAAAAGAACTTTAAAAACCCATAAAAATTGAAAATTTTTGAAAAATTTGATGCTTCTAATGAATTGAGATGAATTCTATGATAAACACCACTTGTGAATTAAGTTGATAACAATTGCATGCTTGAAAGGACAGTAATTCGAAAAGAAATTGAATGAATAAATTTTACCTCTTTTGCAAGTTTTGTAATGTGAAAATGTTACCTAAATCATGTAAGAAATCGAAGTTGAAATCACATTATAAGTTCTTATGCTTCTTTTTGAAATGATTAAGGCAATTCCATACTTTCTTTCTTCTTTTCTTTGATCATCTAACTCCTCATTGAAATATTAACCTCCCTTACCCATCCGGGAACTTGGAAAGTGAATGAGAAAAAGGCATGTTTGATGTGGGAGGGCCATGAGAGCATATAATTGCAATCAATTGAATAGAAAGAATTTATAGGTTTGGGGAAGTCAATCATGACGATGAGTAACTCGGCACCATTCACATAGCCGGGTGTTTGTGTCTTGCCAAAGTCGGATTGAGCGATATTCCTAGCGGATTATGGTATGTGCGCTAAGGGTTTGAGGCATCTCGCAAAAATGAGAAACGCCAATCTCCTAGGCTTCGGTTTTTGTGCACCTCTATCCATAACTCCAAAAGTAAAGTCGAAAAATGAAAAGTAAGAGCGAAGCTCTAAGTGAAGAGTTGCGGAAATCGCAAAAGAAGAAGAAGGTAGTAATCCATTTTCCCGGATTTATGCACCACTCTCCCTTAAAGTATCCCTTCCTTTCCATACTCTAGACCTTTTTCTTTGAAAGTCCTTAAGATCAAAAGAATGTTATATGGCTTGGTGATCTAAATTGAAGTTCTTATGGTTGATTTTGATAATGTTTAAAGGTTATAATGCTTGTTTGGAAGTTAAATTGTTTCATGAGCTCTCTTTACCTCTTACTCTCTAATTAAGTGTGTGAAAGTTTGAAAACGATTGAAGCAAGGTTTGAGAATGATCTATTCTTTAGAAGCCACTTTCATCCAAAAGAAGGTACACATATTTCATCCTAACTCTTGTTTAAAGCTTTTTGAAAGACCTTGCTTAGGGACAAGCAAGTGTTAAGTATGGGGTTATTTGTTAGCATGAAATATTGTGATATTTTAGGCACGTTTTATAATCGTATTTGATTCTTATTGATAGTCTTTGATTAAGCTTTGTGCATATATGAGCTAGTATTGCCTATATTGTCGATATGGATGTCTACACGAGTTCTATGTTGATTATAGGTGATTTGGAGCTATTTCCGAACGAAATCGAGCAAAGGGAAGTTGAGTTGATGTACCTCTAGATTAAGGACACCTTTTGGAAGCAATTTGGAGTATTAGATTGAGGAATGCACGAATGAAGGCAAGAATCACGGTTTTACCCTAGATTACGGCCGTGGATTGTGATGCAGAATTCGATGTTCATTCCAGGGGATATTACGGCCGTGGAAGTTACCCGTGTTTGTTTCCACGCCTCAGAATTACGGTCGTGGAATCTTCCACGACCGTGATCTTGGCGGATCCTTTCGCCACGTTTCGAAGCCATGATCTTTTGAAGATCGGGCCGGGCCGACATTTTGCCCTGCATTATAAAAAGGACGGATGAAGCAAGATTCCGTCACCTCGCTACCTAGCTTACGACCTTCCAACCCTAAGTTTAGCGGCAAAAACGCAAGCTTAGGAACGCACAAACCCTCATTCTTGGAGGTGATTTTGGGGAGATCTCATTGAAGATCAAAGTTCGGAATTGAAGAATTGCTGCTAGCGATCGTTGCGTTTGTGCAAGATCGAAGTTCTTGGAGGATTTTGCAAGAAGATTTCTCTTCTTGCTTAGGTTTGATTTAGGATCGGATTGACATCCCGTTTCCTTTCTTTCCTAAGATTGTGATTGTTTGTTCCGATTTGAATCTTTTGATAAACACTTGTTCTTGATTGTGATTCTGAGATTCGTTTGAAGATTATTGATAGTTCTTGAAAGTTTCCATCTTTTATCTTTTAAATCTTGAATTAATATCAAATGACTGTTATTGGCTAAAAACCCTTAACAATTCTAAGGTGAAGGGTTGATAGTTGTGGCCTAGATGATGATAGATCGATCGCAAACAGATTAGACCCTGAGAGTTAGAGAATTGTCGCCGACAACCCTAAATTACGGGCTGTTCTTGAGTTCCACGACCGTGGAATCTCAAGATCCAACCGTAATTTCCATGAGTTTACGAGCCTTGCTTTTACCTTAATCCAAAATTAAAGATTTGCTTTAGCTTAGTTTAGACTTGTCTTTTCTAGGTGGTAGTGAAGCCTCAACAACCTCTACCTCGATTGTGAGCCTCAACAACCTCAATCGGATAAGTTAGTCTTGACCTTTAGATTATAGGTTTGGGTATTTGATACTAATCCTTGCTTTAAGAACCTCTTTATATTGAGCCTCAACAACCTGTATAAGGAGTATCTTTTAGGTGAGTTACATAAGGTTTTTGGAACCTCAACCGTACGATTGCCTTACATTAGTGTACCTTTGCATATCTCTACTCTGTCTTTATATCATTAGTATATCTTGAATCTGTTGCCACAACTGAATACCCGGATCTTTAGGATTGTTATTTTTTCCAATATTTGCAAAACTCTCATATTTACTGCTTGATAACCTGAAATCGAATTTGTTCGCCCGAGAGGTTGTGACGTCTTTCGAGCACAGCCATGTTGATAGAACCGTCTCCTTCCGTCTCATGAACCAAGATTACCAGTTGAGTATAGTTGAGTTTGGGACCATCTTTGGGTTCCACGAGACCTACAACGGTCGCATCCCTAGGAACGTGTCCGCTAAGGACTTTTGGGGAGATGTAGCTATGGTCTATGCCGACGAGGACCGTTGGCATCCAGCTGACACCAAGGCCAAATTGATGTACCATTTGGCCTTGAAGATAGCTCACCGTGTTCTTTCGGAGTGTCTCTTTCCTAGGACGGAGACGCCCCAAAAGATTAAGACGGATGAGCTATTCCTTCTCTACGCTATGCTTCATGGATGCCGCGCCGATTGTGCTACCCTTTTGGCGGCAACTATGAGCAAATTGAAGAACAAATCAAGAGGGAACATTGGATATGGTGGGATAGTGACCCACATAGCTAGGACTTTTGGAGTGGACCTCTCGGCTTGCACACGTATACCAGCAGTTCCATTAGGGCTACACGCTTTCATGGTTAGGGGACTCATCTTCCCCACACATAGAGGTCCGCCTTACGCGGGCATGCCCTGGGAGAGTAGGACCGGCAGGGGTATTGAGTGGCTGCCGGAGTATTCCATTGTGGCGGGACGCCACAACTGGAAGGAGACGTTCGCTGCGATGCATGCGAACAGGCTTGTAGCTCCCCCTTACGTTCCACCGCCGGTTGTAGATGAGGAGGATATGGGAGAGCCGTATGAGAGTGGTGGAGGAGCAGAGCAGGAGTTCGGCTCGTTTCCGGATCAGCCGGATCAGCAGGATGTACCTAGACGCTCTCCGCGTCCGACTAGAGCTCCAGGCTCGTCATCTCGCCGCGCTAGCGTGAGCGAGAGGCCCACGTGGATGACTACACCTCCCACCTGGTACGAGACACCCCCTCCCTGGTCCACGACGCAGCCAGCAGCACCACCGCCACCACCACCACAGCCAGCACCAGCAGATGCTCCCGGATGGTATGATCGCGCTCCGGGATGGTATGAGAGGATGCCGGAGTGGGCTACCGGACTTTCAGAGAGAGTCGGAGCATTAGAGATCCGGGCAGACGCGAGAGATGGACGTTTGGACGACCTCGACCACATGATGAGGGACGTCTACCGCCAGCAGTTTGGGCGGTACTATGACCCGAGTTTCTCTCCATTTCCACCTCCACCGGCACCGCAGTGATCGATGACCGGACTGCTCGTTTTAGACATCCCCGCCACCATTTGTGAGTTTCTTTTTACTTTCTTTCTATTGTTCTTTCTTGTGAACATTAGGGACAATGTTCGTCCTAAGTATGGGGTGGGATGTACTAAATGTTTGTAATAACTCTATTCTATATGTTGCTTCTATTCCGAGACTATTATTGCATGTTCATCATATGTCACACGTTTCATTCTTGCATTGCATGAAAAAGAACTTTAAAAACCCATAAAAATTGAAAATTTTTGAAAAATTTGATGCTTCTAATGAATTGAGATGAATTCTATGATAAACACTACTTGTGAATTAAGTTGATAACAATTGCATGCTTGAAAGGATAGTAATTCGAAAAGAAATTGAATGAATAAATTTTACCTCTTTTGCAAGTTTTATAATGTGAAAATGTTACCTAAATCATGTAAGAAATCGAAGTTGAAATCACATTATAAGTTCTTATGCTTCTTTTTGAAATGATTAAGGCAATTCGATACTTTCTTTCTTCTTTTCTTTGATCATCTAACTCCTCATTGAAATATTAGCCTCCCTTACCCATCCGGGAACTTGGAAAGTGAATGAGAAAAAGGCATGTTTGATGTGGGAGGGCCATGAGAGCATATAATTGCAATCAATTGAATAGAAAGAATTTATAGGTTTGGGGAAGTCAATCATGACGATGAGTAACTCGGCACCATTCACATAGCCGGGTGTTTGTGTCTTGCCAAAGTCGGATTGAGCGATATTCCTAGCGGATTATGGTATGTGCGCTAAGGGTTTGAGGCATCTCGCAAAAATGAGAAACGCCAATCTCCTAGGCTTCGGTTTTTGTGCACCTCTATCCATAACTCCAAAAGTAAAGTCGAAAAATGAAAAGTAAGAGCGAAGCTCTAAGTGAAGAGTTGCGGAAACCGCAAAAGAAGAAGAAGGTAGTAGTCCATTTTCCCGGATTTATGCACCACTCTCCTTTAAAGTTCCCCTTCCCTTCCATACTCTAGACCTTTTTCTTTGAAAGTCCTTAAGATCAAAAGAATGTTATATGGCTTGGTGATCTAAATTGAAGTTCTTATGATTGATTTTGATAATGTTTGAAGGTTATAATGCTTGTTTGGAAGTTAAATTGTTTCATGAGCTTTCTTCACCTATTACTCTCTAATTAAGTGTGCGAAAGTTTGAAAACGATTGAAGCAAGGTTTGAGAATGATCTATTCTTTAGAAGTCACTTTCATCCAAAAGAAGGTACACATATTTCATCCTAAATCTTGTTTAAAGCTTTTTGAAAGACCTTGCTTAGGGACAAGCAAGTGTTAAGTATGGGGTTATTTGTTAGCATGAAATATTGTGATATTTTAGGCACGTTTTATAATCGTATTTGATTCTTATTGATAGTCTTTGATTAAGCTTTGTGCATATATGAGCTAGTATTGCCTATATTGTCGATATGGATGTCTACACGAGTTCTATGTTGATTATAGGTGATTTGGAGCTATTTCCGAACGAAATCGAGCAAAGGGAAGTTGAGTTGATGTACCTCTAGATTAAGGACACCTTTTGGAAGCAATTTGGAGTATTAGATTGAGGAATGCACGAATGAAGGCAAGAATCACGGTTTTACCCTAGATTACGGCCGTGGATTGTGATGCAGAATTCGATGTTCATTCCAGGGGATATTACGGCCGTGGAAGTTACCCGTGTTTGTTTCCACGCCTCAGAATTACGGTCGTGGAATCTTCCACGACCGTGATCTTGGCGAATCCTTTCGCCACGTTTCGAAGCCATGATCTTTTGAAGATCGGGCCGGGCCGACATTTTGCCCTGCATTATAAAAAGGACGGATGAAGCAAGATTCCGTCATCTCGCTACCTAGCCTACGACTCTTCAACCCTAAGTTTAGCGGCAATAACGCAAGCTTAGGAACGCACAAACCCTCATTCTTGGAGGTGATTTTGGGAGATCTCATTGAAGATCAAAGTTCAGAGTTGAAGAATTGCTGCTAGCGATCTTTGCGTTTGTGCAAGATCGAAGTTCTTGGAGGATTTTGCAAGAAGATCTCTCTTCTTGCTTAGGTTTGATTTAGGATCGGATTGACATCCCGTTTCCTTTCTTTCCTAAGATTGTGATTGTTTATTTGATTTGAATCTTTTGATAAACACTTGTTCTTGATTGTGATTCTGAGATTTGTTTGAAGATTATTGAAAGTTCTTGAAAGTTTCCATCTTTTATCCTTTAAATCTTGAATTGATATCAAATGACTGTTATTGGCTAAAAACCCTTAACAATTCTAAGGTGAAGGGTTGATAGTTGTGGCCTAGATGATGATAGATCGATCGCAAACAGATTAGACCCTGAGAGTTAGAGAATTGTCGCCGACAACCCTAAATTACGGGCTGTTCTTGAGTTCCACGGCCGTGGAATCTCAAGATCCAACCGTAATTTCCCTGAGTTTACGAGCTTGCTTTTACCTTAATCCAAAGTTAAAGATTTGCTTTAGCTTAGTTTAGACTTGTCTTTTCTAGGTGGTAGTGAAGCCTCAACAACCTCTACCTCGATTGTGAGCCTCAACAACCTCAATCGGATAAGTTAGTCTTGACCTTTAGATTATAGGTTTGGGTATTTGATACTAATCCTTGTCTTTAGAACCTCTTTATATTGAGCCTCAACAACCTGTATAAGGAGTATCTTTTAGGTGAGTTACATAAGGTTTTTGGAACCTCAACCGTACGATTACCTTACATTAGTATACCTTTGCATATCTCTACTCTGTCTTTATATTATTAGTATATCTTGAATCTGTTGCCACAACTGAATACCCGGATCTTTAGGATTGTTGTTTTCCCAATATTTGCAAAACTCTCATATTTATTGCTTGATAACCTGAAATCGAATTTGTTCCCACCCAAATCCCTGTGTTCGATACTCTGGAATTCTTGCTTAGCTACCTCGATCCGTACACTGCGGGCTCGCTGCTTGATTCTAGTTTTATAAATTTAAAACTTACTTGCACACACCTCTAGGGGCGAACAAGTTTTTGTAATTCTTGATTGGGATGTACTAAATGTTTGTAATAACTCTATTCTATATGTTGCTTCTATTCCGAGACTATTATTGCATGTTCATCATATGTCACACGTTTCATTCTTGCATTGCATGAAAAAGAACTTTAAAAACCCATAAAAATTGAAAATTTTTGAAAAATTTGATGCTTCTAATGAATTGAGATGAATTCTATGATAAACACCACTTGTGAATTAAGTTGATAACAATTGCATGCTTGAAAGGACAGTAATTCGAAAAGAAATTGAATGAATAAATTTTACCTCTTTTGCAAGTTTTGTAATGTGAAAATGTTACCTAAATCATGTAAGAAATCGAAGTTGAAATCACATTATAAGTTCTTATGCTTCTTTTTGAAATGATTAAGGCAATTCCATACTTTCTTTCTTCTTTTCTTTGATCATCTAACTCCTCATTGAAATATTAACCTCCCTTACCCATCCGGGAACTTGGAAAGTGAATGAGAAAAAGGCATGTTTGATGTGGGAGGGCCATGAGAGCATATAATTGCAATCAATTGAATAGAAAGAATTTATAGGTTTGGGGAAGTCAATCATGACGATGAGTAACTCGGCACCATTCACATAGCCGGGTGTTTGTGTCTTGCCAAAGTCGGATTGAGCGATATTCCTAGCGGATTATGGTATGTGCGCTAAGGGTTTGAGGCATCTCGCAAAAATGAGAAACGCCAATCTCCTAGGCTTCGGTTTTTGTGCACCTCTATCCATAACTCCAAAAGTAAAGTCGAAAAATGAAAAGTAAGAGCGAAGCTCTAAGTGAAGAGTTGCGGAAATCGCAAAAGAAGAAGAAGGTAGTAATCCATTTTCCCGGATTTATGCACCACTCTCCCTTAAAGTATCCCTTCCTTTCCATACTCTAGACCTTTTTCTTTGAAAGTCCTTAAGATCAAAAGAATGTTATATGGCTTGGTGATCTAAATTGAAGTTCTTATGGTTGATTTTGATAATGTTTAAAGGTTATAATGCTTGTTTGGAAGTTAAATTGTTTCATGAGCTCTCTTTACCTCTTACTCTCTAATTAAGTGTGTGAAAGTTTGAAAACGATTGAAGCAAGGTTTGAGAATGATCTATTCTTTAGAAGCCACTTTCATCCAAAAGAAGGTACACATATTTCATCCTAACTCTTGTTTAAAGCTTTTTGAAAGACCTTGCTTAGGGACAAGCAAGTGTTAAGTATGGGGTTATTTGTTAGCATGAAATATTGTGATATTTTAGGCACGTTTTATAATCGTATTTGATTCTTATTGATAGTCTTTGATTAAGCTTTGTGCATATATGAGCTAGTATTGCCTATATTGTCGATATGGATGTCTACACGAGTTCTATGTTGATTATAGGTGATTTGGAGCTATTTCCGAACGAAATCGAGCAAAGGGAAGTTGAGTTGATGTACCTCTAGATTAAGGACACCTTTTGGAAGCAATTTGGAGTATTAGATTGAGGAATGCACGAATGAAGGCAAGAATCACGGTTTTACCCTAGATTACGGCCGTGGATTGTGATGCAGAATTCGATGTTCATTCCAGGGGATATTACGGCCGTGGAAGTTACCCGTGTTTGTTTCCACGCCTCAGAATTACGGTCGTGGAATCTTCCACGACCGTGATCTTGGCGAATCCTTTCGCCACGTTTCGAAGCCATGATCTTTTGAAGATCGGGCCGGGCCGACATTTTGCCCTGCATTATAAAAAGGACGGATGAAGCAAGATTCCGTCACCTCGCTACCTAGCTTACGACCTTTCAACCCTAAGTTTAGCGGCAAAAACGCAAGCTTAGGAACGCACAAACCCTCATTCTTGAAGGTGATTTTGGGGAGATCTCATTGAAGATCAAAGTTCGGAATTGAAGAATTGCTGCTAGCGATCGTTGCGTTTGTGCAAGATCGAAGTTCTTGGAGGATTTTGCAAGAAGATTTCTCTTCTTGCTTAGGTTTGATTTAGGATCGGATTGACATCCCGTTTCCTTTCTTTCCTAAGATTGTGATTGCTTATTCCTATTTGAATCCTTTGATAAACACTTGTTCTTGATTGTGATTCTGAGATTCTTTTGAAGATTATTGATAGTTCTTGAAAGTTTCCATCTTTTATCTTTTAAATCTTGAATTAATATCAAATGACTGTTATTGGCTAAAAACCCTTAACAATTCTAAGGTGAAGGGTTGATAGTTGTGGCTTAGATGATGATAGATCGATCGCAAACAGATTAGACCCTGAGAGTTAGAGAATTGTCGCCGACAACCCTAAATTACGGGCTGTTCTTGAGTTCCACGGCCGTGGAATCTCAAGATCCAACCGTAATTTCCCTGAGTTTACGAGCCTGCTTTTACCTTAATCCAAAGTTAAAGATTTGCTTTAGCTTAGTTTAGACTTGTCTTTTCTAGGTGGTAGTGAAGCCTCAACAACCTCTATCGAATAAGTTAGTCTTGACCTTTAGATTATAGGTTTGGGTATTTGATGCTAATCCTTGTCTTTAGAACCCCTCTATATTGAGCCTCAACAACCTGTATAGGAGGTATCTTTTAGGTGAGTTACATAAGGTTTTTGGAACCTCAACCGTACGATTACCTTACACTAGTATACCTTTGCATATCTCTACTCTGTCTTTATATCAATAGTATATCTTGAATCTGTTGCCACAACTGAATACCCGGATCTTTAGGATTGTTGTTTTCCCAATATTTGCAAAACTCCCATATTTACTGCTTGATAACCTGAAATCGAATTTGTTCCCACCCAAATCCCTGTGTTCGATACTCTGGAATTCTTGCTTAGCTACCTCGATCCGTACACTGCGGGTTCGCTGCTTGATTCTAGTTTTATAAATTTAAAGCTTATTTGCACACACCTCTAGGGGCGAACAGGCGTGGAATCGGCGAAAGAGGGCGTGGAATTGGGTTTTGTGTTGTGTTTTTGTGACGAACGTGGTTTATATAGTGGCCGGCAAAATTTTTGAAAACCACGGTCTGTCGGGGGGTTCCACGGCCGTGGAAATGTACGGAACCGTGGTTTTGGTTATTTTTCAAAGGCTTTTGGAAATTACGGTCACTATAGCTGTCACGACCGTGGTTTAGGCCGTGGAACTCTCTGTAATGCTCCAAAGTTCAAGTTTTATCACTTTTCTCCAAAATTACTCTTCCCCTTTCCTTTTCCACTGTTTCTACATCCAAAAACACGAACATACCGGAAGGAATCGAAGGCAAAACAAAGCAAAAACGTCTAAACTAAGCTAAACTATGAATCGAAAACAAAAACGTAAATGCAATACCTTGGGTTGCCTCCCAAGAAGCGCTTTGTTTAAGGTCCGTAGCTAGACCAAATTCGCACTTATTCGAGTGCGGTGGACGCGAACTCTTCAGCTTGGAGTTCCGGCGTATACTTCTTGAGTCGTTGACCTTCACCTTAAAGCTTCCGCCCGCTTCACCCCATACTTCAACTGCACCATGGGGGAAAATACGCTTAATTAGAAAAGGTCCGGTCCAACGAGATTTAAGCTTACCTGGAAAGAGACGAAGCCTTGAATTGAAGAGGAGAACTTGTTACGCTCAGGATATGTGCACAATAAGTCTTAAATTTATACTCGTTATATTTCTCCTAACTCCTAGCGCACCCGCAGTGTACGGGACGTTCGTAGTGTGGATAGTATTCCGAGGTCGAACACAAAGACTAAGGTGAGATTGATTAGGTTTTATGATTAAGTCTAGTGAAGATCTAAGTTAAGAAATGAGAAAGGAATAAAGAAATGAAGATCTCAAATATTTTTGGTTGGTTTTTGGTGATCCATCAAAGATCACAATTCATGTTAAAGTAAGCAATCAACTAAGCTAACGAATCAAAACAAAGAAACAAGTTAAACAAGATATAGATCAAAGAAAGAAAAGACGGATTCTAGTGATTGGAAATTCCGGTTATGGCATAGGACTCAAGCTATCTATTCATTCTTTGGATTAACTATGTTGGGGTTAAGTGTTTCTAGATTGGGATCACTCACCGGGTAAGTCTCATGATCCACTAGTCCATTTCCTAGGTCTTATTACCGGGTAAGTCGCTAAGAACCTAAGGAACGGAATTCTACACAAACCGGATTGTTACCTAGAGATCTTAACCTATCCTTACCGGGTAAGTCTCGGAAAGGGAAGTTCTAAGCAACTATCCTAGCATACTTAATCCAATGGCGGCTTATTAGGCTCACCACTACCTAAGGTTTGTTATCTTTGGAATCTAAGAGTAAGGATTACCGGGTAAGTCTCTCCTAACACTTAGTTGCTAACACTAGGTCACCCTAGGGTAGATTTAACTTGACAAACACTTAGGATTTCAACATTTTAACAATCTAAGACCAGATCCACCGAAACAGGGAAAATCACGGGTTGTTCTACCTAAGCCACGGCCGTGGTTGGGCAAGATCTGGCCGTAATTCCTAACAGAGGATACGTTCAATCACACAAGTCATCCAAAGATAAACCTAAGTTCATCCTATCATAGCCTTAGCCATAACCATCCTTTCCCTACCCTAGAACCACATCTATTTAGCCTAAAACATTCATAATAGAAATCGAAACAAACAAACACAAAATCATAGCATTCATTTGCGAGATAATGAAGAAAAGAGATGAACAAGTGAACTAGAATCAAACCAAGCTGAAAATAGAAATTGGGTGACTTACAATCCTTCCAAAAGAAGGCTCAAAGGTTCATAAAACTCTAGAAATAGAATCCGGAAATCTTCACTACAAAAACTAGCAAAAGTAATGATGGTGTGTGTGCTTCTTCTCCTCTTCAATGGAGCCCTTCTTCTTCCTTTTTGACACTTTCCTTCCAAGAAAATCTTCTTGTTGAGAGGATATTTTTGTTAGAGGAAATGGAGAATGGATGAGCTGCTCCAAGATTCTCCCAGCTGCTTCTCACAGCCCATGAAGGACCACTTTTATAACAAACTTGCATGAGCTGGCCATGAGAGTCGTGGCACAACTGTCACAAGAATCTGGCAAAATCCACGGTTGATTCCACTGCCGTGATTTGTCAGAGAACCGTGATTCTGTGCAGAAACTTCGCCTTGGATCATTAAGCTGTGATTTGGTGCATGGCTAGTGTTGGCAAGGTTCCATGAGTCCTTCTTAGCTCTAAATTTGCATCCTAATGCGTCCGAGGGTGTGTCATCTAGATGAACGATCCTCAACGCATCGTTTTAGCTCCTAAATTTCCCGAAATACCTATAAAACACGCACAAGTCCGTGTAGACGTCTATCTCGACAAAATACATGAATTGAATGCAAAATGACTTGAACTAATACTAAACCATGCATGAATGAGCGGGAAATCTATCTAAATGAGTGTCTAAATCTAGATCATAAATCGTGTTATCAGAACTTGATCTCCTTCTTTGAAGTCCTTTGGAATGATATGCTTATCATGCCAACGCTTTGCTCTCTCCTTGTAAATCTTGGCGTTTTCATAGGCATTCAAGCGGAGTTCTTCAAGCTCATTAAGGTTCAAGAGACGCTTCTCTCCCGCTTCCTTCATGCTGAAATTCAACCATTTGATAGCCCAAAACACCTTATGCTCCAACTCTACCGGTAAGTGACAAGACTTCCCATACACAAGGTTGTATGGTGTGGTTCCTATGGGAGTCTTGTACGCAGTCCGGTACGCCCATAATGCATCATCAAGCTTCAAAGACCAATCCTTCCTAGTCCTTGAAACCGTCTTCTCTAGGATTCCTTTGATCTCCCGATTTGAGATCTCAACTTGTCCACTAGTTTGTGGATGATAAGGGGTGGCAATCTTGTGAGTAACCCCATACTTAGCTAGAAGAGCTTCAAAGCGCCGGGCAATTGTTCGCCCCAAAAAGTGTGTGCAAATAAGCTTTAAATTTATAAAACTAGAATCAAGCAAGCGAACCCGCAGTGTACGGATCGATATAGTTAAGCAAGAATTCCAGAGTATCGAACACAGGGATTTAGGTGGGAACAAATTCAATTGCAGATTATCAAGCGAGTAAGTATGAGAGGTTTTGCAAATATTGGGAAAACAACAATCCTAAAGATCCAAGTATCCAGCTGTGGCAATCGATTCAAGATATACTTAATGATATAAAGACAAAATTGAGATATGCAAAGGTATGCTAATGTAAGGTAATCGACGGTGAAGTTCCAAAAACCTTATATGACTCACCTACAAGACACTCTCTATACAGGTTGTTGAGGCTTCAATATAGAAAGGTTCTTAAAGATAAGAATTAATGTCAAATACCCAAACTTATAATCCAAAGGTCAAAACTAACTTAACCGATTAAGGTTGTGACACTCATAATCGAGGTAGAGGTTGTTGAGGCTTCACTACCACCTAGAAAAGGCAAGCCTAAACTAAGTTAAAGCAAATCTTTAACTTTGGATTAAAGTAAAAGCAGGTTCGTAAACTTAAGGGAAATTACGGGTGGATCTTGAGATTCCACGGTCGTGGAACTCAAGAACAAACCGTGATTTAGGGTTCGTCGACGATTTTCTCTAACTCTCAAGGTCTAATCTATTTACGAACGATATATCATCATCTAAGCCACAACTATCAACCCTTCACCTTAGAATTGTTAAGGGTTTTTAGCCAATAACAGTCATGTTGATATCAAATTCAAGAATTATAAGATTGAAAGATGAGAATTTTCGAAAACTTCCAATAAACTTCAAACTAAGCTCAAAGTCACAATCAAGAACAAATAGTGTCACTAATTCCAGGATAGAATAATCAAACACAATCTTAGGTAAGAAGGAAGAACGGGATGTCAATCCGTCTTCTAAATCAAACCTAAACAAGAAGAGAAGTCTCCTTGCACGATCTTCCGAATCTTCCGTCAATCTGGGAAATCTGGAAATCCCAACGATAATCTCCACCAAAGTGCGAGAATAGGGCAAATCCAAGCGCGAACAGAGATCTAAAGCGAGTAGCGGCGATGCAAACGGTGTAAGCCGGGTTGACGGAATCTCTCTTCGTCCGTCTTTTTATAGGGCAAGATAAAATATCGGCCCGGCCCAATCTTCAAAAGATCGTGGCTTCGAAATGTGGCGAAAAAGATCGCCAAGATCACGGTCGTGGAAGATTCCACGACCGTAATTTAGAGCGTGGAAAGTGTCACGGTTTGAACCATGGATTCCACGACCGTAATAGTTACTGGAATGCATCACGCCTCTCTTGCAAGGTTCCACGGCCGTGGTTCTGAACGTGGTTTGTAATACGGCCGTATTTTAGAGCGTGGTTTAGGGCAAGAACGTGATTCTTCCCTAGACTCGTGCATTCCTCAAGTTGAACTCCATTTTGCTCCTAAGAATGTCCTCAATCCATGGACATACTCAATCAACTCTTCTTTGCTAAATTCCGTTCGGAAATGGCTCCCAATCACCTATAATCAACATAGAACTAGTGTAGACATCCATATCGACAATATAGGCAAACTAGCTCACTTATGCAACAATGCTCAATCAAAGACTATCAATATGAATCAAATACGCTTAGAAAACGTGTCTAAAGTATCACAATATTTCATGCTAACAAATAACCCCATACTTGCAACTTGCTTGTCCCTAAGCAAGGTCTCTCAAAAAGCTTTTAGAACAAGAGTTAGGATGAAATATGTGTACCTTCTCAAAGCAATACTTCTTTTGGATGAATGTGCTTTCTAAAGAATAGATCATTCTCAAACCTTGCTTCAATCGTTTATAAGACTTTCATACACTTAATCAAAAAGTAAAAAGGTAAAGAAACTTCATGAATCAATTAAACTTCTAAACAAGCATCATAACCTTCAAACATTATCAAAATCAATAATAAGAAACTTCAATTTAGATCACAAAGTCATATAGCATTCTTTTGATCTTAAGGACTTTCAAAGAAAAGGTCTAGAATGTGGAAGGAAAGGAAGCTTTTAGGGAATCTGGTGCATGAATCCGGGAAATTAGACAACTACTCACTTCTTCTTCTCTTGCGGTTTCCGCACACTTTTAACTTAGATCTTCGCTCTCTTCTTTTCATTTTTCGACTTTACTTTTGGATTTATGGATAGAGGTGCACAAAAACCGAAGCCTAGGAGATTGGCGTTTCTCAAATTTAATGAGATGCCTCAAACCCTTAGCGCACATACCATAATCCGCTAGGAATATCGCTCAATCCGACTTTGGCAAGACACAAACACCCGGCTATGTGAATGGTGCCGAGTTACTCATCGTCATGATTGACTTCCCCAAACCTACAATTTATTTCTATTCATTTGATTGCAAATAATTGCTCTCATGGCCCTCCCACATCAAACATGCTTTTTTTTCATTCACTTCTCCAAAATTCCCGGATAGGTAAAGGAGGTCAATATTTCAATGAGGATCTAATTGGTCAAAGAAAGAAGAAAGAAAAATCAAATTGCCTTAATCATCTCAATAAGAAGCATAGGAACTTATAATGTGATTTCAACTTCAATTTCTCAACATGATTTAGGTAACATTATCACATTATGAAACTTGCAAACGAGGTATAATCAACACATTCATATCCTTTTCAATTCACTAATCGTTTAAGCATGCAATTGTCATCAAACTCAATTCACAAGTAGTGATTATCATGGAAATCATCTCAATTCATTAGAAGCACAAAATTTTCAAAATTTTTCAATTTTTATGGGTTTTTCAAGTTCTTTTCCATGCTAAGCAATAAGGAAACGTGCAACAATAAAATGAAATGCAAGATAGTCTCGAATAAAGCAAACATAGTGAGTAGAAGTTAATACAAACTTTTAGTACATCCCACCCCATACTTAGGACGAACATTGTCCCTAATGTTCAAAAGAAAGAAAGAAAAGAAAGAAAAGAAACTCACAAAGTGGTGGTGGATTGGCTAAAGCAACGGTCATGCATCATCATCACTGCGGCGCTGGTGGAGGCGGGAATGGAGAGAAGCTGGAGTCGTAGGGCCTCCCAAGCTGCTGGCGGTAGACGTCCCTCATCATGTGATCAAGATCATCCATGCGTCCGTCTCTAGCATCGGCTCGGATCTCCAATTCTCCTACTCTCTCCGAAAGGCCAATAGCCCAATCCGGCATCTGCTCATACCATCCCGGAGCGTGACTATACCATGCTGGAGCGTCGGATGGAGCTGGTGCTGGTGTTGGTGCTGCTGTCTGCTCTGTGGACCAAGGAGGTGGAACTCCATACCATGTAGGAGGTGTGGTCATCCATGTAGGTCTCTCACTCACGCTAGCGCGGCGAGAAGACGAGCCTAAAGCTCTAGCTGGACGTGGAGAACGTCTAGGTGCAGCGGGGGCCGCCTCCGGCCGATCCGGAAACGTACCAAAGTCCTGCTCTGCTCCTCCTCCACCCTCAAACTGATATCTCATATCCTCCTCCTCAACAACTGGTGGCGGGACATACGGGGGAGCTACTATCTTGTTCGCATGCATAGCAGCGAACGTCTCCTTCCAATTATGGCGTCCCGCCATAATGGAGTACTCCGGTAGCCACTCTATACCCCTACCCGTCCGACTCTCCCAAGGCATGCCCGCATAAGGTGGACCTCTATGTGTGGGGAAAATGAGACCCCTAGTCATGAAAGCATGTAGCCCTAAAGGTACGGCTGGAATGCGGGTGCAAGCAGAAAAATCAACTCCTAAGCTCCTAGCAATGTGGGTGACTATCACAGCCCTCTTATGGATCCTCTCGAGTGCATCGAGATGATCCTCATGTATGGTCGGGACTCTAGGGTGAGGAGGTGAGGTTGGAGGTGAAGGTGAGGATGGAGGTGAAGGGGAAGAGGGTGGTGGTGCTCTAGAGGATGAGGAGGAGGAGGGATTTCCCTTCCTCTTCTTATTCTGATCATTCTCTTCTCTTTAATCCTCCCCGAAACTCTCCTCACAAAGTCCATTCTGTTCAAAATTACGGGTTGTTCTATGGAAACCACGGCCGTAATTCCTCCAGAGACCGTGATTCGTCTCAGAAGTTCGCAAATCTCAGTAAATCAGCACTCAATTCCCACAAACAGGCAGTCCTAATCTAATTTCTTCCAATCTCAATCAGTTCTTCCTAAAATCTCTAACAAAAACGAACCAAATCGACAAGAATCAAGAAGAGTGAAAAAAACCTATTTTTCGGATTGAAAAATTCGAATTGCGCGTTCCTTGGTGAATTTCCTCTCGATTCGTCGCTTGGATCTTGTTGGTGGTCGAATTTGCTTCAGTTTAGGAAGAAGAATCGTTAAAAACGATTAAGAAACGAGGATTTGAGAGAGGGTCGTGGATTTCGGCTATTAGGTCGTGGAAAGAGGGGTTTTGGGGTGATTGTTTTGTGAAGAACGTGGCTTATATAGTCACAAGCAAAATTTTTGAAAATCACGGTCTGTCGGGGTGTTCCACGGCCGTGGTTTTGTACGGAACCGTGGTTTTGGTGAGTTTTCAAAGGCTTTTGGAAATTACGGGCACCGTAGCTGTCACGACCGTGGTTTAGGCCGTGAAACTCTCTGTAAAGCTCCAAAGTCCAAATTTCGTCACTTTTCTTCAACATTATCCTTCCCTTTTCCTTTTTCATCGTTCCTACATCCAAAAACACGAACATACCGGAAGAAATCGAGGCAAAATAAAGCGAAAAAAACGTCTAAACTAAGCTAAACTATGAATCGAAAACAAAAACAAAAATGCAATACCTTGGGTTGCCTCCCAAGAAGCGCTTTGTTTAAGGTCCGTAGCTAGACCAAACTCGCACTTATTGGAGTGCGGTGGGCGCGAACTCTTCAGCTTGGAGTTCCGGCATATACTTCTTGAGTCGTTGGCCGTTCACCTTAAAGCTTCCGCCCGTTTCACCCCAAACTTCAACTGCACCATGGGGGAAAATACGCTTAATTAGAAAAGGTCCGGTCCAACGAGATTTAAGCTTACCTGGAAAGAGACGAAGCCTTGAATTGAAGAGGAGAACTTGATCTCCTTCTTTGAAGTCCTTTGGAATGATATGCTTATCATGCCAACGCTTTGCTCTCTCCTTATAGATCTTAGCGTTCTCATAAGCGTTCAAGCGGAGTTCGTCCAGCTCGTTAAGGTCTAGGAGACGCTTCTCTCCCGCTTCCTTCATGCCGAAGTTTAGCCACTTGATAGCCCAAAACGCCTTGTGCTCCAACTCTACCGGCAAGTGACAAGACTTCCCATACACAAGGTTGTATGGCGTGGTTCCTATAGGAGTCTTGTACGCAGTCCGGTACGCCCATAATGCATCGTCAAGCTTCAAGGACCAATCCTTCCTAGTCGTTGAAACCGTCTTCTCTACAATTCCTTTGATCTCCCTATTAGAGATCTCAACTTGTCCACTTGTTTGTGGATGATAAGGGGTAGCGACCTTGTGAGTAACCCCATACTTAGCTAGAAGAGCTTCAAAGCGATGGGCTATGAAGTGAGAACCTCCATCACTAATGATTGTCCTTGGCGTCCCAAATCGCGGGAAGATGGTCTTGTTAAAGAACTTGACCACTACCATAGCATCATTTGTGGGAGAGGCAATTGCTTCCACCCATCTAGAAACGTAATCCACCGCCAATAGTATGTATTGGTTTCCACAAGAGGATGGGAATGGTCCCATGAAATCAACTCTCCAAACGTCGAAAATCTCCACCTCTTGGATGTTGTTGAGGGGCATCTCATTCCTTCTAGAGATATTGCCTGTTCTTTGACAAGCATCGCAGCAAGAAACAAAGGATTGCACATCTCTAAACAAAGTAGGCCAAAAGAATCCAGATTGCAATACCTTTGCGCTAGTCTTGTTCGAACTAGCGTGTCCTCCACAAGGTAGTGAATGACAATGACGGATGACACTTTGCATCTCATCTTCCGGCACACATCGCCGATGATGCCATCCGGACCTCTCTTAAAGAGGAGAGGCTCGTTCCAATAGTATTCCCGGACATCCTTAAAGAACTTCTTCCTTTGTGCGTAGGATAGTCCGGGTGGTATCTCCTGGTAAACCAAATAGTTAACAAAATCAACAAACCATGGTTCGTTACCTTTGGAGATCACGTTGATGCACTCCTCTATGATATGTAGGTGTTCGTCCGGAAAGGAGTCATCAATGGGTAAATGGTCGTCCGCTAGATGTGTTAGGCGACTCAAATGATCCGCAACAGAATTTTCTGAACCTTTCTTGTCGCGGATCTCAAGATCGAATTCTTGTAGGAGAAGAATCAATCTAATTAGCCTTGGCTTCGCATCTTTCTTCGCAAGGAGGTACCGGATCGCAGCATGATCCATGTAGACAATCACCTTTGCACCTACAAGATAAGAGCGAAACTTGTCAATAGCATAGACAATGGCTAAAAACTCTTTCTCGGTAGTGGCGTAGTTGAGTTGCGCTTCATCTAGCGTCTTGCTAGCATAGTATATGGCATGGGTTCGCCCTTCCTTTCGTTGTCCAAGAACAGCTCCAATAGCTACGTCACTAGCATCGCACATAACCTCAAAGGGAAGAGTCCAATCCGGAGGTTGGATAATAGGTGCTGAAATTAGAGCTTGCCGAATTGTGTTAAACGCATCCAAGCATTCCTGCGAAAACTCAAAAACTGCATCCTTCATCAATAGATTAGTGAGCGGTTTTGATATCTTAGAAAAGTCCTTAATAAAGCGTTTGTAAAATCCAGCATGTCCTAGGAAACTTCTTATCCCTTTCACCGAAGTTGGGGGAGGAAGTTTCTCTATGGTCTCTATCTTAGCTTTATCTACTTCTATCCCTCTACTAGAGACTAAATGACCCAATACAATTCCTTCCTTAACCATAAATTGACACTTTTCCCAATTAAGAACTAGGTTAGTGTCTTCACATCTTTGCAAAACAAGAGAAAGGTTAGAAAGACAATCGTTGAAAGAGGAACCGTATACGGAGAAATCATCCATGAAGACCTCCATGATTTCCTCTATGTATTCGGAGAAGATGGCCATCATGCACCGTTGAAAGGTGGCTGGGGCGTTGCAAAGCCCAAACGGCATTCTCCTATAGGCGAACGTACCCCAAGGGCACGTGAATGTGGTCTTCTCTTGATCATCCGGGTGTATCGGAATCTGAAAGAAACCACTATAACCGTCAAGGTAACAAATATGTGAATGTTGCGCTAACCTTTCAAGCATTTGATCAATGAATGGCAAGGGGAAGTGATCCTTCCGCGTTGCATTGTTGAGCTTGCGGTAGTCTATGCACATCCGCCATCCCGTCACGGTTCGGGTAGGAATGAGTTCGTTGTTCTTGTTGGTGATGACCGTCATTCCTCCCTTCTTCGGAACTACTTGAACTGGACTCACCCACTTACTATCGAAGATAGGATAGATGATACCTGCATCAAGAAGTTTAAGAATTTCCTTCTTGACAACCTCCTTCATAGTCGGATTCAACCGCCTTTGAGGTTGTCTTGAAGTTCTAAAGTCCTCCTCCATTAGTATCTTATGCATACATAGGGAGGGTTTAATTCCTACTAAGTCCTCTATAGTGTAGCCTAAGGCTTTCCTATGTTTCCTAAGGACAATGATGAGCTGATTATGTTCATTTATGCTTAGTTCGGAACTAACAATAACCGGAAAGGTAGAATTAGGTCCTAGAAAAGCGTACCTTAGATGAGTAGGAAGTGGTTTTAGTTCCATCACTTTCGGAGCTTCCAACGATCCTTGAGGAGCATCCGATGTCTCCTTAGAAGTTTCTAAGGGTATTGAGTGTGTGGGAGAAGAATCAGAAAGAGTTGAAGAAGAGTCTCGATCACTCCTTTCCACGGCCAAAATTACGGGTGGATCATATCCTCCACGGCCGTGGTTTAGGGCGTGGAAGGGAAATACGGTTGTCACATCTTCTCCACGACCGTGTAACTCCCTGGAGTGAGGCACGATTTTGGTTGTAAAATCCACGGCCGTGGAATAAAGTGTATGGCCGTGGATTCTCACGTTTTCAGCTTCATCGTGAAGTTTCTCAAACTCCTCTTCATGCATCTCTTCTTGTGCTTCTAAGGCTTCAATTGCCTCATTGCACTCTTCCTCTTCCCCTGCATTGGTTAGACTCATGGTGATAACTTTTTGTAAAGGATCGTTAAAGAGAATCGCACTTACCTCCTCCCTAGATAAACCTTCTTCATCTTGGATATCGTAAATATCCTCATCGAAGATCGGCTCCTTCACTAGAGTGGAAAGAACAAACTCTACTTTCTTTTCTCCTATATCAAAAGCGAGTCTCCCATTCTTGCAATCGACTATGCAGCCGGAAGTTGCAAGAAACGGTCTTCCGAGTATGATCGGGACCGGACTATCTGTAGGAATATGAAGCACGACAAAAACAATGGGAACAAAGAATTTACCTAGCTTGACGGGGACGTCTTCTAGAATACCGACGGGGCGAGTGATGGATCGATCCGCCATGTATAACGTCATCTTCACCGGTTTAGGGTCGCCTAAACCGATCTTCCTGCACAATGCAAGTGGTATGATGCTCACACTTGCTCCTAAGTCACATAAAGCGTCATATATGACATCTCCCACTCCTATGGGAATGCAAAATGACCCCGGATCCTTCAACTTTGGGGGCATTTTCTCCTTCATGGTCTTGATGAGATCCGAAGAATCCGAACTCATCTTGACCTCACCGAAGTCTTCTAGCTTCCTCTTGTTGGAGAGGAGCTCCTTCAAGAACTTGCCATAAGCCGGAATTCCTACAATAGCATCAATAAAGGGTATATTAATATGCAGCTTGCTCATGAGTTCTATGAACTTACCAAATTGTTTATCTAGGCGCGCTCGCGCTCTAGATTGAGGGAATGGTAGGGGAGGTTTGTAAGCCGGAGGAGGAACGCAGACATCTTCCTTCTCCTTCCCCTTCTCCTTGTCTTTCTCTACGGGGACTTCAACAAATTTAGGCTGCGGATCGGTGGTAGTCACTCCGCTCCTAGTCGTAATTGCCATCACCCTTCCCTTAGGGTTGTCCTCCGTCTTTCCTGGAAGTTTCCCTTGATTCCTAGAAACTTCCTCCGCATGGTTGAACATTTGGTTTTCTAAAACCTTTTGAGCTTTATCAACCTTGGAAACTTGATCGTCAACCTTAATGATGCGGTTCTCCAACCCTTGAAGCTTTCCTAAAATCGTTTCCAGTATGGGATCGGGCTTCTCCTTTCCCGAAGTGTTTCCTCCATTTGATGTTTGCCCCTGGCTTCTCAAAGGAGTAGAGGAAGAGGAAGGTGGAGTTAGTGAATTAGAATTGGAAGGATAAGGGTTACCGGAATTTTGTTGATTGGAGAGCCAATTGTTGTTACTTGAACCCCTATTGTTGTTCCAATTGTTGTTCCGACCGTTATTATTGTTGTTGTTGCCATTCCAATTGTTGCTCCGGTTATTGTTCCGGTTGTTGTTGTTGTTGCGGTTTGTGTTATCACCGCCATTGTTGTTGCCCAAATAACCAATATCCTTCCCTTGTTGCTTTGGGAAGTTGGTCTTGATAGCCTCCTTCAACTCTTTGATTTCATTGTTGAGGGAGAAAATCTGATTTTGAGCTTCATGTGTGAGCTTTGCTCCTTGCTCAACATGATTTCCCTCCATTTTCCGGTGGGAATACTTCTCTATGACTCTTGCTTGCTTCTCAATGAAGTCCCAAGCGTCATCTTCTCTCATGTCCATGAACGTTCCACATGAGAGGGATTGGAGGTTGAATTGCGTTCCCGCATCCAGCCCCTTATAGTAGATCTCCAACAAGGCAAGTTTGGATATGCCATGATGAGGGCAATCCAAGAGCAAATCCTGAAACCTTTCCCAAGATTGAAACAAACTTTCGTTAGGTCTCATGGAAAAAGCATTAATCTTACCTCTAAGTTCCGCCGTTTTGGAAGGCGGAAAGAATTTGGTGAGGAACTCCGCGGAAAGGCTTTCCCACGTATCTAGTTTCCCACTAGGAAGAGCTTGGTACCAAGACAACGCTTTCCCCTTCAAAGAGAAGAAGAAGGGCTTGAGCTTGTAGCTGTTGGTAGTAGCATTCTTCGGTCTCATTGTCTCAATCATACACTCAAAGTTTTGCAAGTGTTGGTGTGGAGATTCAGCGCTTGTTCCGCCGAATTGGCTTTGGCGAACAAGAGTGATAACTTGAGGGTTGAAGCTAAAACCTTGTACATCTTCAGCATCAAAATTCACGCCCAAGCGGCGTGGTTGTTGTGTTGGATCCATCCGCTGGCCAAGAGTTCTTGGCTCATCATCCACACGCTCGATCCTTGCGTTCCTAGGTGGAACAAGGCGATTAGCAGCTCCTTGTGGATGAAAAGGATTCGCATGGATTGTGGGATCAATTTCTTCTAGCGGTGGCATGGAAGAGTCACTATCATCAGCGGATGAATGACTTCTTCTTCTTCTAGATCTTGATGCCCTTCTTGAGGATTTCTTGCTTCCTTTATTCTTAAGGTCGCTTAACTCTATCCTCATTTGGAACATCGTATCCTTTAGATCGTTAACCTCAGATTGATGACGATCCATTTCATCCCGGCGGAGGTTCTCATTCCATTGGAGTTGAGCTTCTTTCTCAGCTAACTCCGCCTGAAGATCGCGTTCGTGTTCTTCAGCCATCTTCTTTTCCTTGCGCTTTTGCCTTAAAGTTTTCTCTAGCTCTTGATCAAGAGGTAAGAGATCTTCGGTGTTCCCAGACCTGCGCATGCACTTAGAATAATATCAAATAGCGAGAGCAAGCTCCCAAGCTTGACAACCGGCAACCGAATTTGGCCGAAACCAAATCCCCGGCAACGGCGCCAAAAACTTGTTCGCCCCTAAACGTGTGTGCAAATAAGCTTTGAATTTATAAAACTAGAATCAAGCAAGCGAACCCGCAGTGTACGGATCGATATAGTTGAACAAGAATTCCAGTGTATCGAACACAGGGATTTGGGTGGGAACAAATTCAATTGCAGATTATCAAGCGAGTAAGTATGAGAGGTTTTGCAAATATTGGGAAAACAACAATCCTAAAGATCCAAGTATCCAGCTGTGGCAATCGATTCAAGATATACTTAATGATATAAAGACAAAATTGAGATATGCAAAGGTATGCTAATGTAAGGTAATCGTACGGTGAAGTTCCAAAAACCTTATATGACTCACCTACAAGACACTCTCTATACAGGTTGTTGAGGCTTCAATATAGAAAGGTTCTTAAAGATAAGAATTAATATCAAATACCCAAACTTATTATCCAAAGGTCAAAACTAACTTAACCGATTAAGCTTGTGACACTCATAATCGAGGTAGAGGTTGTTGAGGCTTCACTACCACCTAGAAAAGGCAAGCCTAAACTAAGTTAAAGCAAATCTGTAACTTTGGATTAAAGTAAAAGCAGGTTCGTAAACTTAAGGGAAATTACGGGTGGATCTTGAGATTCCACGGTCGTGGAACTCAAGAACAAACCGTGATATAGGGTTCGTCGACGATTTTCTCTAACTCTCAGGGTCTAATCTATTTACGAACGATCTATCATCATCTAAGCCACAACTATCAACCCTTCACCTTAGAATTGTTAAGGGTTTTTAGCCAATAACAGTCATGTTGATATCAAATTCAAGAATTATAAGATTGAAAGATGAGAACTTTCGAAAACTTCCAATAAACTTCAAACTAATCTCAAAGTCACAATCAAGAACAAATAGTGTTACTAATTCCAGGATAGAACAATCAAACCCAATCTTAGGTAAGAAGGAAGAACGGGATGTCAATCCGTCTTCTAAATCAAACCTAAACAAGAAGAGAAGTCTCCTTGCACGATCTTCCGAATTTTCCGTCAATCCGGGAAATCTGGAAATCCCAACGATAATCTCCACCAAAGTGCGAGAATAGGGCAAATCCAAGCGCAAACGTCGATCTAAAGCGAGTAGCGGCGATGCAAACGGTGTAAGCCGGGTTGACGGAATCTCTCTTCGTCCGTCTTTTTATAGGGAAAGATAAAATATCGGCCCGGCCCAATCTTCAAAAGATCGTGGCTTCGAAATGTGGCGAAAAAGATCGCCAAGATCACGGTCGTGGAAGATTCCACGACCGTAATTTAGAGCGTGGAAAGTGTCACGGTTTGAACCATGGATTCCACGACCGTAATAGTTACTGGAATGCATCACGCCTCTCTTGCAAGGTTCCACGGCCGTGGTTCTGAACGTGGTTTGTAATACGGCCGGATTTTAGAGCGTGGTTTAGGGCAAGAACGTGATTCTTCCCTAGACTCGTGCATTCCTCAAGTTGAACTCCATTTTGCTCCTAAGAATGTCCTCAATACATGGACATACTCAATCAACTCTTCTTTGCTAAATTCCGTTCGGAAATGGCTCCCAATCACCTATAATCAACATAGAACTAGTGTAGACATCCATATCGACAATATAAGCAAACTAGCTCACTTAGGCAACAATGCTCAATCAAAGACTATCAATATGAATCAAATACGCTTAGAAAACGTGTCTAAAGTATCACAATATTTCATGCTAACAGCAATGAAGTGAGAACCTCCATCACTAATGATAGTCCTTGGTGTCCCAAATCGTGGGAAGATGGTCTTGTTAAAGAACTTAACCACTACCATGGCATCGTTGGTGGGAGAGGCAATTGCTTCCACCCATCTAGAAACATAATCCACCGCCAAGAGTATGTATCGGTTTCCACAGGATGATGGGAATGGTCCCATAAAGTCTACTCCCAAACGTCGAAAATCTCCACCTCTTGGATGTTATTGAGAGGCATCTCATTTCTCCTAGAGATATTTCCTGTTCTTTGACAAGCATCGCAGCAGGAAACAAAGGATTGCACATCTCTAAATAAAGTAGGCCAAAAAAATCCAGATTGCAATACCTTAGCGCTAGTCTTGTTCGAACTAGCGTGTCCTCCAAAAGGTAGTAAATGACAATGGCGGATGACACTTTGCATCTCATCTTCCGGCACACATCGCCAAATAATGCCATCCGGACCTCTCTTAAAGAGGAGAGGTTCATTCCAAAAGTATTCCCGGACATCCTTAAAGAACTTCTTTCTTTGTGCGTAGGATAATCCGGGCGGTATCTCCTAACAAACCAAATAGTTAACAAAATCAGCAAACCATGGTTCGTTACCTTTGGAGATTACTTCGATGCACTCCTCAATGATATGTAGGAGTTCGTCCGGAAAGGAGTCATCTATAGGTAAGTGGTCGTCCTCTAGATGTGTTAGGCGATTCAAATGATCCGCAACAGAATTTTCCGACCCCTTCTTGTCGTGGATCTCTAGATCGAATTCTTGTAGGAGAAGAATCCATCTAATTAGCCTTGGCTTCGCATCCTTCTTTGCAAGGAGGTACCGGATCGCAGCATGATCCGTGTAGACAATCACCTTTGCACCTACAAGATAAGAGCGAAACTTGTCAATAGCATAAACAATGGCTAAAAATTCCTTTTCCGTAGTGGCGTAGTTGAGCTGCGCTTCATCTAGCGTCTTGCTAGCATAGTATATGGTATGGGTTCGCCCTTCCTTTCTTTGTCCAAGAACAGCTCCTATAGCTACGTCACTAGCATCGCACATAACCTCAAAGGGAAGGTTCCAATCCGGAGGTTGGATAATAGCTGCTGAAATTAGAGCTTCCCGGATCATATTGAACGCATCCAAGCATTCCTGCGAAAACTCAAAAACCGCATCCTTCATCAATAGATTAGTAAGAGGTTTTGATATTTTAGAGAAATCCTTAATGAAGCACCTATAGAATCCAGCATGTCCTAGGAAACTTCTTATCCCCTTCACCGAAGTTGGGGGAGGAAGCTTTTCCATAGTCTCTATTTTCGCCTTATCCACCTCAATCCCTCTACTAGAGATTAAGTGTCCTAAAACAATTCCTTCCTTTACCATAAATTGACACTTCTCCCAGTTTAGAACTAGGTTAGTGTCTTTACACCTTTGTAAAACAAGAGAAAGATTAGAAAGGCAATTGTCAAAAGAGAAGTTATCCATGAAGACTTCCATGATTTCCTCAATGTATTCGGAGAAGATGGCCATCATGCACCTTTGAAAAGTGGCTGGGGCGTTGCAAAGCCCGAACGGCATTCTCCTATAAGCGAACGTACCCCATGGGCACGTGAATGTGGTCTTCTCCTGATCATCCGGGTGTATCGGAATCTGAAAGAAACCACTATAACCGTTGTTAGCATGAAATATTGTGATACTTTAGACACGTTTTCTAAGCATATTTGATCCATGTTGATAGTCTTTGATTGAGCATTGTTGCATAATGTGAGCTAGTTTGCCTATATTGTCGATAAGGATGTCTACACTAGTTCTATGTTGATTATAGGTGATTGGGAGCTATTTCCGAACGGAATTTAGCAAAGAAGAGTTGATTGAGTATGTCAATGGATTGAGGGCATTCTTAGGAGCAAAATGGAGTTCAACTTGAGGAATGCACGAGTCTAGGGAAGAATCACGTTCTTGCCCTAAACCACGCTCTAAAATACGGCCGTACTACAAACCACGTTCAGTTCCACGGCCGTGGAACCTTGCAAGAGAGGCGTGATGCATTCCAGTAACTATTACGGTCGTGGAATCCATGGTTCAAACCGTGACACTTTCCACGCTCTAAATTACGGTCGTGGAATCTTCCACGACCGTGATCTTGGCGATCTTTTTCGCCACATTTCGAAGCCACGATCTTTTGAAGATTGGGCCGGGCCGATATTTTATCCTGCCCTATAAAAAGACGGACGAAGAGAGATTCCGTCATCCTCGCTTACCCCCCGCTTACACCCGTTTGCATCGCCGCTACTAGCTTTAGATCGACGCTTACGGCCACTTTACACAATTTGCTTGGAGGCATTTACATCTCGTTGGAGATGGACGTTCGCGCTTGGATTTTCCCTAATCTCGCTATTTGGTGGAGATTATCGTTGGGATTTCCAGATTTTCCGGATTGACGGAAGATTCGGAAGATTGTACAAGAAGACTTCTCTTCTTGTTTAGGTTTGATTTAGAAGACGGATTGACATCCCGTTCTTTCTTCTTGCCTAAGATTGTGTTTCATTGCTCTATTCTGGAATTAGTGACATTATTCGTTCTTGATTGTGACTTTGAGATTGGTTTGGAGTTTATTGAAAGTTTTCGGAAGTTTTCATCTTTCAATCTTTTAATTCTTGAATTTGATATCAATATGACTGTTATTGGCTAAAAAGCCTTAACAATTCTAAGGTGAAGGGTTGATAGTTGTGGCTTAGATGATGATAGATCGATCGTAATTAGATTAGACCCCGAGAGTTAGAGAGAATCATCGACGAACCCTAAATCACGGTTTGTTCTTGAGTTCCACGACCATGGAATCTCAAGATCCACCCGTAATTTCCCTTAAGTTTACAAACCTGCTTTTACTTTAATCCAAAGTTAAAGATTTGCTTTAACTTAGTTGAGGCTTACCTTTTCTAGGTGGTAGTGAAGCCTCAACAACCTCTACCTCGATTATGAGTGTCACATCCTTAATCGGTTAAGTTAGTTTTGACCTTTGGATTATATGTTTGGGTATTTGACACTAATTCTTATCTCTAGAACCTTTCTATATTGAAGCCTCAACAACCTGTATAGAAAGTGTCTTGTAGGTGAGTCATATAAGGTTTTTGGAACTTCACCGTACGATTACCTTACATTAGCATACCTTTGCATATCTTAACTCTGTCTTTATATCATTAGTATATCTTGAATCGATTGCCACAGCTGGATACTTGGATCTTTAGGATTGTTGTTTTCCCAATATTTGCAAACCTCTCATACTTACTCGCTTGATAATCTGCAATTGAATTTGTTCCAACCCAAATCCCTGTGTTCGATACTCTGGAATACTTGCTAATCTACACCGATCCGTACACTGCGGGTTCGCTTGCTTGATTCTAGTTTTATAAATTTAAATCTTATTTGCACACACGTTTAGGGGCGAACAAGTTTTTGGCGCCGTTGCCGGGGATTTGGTTTCGGCCGAATTCGGTTGCCGGTTGTCAAGCTTGGGAGCTTGCTCTCATTATTTGATATTGTTCTAAGTGCATGTGCAGGTCTAGGAACACCGAAGATCTCTTACCTATTGATCAAGAGCTAGAGAAAACTTTAAGGCAAAAGCGCAAGGAAAATAAGATGGCTGAAGAACACGAACGTGATCTTCAAGCGGAGTTGGCGGAGAAGGAAGCTCAACTCCAATGGAATGAGAAACTCCGCCGGGATGAAATGGATCGTCATCAATCTGAGGTTAACGATCTAAAGGATACGATGTTCCAAATGAGGATAGAGTTAAGCAACCTTAAGAATAAAGGAAGCAAGAAATCCTCAAAAAGGGCATCAAGATCTAGAAGAAGAAGAAGTCATTCATCCGCCGATGATAGTGACTCTTCCACCTAGGAACGCAAGGATCGAGCGTGTGGATGATGAGACAAGAACTCTTGGCCAGCGGATGGATCCAACACAACAACCACGCCGCTTGGGCGTGAATTTTGATGCTGAAGATGTACAAGGGTTTAGTTTCAACCCTCAAGTTATTACTCTTGTTCGCCAAAACCAATTGGGCGGGACAAGCGCTGAATCACCACACTAACACTTGCAAAACTTTGAGTGTATGATGGAGACGATGAGACCGAAGAATGCTACTACCAACAGCTACAATCTCAAGCCCTTCTTCTTCTCTTTGAAAGGGAAAGCGTTGTCTTGGAACCAAGCTCTTCCTAGTGGGAAACTAGATACGTGGGAAGACCTTTCCGCGGAGTTCCTCACCAAATTCTTTCCTCCTTTCAAAACGGCGGAACTTAGAGGTTAGATTAATGCTTTTTCCATGAGACCTAACGAAAGTTTGTTTCAATCTTGGGAAAGGTTTCAAGATTTGCTCTTGGATTGCCCTCATCATGGCATATCCAAACTTGCCTTGCTGGAGATTTACTACAAGGGGCTGGATGCGGGAACGCAATTCAACCTCCAATCCCTCTCATGTGGAACGTTCATGGACATGAGAGAAGATGACTTTTGGGACTTCATTGAGAAGCAAGCAAGAGTCATAGAGAAGTATTCCCACCGGAAAGTGGAGGGAAGTTGTGTGGAGCAAGGAGCAAAGCTCACACATGAAGCTCAAAATCCGATTTTCTCCCTCAACAATGAAATCAAAGAGTTGAAGGAGGCTATCAAGACCAACTTCCCAAAGCAACAAGGGAAGGACGTTGGTTATTTGGGCAACAACAATGGCGGTGATAACACAAACCGCAACAACAACAACAACAACCGGAACAATAACCGGAGCAACAATTGGAATGGCAACAACAACAATAATAACGGCCGGAACAACAATTGGAACAACAATAGGGGTTCAAGTAACAACAATTGGCGCTCCAATCAACAAAATTCCGGTAACTCTTATCCTTCCAATTCTAATTCACTAACTCCACCTTCCTCTTCCTCTACTCCTTTGAGAAGCCAGGGGCAAACATCAAATGGAGGAAACACTTCGGGAAAGGAGAAGCCCGATCCCATATTGGAGACGATTTTGGGAAAGCTTCAAGGGTTGGAGAACCGCATCATTAAGGTAGACGATCAAGTTTCCAAGGTTGATAAAGCTCAAAAGGTTTTAGAAAACCAAATGTTCAACCATGCGGAGGAAGTTCCTAGGAATCAAGGGAAACTTCCAGGAAAGACGGAGGACAACCCTAAGGGAAGGGTGATGGCAATTACGACTAGGAGCGGAGTGACTACCACCGATCCGCAACCTAAATTTGTTGAAGTCCCCGTAGAGAAAGACAAGGAAAAGGGGAAGGAGAAGGAAGATGTCTACGTTCCTCCTCCGGCTTACAAACCTCCCCTACCATTCCCTCAATCTAGAGCGCGAGCGCGCCTAGATAAACAATTTGGTAAGTTCATAGAACTCATGAGCAAGCTGCATATTAATATACCCTTTATCGATGCTATTGTAGGTATGCCGGCTTATGGCAAGTTCTTGAAGGAGCTCCTCTTCAACAAGAGGAAGCTAAAAGACTTCGGTGAGGTCAAGATGAGTTCGGATTCTTCGGATCTCATCAAGACCATGAAGGAGAAAATGCCCCCAAAGTTGAAGGATCCGGGGTCATTTTGCATTCCCATCGGAGTGGGAGATGTCACATATGACGCTTTATGTGACTTAGGAGCAAGTGTGAGCATCATACCACTTGCATTGTGCAGGAAGATCGGTTTAGGCGACCCTAAACCGGTGAAGATGATGTTATACATGGCGGATCGATCCATCACTCGCCCCGTCGGTATTGTAGAAGACGTCCCGGTCAAGCTAGGTAAATTCTTTGTTCCCATTGATTTTGTCGTGCTTGATATTCCTGCAGATAGTCCGGTCCCGATCATACTCGGAAGACCGTTTCTTGCAACTTCCGGCTGCATAGTTGATTGCAAGAATGGGAGACTCGCTTTTGATATAGGAGAAGAGAAAGTAGAGTTCGTTCTTTCCACTCTAGTGAAGGAGCCAATCTTCGATGAGGATATTTACGATATCCAAGATGAAGAAGGTTTATCTAGGGAGGAGGTAAGTGCGATTCTCTTTAACGATCCTTTACAAAAAGCTATCACTATGTGTCTAACCAATGTAGGGGAAGAGGAAGAGTGCAATGAGGCAATTGAAGCCTTAGAAGCACAAGAAGAGATGCATGAAGAGGAGTTTGAGAAACTCCACGATGAAGCTAAAAACATGAGAATCCACGGCCACACACTGTACTCCACGGCCGTGGATTTCACAACCAAAATCGTGCCTCACTCCAGGGAGTTACACGGTCGTGGAGAAGATGTGACAACCGTATTTCCCTTCCACGCCCTAAACCACGGCCGTGGAGGACATGATCCACCCGTAATTTTGGCCGTGGAAAGGAGTGATCGAGACACTTCTTCAACTCTTTCTGATTCTTCTCCCACACACTCAATACCCTTAGAAACTTCTAAGGAGACATCGGATGCTCCTCAAGGATCGTTGGAAGCTCCGAAAGTGATGGAACTAAAACCACTTCCTACTCATCTAAGGTACGCTTTTCTAGGACCTAATTCTACCTTTCCGGTTATTGTTAGTTCCGAACTAAGCATAGATGAACATAATGAGCTCATGATTGTCCTTAGGAAACATAGGAAAGCCTTAGGCTACACTATAGAGGACTTAGTAGGAATTAAACCCTCCCTATGCATGCATAAGATACTAATGGAGGAGGACTTTAGAACTTCAAGACAACCTCAAAGGCGGTTGAATCCGACTATGAAGGAGGATGTCAAGAAGGAAATTCTTAAACTTCTTGATGCAGGTATCATCTATCCTATCTTCGATAGTAAGTGGGTGAGTCCAGTTCAAGTAGTTCCGAAGAAGGGAGGAATGACGGTCATCACCAACAAGAACAACGAACTCATTCCTACCCGAACCGTGACAGGATGGCGGATGTGCATAGACTACCGCAAGCTC
The DNA here is from genome assembly GCA_033239045.1 of Fagopyrum esculentum. Lineage (NCBI taxonomy): Eukaryota > Viridiplantae > Streptophyta > Magnoliopsida > Caryophyllales > Polygonaceae > Fagopyrum > Fagopyrum esculentum. Next base: position 23,067,495 of record BSUD01000005.1, on the reverse strand, counting down.
AACAATGCAACGCGGAAGGATCACTTCCCATTGCCATTCATTGATCGAATGCTTGAAAGGTTAGCGCAACATTCACATTTTTGCTACCTTGACAGTTATAGTGGTTTCTTTCAGATTCCGATACACCCGGATGATCAAGAGAAGACCACATTCACGTGCCCTTGGGGTACGTTCGCCTATAGGAGAATGCCGTTTGGGCTTTGCAACGCCCCAGCCACCTTTCAACGGTGCATGATGGCCATCTTCTCCGAATACATAGAGGAAATCATGGAGGTCTTCATGGATGATTTCTCCGTATACGGTTCCTCTTTCAACGATTGTCTTTCTAACCTTTCTCTTGTTTTGCAAAGATGTGAAGACACTAACCTAGTTCTTAATTGGGAAAAGTGTCAATTTATGGTTAAGGAAGGAATTGTATTGGGTCATTTAGTATCTAGTAGAGGGATAGAAGTAGATAAAGCTAAGATAGAGACCATAGAGAAACTTCCTCCCACAACTTCGGGGAAAGGGATAAGAAGTTTCCTAGGACATGCTGGATTTATAGACGTTTCATTAAGGACTTTTCTAAGATATCAAAACCGCTCACTAATCTATTGATGAAGGATGCAGTTTTTGAGTTTTCGTAGGAATGTTTGGATGCGTTTAACACAATCCGGCAAGCTCTAATTTCAGCACCTATTATCCAACCTCCGGATTGGACTCTTCCCTTTGAGGTTATGTGCGATGCTAGTGACGTAGCTATTGGAGCTGTTCTTGGACAATGAAAGGAAGGGCGAACCCATGCCATATACTATGCTAGCAAGACGCTAGATGAAGCACAGCTCAACTACGCCACTACCGAGAAAGAGTTTTTAGCCATTGTCTATGCTATTGACAAGTTTCGCTCTTATCTTGTAGGTGCAAAGGTGATTGTCTACACGGATCATGCTGCGATCCGGTACCTCCTTGCGAAGAAAGATGCGAAGCCAAGGCTAATTAGATGGATTCTTCTCCTACAAGAATTCGATCTTGAGATCCGTGATAAGAAAGGTTCAGAACATTCTGTTGCGGATCATTTGAGTCGCCTAACACATCTAGAGGACGACCATTTAAACATTGATGACTCCTTTCCGGACAAACACCTACATATCATGGAGGAGTGCATCAACGTGATCTCCAAAGGTAACGAACCATGGTTTGGTGATTTTGTTAACTATTTGGTTTGCCAGGAGATACCACCCGGACTATCCTACGCACAAAGGAAGAAGATCTTTAAGGATGTCCGGGAATACTATTGGAACGAGCCTCTCCTCTTTAAGAGAGGTCCGGATGGCATCATTCGGCGATGTGTGCCGGAAGATGAGATGCAAAGTGTCATCCGTCATTGTCATTCACTACCTTGTGGAGGACACGCTAGTTCGAACAAGACTAGCGCAAAGGTATTGCAATCTGGATTCTTTTGGCCTACTTTGTTTAAAGATGTGCAATCCTTTGTTTCTTGTTGTGATGCTTGTCAAAGAACAGGCAATAACTCTAGAAGGAATGAAATGCCCCTCAACAACATCCAAGAGGTGGAGATTTTCGACGTTTGGGGAGTTGATTTCATGGGACCATTCCCATCCTCTTGTGGAAACCAATACATACTATTGGCGGTGGATTACGTTTCTAGATGGGTGGAAGCAATTGCCTCTCCCACAAATGATGCTATGGTAGTGGTCAAGTTCTTTAACAAGACCATCTTTCCGCGATTTGGGACGCCAAGGACAATCATTAGTGATGGAGGTTCTCACTTCATAGCCCATCGCTTTGAAGCTCTTCTAGCTAAGTATGGGGTTACTCACAAGGTCGCTACGCCTTATCATCCACAAACAAGTGGACAAGTTGAGATCTCAAATAGGGAGATCAAAGGAATTCTAGAGAAGACGGTTTCAAGGACTAGGAAGGATTGGTCCTTGAAGCTTGACGATGCGTTATGGGCGTACCGGACTGCGTACAAGACTCCTATAGGAACCACACCATACAACCTTGTGTATGGGAAGTCTTGTCACTTGCCGGTAGAGTTGGAGCACAAAGCGTTTTGGGCTATCAAGTGGCTGAATTTCAGCATGAAGGAAGCAGGAGAGAAGCGTCTCCTAGACCTTAATAAGCTGGATGAACTCCGCTTGAACGCTTATGAGAACGCTAAGATCTACAAGGAGAGAGCAAAGCGTTGGCATGATAAGCATATCATTCCAAAGGACTTCAAAGAAGGAGATCAAGTTCTCCTCTTCAATTCAAGACTTCGTCTCTTTCCAGGTAAGCTTAAATCCCGTTGGACCGGACCTTTTCTAATTAAGCGTATTTTTCCCCATGATGCAGTTGAAGTATGGGGTGAAACAGGCGGAAGCTTTAAGGTGAACGGCCAACGACTCAAGAAGTATACGCCGGAACTCCAAGCTGAAGAGTTCGCGCCCACCGCACTCGAATAAGTGTGAGTATGGTCTAGCTACGGACCTTAAACAAAGCGCTTCTTGGGAGGCAACCCAAGGTATTGCATTTTTACTTTTGTTTTCGATTCATAGTTTAGCTTAGTTTAGACGTTTTTCGCTTTATTTTTCCTCGATTTCTTCCGGTATGTTCGTGTTTTTGGATGTAGGAACGATGAAAAAGGAAAAGGGAAGGATAATGTTGAAGAAAAGTGACGAAATTTGGACTCTGGAGCTTAACAGAGAGTTCCACGGCCTAAACCACGGTCGTGACAGCTACAGTGCCCGTAATTTCAAAAGCCTTTGAAAAATCACCAAAACCACGGTTCCGTACAAAACCACGGCCGTGGAACACCCCGACAGACCGTGATTTTCAAAAATTTTGCCTGTGACTATATAAGCCACGTTCTTCACAAAAATCACCCAAAACCCCTCTTTCCACGACCTAATAGCCGAAATCCACGACCCTCTCTCAAATCCTCGTTTCTTAATCGTTTTTAACGATTCTTCTTCCTAAACTGAAGCAAATTCAACCACCTACAAGATCCAAGCGACAAATCGAGCGGAAATTCACCAAGGAACGAGCAATTCGGATTTTTCAATCCGAAAAATAGGTTTTTTCACTCTTCTTGATTCTTGTCGATTTGGTTCGTTTTTGTTAGAGGTTTTAGGAAGAACTGATTAAGATTGGAAGAAATTAGATTAGGACTGCCTGCTTGTTGAGATTGAGTGCTGATTTGCTGAGATTTACGAAATTTTGAGACGAATCACAGTCTCTGGAGGAATTACGGCCGTGATTTCTATAGAACAGCCCGTAATTTTGCACAGAATGGACTTTGTGAGGAGAGTTTCGGGGGGTATAAAAGAGAAGAAGAATGATCAGAATAAGAAGAGAAAGGGTAATCCCTCCTCCTCCTCATCCTCTAGGGCACCACCACCCTCTTCCCATTCACCTCCATCCTCACCTTCACCTCCATCCTCACCTCCCCACCCTAGAGTCCCGACCATACATGAGGATCATCTCGATGCACTCGAGAGGATCAAGGAGAGGGCTGTGATTGGTCCTAGATACTTGTTGTTGGAGGATCTAGCTCCTCTCAACATTGTGGATGATCTTACTTGGCTCTTGGATAGAGCCAGACTAGTTATCTTCTCGGCTATCCGAGAAGACGCTTATGAGGAGATTACACGGGACGTTGTGACGTCTTTCGAGCACAGCCATGTAGACAGGACCGTCTCTTTCCGTTTTATGGAGAGAGACTATCATTTTAGCATCCGTGAGTTCGGGACCTTTTTCGGGTTCCATGAGACCTTTAACGGTCGATTTCCTAGTAGCGTTTACGCCAAGGACTTTTGGAAGGAGGTTGCGATGATTTACGCCGACGAGGACCGTTGGCAACCTGCTGATACCAAGGCTAGGTTGATGTACCACCTAGCCTTGAAGATAGCTCACCGTGTTCTTTCGGAGTGTCTCTTTCCTAGGACGGAGACGCCCCAAAAGATCAAGATGGATGAGCTCTTTTTGCTATACTCCATGCTGTATGGGCGCCGGGCTGATTGTGCCACTCTCTTGGCTGCTACGATGAGCAAGCTCAAGAACAAGAAGAAGGGCAACATCGGATATGGTGGGATAGTCACCCACATTGCTAGGAGCTTAGCAGTTGATTTTTCTGCTTGCACCGGCATTCCAGCCGTACCTTTAGGGCTACATGCTTTCATGACTAGGGGTCTCATTATCCCCACGCATAGAGGTCCACCTTATGCGGGCATGCCTTGGGAGAGTAGGACGGGTAGGGGTATAGAGTGGCTTCTAGAGTACTCCATTATGGCGGGACGCCATAATTGGAAGGAGACGTTCGTTGCTATGCATGCGAACAGGATAGTAGCTCCCCGTATGTCCCACCACCAGTTGTTGAGGAGGAGGATATCAGACATCAGTTTGAGGGTGGAGGAGGAGCCGAGCAAGACTTTGCCACATTTCCGGATCAGCCGGAGGCGGCCCCCGCTGCACCTAGACGTTCTCCACGTCCAGCTAGAGCTTCAGGCTCGTCTTCTCGCCGCGCTAGCGTGAGTGAGAGACCTACATGGATGACCACACCTCCTGCATGGTACGGAGTTCCACCTCCTTGGTCCACATAGCAGACAGCAGCACCAGCACCAGCACCAGCACCAGCTCCATCCAACGCTCCAGCATGGTATAGTCACGCTCCGGGATGGTATGAGCAGATGCCGGATTGGGCTACTGGCATTTCGGAGAGAGTAGGAGCATTGGAGATCCAAGCCGATGCTAGAGACGGACGCATGGACGATCTTGATCACATGATGAGGGACGTCTACCGCCAGCAGTTCGGGCGGCCCTACGACTCCAGCTTCTCTCCATTCCCGCCTCCACCAGCGCCGCAGTGATGATGATGCATGACCGTTGCTTTAGCCATTCCACCACCACTTTGTGAGTTTCTTTTCTTTCTTTTCTTTCTTTCTTTTGAACATTAGGGACAATGTTCGTCCTAAGTATGGGGTGGGATGTACTAAAAGTTTGTAATAACTTCTACTCACTATGTTTGCTTTATTCGAGACTATCTTGCATTTCATTTTATTGTTGCACGTTTCCTTATTGCCTAGCATGAAAAAGAACTTGAAAAACCCATAAAAATTGAAAAATTTTGAAAATTTTGTGCTTCTAATGAATTGAGATGATTTCCATGATAATCACTACTTGTGAATTGAGTTTGATGACAATTGCATGCTTAAACGATTAGTGAATTGAAAAGGATTTGAATGTGTTGATTATACCTCTTTTGCAAGTTTCATAATGTGATAATGTTACCTAAATCGTGTTGAGAAATTGAATTTGAAATCACATTATAAGTTCCTATGCTTCTTATTGAGATGATTAAGGCAATTCGATTTTTCTTTCTTCTTTCTTTGACCATTTAGCTCCTCATTGAAATATTGACCTCCTTTCCCTATCCGGGAATTTTGGAGAAGTGAATGAAAAAGGCATGTTTGATGTGGGAGGGCCATGAGAGCAATTATTTGCAATCAAATGAATAGAAAGAAATTGTAGGTTTGGGGAAGTCAATCATGACGATGAGTAACTCGGCACCATTCACATAGCCGGGTGTTTGTGTCTTGCCAAAGTCGGATTGAGCGATATTCCTAGCGGATTATGGTATGTGTGCTAAGGGTTTGAGGCATCTCATGAAAATTGAGAAACGTCAATCTCCTAGGCTTCGGTTTTTGTGCACCTCTATCCATAACTCCAAAAGTAAAGTCGAAAAAATGAAAGGAAGAGAGCGAAGCTCTAAGTTGAAAGTGTGCGGAAACCGCAAAAGAATAATAAGTGAGTAGTTGTCTATTTTCCCGGATTCATGCACCACATTCCCTAAAAGCTTCCTTTCCTTCCACATTCTAGACCTTTTCTTTGAAAGTCCTTAAGATCAAAAGAATGCTATATGACTTTGTGATCTAAATTGAAGTTTCTTATGATTGATTTTGATAATGTTTGAAGGTTATGATGCTTGTTTAGAAGTTTAATTGATTCATGAGTTTCTTTGCCTTTTTACTTTTTGATTAAGTGTATGAAAGTCTTATAAACGATTGAAGCAAGGTTTGAGAATGATCTATTCTTTAGAAGGCACATTCATCCAAAAGGAGTATTGCTTTGAGAAGGTACACATATTTCATCCTAACTCTTGTTCTAAAAGCTTTTTGAGAGACCTTGCTTAGGGACAAGCAAGTTGCAAGTATGGGGTTATTTGTTATCATGAAATATTGTGATACTTTAGACATGTTTTCTAAGCATATTTGATCCATGTTGATAGTCTTTGATTGAGCATTGTTGCATAATGTGAGCTAGTTTGCCTATATTGTCGATATGGATGTCTACACTAGTTCTATGTTGATTATAGGTGATTGGGAGCCATTTCCGAACGGAATTTAGCAAAGAAGAGTTGATTGAGTATGTCCATGGATTGAGGGCATTCTTACGAGCAAAATGGAGTTCAACTTGAGGAATGCACGAGTCTAGGGAAGAATCACGTTCTTGCCCTAAACCAGCTCTATAATACGGCCGTACTACAAACCACGTTCAGTTCCACGGCCGTGGAACCTTGCAAGAGAGGCGTGATGCATTCCAGTAACTATTACGGTCGTGGAATCCATGGTTCAAACCGTGACACTTTCCACGCTCTAAATTACGGTCGTGGAATCTTCCACGACCGTGATCTTGGCGGTCTTTCTCGCCACATTTCGAAGCCACGATCTTTTGAAGATTGGGCCGGGCCGATATTTTATCCTGCCCTATAAAAAGACGGACGAAGAGAGATTCCGTCATCCTCACTTACCCCCGCTTACACCCGTTTGCATCGCCGCTACTAGCTTTAGATCGACGCTTACGGCCACTTTACACAATTTGCTTGGAGGCATTTACATCTCGTTGGAGATCGACGTTCGCGCTAGGATTTTCCCTAATCTCGCACTTTGGTGGAGATTATCGTTGGGATTTCCAGATTTCCCGGATTGACGGAAGATTCGGAAGATTGTACAAGAAGACTTCTCTTCTTGTTTAGGTTTGATTTAGAAGACGGATTGAAATCCCGTTCTTCCTTCTTGCCTAAGATTGTGTTTCATTGCTCTATTCTGGAATTAGTGACATTATTCGTTCTTGATTGTGACTTTGAGATTGGTTTGGAGTTTATTGAAAGTTTTCGGAAGTTTTCATCTTTCAATCTTTTAATTCTTGAATTTGATATCAATATGACTGTTATTGGCTAAAAACCCTTAACAATTCTAAGGTGAAGGGTTGATAGTTGTGGCTTAGATGATGATAGATCGATCGTAATTAGATTAGACCTTGAGAGTTAGAGAGAATCGTCGACGAACCCTAAATCACGGTTTGTTCTTGAGTTCCACGACCGTGGAATCTCAAGATCCACCCGTAATTTCCCTTAAGTTTACGAACCTGCTTTTACTTTAATCCAAAGTTAAAGATTTGCTTTAACTTAGTTTAGGCTTGCCTTTTCTAGGTGGTAGTGAAGCCTCAACAACCTCTACCTCGATTATGAGTGTCACATCCTTAATCGGTTAAGTTAGTTTTGACCTTTGGATTATAAGTTCGGGTATTTGACACTAATTCTTATCTCTAGAACCTTTCTATATTGAAGACTCAACAACCTGTATAGAGAGTGTCGTGTAGGTGAGTCATATAAGGTTTTTGGAACTTCACCGTACGATTACCTTACGTTAGCATACCTTTGCATATCTTAACTCGGTCTTTATACCATTAGTATATCTTGAATCGATTGCCACAGCTGGATACTTGGATCTTTAGGATTGTTGTTTTCCCAATATTTGCAAACCTCTCATACTTACTCGCTTGATAATCTGCAATTGAATTTGTTCCCACCCAAATCCCTGTGTTCGATACTCTGGAATACTTGCTAATCTACGCCGATCCGTACACTGCGGGTTCGCTTGCTTGATTCTAGTTTTATAAATTTAAAGCTTATTTGCACACACGTTTAGGGGCGAACAACCGTCAAGATAGCAAAAGTGCGAATGTTGCGCTAACCTTTCAAGCATTTGATCAATGAATGGCAATGGGAAGTGATCCTTCTTTGTCGCATTGTTAAGCTTGCGGTAGTCTATGCACATCCGCCATCCCGTTCCAGTTTGGGTAGGAATGAGTTCGTTGTTCTTGTTGGTGATGACCGTCATTCCTCCCTTCTTCGGAACTACTTGAACCGGACTCACCCACTTGCTATCGGAGATAGGGTAGATGATACCTGCATCAAGAAGTTTAAGAATTTCCTTCTTGACAACCTCTTTCATGGTCAGATTTAACCGCCTTTGAGGTTGTCTTGAAGTCCTAAAGTCCTCTTCCATTAATATTTTATGCATGCATAGGGAAGGTTTGATTCCTACTAAGTCCTCAATAGTATATCCTAAAGCTTTTCTATGTTTCCTAAGGACAACCATGAGTTTATTATGTTCATCTATGCTTAGATCGGAACTAACAATAACCGGAAAGGTAGAATTAGGTCCTAGAAAAGCGTACCTTAGATGAGTAGGAAGTGGCTTTAGTTCCATTGCTTTCGGAGCTTCCAATGGTTCTTTTGGAGCTTCCGATGCTTCCTTAGAAGTGTCTAAGGAAGTAGAAGGTGTAGGAGAAGAATCAAGAGAAGTTGAAGAAGAGGTACGATCACCCTCTTCCACGGCCAGAATCACGGTTTCCCTGCATCCTCCACGGCCGTGGTTTAGGGCGTGGAAAGGAAATACGGTTGCTCTGTTTCCTCCACGACCGTGTAACTCTCTAGAGTGAGCCACACTTTGGTTGGTGAAATCCACGGCCGTGGAATATAGTGTGTGGCCGTGGATTCTCACGTTTTCTGCCTCATCGTTGAGTTTCTCAAACTCCACTTCATACACTTCTTCTTGTGCTTCTAAGGCTTCAATTGCCTCATTGCACTCCTCTTCTTCCCCTACATTCATTAGACTCATAGTAATAAATTTTTGTAAAGGATCTTTGAAGAGAATAGCACTTACCTCCTCTCTAGATAACCCTTCTTCGTCTTGGATATTGAATATATCCTCATCAAAGATTGGCTCCTTCACTAGAGTGGAAAGAACAAACTCTACCTTCTCCTCTCCTATGTCAAAGGCGAGTCTAGCATTCTTGCAATCGACTATGCAGCCGGAAGTTGCAAGAAACGGTCTTCCGAGTATGATCGGGACCGGACTATCTGCAGGAATGTCAAGCACAACAATATCAATGGGAACAAAGAATTTACCTAGCTTGACGGGGACGTCTTCTATAATACCGACGGGGCGAGTGATGGACCGATCCGCCATGTACAACGTCATCTTCACCGGTTTAGGGTCGCCTAAACCGATCTTCCTACATAATGCAAGTGGTATGATGCTCACACTTGCTCCCAAGTCACATAAAGCGTCATATGTGACGTCTCCCACTCCTATGGGAATACAAAATGACCCCGGATCCTTTTGCTTTGGGGGCATTTTCTCCTTCATGGTCTTGATGAGATCCGAAGAATCCAAACTCATCTTAACCTCTCCAAAATCCTCTAACTTTCTCTTGTTAGAGAGGATTTCTTTTAAGAACTTGCCATAAGCCGGCATACCTACAATAGCATCAATGAAAGGTATATTAATATGCAGCTTGCTCATGAGTTCTATAAACTTACCAAATTGTTTATCTAGACGCGCTCTTGCTCTAGATTGAGGGAATGGTAGGGGAGGTTTGTAAGCCGGAGGAGGAACGTAGACATCTTCCTTCTCCTTCCCCTTCTCTTTGCCTTTCTCAACGGAGACTTCAACAAACTTAGGCTGCGGATCGGTGGTAGTCACTCCGCTCCTAGTTGTGATTGCCATCACCCTTCCCTTAGGGTTGTCCTCCGTCTTTCCTGGAAGTTTCCCTTGATTCCTAGGAACTTCCTCCGCTTGGCTGAACATTTGGTTTTCTAAAACCTTTTGGGCTTTATCAACCTTAGAAATTTGATCATCAACCTTAATGATGCGGTTCTCCAAACCTTGAAGCTTTCCCAAAATCGTTTCCAACATGGGATCGGGCTTCTCCTTCCCCGAAGTGTTTCCTCTATTAGATGTTTGCCCCTGGCTTTTCAAAGGAGTAGAGGAAGAGGAAGGTGGAGTTAGTGAATTCGAATTTGAAGGATAAGAGTTACCGGAATTTTGTTGATTGGAGCGCCAATTGTTGTTGTTTGAGCCCCTATTGTTGTTCCAATTATTGTTCCGGTTGTTGTTGTTGCCATTCCAATTATTCCGGTTGTTGTTCCGGTTATTGTTGTTGTTGCGGTTTGTATTCTCTCCACCATTGTTGTTGTTGCCCAAGTAGCCAACATCTTTTCCTTGTTGCTTTGGAAAGTTGGTCTTGATAGCCAACATCTTTTCCTTGTTGCTTTGGAAAGTTGATTTTGAGCTTCATGTGTGAGCTTTGCTCCTTGCTCCACACGATTCCCCTCAACTTTCCGGTGGGAATACTTCTCTATGACTCTTGCTTGCTTCTCAATGAAGTCCCAAGTGTCATATTCCCTCATGTCCATGAATGTACCACATGAGAGGGATTGGAGCTTGAATTGTGTCTCCACATCCAGCCCCTTATAGTATATCTCCAACAATGCAAGCTTGGATATGCCATGATGAGGACAATCCAAGAGCAAATCCTGAAATCTTTCCCAAGATTGAAACAAACTTTCGTTAGATCTCATGGAAAATGCATTAATCTTACCTCTAAGTTCCGCCGTTTTGGATGGCGGAAAGAATTTAGTGAGGAACTCCGCGGAAAGGTCTTCCCACGTGTCTAGTTTCCCACTAGTAAGAGCTTGGTACCAAGACAATGCTTTCCCCTTCAAGGAGAAGAAGAAAGGCTTGAGCTTATAGTTGTTGGTAATAGCATTCTTCGGCTTCACTGTCTCCATCATACACTCAAAATTTTGTAAGTGTTGGTGTGGAGATTCAGCGCTTGTCCCGCCAAATTGGTTTTGGCGAACAAGAGTAATAACATGCGGGTTGAAGCTAAACCCGGCATCACCAGCATCAAAATTCACGCCCAAACGGCGTGGTTGCTACGTTGGATCCATCCTTTGGCCAAGAGTTCTTGGCTCATCATCTACACGTTCGATCCTTGCATTCCTAGGTGGATTACGTCGGTTGGAAGCTGGCCGTGGAACGAATGGATTGACATTGATTTTTGGATCAATGTCCTCTAGCGGTGGCATGGAAGAGTCACTATCACCAGCGGATGAATGACTTCTAGCCGATCTTGATGACCTTCTTGAGGATTTCCTGCTATTCTTCATCTTAAGGTCGCTTAATTCCATCCTCATTTGGAACACAACATCAGTTAGATCATCAACTTTAGATTGATGACGGTCCATTTCCTCTCTACGAGTCTTCTCACTCCATTGGAGTTGAGCTTCTTTCTCCGCTAACTCCGATTGAAGATCACGTTCGTTTTCTTCAGCCATTTTCTTTTACTTACGCTTTTGCCTTAAAGTCCTCTCAAGCTCTTGATCAAGAGGTAAGAGGTCCTCGGTGTTCCTAGACCTGCGCATGCACTCAAAGAGATAACAAATAACGAGAGCAAAGCTCCCAAGCTTGACAACCGGTAACCGAATTCGGCCTAGACCAAATCCCCGGCAACGGCGCCAAAAACTTGTTCGCCACTTAGTGTTCGTGCAAATAAGCTTTAAATTTATAAAACTAGAATTAAGCAAGCGAACCCGCAGTGTACGGATCGATATAGTTGAGCAAGAATTCCAGAGTATCGAACACAGGGAATTGGGGGGAACAAATTCAATTATAGATTATCAAGCGAGTAAATGTAAGAAGCTTTTCAAGTATTGGGAAAACAACAATCCTAAAGATCCAGGAATCCAGCTGTGGCAATCGATTCAAGATATACTAAAGATATAAGGACAGAGTTGAGAGTTGCAAAGGTATACTAAGGTAAAGCAATGTACGGTGAAGTTCCAGAACTTTATATGACTTATCTAAAGACACACACAATCGAGGTAGAGGTTGTTGAGGCTTTACTACCACCTAGAAAAGGCAAGTCAAGACTAAGTTAAGGCAAATCTTTAACTTTGGACCAAAATAAAAGCAAGTTCGTAAACTGACACAAAATTACGGGTAGTTCTTGAGTTCCACGGCCGTGGAAGCTCAAGAACAGACCGTGGTTTAAGGTTGTCGGCGATTCTCTCTAACTCTCAGAGTCCAATCTGTTTACGATCGATCTATCATCATCTAAGCCACAACTATCAACCCTTCACCTTAGAATTGCTAAAGGGTTTTAGCTAATCATAGTCATATTGATATCAAATTCAAGGTTTAAAAGGATGAAAGATGAAAACTTCCGAGAACTTTCAATAACTTTAAAGTCAATCTCAAATCCACAAATATAGAACAATAACGTCAATAGATTTGGAATAATGCAAACAATCACAAATCTTAGATAAGAACGAAGAACGGGATGTCAATCCGTCACCTAAATCAAACCTAAAGATAAAACGTAACCTTCTTGCGAATAATCTTCCAAATCTTCGATATTCCGTCAATCCGGAAATCACACTAGCAACGCGCAATTCTCTCAAACACAATCTTCGCCAAATGCGAAATTAGGGCAATTCAAAGCGTAAGCGGAAAATGCGTCTAGGCAGAGGTGACGGAATCTCTCCTTTTCCGTCCTTTTATAGTGTAAGATAAAATATAAGCCCGGCCCAATCTCGTAGAAGATCGTGGCTTAAAATGTGGCGAAAAAGATCGCCAAGATCACGGTCGTGGAAGGGTTCCACGGCCGTAATTTAGAGTGTGGAAAGTGTCACGGTTTGACACAAGTCTTCCACCGCCGTAGAAGTTACTTGAATGAACCACGCTTCCCTTGCCAAGGTTCCACGGCCGTGGACTTGAACGTGGAATGTAGTACGGCCGTATTTTAGAGCGTGGTTTAGGACAAAACCGTGATTCTTCCTTTCCTCGTGTATATTCCTCAAGTTAGCACATCCTTAGCTCCTAGGAATGTCCTCAATTCATGGACATGCTCAATCAATTCCATCCTTGCTCAATTCCGTTCGGAAATAGCTCTTAATTACCTATAATCAACATAAAGCTTGGGTAAATCTCCATATCGACAATATAGACAAACTAGCTAACAATTGAATCAATGCTTAATCAATGACTATCAAAATGGATGAAATACACTTAGAAAACGTGCCTAAAATATCACAATATTTCATGCTAACAGCATGCCCTAACAATATTATGCAATTTATGGTTATGTCCTGAACTTGTTAAAACATGTGTTGGAATGTTAACACACTTTTGTTTAACAAAACTGGACTGCTATTTTTTGGGTATGTTATTTTTTGGTGTTAAAAATTAATGCGATTTATGTTTGATTACCCCAAAACATATCAATCTATTACAAAATACTTACCCAATAATATCCAGCTATATCTACGAAAACTATATTGTGATCATCAAATGAATTCTTACCCAAAATACTGCCGTACCAAATTCATTAAAACTTACTCCCCAATAGATGAAAGGAATAACATAGTCATACCAAAATACAAACCGCATTACCTTCATTCAAACTTAGTTCCCAATAGATGTGTCACATGCACATTTTTTCGGTATCATTGTGTGATACCCAAAAAATCATAAAAAGCATTGTCAACTAGGATACCCAAAAAAGAACCATAACAACCATTCTGTTAACCCTTGCTAGCAATGGGTTGGTTCCAACATGTTTTCTTGTTATGTCCCAATATTCCACAACATGCAAATTTTGTCTTCTTCCCATCCCCGGAGCCACGTATACTAGCTTTTGGTAACCTTCCACATCTTTTCTTCTTAGTCGGAGGATTGCATTGAATGTCCTCAATGCATGAAGGAACGTCATAATCAATTGATCCCAAAAATGGGTATATAATTTCCTCATATGCCCTCCGCCAAGCATCAACATTGTAATATGCACTTACCAATGTCGCAGGATTAATTTCATGTGTCTTTGTAACAGCTATGGCATGCACACAAGATATCTCCTCGATTTCAAACTCCTTGCATGTACATGTTCGATCTACTACACTGAGAAGTTCATCTTCAGCTCCCCACTTCACTTGATACAACATTCTTTCACTATTTAGAATGTAACAAAGCATACCTTGTTGCATCAACATACTTCTTTTGGATGATTACTTCGATCTTCGGGGTGGCTAAATCTTTGTATAGTTGTGCTTTTTCCCTTCGCTGAGCGAACCACCTACTCATAACTTTTCGTATCTCGTCCACTAACGCAAGGACCGGATACTCCCTCACGTCGAGCATGACCCTATTGAAGAACCGGTAGGTGAAATAAATAAGTTAAAAGCTACTCTAGAAGGGGGGTTGAATAGAGTATAAGAACTTTTCGCAAGCCACATCTCAAGGCCTTGAAGCTCCTTTCAAGGGCCTTGTTGTCGATTTGTGCTCTTTGTGAAACTTGGATTTCAAGGACTTTGAAACAACTTTCAAGGGTCTTGACACGAGGATATGTTTACGAAGTTCGGTTCTAAATAGCCTACTCTCCGTCCCAGGGTATAGCCTTAGGATTTAAATATCTATTATCAGCTTCAAAGAGTCCTAGATACAAACTAGAAGAAATCTCCTTCTTCTCTCACTGTAGCCAATGCTACAATCTAGCTCCAACTCTTTACTTAGCTATAATAGCCTAGTTATCGCACACTCTAGTATAACACTATTTTAGATCTACTAATGGAGCTCTTGTGTTTTCTTTCTTTAAGGGGATAAAACTTTTGAGTAAATAAGAGAAAGAAAAACAACGAATGAAGATGTTTAAGTTGCTTGAAGACGTAAAGATGTTTTCCGTATTTGCTTGTGTGTCTTTTCTTCTTCGACCATCATCTTCATTTATACTCTTCTATGGAGTGGTCTTCTAGCCGTTGTAGAGATGACGGTTTGAAGATGAATCTTCTTCTCTATGAAGATTGCTTCCTGTTTTGAGATAAGGTAGACGTTGCAGATCTTCTACTCCTGAGAACACGTCGAAACCCTAGCTCCTTAATCCTCTCATTTTCTAGTTGAACCGAACGAGAAGAAATCTTGACACTTTTTGTTTTTAGAAAATCTTCTGAAAAGATTCTCTAATCTTTGGTTGAAAAAGATCTTCTTTGAAATCTTTCTGTTAAGCAAATCGTTCTTGGAAAATCTTCTTTGCATTTGAATCCTTGTTTTGTGCAACTATATAACACCAAGGCCTTTGATATCTTCCCTTTGTATCACTATCTTCCTTGTCCTTGAGTTATACTTCAAGGCCCTTGATATCAAGGCCTTTTTAATCATTTGATAGTTCCTGCACTGAATTCAAACCAACCAAGCATCTAGAGAATATAATCAATACATTGTTAATGTATCTAACTACTTCATTTGTGTTAAATCTTCCATCATCAACACTTGTAAAACATTATGAACAAGGTGGAGTTTTCAATCTCCCCCTTGATGGAAGGCAACACAAATGTTTTATCGTACCTTCATTTGTTAGTTTAGCAATACATATGAAAATCAAAACTAAAATGCAGAATGCAATGTATCTAATGTCGGATCATGCATTTCTCCCCCTTTGTCTTTCAACAAGGGAGGAAAACAAACATAGTACGAGAGTTAAAAACAATTACAGGCCCAAAAGAGTATTTTCACAAACCACATAAAGAAATTTTCAAAAATAACCATGACAGTCAGAGAACTTCAATTTTCCTTGTACCATCTGGAGGAACTTCCTTTCCCATAATGTTCTCTTAAACACATATCCCTCCATCGATTCTTAACATTGGTAAGTTTACGTTCTTTGAGAGATAAATTTGTTCCCCTTTGTGCAGAATTTTTGTCATATTTCTTGACCACTCCAAACTCTTCGATAGTAAGAATGTCCGGATCTTCTGACTAAGGTTGGCGAATGGGTTTATCTTTGATAATCTTATGACATTGAGTCATAACCTTTTCAGCATCCTTTGTGGTCGCTTGTCCATCATCTTGTGAGAGGGGATTAATACTGCTAGCAGCTGTAAGAGAAAAAGCATTAACATGAAACATCTGATTAATTTTCTGGTTAAGAATACCCAGTAAATCTTGTGTTTCATCCATCTTGTCGGTCACTGAAGCTCT
Organism: Fagopyrum esculentum; assembly: GCA_033239045.1. Lineage (NCBI taxonomy): Eukaryota > Viridiplantae > Streptophyta > Magnoliopsida > Caryophyllales > Polygonaceae > Fagopyrum > Fagopyrum esculentum. The sequence goes on along the minus strand of BSUD01000005.1, from coordinate 23,051,353 downwards.
GAAAAAGACAAGATCGGATCTTAGTGAGTCCACTGCCCTCTCTACAGCTTCCAGACGCTGCTCTGTAGTGAAATTCCATTCTGGCTTCTCCTTCAAAACCCATACAGTACTGAAATCAACCTGAGTCTTTTGAATTCCTATGGTCTCAAAGAAATCTTCATCCAATCCTCCATTTACAATGTGCAACTCCTCGTCAGAATAATCAACAAAAAAATGCCTAAAGATTGTGGGAAGCAGATTCCCATATGGCAAGTGACTAGTGCTTGGAGAATTTATGACATTTACCATATGATAATTTTAGGCCGATTTACTTTCAACCTATTCACCACATGATAGACTAAAGCCAGTAAAGTGTTGGTTACCAAATCCTTGTTAGCAAACTTTGGTACTACATATCTGTCTAAAATAGCATAAATGATGCAGGCTTCAAGGGTTAAGCAAGTAATAGTGGGTTGTGGTAAAGCATTTGGAAGAAGAAATTGTTCTCTGGCTAATTTGATAGTTCTTGTAGGGTTAGAATGATCTGATACGTCGTATCGAGGAAAACCAAAAATATCAGCAATAATCTCAGTGGTAATGGTGATTTTCTTACCTTTGATAATTGAGTCCATAATCCATTCTCCTATTTCTCTTCATGCAGTTAAGTTTGTGTAGAATAGTCTGGTCAATCGTGGATAAGAGGCTTCACCTGGGTTTAGCATGATCCACATTGAGCTTGCCTGAAGCACCTCTAGCCCCAATAATGAGAAGCAGGTAAACAGTTCACTGTGAACCGGCTCACACATGCATTGGTAGCGATCATCAAACTCTGTTATCCATTTCTTGGCAGCCATTGGACTTGCAAACCAACTTGATGAAAGCCCAGTCTTGGCAAAAATCTCTGCGTCGCTTAGATAATCTGAAGAAATCGAGCTTAAATCAGATCCTGAACTCGAATCTGAGTTGGAGTCAGATGATATTTGAACTATTCTCTGTCTTCTGGGGAAAGATGGTGTTGCTTCTTCCATTGAAGGTCTCTTGGATACCATGAGAAATTTTCGAGAAGAAGATGCAGAGGGTTTGTAAAGTCGAACGAGTAAAGCATTGTTCTTTCAAAGGGAAAAGGAAACGAAAGAAATAAAGAGGGAAGAGAAGAGGTTTTTAAGGGAAGAAGTCATATCAACGTAAGATCATAAGATATTTAAGATCTTGGAAAATCATTGATGATAAAAATTCTTTCCATAAATTTTGGTAACCACTTTTAAAAATCCTTTGAATCTGATAACAAAACCTTTTAAAAACCCTTTTAAAGAATAAAAATTAGATAATTCCATATATAAAGGATATGAATTTCTAATTGATCCGTTTTAATTAATATACCCTTTGAAACATGTTTTAAGGCCCTTGAATTTCATTTCAAGGCCCTTGAAAACATCAATTGGGTTGCATGCGTAAGAACAATAAAACTTGTTTACTCCCCTACGTTAAGGCTTCCTTGTTCAACATACCAAGCTCCAATCTAATAAATTAAATTGTTCCTCGGGAAGAGGCTTGGTAAAGATATCTGCAAGCTGCAAGTTAGTTGAGATAAAAGAGATCGAAACATCACCTTTCTCAACATGATCACGTATGAAGTGATGTCTTACATCAATTTGCTTAGTCCTTGAATGCTGCACAGGATTTTTGGTTATTAAAATAGCACTAGTATTATCACATTTATAGGAATACCTTTTAAGTCAAAGTCAAGGTCACGAAGTTGTTGAGCAATCCAAAAATTTGTGCACAACAGGCTCCTGCAGCTATATATTCAGCTTCAACTGTGGATAGGGCAACAGAGTTTTGCTTCTTAGAGTGCCAACTAATTAGGAATGACCCTAAGAATTGGCAACATCCAGAAGTACTTTTTCTATCGACCTTATAACCTACAAAGTCTACATCTGAATAGCCAACAAGATGAAACGAAATTTTACGTGGGTACCATAACCCTACATCCTTAGTGGCATTGAGATACCGAAAGATTCTTTTCTTAACTATGAAGTGTGACTCTTTAGGATCAGCTTGAAATCTTGCACACATGCACACGCTAAACATAATGTCAGGACGACTAGCAGTTAGATTCAATAATGAACCGATCATACCTCGATACTCCTTTTGTACTACACTTTTGTCATTCTTGTCATGATCTAGCGAAAGTGTTGAACTCATAGGAGTCTTTGCAACCTTAGATTGATCCATTTTGTACTTCTTAAGCAAGTCTTTAGTATACTTGCTTTGATTGAGAAAATTTTCTTTCTTTGCTTGTGTAACTTGAAGTCCAAGAAAAAAAATTTAGCTCTCCCATTAAGCTCATTTCAAATTCTCTAAACATAATATCTGAAAATTCCTTGCATAGGGAGTCATTAGTAGCACCGAATAATATATCATAAACATAGATTTGTACTACTAGAATGTCGTTGCCTCTAATTTTGATAAATAATGTTTTATCAATCAAACCTCTTTTGAAGTTGTTTTCAAGAAGATATTTAGACAATCTTTCGTACCAAGCTCGAGGAGCTTGCTTAAAACCATAAAGAGCTTTGTCTAGTTTAAAAACATGATCTGGAAATTCATCATTTTCAAAACTAGGAGGTTGAGAAACGTAAACTTCTACTTTTAAGAAGCCGTTTAGAAAAGCACATTTTACATCCATTTGAAAAAGTTTTATGCTCATAAAAGATGCAAATGCAAGTAGTATACGTATGGCTTCTAACCTGGCAACAGGAGCAAAAGTCTCCTCATAATCAATACCTTCTTCTTCTTGATTAGAGCTTTGTGCTACAAGTCGTGCTTTATTTCGTATGAATTTTCCACTTTCATCCAATTTGTTTCGAAAGACCCATTTCGTGCCTATAATTGATTGATGTTTTGGTCTTGAAGTGAGAGTCCGTACCTTGTTTCTCTCAAATTCGTTCAATTCATTTTGCATGGCAATGATCCAATCAGGTTATTGAAGAGCTTGAACGTAGTTCTTTGGCTCTACAAGAGGTACAAAAGCGGAGAACGCACAAAGATTATTCACTTTAGATCTAGTTTGAACTCCAGCATTTGGATCTGAGATCACATTCTCTTGTGGATGATATGAGGAGTGTTGAATTTTTCATCTTTTGAAAGATAGAGCAGATCCAGAAGGTTGAGCCTCATATGTTTGACTAGATTTAGGTACCGTTGGTATATTACCTGTTGATCTAATCTCAAGGCCTTGAAGTTGGGTTTCAAGCCCTTGAAGCGGAGTTCTATTATCACAGGTTTTTGTTTCAAGATCTTGAAGGTGTGTTTCAAGGTGTTTAGGATTTTCTTTGGTATCTTGAATCTTTTCCTGCAAATTCTTTTCCCGATCTTTAGGATCTTCCTCTTCATCTGAATTATTATCTTCTCTTTGATTCAGATTTAGATCTGCAAAACTCTCACTCAAAGTACCATCATTGCTTTCATCAAAATTAATATGAATGTTTTTCTCAACAATTTTGGTATGTTTGTTATAGACGCGATAAGCTTTGTTACTTGAAGCATATCCAATGAATATAGCTTCAACACTACGTGCATCAAATTTCTCAAGATTATCTTTGCCATTATTATGAACAAAACAAGTACATCGAAAGGGTTTGAAATATGAAATATTTGGTTTCCTTCCTTTAAAGAGTTCATAAGGAGTCTTTTTCAAGATAGGGCGAATTAAACATCTATTCAAAATATAATTTTCAGTGTTTACTACTTCAGCCCAAAAACTTTTAGGCAAATTGTTTTCTAAAAGCATTGTCCTAGACATATCCTCAAGAGTGCGGTTCTTGCGTTCCACAACTCTGTTTTGTTGAGGAGTTCTAGGAGCTGAAAAATTATGTGAAATGCCATATTTTGCACAAAACAAATCAAACTTTAGTTGATCAAATTTTCTACCATGATCACTTCTTATAGAAACAATTGGTAGGTTTTTAAAAGTTTGTAACGCATTACACAATTTTGAAAACTCAAATAAAGCTTCAAATTTTTCTCGTAGAAAAGAAATCCATGTGAAACGAGAGAAATCATCCATTATAACAAGGATGTACTGTTTGCCTCTAGGAGATTTTACACGCATAGGTGCACAAATATCCATGTGTAAGAGTTCAATGGGTCGAGAAGAACTTACAATTTTCTTAGGTTTGAATGACCTTCTTGTTTGTTTACCTTGTGTGCAAGCCTTACATAGATCATTAACTTTGAAATTTAGGTTTGGCAAACCATGTACCAACTCTCTCGTAAGTAGTTTCTACATGGTGTGTATGCTTACGTGACCAAGTCTTCTATGCCAAAGCCTTGGATCATTAGTCAAGGCCTTTAGACATTTTAGCTTAGTTCCTGAAACTTGGTTAGTACTCATGGAATAAACATTATTACATCTAGGAGCAGTAAGCACCACTTCACCCATCTTTTTGTCTTGAACTTCACATTTATCTGAATCAAACATGACTTTATTGCCTTTATCACACATTTGAGAAATACTTAGCAGATTATATTTTAAACCATCAACCAGATAAACATCATCAATAAAGTTAGATGAATTATAGCAAATTTTACCAATGCCAATAATGTCACACTTTCCTTTATCACCAAGAGTAATGGTTCTAGATAATTGCTTTTTAAATCTGAGAATAAAGAGTTTTTTCCACTCATGTGTCTTGAGCAACCACTATCTAATATCCATTTGTGCTCCTTTACCTTGGTGATATCCTGCAAAACAACAAACATCAACCTCTTCGGGTTGACCAAATGGCATATTTTGGTTCATATTCAGGTTCAATCATTTTTGGTGGTCTATTACCTTTAGGAACCCAAATTTGTTTGACATGTTTCCTTAAACATAAAGGATAGGTGTTTCTAATAATGTAAGGATCATTTCTTCTATAAGGACATGTAGATTTAACATGACCCTTTTTACAATAGTAGACGCAAGTAGGCATATGAATACTTCCTTCGGCCTTGACAAAAACGGTTGTAGGTTTTCTAGGAAAACTCCTATGATAACCTATACCATTTTTGTTAAGGGAAGATGTTGTTCACCCATCATTCTCTCAAGATTAGCTTTTGAACGAGTAATGTAATACCCGGATATTTTATTTCCGATAGAGTCCGAGTCAAACCAAGCTTAGAACGATTTGGACTCATTTCGGTTAGTATCATATCATAAACTTATCATTTTATGTAGGTATATCTATGTACCACCTACATTGAGCCTAGCTATCATATTATGAGTTATGGTTTCTTTCTCCACCTTTACTCCACGTTTACGTACAAATGAACCATCTCTCCCTAAACATTATGATAGTCTTCACTTCATACATATTCAATAGCTTTTAATTCATTCAAATATAAACAGCCCTATATCTCTATTTATGACAATAATTAGTGCATAATGTACCCCATTAATAGCCTTGATTCCTTCTAAAGTAACGGCTGACCTTCATTTAACTTTCACACGTAAACAACCACTTGATGGTCCCTTCTCTTTCACATATGCACACAACAACAACTTGGAGAGCTTCATTCTCATGCGTGCACACAAGCAAGTAACCTTCGACAAACTTACCTTACTCAATGGAACATTTATGCCCTTCATCCTTACGTAAGCAGCCACTCAACCAGTACGCAGCTGGAGATGTCCAACCCTCCCACAGGAATGCATGCCTACTAACCTACCCTCTCCCGTCGACCGGAATCCTGCCGCTGCCACACCGATCGCCGGATCAGAGTAGCACCTCTTCTACACTCCGTGTTCTGCAACAGACAGCCTTGGCGCTGCTATGAAACGTGGGGCCGAACAACCCTTGGCGCCGTCATGAATCTGCAGCAAAAAAAAAACCGAGATTGCTCGCGATCTTTCTCAAGTCTTGGAATAGGGTAAGATTCATACCCCTTCATTCCTTGCACTTTTCTCTAGGATTACATCCTACTGAATACTTGTGTTGTCTTCTAATTTTACTCAGAACACTCATAGAGGAGCAGTGAAGATATAGTCATGTTCTGAGTTTTTAAAATAGTAACGAGCATCCAGTTTATGCGCCATATTTAGGTATGCTAAACTCATTCTTTTTAGCTGGTTTTCGGATATGTCATAGACGGTATTGCATAGTAAAGCATACTAAAATTTTAGAGGAATCGGAGTTACGGTTGGAGAGTTATGATGTTGCAAAGTTGATTCCTCATGCAGTTTTTATAACTGTGCTGAGTGTTGGGAAAAACAGCATGTGATGCTGTTTTGTGAGATAGTTTTGAATAGGCTTTTGATCTCTATTGGACTTGATTTTTGGATATGATATAGTTGGCATATGGTAGTAGAACATATCAAAATTTGGAATATATCCAGCAAGTGGTTTAGGAGTTATGATTTTTCAAAGTTAAGACAGTGTGCTGTTTTGTTAAGTCTTTGCTGAATTTCCAGAAACTGTGTTGATCAGTCAAGTTTGAGCATACTTTTCGATACCTTAGAGATAAGATCCACCGTTCAGTTTTTGGGATGTTGTTTAGTACCATGCATAGGTTAATATGTCAAAAGTTGGGATGAATCCAACGGCGACCAGCCCAGCCCGGTAGACGGTCAGATGCATTAGTACCATTCCGCATTGGTAAACGGGGACAGGGGCGAGGTTTGGGAATCCCTCGCGTCAAAAAATAAGTATCATTAGTAATAACCTATCACCTAATTAAAGATAATAAAAGGATTGAGTGTTGCATGTTGATTGTGTATGTTGTGTGTTTGTGCTTTTACATTTATACTTATGCATAGAATGTTAGCTAACGGTTTTATACCGCTTGTAGATGCCTTTCTGGTTAAGACAGTTGTAGAGAGATCCGGAGGAAATGGTCAGCCGGGTCCACGTACTCATTTAGTTGGGGACGGGAATGTCTTTTGTTCTTCATATGCGTCGTTTTAGTATCTTTTCTTATAAGGCTGATACATATTTTCCATGTATATATTGTTTACAGTTTTCAAATGTTTTAAATACTTTTGTGCCTTGTTGTAAGATCCAAGTAAAATTGTTGTCAAACTAAGGTCGGGACCCATTGTGAGGTCCTAACCAGTAGCTCCCCGAGTTCTCAGAATTTGGGGTGTTACAATATGGTATCAGAGCTCTGAGTTGGCAACAATGGCACTTGAAATCTTCTAAAAGACCAAATGTATAAAATAACTAGAACCCGAAAGGGGTCTAAAATTTTCAAAACGGATTTATATTTTCACACGCGCACATAGTCGGGTTGTTGGGTTAGTAGTACGTTGGACCACCATCGCTCTCCGTGGATCTGTACAACTTAGATCGATATGAGTTAGCATATAGACTTACTATGATGAGTATTAATGTATGTTATATATATGTATAAGTGTAATATGTTAGTATCCTAAAGGATATATTATATCCTTTAGTTTTGATATCATGAAGCGATTATCGCCTCATGATAAATCGGTAGCAGACTTGAAGAGTTTTCAACACGAGACAAAGGACTCGGACCTTGGATCAAGTATTATACTCGGGTGGGCATCCTAGTAACCCTTGTTAACCATCCAAAGAACTAATAGGCGAAGAAGTAAAGATGTGGAGATAATTTTGACCATAAGTACAATCAAATGAGGAAGAATTCCCAAGTCAACTCAGATAGAAGAAATAGAAGGTCATACAAGGGACTTAGTTGTATGAAGCCAAGAGATGAATTATAAGAACCATGCAAGAGACTACAAGAGTGCGGAGTAGAGATAACAATATTGGAACGAGACAAGTAGAATTGAGTACAACCAAGATTGCGGAATCAAGGACATTACCATCGAGGCGGATGCCCCATAGACCATTATGGGCATTAGAAACCAGAAGAGACAGAGTGTCAATCTGGGTGTGATAATCTAAGGTGCACGGAATGAAGACCTACAATTGAGTGTAAAAGCGAAAAGGCAGACCCCACAAATGTGGAGAGGTTTTAAACCTCCTTAGAGATATAAGCAATTTGAATGAAACCGCGATGCCAATATCCAAAGAATGGAAGCCTGTAGCAGGGTCAACGGAGTTCATGAAGGCAATATTACCACTAACTCTAGTGAAGAAATCTGTATGGGAGAACGGCCTTGCTAGACTCGAGAGTCCAGAGTAACCCGAATTATCATGGGACCTAAGCTATCAACACAGATGGTCCATGCAAAAGGAACTGCAAGTGGATGATCATTACGGCCATAACAATTTCAAAGACGCTTGCAAGCTATCGTGGAAAAATTGAAATGACTATCTATGTCAGATGAATGACACAATCGGACTAGAGAAATGGAGTTAGGCCATAAGAAGCGGAAGGATGGAAGGTAGAACGAACTAAAGAAGTATAAAAGGATTGTTGTGAGCAACTGTTTACCTACTAGCTAAGGAAATTTTGACAGATCACAATTAACATGGAATGGAGACTTACAACTTAATGTAAGAGCGAAAGGTAGACTTCACAAGCCTGGAGACGTTTTGTCTTCTTTCAAGATAAGAATTCTAAGAAGAACCACAACGCCAATATCGAAAGGATCGAAGCCCTGTAACATAGTCAACAGAGATTTGGAAGGAAATATTACAAACAACACCGATTAAGGAACCTGGGTTTGTGAGAATTGTGTGGTGGACTCAAGAGTCCAAGGTAACCCCAATTTATAACAGAACATAGGTCATCAACATAGATGGTCCCTGTAAAGGGACTATAATTGGGAGGTAATTAAAAGTCATTGGAACTACAAGACGCTTACCATCTATCGTGGAGTGTTAGGAACGATTTTTAACGTTAGATGAATGGAACAGTGAGACTTGAGAAAGAGAGTTGTCCCAAAGGAAGCATAAGAGTGAAAGATAAGACGAACTAAAGAAGGATAAAAGGATTAATCTAGTAGGCGATGTGCACCAAAAGTTTAATACCAGTAGAGGTATGAAATTGAGATAAGTCAATTATAGACTGACCGATGTCAACCAAGGACGTGCAAGTATTGTTTGGTATTGACGAGTTATGTGCCGTTAAGAAGAGATATTTGTGATTGTGGATCTATGGAGTAACTTTACCGATGCCTTAGAGAATTTTCCTCAAGTAGGCAACGACAACCTTCTTGGATGAATTAAAGGTATAAAGAGAAATGTTTTAAGGGTTACTTCTTGGCTAGTTAAGATCAAACTCCGGTCAAGTCAGGGAGTTGGATCCTTGGTAGAAGAATTAAGAAAGTAAGCGGAAGAAGTTGTTTTTCAATCGTTGTTTTATTTTCTTAAGGCAGGTAAAGAAGGTACTTGGTACTTCATCCGTATAAGACTCATGGTGTAATTGGAAGAAAGAGTTTTGGGGTCAATCATTTTATACTTAACAGAAAAGGTCCTTAGGATTAATGAGTGATAACAGGATAATCAAAGTAGCGCAGCGGAAGCGTGGTGGGTCCTAACCCACAAAGCAAGAATCTCAAGGGTACTGATGGATTTTGGGTCGAGTTTAAGATGATGATAGTTGGTGAAACACATTTCGCTTGGAAGGAACGTGAGACAGGTTACGCAGAGTGACTGAAAATATTGTACGGGAGCTGTATCACCATGAAGTTAGACGGAAAAGTATGTGCATGTAAGAGGTTATAGAAGGAGATTAGTACCCTATTATGGATTCAAGTGACTAATGACGGCTTGTCACATGTTGTCAGATAACTAGTTCGGAATCCAATACGTAACGGAGTATTCTAGAGTGAGTTTTCTTGATGGATTGAGGAAAGAATTAATGATGTAATAAAAGTATTGTGCATGGCTTGCACTAGAAAGCTCAAAGTGAGTAACTACCATCCTGAGTCGAAGATACATAAGAAAGAGAAGCGACAGGAGCATACTTGCAATCTAGTAACCGTGCTTGAAGAAAGCATAATCTCGGAGTAGATTTTATGTGTAATGTTATGTCGGAACAGAGCCTAGTTGCGTTTTGAGTTAGAGGGATATTTTTAGTCCGACAAAAGTAGAGGATTGAAGAGTTCAACGTTGATGGTGTGTTAGCATTTATCGAGTATTTATGATCAAATAATGGTGATATAAGATCACTTTGTGTCTAATACCGTCATTCCGGACATATTCTATGTCACTTAAGATTTTCGGAAATGCGTTGAAAGCCTAGGTTAGAGCTAACGATATTTTAGGGATCTATAAATAATATAATAATGCCATGTGAACAAAGAGGATGACCACTAGATTTGATTTTTGGTTGTCTCGAGTGTTAGACTTGAAAAGGGTAAAGGTGACGATTCCTTACCTGAGGAATATTAAAAGACAAGACCAAGTGGGTCGTGATACGAAAATCGTTGGGCACTTGGTAAGCGTTGGTGGATGTCCAAGACCTTCGGCTTGAGTGTGTAGTCAGAACCTTTTCACAAGGCCAGAAGCAAGTGGTCATAACGAAGGGAAGAAAGTGAATAGATTATTTTCCGTAGGGTCATCAAAGGATCTGAAAGTGATTTGTGTAAGGAAAACCATTGGAAGTTTTAAAGCGGTTTAAAAGTGACTGATGGACTAGTTTTCCTCACCCTATTGGAGAGTGTAGCTTCGGTTTTCCACGGAGACTAAGTTTGGGAACTGAGTTTAAGAATTTCAGTTGGAGAGATACCTACCAGACACGAGTTAGGTCATCAGATTAGAGGATCAGACAGTTGAGCCGGATGATACCGGTGAGATATCCGGTAACCACTCTAGAACGTGGTAGCAAGCGCTTGTGATCTAAGTACCTGAAAAGATTTAAGATTTAGTGGTTTTAGGAAAAGCTGATAAGGCTACCTAAGATATCGGGATAGTAAATGACGTAACCTTTCAAAGACCTATGTAGCGATAGTTGTAACCTCGGGAGTGACGAGTTAGGGCTTGACCTTGTATGTGTGATATTGTTTGACTACTTGTTCATTTCATGATTGAGTGCTTAGTCAGTGATGTGTTCTTTTGGTAACCTTGATGTGCGGGATACTTAGATGTGGAAACGATGAGACTTTTGAGTAGTAATAAGATATACCCGTTTAGTGCCTTAAAGGCCGATCAGGATTGTCTTACCCTATGTTTCGGGACGAAACTTATTGTTAAGGGCGAATTGATGTAATACCCGGAAATTTTCTTCCGACTAGTCCCGAAAAAATAAGAACTTGACCGATTATGACGTTTTCGGCGCTTTAGTTCTTTAGTATGGATTCCGACATTATGTTGTCTTCTTTTAAGTTTCGGGACGGAACTTATTTTAAGGGGGAATAGATGTAATACCCGGATATTTTATTTCCGATAGAGTTCGAGTCAAACCAAGCTTAGAACGATTTGGACTCATTTCGGTTAGTATCATCGGCTAGAAAGCAAGATGGAGGCAACTTTGTGTTAGCATGAAATATTGTGATATTTTAGGCACGTTTTCTAAACGTATTTGATTCATATTGATAGTCTTTGATTGATCTTTGTGCATAAGTGAGCTAGTATTACCTATATTGTCGATATGGATGTCTACACTAGTTCTATGTTGATTTTAGGTGATTTGGAGCTATTTCCGAACGGAATCGAGCAAAGGAGAGTTGAGTTGATATATCCATAGATCGAGGACACTCTTTGGAAGCAATTTGGAGTCTTAGATTGAGGAATGCACGAGTTTAGGGAAGAATCACGTTCTTGCCCTAAATTACGCCCTAAAATACGGCCGTATCACAAACCACGTTCAAAATTACGGCCGTGGAATTGAAGTCAGAAAACCATGTTCATTCCAGGGGATTACACGGCCGTGGAACATACGTTGCAAACCGTATTTGTTTCCACGCTCTAAATTACGGTCGTGGATCACTTCCACGACCGTGATTTTGGCGAATCTTTTCGCCACACTTCGAAACCACGATCTTTTGAAGATTGGGCCGGGCCGACACTTTGCCCTGCATTATAAAAAGACGGAAGAAAGGAGATTCCGTCATCATCGCTTACATATCCGCATACAATTCCGCTTATTCCACTCTAGGTTTACAATTGCGACATCACCGTTTAGACGAGCACGTCTCACCTAGCTTGCTTGGAAGCTATTGACATCTCTTTGAGAGAGATCAAAGTTCGTGTTTGGAATTCCTGGAATCTCGCACTTTAGGTGGAGATTGCTGTGGAGATCTCCGGATTTGCGGAAGATCGAAGTTCTTGGAAGATTTTGCAAGAAGATCTCTCTTCTTGGTTAGGTTTGATTTAGAAAACGGATTGACATCCCGTTTTTTCTTCTTTTCTAAGGTGGTGATTGTTTGTTATACTTTGAATCCTTTGACATTACTTGTTCTCTTTGTGACTTTGAGATTGAATTAAAGATCGTTGAAAGTTCTTGAAAGTTTTCATCTTTTTATCTTTTAATTCTTGAATTGAAATCAACATGATGATTATTGGCTAAAAACCCTTAACAATTCTAAGGTGAAGGGTTGATAGTTGTGGCTTAGATAATGATAGATTGATCGCAAACAGATTAGACCCTGAGAGTTAGAGTAATATCGTCGACAACCCCAAATTACGGGCTGTTCTTGAGTTCCACGACCGTGGAATCTCAAGATCCAACCGTAATTTCCCTCGAGTTTACGAACCTGCTTTTACTTTAATCCAAAGTTAAAGATTTGTTTTAGCTTAGTTTAGACTTGTCTTTTCTAGGTGGTAGTGAGCCTCAACAACCTCTACCTCGATTGTGAGCCTCAACAACCTCAATCGGTTAAGTTAGTCTTGATCTTTAGGTTATAAGTTTGGGTATTTGATGCTAATTCTCGCCTTTAGAATCTTTCTATATTGAGCCTCAACAACCTGTATAGGGAGTGCCTTGTAGGTGAGTCATAAAAGGTTATTGGAACTTCACCGTACGATTACCTTACATTAGTATACCTTTACATATCTCAACTCTGTCTTTACATCATTAAGTATATCTTGAATCGATTTCCACAGCTGAATACCTGGATCTTTAGGATTGTTGTTTTCCCAATATTTGCAAACTCTCATATTTACTTGCTTGATAACCTGCAATCGAGTTCATTCCCACCCAAATCCCTGTGTTCGATACTCTGGAATTCTTGCTTAACTACGTCGATCCGTACACTGCGGGTTCGCTTGCTTGATTCTAGTTTTATAAATTTAAAGCTTATTTGCACACACCTCTAGGGGCGAACAAGTTTTTGGCGCCGTTGCCGGGGATTTTGTTTCGGCCGAATCCGGTAGCCGGTTGTCAAGCTTGGGAGCTTGCTCTCGTTGTTTGATTTTACTTTGAGTGCATGCGCAGGTCTAGGAACACCGAATATCTCTTGCCTCTTGATCAAGAGCTAGAGAAAACCTTAAGGCAAAAGCGCAAGGAAAAGAAGATGGCCGAAGAAAACGAACGTGATTTTCAAACGGAGTTGGCGGAAAAGGAAGCTCAACTCCGATGGAATGAGACTCTTCGCCAGGATGAGATGGATCGTCATCAATCTCAAGTTAACGGTCTACAAGACATGCTCTTCCAAATGAGGATAAAGATGAGCGACCTTGAGAATAAGGTAAACAAGAAGTCCCCAAGAAAGAGATCAAGGTCTAGAAGAAAAAGCCATTCATCCGCTGATGATAGTGACTCTTCCATGCCACCGTTAGAAGAGATTGATCCCACGATCAATATGAATCCCTTCCATCCACAAGGAGCTGCTAATCGCCGCATCCCACCTAGGAATGCGAGGATCGAACGTGTGGATAATGAGCCAAGAACTCTTGGCCAACGGATGGATCCAACACAACAACCACGCCGCTTAGGTGTGAATTTTGATGCTGAAGATGTTCAAGGGTTTAGCTTTAACCCTCAAGTTATCACTCTTGTTCGCCAAAACCAATTTGGCGGTACAAGTGCTGAATCTCCACACCAACACTTGCAAAACTTCGAGTGTATGATGGAGACGATGAGACCAAAGAACGCCACTACCAACAGCTATAAGCTCAAACCTTTCTTTTTCTCCTTGAAAGGGAAAGCGTTATCTTGGTACCAAGCTCTTCCTAATGGGAAACTAGACACGTGGGAAGACCTTTCCGCGGAGTTTCTCACCAAGTTCTTTCCACCTTCCAAAACGGCGGAACTTAGAGGTAAGATCAATGCTTTTTCCATGAGACCTAACGAAAGTTTGTTTCAATCTTGGGAAAGGTTTCAGGATTTGCTCTTGGATTGCCCTCATCATGGCATATCCAAGCTTGCCTTACTGGAGATTTACTACAAGGGGCTGGATGCGGGAACGCAATTCAACCTCCAATCCCTCTCATGTGGAACGTTCATGGACATGAGAGAAGATGACGCTTGGGACTTCATTGAGAAGCAAGCAAGAGTCATAGAGAAGTATTTCCACCGGAAAGTGGAGGGAAATCGTGTGGAGCAAGGAGCGAAGCTCACACATGAAGCTCAAACTCAGATTTTCTCCCTCAACAATGAGATTAAAGAGTTGAAGGAGGCTATCAAGACCAACTTCCCAAAGCAACAAGGGAAGGATGTTGGTTATTTGGGCAACAATAATGGCGGCAACAGCAATAACCGGGGTAACAACCGGAATAACAACTGGAATGGAAACAACAACAACCGGAACAATGATTGGAACAACAATCGGGGTTCAAGCAACAACAATTGGCGCTCCAATCAACAAAATTCCGGTAACTCCTATCCTTCCAACTCTAATTCACTAACTCCACCTTCCTCTTCCTCTACTCCTTTGAAAAGCCAGGGGCAATCATCTAATGGAGGAAACAATACGGGAAAGGAGAAGCCCGATCCCATATTGGAAACGATCTTGGGAAAGCTTCAAGGGTTGGAGAACCGCATCATCACGGTTGATGATCAAGTTTCTAAGGTTGACAAAGCTCAAAAGGTTTTGGAAAACCAAATGTTCAACCATGCGGAGGAAGTTCCTAGAAATCAAGGGAAACTTCCGGGAAAGACGGAGAACAACCCTAAAGGAAGGGTAATGGCGATTACAACTAGGAGCGGAGTGACTAACACCGATCCGCAGCCTACGTTCGTTGAAGTCCCCGTAGAGAAAGAAAAAGGAAAGGGAAAGGAGAAGGAAGATGTCTATGTTCCTCCTCCAGCTTTCAAACCTCACCTACCGTTCCCTCAATCTAGAGCGCGAGCGCGCCTAGACAAACAATTCGGTAAGTTCATAGAACTCATGAGTAAGCTGCATATTAATATACCTTTCATTGATGCTATTGTAGGTATGCCGGCTTACGGCAAGTTCTTGAAAGAGCTCCTCTCCAACAAGAGGAAGCTAGAAGACTTCGGAGAGGTCAAGATGAGTTCGGATTCTTCGGATCTCATCAAGACTATGAAGGAGAAAATGCCCCCAAAGTTGAAAGATCCGGGGTCATTTTGCATTCCCATTGGAGTGGGAGACGTCACATACGACGCATTATGTGACTTGGGAGCAAGTGTGAGCATCATACCACTTGCATTATGTAGGAAGATCGGTTTAGGCGACCCTAAACTAGTAAAGATGACGTTATACATGGCGGATCGATCCATCACTCGCCCCGTCGGCATTGTAGAAGACGTCCCGGTCAAGCTAGGTAAATTCTTTGTTCCCATTGATTTTGTCGTGCTTGACATTCCTGCAGATAGTCCGGTCCCGATTATACTCGGAAGACCGTTTCTTGCAACTTCCGGCTGCATGGTCGATTGCAAGAATGGAAGACTAGCTTTTGATATTGGAGAAGAGAAAGTGGAGTTCGTCCTTTCCACTCTAGTGAAGGAGCCAATCATTGACGAGGATACCTACGATATCCAAGACGAAGAAGGTTTGTCTAGGGAGGAGGTAAGTGCGATTCTCTTTAACGATCCTTTACAAAAGGTTATCACTATGAGTCTAACCAATGAAGGAGAAGAAGAAGAGTGCAAAGAGGAAATTGAAGCCTTAGAAGCACAAAAAGAGATGCATGAATTGGAGTTTGAGAAACTCCACGATGAGGCTGAGAATGTAAGAATCCACGGTCATACCCTGTATTCCACGACCGTGGATTTCACAACCAAAATCGACCTCCATTCCAGGGGATTACACGGCCGTGGAACACATGAGGAGGCCGTAATTCTGACCGTGGAAGAGGGTAACCGGCAAACTTCTTCAACTTCTTCTAATTCTTCTCCAAATCGCTCAACACCCTTAGAAACTTCTAAGGAAACGTCGGACGCTCCTCAAGGATCATTGGAGGCTCCGAAAGTGATGGAACTCAAACCACTTCCTACTCATCTAAGGTACGCTTTTCTTGGATCTAATTCTACCTTTCCGGTTATCGTTAGCTCCGAATTAAGCATAGATGAACATGAACAGCTCATGACTGTCCTTAAGAAACATAGAAAAGCCATAGGCTATACTATTGAGGACTTAGTAGGAATTAAACCCTCCTTATGCATGCACAAGATACTAATGGAGGAGGACTTTAGAACTTCAAGACAACCTCAAAGGCGGTTGAATCCGACCAAGAAGGAGGTTGTCAAGAAGGAAATTCTTAAACTTCTTGAGGCAGGTATCATCTATCCTATCTCCGATAGCAAATGGGTGAGTCCAGTTCAAGTAGTTCCGAAGAAGGGAGGAATGACGGTCATCACCAACAAGAACAACGAACTCATTCCTACCCGAACCGTGACTGGATGGCGAATGTGCATAGACTACCGCAAGCTCAACAACGCAACGCGGAAGGATCACTTTCCATTGCCATTCATCGATCAAATGCTTGAAAGGTTAGCACAACATTCACATTTTTGCTACCTTGACGGTTATAGTGGTTTCTTTCAGATTCCGATACATCCGGACGATCAGGAGAAAACCACATTCACGTGCCCTTGGGGTACGTTCGCTTATTGGAGAATGCCGTTCGGGCTTTGCAACGCCCCAACCACCTTTCAACGGTGCATGATGGCCATATTCTCCGAATACGTAGAGGAAATCATGGAAGTCTTCATGGACGACTTCTCCGTATACGGTTCCTCTTTTAACGATTGCCTTTCTAACCTTTCTCTTGTTTTACAACGTTGCGAGGACACTAACCTAGTTCTTAATTGGGAAAAGTGTCAATTCATGGTTAAAGAAGGAATCGTATTAGGTCACTTAGTCTCTAGTAGAGGGATAGAGGTAGACAAGGCTAAAATAGAGACCATAGAGAAACTTCCTCCCCCAATTTCAGTGAAGGGGATAAGAAGTTTCCTAGGACATGCTGGATTTTATAGACGCTTCATTAAAGACTTTTCTAAGATATCAAAACCTCTCACTAATCTATTGATGAAAGATGCGGTTTTTGAGTTTTCACAGGAATGTTTAGATGCGTTCAACACTATTCGGCAAGCTCTAATTTCAGCACCCATTATCCAACCCCCGGATTGGACTCTCTCCTTCGATATTATGTGCGATGCTAGTGACGTAGCCATTGGAGCTGTTCTTGGACAACGAAAAGAAGGACGAACCCACGCCATATACTACGCTAGCAAGACGCTAGACGAAGCTCAGCTCAACTACGCCGCTACAGAAAAGAATTTCTAGCCATTGTCTACGCTATTGACAAGTTTCGCTCTTATCTTGTAGGTGCAAAGGTGATTGTCTACACGGATCATGCTGCGATCCGGTACCTCCTTGCAAAGAAAGACGCGAAGCCAAGGCTAATTAGATGGATTCTTCTCCTACAAGAATTTGATCTTGAGATCTGCGACAAGAAAGGCTCAGAAAATTCTGTTGCGGATCATTTGAGTCGCCTCAAACATCTAGAGGACGACCATCTACCCATTGATGACTCCTTTCCAGACGAGCACCTACACATCATAGAGGAGTGCATCAACGAGATCTCCAAAGGTAACGAACCATGGTTTGCTGATTTTGTTAACTATTTGGTTTGCCAGGAGATACCGCCCGGACTATCCTACGCACAAAGGAAGAAGTTCTTTAAAGAAGTCCGGGAATACTATTGGAACGAGCCTCTCCTCTTCAAGAGAGGTCCGGATGGCATCATTCGGCGATGTGTGCCGGAAGATGAGATGCAAAGTGTCATCCGCCATTGTCATTCACTACCTTGTGGAGGACACGCTAGTTCGAACAAGACTAGCGCAAAGGTATTGCAATCTGGATTCTATTGGCCTACTTTATTTAGAGATGTGCAATCCTTTGTCTCTTGTTGCGATGCTTGTCAAAGAACAGGCAATATTTCTAGAAGGAACGAGATGCCTCTCAACAACATCCAAGAGGTGGAGATTTTCGACGTTTGGGGAGTCGATTTCATGGGACCATTTCCATCTTCTTGTGGAAACCAATACATATTATTGGCGGTAGACTACGTTTCTAGATGGGTGGAAGCAATTGCCTCTCCCACAAATGATGCCATGGTGGTGGTTAAGTTCTTCAACAAGACCATTTTTCCACGATTCGGGACACCAAGGACGATCATTAGTGATGGAGGTTCTCACTTCATAGCCCGTCGCTTTGAAGCTCTTCTAGCCAAGTATGGGGTTACTCACAAGATCGCTACCCCTTACCATCCACAAACGAGTGGACAAGTTGAGATCTCAAATAGGGAGATCAAGGGAATTCTAGAGAAGACGGTTTCAAGGACTAGGAAGGATTGGTCCTTGAAACTAGATGATGCATTATGGGCGTACCGGACTGCGTACAAGACTCCCATAGGAACCACACCATACAACCTTGTGTATGGGAAGTCTTGTCATTTGCCGGTAGAGCTGGAGCACAAAGCGTTTTGGGCTATCAAATGGCTGAATTTCGGCATGAAGGAAGCGGGAGAGAAGCGTCTCCTAGACATCAACAAGCTGGATGAACTCCGTTTGAACGCCTACGAAAACGCTAAGATCTACAAGGAAAGAGCAAAGCGTTGGCATGATAAGCATATCATTCCAAAGGACTTCAAAGAAGGAGATCAAGTTCTCCTCTTCAATTCAAGACTTTGCCTCTTTCCAGGTAAGCTTAAATCTCGTTGGAATGGACCTTTTCTAATTAAGCGCATTTTCCCCCATGGTGCAGTTGAAGTATGGGGTGAAGCTAGCGGAAGTTTTAAAGTGAACGGCCAACGACTCAAGAAGTACTCGCCGGAACTCCAAACTGAGGAGTTTGCGCCTACCGCACTCGAATAAGTGCGAGATTGGTCTAGCTACGGACCTTAAACAAAGCGCTTCTTGGGAGGCAACCCAAGGTATCGCATTCTCGTTTTTTGTTTTCGATTCATAGATTAGTTTAGAATAAACGTTTTTGCTTTGTTTTGCCTCGATTTTCCTCCGGTATGTTCGTGTTTTTGGTTGTAGGATCGATGGAAAAGGAGAAAGGGAGGATAATGTCGACGAAAAGTGACGAAATTTGGACTTTGAAGCTTTACAGAAGGTTCCACGGTCTAAATTACGGTCGTCATAGCTACAGTGGCCGTAATTCTCAAAAGCCTGTGAAAAATCATCAAAACCACGGTTCCGTACACTTCCACGGCCGTGGAATGCCCCGATAGACCGTGATTTTTGGAAATTTTGCCGGCCACTATATAAGCCACATTCTTCACAAACTTAACCAAATCTCCCCCATTCCACGACCTAGATACCGAAAACCCGCAGCCTCTCCCAATTCTTCATTCTCTAATCGTTTCCAACGATTCTTCGCCCTAAACTGCAGCAAATCCAACCACGAACAGGATCCAAGCAACAAATCGAGTGGAAATCGATCAACAAACACGCATATTGGATTTTTCAATCCGAAAAAGAGGTTATTTCTTTCTTCTCGAGTTTAGCGGATTTAGTTCGTTTTTGCTATAGATATTTAGGAAGAACTGACAAAGACTGGAAGGAATTAGATTAGGACCGCTTGTTGTGGTGATTTTGGTGAATTTGCTGAGATTCACGAATTTCTGAGACGAATCACGGTCGTTGGTTAAACCACGGCCGTAATTTCCCAAGAACAGACCGTGATTTTTGCTGCAAAATAGATTTCATAAGGAGAGTGTCAGGAAGGATAAAGGAGAAGAAAGGGGAACAAAATAAGAAAAGAAAGGGCAACCCCTCCACCTCTAGGGCACCACCACCCTCATCTCCCTCACTACCATCCTCACCTTCACCTCCATCTTCACCTCCTCACCCTAGCATCCCCACCATACATGAGAACCATCTTGTTGCACTAGACCGAATTAAGGAGAGGACAGTGATAGGTCCTAGGTATTTGTTGTTGGAGGATCTACATCCTCTCAACATAGTTGAGGATCTTACATGGCTCTTGGATAGAGCCGGATTGATTGTCTTCACGAACATTCGTGAAGACGCCTATGAGGAGATTACCCGGGAGGTTGTGACATCCTTCGAGCACAGCCACGTTGATAGGACCGTCTCTTTCCGTCTCATGGAACGAGACTATCACTTGAGTATTGTTAAGTTTGGGACCATTTTCGGGTTCCATGAGACCTACAATGGTCGATTCCCTAGCGGTGTCTACCCTAAGGATTTTTGGGAGGAAGTTGCGATGATATACGCCGACGAGGACCGTTGGCAACCCGCCGATACCAAGGCTAGATTGATGTACCATCTAGCCTTGAAGATAGCTCACCGTGTTCTTTCGGAGTGTCTCTATCCTACGACGGAGACGCCCCAAAAGATCAAGACGGATGAGCTATTCTTGCTCTATTGTATGCTATATGGTCGCCGCGCAGATTGTGCCACTCTTTTGGCGGCTACGATGAGTAAACTCAAGAACAAGAAGAAGGGGAACATTGGATATGGTGGGATAGTGACCCACATTGCTAGGACGCTTGGTGTAGATTTTTCCGCTTGCACCCGTATACCGGCGGTTCCCTTAGGGCTACATGCTTTTATGGTTAGGGGACTCATCTTCCCCACACATAGAGGTCCTCCTTATGCGGGCATGCCTTGGGAGACTAGGACAGGCAGGGGTATTGAGTGGCTGCCAGAGTATTCCATTGTGACGGGACGCCACAATTGGAAGGAGACGTTCGCTGCGATGCATGCGAACAGGCTAGTAGCTCCCCCTTACGTTCCACCACCGGTTGTGGATGAGGAGGACATGGGAGACCAGTACGAGAGTGGTGGAGGAGCGGAGCAGGATTTCGGCACGTTTCCGGACCAGCCGGAGGCGGCCCGGGATGTACCTAGGCGCTCTCCACGCCCAGCTAGAGCTTCAGGCTCGTCATCTCGCCGCGCTAGCGTGAGTGAGAGGCCCACGTGGATGACTACACCTCCCACTTGGTACGACACACCTCCTCCTTGGTCCACGACGCAGCCAGCAGCACCACCACCACCGCCAGCACCAGCCGATGCCCCCGCATGGTATGATCACGCCCCGGCATGGTATGAGAGGATGCCGGATTGGGCTACCGGACTTTCAGAGAGAGTAGGAGCACTAGAGATCCGGGCGGATGCTAGAGACGGACGCCTAGACGACCTTGACCACATGATGAGGGACGTCTACCGCCAGCAGTTTGGGCGGATCTATGACCCGAGTTTCTCTCCATTCCCACCTCCACTGGCGCCGTAGTGATTGATGCATGACCGTTGTTTTAGACATTCCCGCCACCACTTGTGAGTTTCTTTTCTTTCTTTTGTTCTTTCTTTTGAACATTAGGGACAATGTTCGTCCTAAGTATGGGGTGGGATGTACTAAAAATTTGTAATAACTCTACTCTCTATGTTGCTTTCATTTCGAGACTATCATTGCATGTTTATTTTGTGTTACACGTTTCATTCTCGCATTGCATGAAAAAGAACTTCAAAAACCCATAAAATTTGAAGTTGAAATTTTGAAAATTTTGTACTTCTAATGAATTGAGATGATTTCCATGATAATCACTACTTGCGAATTGAGTTTGATGACAATTGTACACTTAAAAGGATTGTGAATTGAAAAGGAATTGAATGAATAAATTTTACCTCCTTTGCAAGTTTTATAATGTGAAAATGTTACCTAGATCATGTTAGGAAATTGAAGTTGAAATCACATTATAAGTTCCTATACTTCTTGATGAAATGATTAAGGCAATTCGATACTTTCTTTCTTCTTTCTTTGATCATCTAACTCCTCATTGAAATATTAGCCTCCTTTACCTATCCGGGAATTTGGAAGAAGTGAATGAGAAAAAGGCATGTTTGATGTGGGAGGGCCATGAGAGCAATTATTTGCAATCAATTGAATAGAAAGAAATTATAGGTTTGGGGAAGTCAATCATGACGATGAGTAACTCGGCACCATTCACATAGCCGGGTGTTTGTGTCTTGCCAAAGTCGAATTGAGCGATATTCCTAGCGGATTATGGTATGTGCGCTAAGGGTTTGAGGCATCTCTTGCAAATTTGAGAAACGCCGATCTCCTAGGCTTCGGTTTTTGTGCACCTCTATCCATAACTCCAAAAGTAAAGTCGAAAAATGAAAAGAAGAGAGCGAAGCTCTAAGTTGAAGTGTTGCGGGAACCGCATAAGAAGAAGAAGGTAGTTGTCCACTTTCCCGCATTTATGCACCACTTTCCCTTAAAGTTTTCCCTTCCCTTCCATATTCTAGACCTTTTCTTTGAAAGTCCTTAAGATCAAAAGAATGATATATGACTTGGTGATCTAAATTGAAGTTTCTTGTGATTGATTTTGATAATGTTTGAAGGTTATAATGCTTGTTGAGAAGTTAAATCGGTTCATGAACTTTCCTTACCTTTTACTCTTCGATTAAGTGTGTGAAAGTTTGATAAACGATTCAAGCAAGGTTTGAGAATGATCTATTCCTTAGAAGTCACATTCATCCAAAAGAAGGTACACATATTTCATCCTAACTCTTGTTTAAAGCTTTTTGAAAGACCTTGCTTAGGGACAAGCAAGTGTTAAGTATGGGGTTATTTGTTAGCATGAAATATTGTGATATTTTAGGCACGTTTTCTAAACGTATTTGATTCATATTGATAGTCTTTGATTGATCTTTGTGCATAAGTGAGCTAGTATTACCTATATTGTCGATATGGATGTCTACACTAGTTCTATGTTGATTTTAGGTGATTTGGAGCTATTTCCGAACGGAATCGAGCAAAGGAGAGTTGAGTTGATATATCCATAGATCGAGGACACTCTTTGGAAGCAATTTGGAGTCTTAGATTGAGGAATGCACGAGTTTAGGGAAGAATCACGTTCTTGCCCTAAATTACGCCCTAAAATACGGCCGTATCACAAACCACGTTCAGAATTACGGCCGTGGAATTGAAGTCAGAAAACCATGTTCATTCCAGGGGATTACACGGCCGTGGAACATACGTTGCAAACCGTATTTGTTTCCACGCTCTAAATTACGGTCGTGGATCACTTCCACGACCGTGATTTTGGCGAATCTTTTCGCCACACTTCGAAGCCACGATCTTTTGAAGATTGGGCCGGGCCGACACTTTGCCCTGCATTATAAAAAGACGGAAGAAAGGAGATTCCGTCATCATCGCTTACATATCCGCATACAATTCCGCTTATTCCACTCTAGGTTTACAATTGCGACATCACCGTTTAGACGAGCACGTCTCGCCTAGCTTGCTTGGAAGCTATTGACATCTCTTTGAGAGAGATCAAAGTTCGTGTTTGGAATTCCTGGAATCTCGCACTTTAGGTGGAGATTGCTGTGGAGATCTCCGGATTTGCGGAAGATCGAAGTTCTTGGAAGATTTTGCAAGAAGATCTCTCTTCTTGGTTAGGTTTGATTTAGAAAACGGATTGACATCCCGTTTTTTCTTCTTTCCTAAGGTGGTGATTGTTTGTTATACTTTGAATCCTTTGACATTACTTGTTCTCTTTGTGACTTTGAGATTGAATTAAAGATCGTTGAAAGTTCTTGAAAGTTTTCATCTTTTTATCTTTTAATTCTTGAATTGAAATCAACATGATGATTATTGGCTAAAAACCCTTAACAATTCTAAGGTGAAGGGTTGATAGTTGTGGCTTAGATGATGATAGATTGATCGCAAACAGATTAGACCCTGAGAGTTAGAGTAATATCGTCGACAACCCCAAATTACGGGCTGTTCTTGAGTTCCACGACCGTGGAATCTCAAGATCCAACCGTAATTTCCCTCGAGTTTACGAACCTGCTTTTACTTTAATCCAAAGTTAAAGATTTGTTTTAGCTAAGTTTAGACTTGTCTTTTCTAGGTGGTAGTGAGCCTCAACAACCTCTACCTCGATTGTGAGCCTCAACAACCTCAATCGGTTAAGTTAGTCTTGATCTTTAGGTTATAAGTTTGGGTATTTGATGCTAATTCTCGCCTTTAGAATCTTTCTATATTGAGCCTCAACAACCTGTATAGGGAGTGCCTTGTAGGTGAGTCATAAAAGGTTATTGGAACTTCACCGTACGATTACCTTACATTAGTATACCTTTGCATATCTCAACTCTGTCTTTACATCATTAAGTATATCTTGAATCGATTTCCACAGCTGAATACCTGGATCTTTAGGATTGTTGTTTTCCCAATATTTGCAAACTCTCATATTTACTTGCTTGATAACCTGCAATCGAGTTCGTTCCCACCCAAATCTCTGTGTTCGATACTCTGGAATTCTTGCTTAACTACGTCGATCCGTACACTGCGGGTTCGCTTGCTTGATTCTAGTTTTATAAATTTAAAGCTTATTTGCACACACCTCTAGGGGCGAACACTTTGCTTAAGACATCTCATTGGAGGTGGGATAGAGCAAATTCTGGGATCGAATGTCTCCATAAACTTATCATTTTATGTAGGTATATCTATGTACCACCTACATTGAGCCTAGCAATCATATTATGAGTTATGGTTTCATTCTCCACCTTTACTCCACGTTTACGTACAAATAAACCATCTCTCCCTAAACACTATGATAGTCTTCACTTCATACATATTCAATAGCTTTTAACTCATTCAAATATAAACAGCCCTATATCTCTATTTATGACAATAATTAGTGCATAATGTACCCCATTAATAGCCATGATTCCTTCTAAAGTAACGGCTGACCTTCATTTAACTTTCCCACGTAAACAACCACTTGGTGGCCCCTTCTCTTTCACATATGCACACAACAACAACTTGGAGAGCTTCATTCTCATGCGTGCACACAAGCAAGTAACCTTCGACAAACTTACCATACTCACGGGAACAGTTATGCCCATCATCCTTACGTAAGCAGCCACTCAACCAGTACGCAGCTGGAGATGTCCAACCCTCCCACAGGAATGCATGCCTACTAACATACCCTCTCCCGTCGACCGGAATCCTGCCGCTGCCACACCGATCGCCGGATCAGAGTAGCACCTCTTCTACACTCCGTGTTCTGCAACAGACAGCCTTGGCGCTGCTATGAAACGTGGGGCCGAACAACCCTTGGCGCCGTCATGAATCTGCAGCAAAAAAAACCGAGATTGCTCGCGATCTTTCTCAAGTCTTGGAATTGGGTAAGATTCATACCCCTTCATTCCTTGCACTTTTCTCTAGGATTACATCCTACTGAATACTTGTGTTGTCTTCTAATTTTACTCAGAACACTCATAGAGGAGCAGTGAAGATATAGTCATGTTCTGAGTTTTCAAAATAGTAACGAGCATCCAGTTTATGCGCTAGATTTAGGTATGCTAAACTCATTCTTTTTAGCTGGTTTTCGGATATGTCATAGAAGGTATTGTATAGTAAAGCATACTAAACTTTTAGAGCAATCGGAGTTACGGTTGGAGAGTTATGATGTTGCAAAGTTGATTCCTCATGCAGTTTTTATAACTGTGCTGAGTGTTGGGAAAAACAGCATGTGATGCTGTTTTGTGAGATAGTTTTGAATAGGCTTTTGATCTCTGTTGGACTTGAGTTTTGGATATGATATAGTTGGCATATGGTAGTAGAACATATCAAAATTTGGAATATATCCAGCAAGTGGTTTAGGAGTTATGATTTTTCATAGTTAAGACAGTGTGCTGTGTTGTTAAGTCTTTGCTGAATTTCCAGAAACTGTGTTGATCAGTCAAGTTTGAGCATACTTTTCGATACCTTAGAAATAAGATCCACTGTTCCATTTTTGGGATGTTTTTTAGTACCATGCATAGGTTAATATGTCAAAAGTTGGGATGAATCCAACGGTGGGATTTAGAGTTATAGAGGCTCAAAGTGGACTTGTTGTACAGTTAGAAAACATACTCAGGTTTTGGCTAAGTATAGAAAATTTCAAGTGTTGTAACCAACTTTAGAAATTTTTGTAGAAGTGATAGCTGAATAGTTTTAGGAAATTCTTGCTCCTAGGAGTAGATGAGATATCATAGATGATATAGGGAATTATTTCAGAATTTTTATAAGACTATTCGAATTTCATATTTGAAGCCGAAGTTGGACCTTAATGATCTTTCCGAAATAGGAAAATGGGTAAATTTCCAGTTTGTAACCAAACTCATCTTTAGGAGTTAGAATATGACCCTTTAGTCTCAAATAAGAGTTTAGGCATGAATTATGAAATTTTTGGAAGTTTCGGGACCAAGCCATAAATTGGTACTGTATTATATTCTGTTCTAATAGGATCTACTACCTTAGAAATCTTAGACTTCTAATTACCTAAATAGTGTGCTGACACACTTGCCTCCTTTGACAGGCAACTGAGTTATACATTTACAGATTGAGTTGTGATTAAGAGAATCGAGATCTGATTCAGGTAAGTCCACGGACTTACTTAGCTGGCTTCTTGTATGAGTGTAATGTGTATGAGTGGTGTTTGTTAGTTATAATAAATAACGAAACCAGATTAGGCCGACTTTATTATTTACGTAATTGACCCAAGTGTATGATAACAGGTCGTGACATCATCTGCCTAGCTCTTGCGAGAGTCTAGGAGGTTCCCTATGACCAGCCCAGTCAGGTAGACGGTCAGATGCATTAGTACCATTCCGCATTGGTAAACGGGGACAGGGGCGAGGTTTGGAAATCCCTCGCATCACAAAATAAGTATCATTAGTAATAACCTATCACCTAATTAAAGATAATAAAAGGATTGAGTGTTGCATGTTGATTGTGTATGTTGTGTGTTTGTGCTTTTACATTTATACTTATGCATAGAATGTTAGCTAACGGTTTTATACCGCTTGTAGATGCCTTTCAGGTTAAGACAGTTGTCGAGAGATCCGGAGAAAATGGTCAGCCGGGTCCACGTACTCATTTAGTTGGGGACGGGAATGTCTTCTGTTCTTCATATGCGTCGTTTTAGTATCTTTTCTTATAAGGCTGATACATATTTTCCATGTATATATTGTTTACAGTTTTCAAATGTTTTAAATACTTTTGTGCCTTGTTGTAAGATCCAAGTAAAATTGTTGTCAAACTAAGGTCGGGACCCATTGTGAGGTCCTAACCAGTAGCTCCCCGAGTTCTCAGAATTTGGGGTGTTACAAGTAAACTTAACAAGTGCAGCCTTCTAGTCTTGACACATCAAAGTTAGATCAACTTTCTCTTTCTCTAGATCGATATAGGTTCGATGAAGAGAGGAGATGTTGTCCTTGAGAATTAGGTTTTCTGATTCCAAGGCCTTGATGTTGTCATCAAGGTCTACTTTTTTTGTGTTAAGATTTTCAATCTTCAGAGACATTTCACTTAGTTGTTTTTCTTGTTCAAGTAGTTTTCTTTTAAAGAATTTATCCTTATTCTATGTTCCTTATCACATAAGATAATATCTTTAAGGAATTGTTTCAAGTCAGTTTCAAGCTGAGACATGATTGTACTTACCACATTGTCAACATACAGATTTGATTCTTCTTCATGATCGGTCATTAGACACAAGTTTGCTTGTTCTTTCTCGTCTTCTGATTCATTTGATGATTCTGAATCACTCCAAGAAGCAACCATAACTTTCTTCTTTCGATCATTTTTCTTGAAGTTCGTCCTCTTCTTTTGTGGACAGTCCTTCACCAGATGATTTGTTTCACCACATTCAAAACAAGTCAGTACTCTCGTTTTCTTATTAGAGTTAGAAAACTTACCTCGGGATTTTGATGCTCATGGATATTCTCTATTAGCAGATTGTTTCTTTAACTTGAGAATTCTTGCGAGACCCTTAGAGATCGTGGCGATAGCATCTTCTTCATCATTGTCATCACTATCCTCTTCGTCAGATGGTAATTTATCTCTTCTTGATTTTAATGTCAAATTCTTGGAGTTGGATGGGAGCTCTCCATCTTCTTCACCAAGAACCATTTCATGTGTGATGAGTTTTCCAAGGAGGTCATCAAGTGGAAGAGTTGTGAGATTCTGAGCTTCTTCGATAGCAGTCATCTTTGGTCCCCACTTAGCTTTAGGTAGACTCCTTAGAACCTTCCTAACTTTCTCTTCATTTGTGAAGATCTTTCCTAGTGAGTCCAGGTTGTTCACGATCTCAGTGAATACGGTGAACATTTCTTTGATTGTTTCATTTGGATTCATCTTGAATAGCTCGTATTGTCTGAAAAAAATTCTAATCTTTGTTTCCTTGACTTCACTTGTTCCTTAGTATGTGACCACAAGCTTGTCCCACATTTCTTTTGCACTCTTGCATGATGACATACGGTTGAATTCATTTGCATCTAATTCGCAGTATAGTAGGTTCATTGCTTTGTAATTCTTTGACACATTGTCCAGGTCAGCTTGTGTGAAGTCAGCTTCCTTCTTTGGGACTTGGACATCTTCAACCGTTGTCATTGGAACTTTAGGTCCATTTTGATGATGCTCCAAATCTCCATATTTTGGTCAATAATGAACATACGCATGAGTGCTCTCGAATGAGCAAAGTTGTTGCCACAGAAGAGTCGTGGTCGAGATGAGGATCTTCCTTGAGCAAATCCACCATCACCTACAGGATTCATAATTAGTCTCACTGATGGTTAAATCAATATACGTGAGTCTAGCTCTGATACCAATTGAAGAACCGTTAGGTGAAATAAATAAGTTAAAAGATACTCTAGAAAGGGGGTTGAATAGAGTATGTGAACTTTTCCCAAACCAAATTTCAAGGCCTTGAAACTCCTTTCAAGGGCCTTGATGTCGATCTGTGCTCTTTGTGAAACTTTGATTTCAAGGACTTTGAAACAACTTTCAAGAGCCTTGACTTCGTGCTCCTGCAAAATAAAGTTAGTCACAATAGCAAAATATAGTGCGGAATGTAAAATATTGACACGAGGATATGCTTACAAAGTTCGGCTCTAAATAGCCTACTCTCCGTCCCAAGCTATAGCCTTAGGATCTAACTATCTATTATCAGCTTCAAAGAGTCCTAGATACAAACTAGAAGAAATTTCATTCTTCTCTCACTGTAGCCAATGCTACGATCTAGCTTCAACTCTTTACTTAGCTATAATAGCCTAGCTACTCTTTAGAGTAACACACACTCTAGTATAACACTATTTAGATCTTCCAATGGAGCTCTTGTGTTTTCTCTCTCTAAGGTGATAAAGCTTTTGAGTAAATGAGAGAGATAAAAACAACGAATGAAGATGTTTAAGTTGCTTGAAGACGTAAAGATGTTTTCCGTATATGCTTGTGTGTCTTTTCTTCTTCGAACATCATCTTCATTTATACTCTTCTATGGAGAGGTCTTCTAGCCATTGTAGAGATGACCGTTTGAAGATGAATCTTCTTCTCCATGAAGATCGCTTCTTGTTTTGAGATAAGGTAGACGTTGTAGATCTTCTACTCCTGAGAACACGTCAAAACCCTAGCTCCTTAATCTTCTCATTTTCTGTTGAACTGAACGAGAAGAAATCTTGATGCTTTTTGTTTTTAGAAAATATTTTGAAAAGATTCTCTAATCTTCGGTTGAAATCTTCGGTTGAAAAAGAGCTTCTCTGAAATCTTTCTGTTCAGCAAATCGTTCCTTGAAAATCTTCTTTTCATTTGAATCCTTGTTTCATGCAACTATATAACTCCAAGGCCTTTGAGATCTTCCCTTTGTAGCACTATCTTCCTTGTCCTTGAGTTATACTTCAAGGCCCTTGATATCAAGGCTTTTTTAATCATTCGATAGTTCCTGCACTGAATTCAAACCAACCAAGCATCTAGAGAATATAATCAACACATTGTTAATGTATCTAACTACTTCATTTGTGTTAAATCTTCCATCATCAACACCTGTAAAACATTATAAACAAGGTGGAGTTTTCTAGTTTCCGCATTGTTACTCGTCATGATGTTATACCTATTCACGGGTGAATAAGCACGTGACCATTTTTCAAACCCAACATCTTTAAGAAGGTGCCCAACCTTTGGTTTCTCCTACAAAGATAAACTCCAGAATTAGTTTTTATTACCCAAACCTTAAAGAGGATACCCTATATTATTATCACCCAAAGTAGAAACCTTACCCCATCAATTATGCCGAAAAGCTTCAAACACTTATCTTTCTTTTAACACTTAGTAGCGTCTTCGAACATTTGTTGGATCCGTTTATCTGTTGATCTCTTCTTGATATTTTGCTTTAGATGGTACATGCAAACACCATGGTGAGAATTGGGGAAGTTCATCGTTATTGCTTTCTTGATGGACATGTGTCTATCAGATACGAACAACTGATCTGTTCTATCTACAAGACACCTTCTCAAATTTGTGAAGAATAAATCCCACGCGTCATCATTTTCACCATTAACTATGGCATAGGCGAAGGGATAAATCTGTTGATTTGCATCTTGACCGGTTGCGACTAACAAAACGCCACGGTATTTTCCCTTTAGAAATGTACCATCAACCGAAATGACCTACACATGTTTCCATGTAAAGAACGTTACTGCGTCATACCTAATTCATGATTATGACATACCTAGTTCACGATTATGACATACCCAATGTTATAAAAATATATCAATCATATTAATAGCATACTCAATATTATCTACGAACATACCCAATGTTATAAAAATGTGGTAAATGTAAAAACTAACCTTTCTCAAAGCCTCATAGCCTCTTATTGATTGCCCGAAAGAAAAGAAAACAAATTTGAACTTCGAATACTGATCAATGTCCAATGCAACGACGCTCCCTGCATTTGCATCACACAACTTCTGCATATAAGCCGGAACAGCTTTATAGTTTTCCTCAAAACTTCCCCTCATCATTTCCTTCACAATTTTCACAAATTTCCAACATACCCAATATGATGCCTCAATTTGGTGTTGGTTCTTCAACACCCCTAGAACTGCTAGAGGTTCTGGCAACCTGTTCACATTGGCATACCTGCACATCCAACTCAAAATTGATTTATTTTTAGAAACACAATATGTTATGTGTATGTAGTTTGTAACCAATTATACAATATTACTTACATATCTCCTAACATATGGGCAATGACGGTGACGGAAGCTTTTCTGCGATTACCCCTCCTTGTTTCAAAAGAGCACCTGTGTATGTTGATGTACTTTGTCATGGTGAAAACTCTTGACTTACCCAACATAGAAACGAGCTCTCCATTTGCATTCTTTATCCTCACATCTAGCAAGCACAGCCGGCTTCTTGCACTTTTCTATCTTGTATTGAGAACAGTTATAGATTGCATTCAGAGCCAATGCAACTTACAACTCTTTTTTACTTTTGTAAGTGTGCCCAATTTTAAGTTTTCACCTCTGTTCAAGAGTCTCAACAATATCAATCCTTGAACTTTGCTCCGGATCCTCTTCATTTAGGTAACCAATAGCACCATACCCAGGATTTAATATTATACTACCCCTTACAGCTCCTTCATTCAATCTAGACATTGATGTTTGCTCATCATAAACTATTATGCTTGAATTAGCCATACCGTTTGTAGTTATCACTATTTCTTCAATGGCGTTTCTCTCTCATTGTAACACACATTGGGATGCTCCATGATATATTGCCCAAGTTGTTTGTCTCTACAAACATTTCAAAATCTTCCCAAGTTTCAATGTCAAACGGGTGCAAAAATGGATTTATAGTGTTTCCATAGGTCAAGGTAATATCATGTTTATCCAAGCACAAATTAAATCTTGACCCTATTAACCTCCTTAAGTCATCCGTTGTTGATCCTTTCTGCATAATTATGTGCTTGCTATGGACATTACCAGCATACCTGAAGCACTCATCAACACAAACCCAATCTCCACCCGCATAAACCGTAAATTGTAAAGTTTTCATCCCTATTAACAAAAAGGAAATGTTAGTACGCATAGAAACAAACACAACTCTTACCGTTGCTTACCCAGAAATAGATTACCTAGGAAGTTTGACATTACCCAAGAAGTTTGAGTGTTTTAGATTCACAAAAACAAGAGATGAGAAATTTTAGATTACCCAGAAATACATTACCCACGAAGTTTGAGATTACCCAAAAATAGAAACAAACACTGCTTACCCACAAATAGAACAGGAAATGTAAACAAACACTGCTTACCCACAAATAGAACAGGAAGGTTGAGTGTTTTAGATTCACAAAAACAATGAGAAGTTTCAGATTACCCAGAAATACATTACCCAGGAAGTTTGAGATTACCCATGGATAGAAACAAACATTGCTTACCCACAAATAGAACAGGGAAATGTAAACAAACACTACTTACCCACAAATAGAACATGAAGTTTGAATGTTTTAGATTCACGAAAACAAGAGATGAGAAGTTTTAGATTACCCAGAAATACATTACCCAGGAAGTTTGAGATTACCCATGGATAGAAACAAACACTGCTTACCCACAAATAGAACAGGGAAATGTAAACAAACATTGCTTACCCACAAATAGAATAGGAAGTTTGAGTGTTTTAGATTCACAAAAACAAGAGAGGAAAAGTTTCAGATTACCTAGAAATACATTACCCAGGAAGTTTGAGTTTACCCAAAAATAGAACCAAACACTGCTTACCCAGAAATGGAACAAGGAAATGTAACCAGTCCAGATTCCGGTGAAGAAGAAGCTCAACAAGACTGGACCTGCGTTTGAAGGGAAGAAGAAGGGACCTGCATACATTACCCACTTTTTTACGTTTTAAGGGAAGAAGAAGGGAAATGGGTTTGCTTATAAATAGGGAAGAAGAAGGGCTGAATTTATTGGGTTGTTTATTCTATCCAACATGTCCATCAACAATGTCACCCATCAAATCAGATGGATATCCACTTTTGTTACTTTTCTGATTTTATCTACAACATAGGAGCCCATTTTCTAAAGGAAGAATTGGGAGTCCCTAATTCAAAACATAATAAAGTAAAAGGCCACTGCCAATTCTTCCGTTATAATTCGATAATTGAATCTAAGCAAACTCGGCTAAGCTCTTTTGGGTTCGACCCTTACCTACACTATACAATCCGGTTAAGTGTAACGTTAGGACTCTACTTTGACTAAAGCTAAAAAGACAACGACCATAGGCTTTTAGCCTCGTCAACGACCCGGATTAGAAGTTTTTAAGTTTGATCATGGTAAAGGGGACTATTAGATCAAGAGGAAGGTGAGCTTTTCACTATTTGTGGTGCGTAGACGGAAGTATAATAAGAGAATGCATAGTATGTTCATTCTAATGAAATGGATGGTATGATTTCGCGAGCAAAAGCCAAGTCAGATTTTCGAACTCACATGGAAGAGACATGGTGGGTATGGTGTGAAAGGGAGGACCTAGATTAGGAGGCAACGCTGCAAGCTTAGAGTTTATGATGTTAGTGCTTGGTGAAGTAATGAGTTGATCTTTCGGTGGTTGTGGTTGGGTAATTTATTCTAGCGTTTTCCACTGGGCATACTAGTACGGTTGTGAAGATTGTTCGTGGAATACCAAGAGACGCTTAAGGTGATCAACAAGAGTAAGAGAAGACTGAAGTTTTGAAGTTTGTTGTCGATATAAGATGTACAAGAAGTACTTGAAACATTGAGGTTAGAGCCTCTATGATCGGTTTAACAATTGCATAAGAAAATGAAGTAAGTTCTACAAATACTCGAAGGAATGATGCAAGCTTAGGTAGAATACGAAGAACTCCCCCAAAATGTTGGGATGTCCGGGAAAGTGAAGAAGTTAAGATTGATTTGTTATAAGGCATGATTATACCCTATAATTAGGACGCTTACGGAAACACATAAGTATGAGTTCTTAAAAGGTTATTACGACCATGCCTTCAAGGTGAAAAAGATGGAATGGTACGGATTCGAGAGAAGAAGGACCCTTGAAAGAGAACAAACACACTCATAGTGGAAGATGGAACAATACACGAGTCTTAAAGATGTCACCACAATAGATCGAGGTTGATCAATTTTGTCATGACCACTTGTAAAGTGATAAAAATAGATTGTCTCCAAACGGTGTGTGCAAGATTTAAATTTATAACCCTAGATGTAAGCTTAAAACAAGGATGCGAACCCGCAGTGTACGGGTCAATCGTAGTAAAAAGCAAGGAATTCCAGGGGTCGATCACAGGGACTTAGTGAAACAAAGTCGGAATAGGTAAGCTTAAGCAATTACTAACCACAAAAGCAATTAAAACAATCAAGGATGATAAAAAGTCAATAAAGGAAATATGCAATTCTAGGGATTAAAGCATCTAGTTGTGGTTCCAACTCAAGATCTAAAGATAAGCGGACAAAGCTGAGGTTTTTGCATAGGGAAGGTGTTACTAAAGTAGAATAGATCACCGGGTAAGTCTCACTAAACACTAATCCCAAACCGTAACTCCTATTACCGGGTAAGTCTCAAGTAATTAAGGAAAAGAACTATAACCTCAAACTAACACACCAACTAAGGGAATAGAATCAACCTTTACCGGGTAAGTCTCAGGCTAACTCACAAAGATGGAATGAAAGCACACTCAAACCCCAATAAAGGATAAACATTTATTACCTACACTTATAATCTTTGGTAAACAAACAAAGGAATTACCGGGTAAGTCTCATCCTAGGCTTGCATTGAACCAGGAAAGGTGTAATAAGAATAGGATTTGGCAAACTCTAACACTTAACTCTCAATTTCGGATCAGATAAGTCACCTCGGTCAGCCAAATTCCACCCCGGCCGAGATGTTAATCGACTGAGCGAGAGGCTTAGGGTTAAGATAAAGACTCGAGCTTTCAGGGTCCTATTGTGATTAAGATTATTCTATCATTGTTTTTCCCACAACTTTTAGCCAATCACCCTAGAATCACACAAAGAGATTAGCCACTCATCATTATGAAAGTAATAATCAAATATATGGGAAGAAAGAGAATAATTGAACAAGAAAACCTTAAGAGAAAGGCTTCAATAACTGAATCAATTATCAAACAACAAGCGTTCCTTGGATTAAAATCCAACAAGACAAACAACAATGAGGGGAATCTAAGGGAATCTTACAAAACCCTTCACAAAGCTATAAAAGCTATAAACTTCTTTCTTCAACCTTCAAAAAGGTTCTTCAAATCTTCCAGCCCTCAGCGGTGTATAAGCAGCCCTCAACGGTATTCCGGGTGATAGCTGATGTTGGATTTGTGGAAAATCCAACCCTTTTTATAGGAAAATTACTCTCCAAAGATAAGATATCTTAGAAAGATCTCTTCCCATAAAAATAGGTAAAATATATGGTCTAAATTATTTTCTTCCTTTCAGAAATCCGGCCCAAAAAGATAAGATCCTCCTTCCAAAAATAAAAGATCTCAGCCAAGAATAAAATATCCTTGCCGCGTCCAAGGTGTTCGCCTCGGTCAAGTCGGCTCCTCTGGATCACCTCGGTCGAGGTGACTCTGTAGTCAACCGAGGTGAATCACAACTGAGTGTGAAATCTCTCAAATCTGGTCCAAAGTGAATCTTTAATCCAATTCCATGATTCCTGGATTCTTCCTTAAGCTCCTGAATGTAGCTCCAATGACTCCTTAGCTCCTTTTGCTCCTTTTTTATGCAAAACGTGCCATTTTACCTACGATTACAACAAAACTAGGTGTAGACCTCGATTCCCGTAAAGGTAGGTAAAACGACAATATAATCACATAATATATATACAAACATGCAGATTATTGAAGATAAAACGTCTAAACAGGCCCCAAAATATAGACAATAATTCATGTTATCAAAATACCCCATACTTAGCCCTTGCTTGTCCCTAAGCAAGTTATGCATATAAAATACAAGATAGAATGGATTATTAGACCTAAAAATCAATGAAAAAGTCCTTCAAAACATTTTGATGGTGTGCTACAATCATAGATCACTCTAAGAGAATACTTCATGGAATTTAAAATCAAAATATGCTTAAAACATTTTATAAGTATAAGAAAGTTGTTCATCTTTGCATAAAATCAGAGAATGCATAATAAATCGTAATTATCAAAATTAATCATGTATAATCCAATTTAAACCACTAAGTCAATCAACAAGCTCAAGGTCTCAAGGGCTTCCCAAAAGAAAGGTCAAGAAACGTGTAGGGTAGGGATGTATAGAAGGTAATGTGGTGCTAGAATGTGGGAAAAGGATATCACTTCACTTTCACTTTCAACATCATCCACCAATAAGCTTTGCTTATTTCACACTTTTCTTTCTTCTTTTTTTTTACTTTACTTTTTGGGATGCATGGACAGAGGTGCACAATAACCGAAGCCTAGGAAATCAGCAATCATCAATTTCTTGAGATGCATCAAACCCTTGATGCACATACCATGACCCGTTAGGAATATCGCTCAATCCGACTTTGGCAAGACACAAACACCCGGCTATGTGAATGGTGCCGAGTTACTCATCATCATGATTGACTTCCCCAAACCTATTTATTGCTTTCTAACACTTTTACTTCCAGCCAACTTCTCAACTTTTCTTTCACCTGCTTTTCACTTTCTTGCTTCCAAATTCCCGGATAGGTAAAGGGAGGCAAATATGTATATGAGGGGCTAAGCATGATCAAGAAGAAGAAGAGAAAAGAATGAATTGCCTTGGTCTTTCCAGGAAGAAAGTGAGAGAACTCATAATGTGGTGTCAACCTTCAAATTCAACATAATTTGGATAAAAACAAAGTATTAAACATGCCCAAAATTTCAAACAAAGCATTTAGCAACTTAAACATATCATAAAACCTTTCAAACATATAAAGATTTCAAAACCAGTCAGCAAACAAAGTCTTCACTAAGATCATATCCAGTTAAAAAGCACAAAACGTTTTCGAAAACTTTCAGTTAAACCACCTCGGTCGAGGTGTTCTAAGTCAACCGATGTGAAGTACCTCGTTTGGCCAGAACCATCCCGGTCGAGGTCAAAAAAATTTTTTTTTCTGTCCAGTTTTTGACGTTTTTCTCAATCAAATAACTTGTATGCATGCATGTAATCTCAAATAAGCACATAAAGCATAAATATCCGATAAAGTCGAGTCATACATCACATAAGTCAAATAATACATCAATACCCATACTTGGGACACACTGTCCCAGTGGGTCAAAATAAGTCTAAAGAAATAAAGTACTCACCGGACATAGCTGAGCTGCATAATAAATAAAGAAAGAAAATCGTGCAAGCTCTCAATAATCCCGATCCGGTGGTGGTGGTGGTGGCACGTACGGATACTGAGATGGGTCGAAAGGATAGCCCATGATATGCTGAAACTGAATCTCAGCCATCACGTGCTGGTAATGCTATCTCTCCTACATCTCACGGATATCCAAGGATAGGGCAGCATAAGAATCAATCATCTGATCCGTTAGATCATAAATCCGACGGTGAGCATCTGGATCTCTCTGTCGGCTAACCCTACGCCTAGCTGGGCGTACTGGTGATGCAGCTGGCTCGGTCTCAGTCTCGTCATCGTCCAAAACGATGACCGGCGCACTCGTCCCAGTAGTATTTGTGCCTGTATCCATAGAAACTCCACCATCCCTATTATCATCGTCAGCAGCCTCCTCAACCTCATCCTCCTCAGTTGGTGCAGCTGCTGCCTCTCTAGCATCCTCCATAAATGGGATCCAAGCAATCTGCGAATAGTGTGGATCATATACTGAGAACTGGGGTGACCATCTGATCCCCTGTGGTGCAGTAGGCTCCCATGGCATCGCCACATATGGCGTAGTAAGTCCTCGGGGAACCAGTATCCTTCGAGTGATCATCTCCTGAAGTCCAAGCGGCTTGGCAGCCGCCACTATGGTACAAGCGCTGAGGTCCATATCCTGGTAACTCGCTATGTGAGTCACAATGCCTCCGCAGCAGATGTCGCCCTTCCCCTTCGCCTTGATCTTATGCAGATCCTCCGCCAGCATAAGTCCAAAATCTGGAATCCCTCCAATTACAATGCAGTATAGGCTAAACAACTCACCCTGTCTGACCTTCTGGGGCGTCTCAGTACGCGCCAGAAGAGTCTCACTGAATATCCTGTGAGCTAGTCTGAAGGCAAGATGAAATATAATACGCTCCCTGGAGTCTCCAGGGCGCCATCTATCTGCATGCTCAACTACGTGAGCAATTTGTCCCCAGAACTCCCTAGCTACAGCTCGGGAGGGAACTAAGAATTTCCGGTTCATCAACCGGTACTTCACAACACGCTCTGTGGGAAGGTAAGTGAAGGAGCTGACAAACTCCAGGGTAGGCTCTAAGTGAGTGGAAGCGCGGATCTCAGTGAACTGATCTAGCTCCATCATAGAAATCATACGTCTCAGATCTCCATCCACATGGAGGCAGTCAAAGGCAGAAATGTCCAGGAAGCGAGGTGCAATCACTGGACGGGCCGCTATGCGGTCGTAATCAACCTGGTATCTTTGGTGGATCACCGGTCTCATGCGGCGGGAGGAAGAAGAAGGAGAAGGAGAAGATCTGTCCCTCAGGACCAGCTGTCTATCTGAACTCATGTTTTCTGAAACCTGTCAGACCACCTCGGTTGGCCTGACAACTCTGTAGAACACCTCGGCCGAGGCACAGGCCGACTGGACCGAGGCAAAAAACTGTGCGACTGATTTCTTCAAAAATCAAGTTCTTTTCCCCCAAAATTACTACAACAGGTTCCTATGGGGTACTTAATCTGTTTCTCAGCAAATGCAGGGGCAACCAAAGCCCAAATCGAAGGAAAACAGTGGAGAAAGACGAGGTTAGGGTTTTTTCGATATTTACCCCGATTCGGTCGATCGGCTCGTTTTTCTTGCAAATTAGCACTTGCACTGTGATCCTATACCCTTTCTTTGTAGTTTGGAAGCAAGAATCGTCGAAAACGAGCGAAGAATGTAAAAGCGAGGCGAAAGACGTGCCGCGGTCGAGGAGAAGGTAAAGGAGGAGAGAGAAATCCCAGCCCCCTTTTATACCCTTTTCTGGAACTGCTGTCACCTCGGTCGAGGTGGCCTCGAATGGACCGAGGTGGTACGGACCGAGGTGGATCTTCAGAAACCCTAGTCGCCTCGGTTGCTCAAGAATCATCTCGGTCGAGGTGCTGTGACAGCAACCGAGATGTGTCTCAGTCAAAATCCGTCTTCTCAAATTCTCGAACTTTTGTCCTTCCAGTTGTGCTCCTGGGTTGTATTCCTCCCTTAGATGTCACCTGTTGTCTGTCTAGGACGCCAAAAACAAAACCAAGCAAAGCAAAAGCAAA
Organism: Fagopyrum esculentum; assembly: GCA_033239045.1. Taxonomy (NCBI): domain Eukaryota; kingdom Viridiplantae; phylum Streptophyta; class Magnoliopsida; order Caryophyllales; family Polygonaceae; genus Fagopyrum; species Fagopyrum esculentum. Next base: position 23,011,896 of record BSUD01000005.1, on the reverse strand, counting down.
CTATCTAAGCTAGACTAGGAAAAGGGAAAAGAAAGCAATACCTTGGGTTGCCTCCCAAGAAGCGCTTGATTTAAGGTCGCTAGCTGGACCGTATGGTGTCTCTCATACGAGGTATAGTGGTGCAACCTCCTCAACCGGAACTTCCGGTTTGTATTTCTTAAGTTTATGACCGTTGACCTTGAAGCTTCCACTTGTTTCGCCCCAAATCTCAACTGCACCATGAGGGAAAACATGTTTCACAACATAAGGTCCGGTCCATCTAGATTTCAACTTACCTGGAATGAGGCGGAGGCGGGAGTTGAAGAGTAGAACTAAGTCTCCTTCTTTAAGCTCCTTAGGGATGATGCGCTTGTCATGCCATTTCTTCGTCCTTTCTTTATAGATTTTGGCATTCTCATAAACGTTCAAACGCAGCTCCTCCAGCTCGTTAATATCCAATAGCCACTTCTCGCCGGCTTCCTTGATGTCGAAGTTCAACCATTTGATCGCCCAATATGCTTTGTGTTCTAATTCAACGGGCAAGTGACAAGACTTCCCATATACCAAATTATAAGGGGTGGTACCAATGGGAATCTTAAATGCGGTCCTGTAGGCCCAGAGAGCGTCATCCAATTTCATGGACCAATCCTTCCTCGTCCTAGAGACGGTCTTCTCCAAAATTGCTTTAATTTCTCTATTCGAGATCTCGACCTGTCCACTAGTTTGAGGGTGATAAGGGGTTGCTACCTTGTGGGTCACCCCATACTTCAATAGAAGTGCCTTAAACTTCCGGTTGATGAAATGCGTCCCTCCATCGCTGATGATGATACGTGGAGTTCCAAAACGTGGAAAGATAGTCCTGTTAAAGAACTTCACAACCACCTTGGCGTCATTAGTGGGAGAAGCCATGGCTTCAACCCATCTAGAGACGTAATCAACTGCTAGAAGAATATAGAGGTTTCCTCTGGAGGATGGGAAAGGTCCCATGAAGTCTATCCCCCATACATCAAAGATTTCCACCTCTTGAATGTTATTAAGTGGCATTTCGTTCCTCCTAGATAAGTTCCATGTTCTTTGGCACGCATCACAAGAGACAACAAACGATTGCACATCTTTAAATAATGTAGGCCAAAAGAAACCGGAACGTAATACCTTAGCGCATGTCTTGTTGGCACTAGCATGTCCTCCACAAGGAACTGAGTGGTAATGTCGTATGACGCTATTAACTTCATCTTCTGGAATGCATCTTCGAAGCATCCCATCGGGCCCGCGCTTGAATAGCAGCGGTTCATCCCAGTAGTAATGGCGTACGTCCTTGAAGAATTTCTTCCTTTGAGCGTACGTCAATCCGGGTGGTATTTCCTGGCAAACAAGATAATTAACAATATCAGCATACCAAGGTCCTTTATTATCAGAAAGTTGGTGGAGAGAATGTTCCACCAACTGAGGATGAATGCCAGAGAAGGGAGTAAGAAGTTTGTTATTTTCAGTAGTCTCAGTTGACACCGTCTCGCCTTCGACCTCGGTCGAGGCGCAGAGGCGTTGACCGAGATGTTCTTCAGTCGCCTCGCTTGGTCCAGAAAGTGCCTCGGTCGAGGTACTTCAACTGGAACCGAAACTGGAGATCTTCGTCTCCTTGATTAGTTTCTCAGTTTTAGCTCCTGGATCTTCTTCCAGCGCCTTTAGGCTCCGTATATCTGCATCACAAGAGGCATCTATACCTTCCTCCATTAAACTAAAACTAATAACTTTCTCAAGTGGATCGTTAATAAGGATAGAGCTCACCAATTCTCTTGATTCTTCTTCATCATAGATGTTGAAGATGTCATCTCCTAGCTGCTCTCCTTTCATAGCCGCAAGTAATGCGAGCTCCACTTCATCTCCGCCAATGTTGAATTTCAACTTGGCGTTCTTACAATCCACATTGCAATCCAAAGTTGCTAGAAATGGCCTCCCGAGAATGATAGGAACAGGATAATCTGCGGGAATGTCAAGCACAACAAAGTCTATAGGTAAATAGAAGTTACCTAACTTAACCGGAACGTCTTCCAAAATGCCCACGGGATGGGTAATGGAGCGGTCCGCCATGTATAATGTAATCTTCACCGGCTTGGGCTCTCCAAGTCCGATCTTAACACATAGCTCCAGCGGAATGATGCTCACGCTGGCCCCTAGATCACATAAGGCTTCACAAGTGACATCCCCAACTTGAATGGGAATGCAGAATGAGCCGGGATCTCTTAACTTGGGTGGCATCTTCTCCTTCATGATTTGAATAAGCTCCGAGGATTTAGATGTCATCCTTACTTCACCAAAGTCTTCCAGCTTCCTCTTCCTTGAAAGGATCTCTTTCAAGAACTTCCCATAGGCGGGCATCCCTAAAAGAGCATCAAGGAAAGGAATGTTAATGTGTAGTTTATTCATCAAGTCAAGGAACTTACCAAAGTGCTTGTCTAGATGTGCTCTGGCTCTTGACTGGGGGAATGGAAGTGGTGGTTTATATGTAGGAGGTGGAATATAAACTTCAGTTTTCTCCTCCGATTTCTGTGGCTCCACCTCGGTTGGCATCTCGGCCGAAGTGTTCTTCGTCTGCACCTGGACCGAGGTGGTCTTCGTCGGTACTGGAACCGACCGAGGCACTAGATCTGCAGTCTTCAGTCCACTCCTCGTCGTTATGGCCATAATCTGGCCCTTAGGGTTGCTTTCCGTTCTTGCTGGAAGCTTCCCTGGATCTCTTGGCGTTTCATTCGCCCTACTAGCAAGTTGTTGTTCAAAGGCTTTTTGGGCCTTCGAAAATGAAGTCATAGATGTCTCCATAGCGCTAAGCTTGATCAAGATGGCCTCCAGCATTGTGTCTTTCTTTTCTGGTTGGGACGAACTTGATCCTTGCTCCTGGCTCTTTAATGGAGTAGAAGAAGAAGAGGAAGAGAGGAAAGGATTAGAGGAATCGTTAGAATTGGATTTAGAATGATTGTTACCCGAATTTTGGTTGTTTACCCTCCAATTATTGTTGTTGGATCCTCTATTGTTGTTATAGTTGTTGTTCCGGGAATCGTTGTTGTTGTTACGGTATCCATTGTTGTTGTTCCTTGATCCTTGATCTTCCTTCTTGGTTTGTGTTAGCATGAAATATTGTGATATTTTAGGCACGTTTTCTAAGTGTATTTCATCTATATTGGTATTCATTGATAAAGCATTGAAGCATTTGTGAGTTAGTTTATCTATATTGTCGATATAGAGGTCTACATAAGCTTTGTGTTGATTGTAGGCAATTAAGAGCTAAAACCGGACGAATCAAGGGAGAATGGAGGTAGATTGAGCATGTCCAAGGAATGAGGACTTCATTAGGAGCCAAGGAAAATGCTAGGATGAAGAATAACACAAGACTAAGGAGAATTACGAGCTACATGTGTTCCACGCTCTAAAATACGGCCGCATTAGGATCCACGCTCTAATCCACGGCCGTGGAACTTTGGCAAGACAAGCGTGGAGAATTCCAGCAACTTACACGGCCGTGGAGGATTTGAGGAACCGTGATCCAACTCCACGCTCTAAATTACGGGCGTGGAACCCTTCCACGACCGTGATCTTAACGATCTTTTACGCAATATTTTAAGCCACGATCTTCTACGCACATGGGCCGAAGACGCATTTTATTTGGACCTATATAAGGACGGAAGGAAAGAGATTCCGCCACCTCCGCTTACCCTAGTTTTACACCTTCGCTTAGACCTCCGTGGAGAGACTGCGCTTAGCCCTATTGAGATTTCCGAATTGACGGAAAAGCTTACGGGAAGAGTGAAGATTTAGAAGATTGTTTGTAAGGAGATTTCATCTTTGTCCTTAGGTTTGATTAGAAGACGGATTGACATCCCGTTCTTCGTTCTTATCTAGGATTGTGATTATTTGTGTTATTCTGAATCTACTTACATCATTGTTCTTGATTTGTGGATTTGAGATTGATTTGAGATTTACCCAAGGTTTTCGAAGGTTTTCATCTTCCATTCTTTTAAATCTTGAATTTGATATCAATATGACTGTTCTTGGCTAAAACCCTTTAGCAATTCTAAGGTGAAGGGTTGATAGTTGTGGCTTAGATGATGATAGATCGATCGTGAACAGATTGGACCCTGAGAGTTAGAGAGAATCGCCGATGAACCTAATCCACGGTCTGTTCTTGAGCTTCCACGGCCGTGGAACTCAAGAACTACCCGTAATTTTGTGTCAGTTACGAACCTTGCTTTTACTTTAATCCAAAGTTAAAGATTTGCTTTAACTTAGTCTTGGCTTGCCTTTTCTAGGTGGTAGTGAAGCCTCAACAATCTCTACCTCGATTTCGAGTGTCACAACCTTAATCGGTTTAGTTAGTCTTGATCCTTGGATTACAAGTTTGGTTATTTGACGTTAATATTTACCTTTAGAATCTTTCTATACTGAAGCCTCAACAACCTTTATAGAGAGTGCCTTTGAGTGAATTATATAAGGTCTTGGAACTTCACCGTACATTGCCTTACATTCGTATACCTTTGCAAACCTCAACTCTGTCCTTATATCTTTAGTATATCTTGAATCCATTGCCACAGCTGGATTCCTGGATCTTTAGTATTGTTGTTTTCCCAATATTTACAAAAGCTCATACATTTACTCGCTTGACAATTCTATAATTGAATTTAACCCCCCAAATCCCTGTGTTCGATACTCTGGAATTCTTGCTTAACTTAATCGATCCGTACACTGCGGGTTCGCTTGCTTGATTTCTAGTTTTATAAATTAAGACTTATTTGCACGCACGCTAAGTGGCGAACAAGTTTTTGGCGCTGTTGCCGGGGATTTGGTCTAGGCCGAATTCGGTTATCGGTTGTCAAGCTTGGGAGCTTCTCCCTTGTTATTTGATATCTTTTCGAGTGTATGCACAGGTCTAGGAATAACGAAGACCTCTTACCTCTTGATCAAGAGCTTGAGAGGACTTTGAGGAGAAAGCTTAAGGAAAGAAAAATTGGCTGAAGAAAGAGAACGTGATCTCCAATCGGAGTTAGCGGAACAGGAAGCTCAACTCCAATGGAGTGAGAAGACTCGTAGGGAAGAAACGGATCGTCATCAAATGAAGGTTGATGATCTAACGGACATGATGTTTCAAATGAGGTTGGAAATAAACAACCTTAAGGAGAAAAAGAGAAGAAAGAGACCGGGAAGATCGGTTAGAGCTAACTCATCCAATGAGGATAGCGACTCCTCCATGCCACCGCTAGAGGAAATTGATCCCACGATCAATGTGAATCCATTCTTCCCACGGCCAGCTGCAAATCGCCGTGTTCAACCTAGGAACGCGAGGGTCGAACGTGTGGATGAGGAGCCAAGAACTCTTGGCCAAAGGATGGATCCAACGCAGCAACCACGCCGTTTAGGTGTGAACTTTGATGTTGACGATGCACAAGGGTTTAGCTTCAACCCTCAAGTTATTACTATTGTCCGCCAAAACCAATTTGGTGGAACAAGTGTTGAATCTCCACATCAACATCTACAAAACTTTGAGATTATGATGGAGACAATGAAGCCTAAGAACGCAACTACCAACAGCTACAAACTCAAGCCTTTCTTCTTCTCCTTGAAGGGGAAAGCATTGTCTTGATATCAAGCTCTTCCAAGAGGGAAGCTTGAAACATGGGAGGATCTTTCTTCGGAATTCCTCACTAAGTTCTTTCCGCCATCCAAAACGGCGGAGCTAAGAGGTAAGATTAATGCATTTTCTGTGAGATCTAACGAAAGTTTGTTTCAATCTTGGGAAAGATTTCAGGATTTGCTATTGGATTGCCCTCATCATGGCATATCCAAGCTTGCACTATTGGAGATATACTATAAGGGGCTGGATGTGGAGACACAATTCAAGCTCCAATCCCTCTCATGTGGTACATTCATGGACATGAGGGAAGATGACGCTTGGGACTTCATTGAGAAGAAAGCGCGAGTTATAGAGAAGTATTCTCATCGGAAAGCAGAGGCGAATCATGTGGATCAAGGAGCAAAGCTATCACAAGCACCTCAAACTCAAATCTTTTCTCTCAATACGGAGATTAAAGAGTTGAAGGAAGCCATCAAAAACAACTTTCCGAAGCACAAGGAGAAAGATGTGATTTATTTAGGCAACAACAATAACCACAATGGTAATGAGAATACCAATCGCAACAACCGGAATAACAACCTGAATAATTGGAACAACAACAACAACAACCGGAACAACAATTGGAACAACAATAGGGGTTCAAACAACAACAATTGGCGTCCCAATCAACAAAATTCCGGTAATTCTTATCCTTCCAGTTCAGGAAATTTACTAACTTCACCTTCCTCTTCTTCCACTCCTTTGAAAAGCCAGGGGCAAACATCTAATGGTGGAAGTACTTCGGGGAAAGAGAAGCCCGATCCCATGTTGGAAACAATTTTGGGCAAGCTTCAAGGATTGGAGACTCGCATCATCAAGGTTGATGATCACATTACCAAGGTTGATAAAGCCCAAAAGGTTTTAGAAACCCAAATGTTTAGCCATGCGGAGGAAGTTCCTAGGAATCAAGGGAAACTTCCAGGAAAGACGGAGCACAACCCAAAAGGGAGGGTGATGGCAATCACAACTAGGAGCGGAGTGACAACTACCGACCCGCAGCCTAAGTTTGTAGAAGTCCCCGTTGAGAAAGAGAAAGAAAAGGGGAAGGAGAAGGAAGATGTCTACGTTCCTCCTCCAGCTTACAAACCTCCCCTACCGTTTCTGCAATCTAGAGTAAGAGCGCGTCTAGACAAGCAATTCGGTAAGTTTATAGAACTCATGAGCAAATTGCATATTAATATACCTTTCATTGATGCTATTGTAGGTATGCCGGCTTATGGTAAGTTCTTAAAGGAAATCCTCTCTAACAAGAGAAAGCTAGAGGATTTTAGAGAGGTTAAGATGAGTTATGATTCTTCGGATCTCATCAAAACCATGAAAGAGAAGATGCCCCCAAAGCTAAAGGATCCGGGGTCATTTTGTATTCCCATAGGAGTGGGAGATGTCACATATGATGCATTATGTGATTTGGGAGCAAGTGTGAGCATCATCCCACTTGCATTATGTAGGAAGATCGGTTTAGGCGACCCTAAACCGGTGAAGATGACGTTGTACATGGCGGATCGATCCATAACTCGTCCCGTCGGTATTGTTGAAGACGTCCTGGTCAAGCTAGGTAAATTCTACGTTCCTATAGATTTTGTTGTGCTTGACATTCCTGCAGATAGTCCGGTCCCGGTCATTCTCGGAAGACCGTTTCTTGCAACATCCGGCTGCATAGTCGATTGCAAGAATGCTAGACTCGCCTTTGGCATAGGAGAAGAGAAGGTAGAGTCCGTTCTTTCCACTCTAGTGAAGGAACCAATCTTTGATGAGGATATATTCAATATCCAGGATGAAGAAGGGCTATCTAGAGAGGAGGTAAGTGCTATTCTCTTCAAAGATCCTTTGCAAAAGGTTATTTCTATGAGTCTAATGGATATAGGGGAAGAAGAGGAATGCAATGAGGCAATTGAAGCCTTAGAAGCACAAGAAGAAGTGTGTGAAGAAGAGTTTGAGAAACTCCACGACGAGGCAGAGAACATACGGATCCACGGTCATACACTATATTCCACGACAGTGATTTCACCAACAAAAGTGTGGAGCACTCCAGAGGGTTATACGGCCGTGGAGGAAACAGAGCCACCGTATTTACTTTCCACACCCAAAATCACGGCCGTGGAGAAGTTAGAGAGGCCGTAATTTTAGGTGATTCCGAAGGTAATTGTGTCTCTTCCTCAACTTCTCTTGATTCTTCTCCAACTCCTTCTACATCCTTAGACACTTCTAAGGAACCATCGGATATTCCTCAAGAGCCATTGGAAACTCCGATAGTCATGGAATTGAAACCACTTCCTACTCATCTAAGGTACGCATTTCTTGGACCTAATTCTACCTTTCCGGTAATTGTTAGTTCCGATTTAAGCATAGATGAACATAGTAAACTTATGGTTGTCCTTAAGAAACATAGGAAAGCTTTAGGATATACTATGGAGGACTTAGTAGGAATCAAACCTTCCCTATGCATGCATAAGATCTTAAACTTCTTAAACTTCTTAAACTTATGGTAATTGTTAGTTCCGATTTAACAATTACCTTTCCGGTAATTGTTAAATCCGACCATGAAGGAGGTTGTCAAGAAGGAAATTCTTAAACTTCTTGATGCAGGTATCATCTACCCTATCTCCGATAGCAAGTGGGTGAGTCCCGTACAAGTAGTTCCAAAGAAGGGAGGAATGACGGTCATCACCAACAAAAACAACGAACTCATTACTACCCGAACCCTAACAGGATGGCGGATGTGCATAGACTACCGCAAGCTAAACAACGCGACGAGGAAGGATCACTTCCCACTACCCTTCATCGATCAAATGCTTGAAAGGTTAGCACAACATTCGCATTTTTTCTATCTTGACGGTTATTGTGGTTTCTTTAAGATTCCAATACACCTGGATGATCAAGAGAAGACCACATTCACGTGCCCGTGGGGTACGTTTGCCTATAGGAGGATGCCGTTCGGGCTTTGCAACGCCCCAGCCACCTTTCAAAGGTGCATGATGGCCATCTTCTCCGAATATATAGAGGAAATCATGGAGGTTTTTATGGATGACTTCTCCGTTTATGGTTCCTCTTTTGACAATTGTCTTTCTAACCTTGCTCTTGTGTTACAAAGGTGTGAAGACACTAACCTAGTTCTTAATTGGGAGAAGTGTCAATTCATGGTGAAGGAAGGCATTGTATTAGGACACTTAATCTCTAGTAGAGGGATTGAGGTGGATAAAGCTAAAATAGAGACAATAGAAAAGCTTCCTCCCCGAACTTCGGTGAAAGGGATAAGAAGTTTTCTAGGACATGCTGGATTCTATAGGCGTTTCATAAAGGATTTCTCTAAAATATCAAAGCCGCTAACTAATCTATTGATGAAGGATGCAGTTTTTTATTTTTCGCAGGAATGCTTAGATGCGTTTAACATGATTCGGGAAGCTCTAATTTCAGCCCCTATTATCCAACCTCCGGATTGGAATCTTCCCTTTGAGGTTATGTGCGATGCAAGTGACGTAGCTATAGGAGCTGTTCTTGGACAAAGAAAGGAAAGGCGAACCCATGCTGTCTACTACGCTAGCAAGACGCTAGATGAAGCGCAGCTCAACTACGCCACTACGGAAAAGGAATTTTTAGCCATTGTTTATGCAATTGACAAATTTCGCTCTTATCTTGTAGGTGCAAAGGTGATTGTGTACAAGGATCATGTTGTGATCCGGTATCTCCTTGCAAAGAAGGACGCGAAGCCAAGGCTAACTAGATGGATTCTTCTCCTATAAGAATTTGATCTAGAGATCCGCGACAAGAAGGGTTCGGAAAATTCTGTTGCGGATCATTTGAGTCGTCTAACACATCTAGAGGACGACCATGTACCTATAGATGACTCCTTCCTGGACGAACATTTACATATCATAGAGGAGTGCATCGATGTGATCTCCAAAGGTAACGAACCATGGTTTGCTGATTTTGTTAACTATTTGGTTTGTCAGGAAATACCGCCCGGATTATCCTACGCACAAAGAAAGAAGTTCTTTAAGGATGTTCAGGAATACTTTTGGAATGAACATCTCCTCTTTAAGAGAGGTCCGGATGGCATTATTCGGCGATGTGTGCCGGAAGATGAGATGCAAAGTGTCATCCGCCATTGTCATTCACTACCTTGTGGAGGACACGCTAGTTCGAACAAGACTAGCGCTAAGGTATTGCATTCTGGATTCTTTTGGCCTACTCTATTTAAAGATGTGCAAACCTTTGTTTCCTACTGCGATGCTTGTCAAAGAACAGGAAATATATCTAGGAGGAATGAGATGCCTCTCAATAACATCCAAGAGGTGGAGATTTTCGATGTTTGGGGAGTTGATTTTATGGGACCGTTCCCATCATCTTATGGAAACCAATACATACTCTTGGCGGTGGATTACGTTTCTAGATGGGTGGAAGCAATTGCCTCTCCCACCAATGATGCCATGGTAGTGGTCAAGTTCTTTAACAAGACCATTTTCCCACGATTTGGGACACCACGGACCATCATTAGTGATGGAGGTTCTCACTTCATTGACCGGCGCTTTGAAGCTCTCTTAGCTAAGTATGGGGTGACTCATAAGATCGCCACCCCTTATCATCCACAAACTAGTGGACAAGTTGAGATCTCAAACCGGGAGATCAAAGGAATCCTAGAGAAGACGGTTTCAAGGACTAGGAAGGATTGGTCCTTGAAGCTAGATTATGCATTATGAGTGTACCGGACTGCATACAAGACTCCCATCGGAACTACACCATACAACCTTGTGTATGGGAAGTCTTGTCACTTACCGGTAGAGTTGGAGCACAAGGCATTTTGGGCAATCAAGTGGTTGAATTTCAGCATGAAGGAAGCGGGAGAGAAGCGTCTCTTGGACCTAAATGAGCTTGAAGAACTTCGCTTGAATGCTTACGAAAACGCCAAGATCTATAAAGAAAGAGCAAAGCGTTGGCATTATAAGCATATCTATCCAAAGGACTTCAAAGAAGGAGATCAAGTCCTCCTCTTTAATTCAAGGCTTCGTCTCTTTCCAGGTAAGCTTAAATCTCGTTGGACCGGAGTTTTTCTAATCAAACGTATTTTTCCCCATGGTGCAGCTGAAGAATGGGGTGAAACGGGCGGAAGCTTTAAGGTGAACGGTTAACGACTCAAGAAGAATACACCGGAACTCCAAGCTGAAGAGTTCGCGCCCACCGCACTCGAATAAGTGCGAATTTGGTCTAGCTACGGACCTTAAACAAAGCGCTTCTTGGGAGGCAACCCAAGGTATTGCATTGTCGTTTTTTGTTTTTGATTCATAGATTAGTTTAGTTTAGACGTTTTTGCTTTGTTTTGCCTTCGATACCTTCCGGTATGTTTGTGTTTTTGGATGTAGGAACAGTGGAAAAGGAAAGGGGAAGAGAAAGTTTAAAAAAAGTGACGAAACTTGGACTTTGAAGTATTACAGAGAGTTCCACGGCCTAAACCACGGCCGTGACAGCTACAGTGACCGTAATTTTCAAAAGCCTGAGAAAATTCACCAAAACCACGGTTCCGTACATTTCCACGGCCGTGGAACCGCCCAACAGACCGTGATTTTCGAAAATTTTTACGGTCACTATATAAACCATGTTTCTTCACAAAACACACCACAAACACCCCTTCTACGCCCAAAAATTGCCGATTCCACGCCCTTTCTCTCAAATCCTCATTCGTTAATCGTTTTCGACGATTCTTTGACCAAAACTGAAGCAAATCCAATCACCTACAAGATCCAAGCAACAATTCAAGTGGCAAATCACCGGAGAAGGCGGAATTCGGATTACAAAATCCGAAAACCTAGGTTTTTGGTTCTTTCTCTCTCTTTGTCGATTTGGCTTTGTTTTGCTAGAATTTTTAGGAAGAACTGATTGGAATTGGACGGAAATTAGTCTAGGACTTTTTGCTGCTGAGTTTGGTGTGATTCTGTTGAGATTTACGAAATTATGTGCCGAACCACGGTTTCTGGAAGAACCACGGCCGTGGAAATCCTAGAACAGACCGTGGAATTTGACAGAAAATGGATTTTCTGAGGAGAGTGTCCGGTAGGAACAAGGATAAGAACAAGGATAAGAACAATCATAAGAACAAAAAGAGGAAAGGCAATGATGCTTCCTCTTCTAGAGCACCACCCCCTTCATCCCCTTCACCTCCATCATCACCATCACCACCTCGCCCTAGGATCCCTACCATCCATGAGGATCATCTCGATGCTTTAGAGAGGATCCATAAGAGAGCGGTCATAGGACCTAGGTACCTATTACTTGAGGAGTTAGAGCCTCTACATGTGATAGGAGACATTACTTGGCTTTTAGATAGAGCCCGTCTAGTCATCTTCTCCGCTATTCGGGAAAATGCTTATGAGGAGATCACGAGGGAGTTTGTGGTTTCCTTCCAACACAGTCATGTAGATAGGACTGTTTCTTTTCGGCTGATGGAAAGAGATTATGAGTTCTCCATCAGGGAGTTTGGAGCCTTCTTTGGGTTCCACGAGACATTCAATGGTCGTTTCCCCAGTGGCGTGTATGCCAAGGATTTCTGGGAAGAGATCGCCATGATCTACGCCAGCGAGGACCGCTGGCAGCCAGCTGATACCAAGGCTAGGTTCATGTATCACCTAGCCTTGAAGATTGCTCACAGGGTACTTTCTAAGTGTCTCTTCCCTAGGACGGAGACACCTCAGAAAATCAAGATAGATGAGCTTTTTCTTCTCTACTGTATGTTATACGGTAGACCAGCAGATTGTGCCACCCTCTTAGCTGCTACTATGAGCAAGCTAAAGAATAAGAGGGCTGGTAACATTGGATACGGTGGGATGGTGACCCACCTTGCTAGACAGTTAGGGGTTGATTTCTCGGCTTGTACACGTATTGCTGCTACACCCCTAGGACTACATAGCCTCATGACTAGAGGCATCATCTTCCCCACCCATAGAGGTCCACCATATGCTGCTATGCCGTGGGAGAGTAGGACCAGGAGAGGCATTGAGTGGCTCCCCGAGTATTCCATTATGGCTGGACGCCATAATTAGAAGGCGACGTTCGCTGCCATGCATGCGAACAGATTGGTAGCCCCTCCTTACGTTCCATCACCACCAGTTGTAGAGGAGGAGATGAGAGAGGATGACGAGTTTGAGAGAGGAGGAGCTGATCATGACTTTGGTACATTCCTGGATCAGCCGGACGCAGTTCCTGACCTTCCTAGACACTCTCCCCGCCCCGCTAGAGCTTCAAGATCATCCTCTCGCCGTGCTAGTGTGAGCGAGAGGCCGGCTTGGATGGCGGATCCTCCCGCTTGGTATAGGACGCAGCCGGATTGGATGGGAGCTCCACCGCCTTGGCATTCACAGCCGTCACCAGCACCAGCACCTTCAGATGCACCGGCATGGTACAGCCAGCCGCCTGGTTGGTACGAGCAGTTGCCACAGTGGGCTACCGACCTTTCCGATAGGGTTGGAGCTTTGGAGATCCGTGCAGATGCTAGGGATGCACGAGCTGACGATCTTGACCATATGATGAGAGATGTTTACCGCCAGCAGTTCGGGCGGTACTATGATCCCAGCTTCTCCCCGTTTCCACCACCACCTCCACTGCAGTGAGGACCTTTGATGATCGACGTTTTAGCCGCTCCACCACCATTTTGTGAGTTCTTTTTCTTTCTTTTCTTCTTTTTCTTTTGAACATTAGGGACAATGTTTGTTCCATGTATGGGGTGGGGTGTGACTAATAGTTTGTAATAACTCTTACTCACTTTTGTATGCTTCTATCGAGACTACCTTGCATGTTCATTCTATTGCTACACGTTTCATTATTACATTGCATGAAAAAGCTTTTGAAAAACCCATAAAAATTGAAAAATTTTGAAAATTTTGTGCTTCTAAGGATAGAAATGATTTCTATGATAATCACCACTTGTGAATTGAGTTTTGATGACAATCGCATGCCTAAACAAATAGTGAATTGAAAAGAAATTGAATGAGTTGATTATTCCTCTTTTGCAAGTTTCATAATGTGATGAATGTTACTTAAATCATGTTGAGAAATCAAGGTTGAAATCACATAATAAGTTCTTATGCTTCCTTTTGAGATGATTAAGGCAATTCGATTTTCTTTCTTCTTTCTTTGATCATTTAGCCCCTCATTGAAATAATAACCTCCTTTACCTATCCGGGAATTTGGAGGAGTTGAATGAAAAAGGCATGTTTGATGTGGGAGGGCCATGAAAGCAATATTTTGCATTCAAAAGAATAGAAAGAAATTATATGTTTGGGGAAGTCAATCATGATGATGAGTAACTCGGTACCATTCACATAGCCGGGTGTTTGTGTCTTGACAAAGTCGGATTGAGTGATATTCCTAGCGGATTATGGTATGTGCATCAAGGGTTTGAGGCATCTCGTAAAAATGAGAAACGCCAATCTCCTAGGCTTCGGTTTTTGTGCACCTCTATCCATAACTCCAAAAGTAAAGTCGAAAAATGAATTGAAAAGAAGAGAGTGAAGCTCTAAGTTGAAAGTGTTGCGGAAACCGAAAAGGAAAAAGAAAAGAGTAGTTATCCACTTTCCCGGATTCATGCACCACATTCCTTAAAGTTTTCCCTCCCTTTCCGCATTCTAGACCTTGTTTGAAAGTCCTTAAGATCAAGAGAATGATATATGACTTAGTGATCTAAATTGAAGTTTCTTATGATTGATTTTGATAATGTTTGAAGGTTATGATGTTTACATGGAAGTTTGATTAATTCATGAGCTTTCTTTGCTCTTTACTCTCTGATTATGTATATGAAAGTCATATAAACGAATGAAGCAAGATTTGAGGATGATCTATTGATTAGAAAGCACATTCATCTAAAAGAAGTTTTGCTTTGAGAAGGTACACATATTTCATCCTAACTTGAGTTTTTAAAGCTTTTGAAAGACCTTGCTTAGGGACAAGCAAGTGGCAAGTATGGGGTTATTTGTTAGCATGAAATATTGTGATATTTTAGGCACGTTTTCTAAGTGTATTTCATCTATATTGGTATTCATTGATTAAGCATTGAAGCATTTGTGAGTTAGTTTATCTATATTGTCGATATAGAGGTCTACATAAGCTTTGTGTTGATTGTAGGCAATTAAGAGCTAAAACCGGACGAATCAAGGGAGAATGGAGGTAGTTTGAGCATGTCCAAGGAATGAGGACTTCATTAGGAGCCAAGGAAGATGCTAGGATGAAGAATAACACAAGACTAAGGAGAATTACGAGCTACATGTGTTCCACGCTCTAAAATACGGCCGTATTAGGATCAACGCTCTAATCCACGGCCGTGGAACTTTGGCAAGACAAGCGTGGAGCATTCCAGCAACTTACACGGCTGTGGAGGATTTGAGGAACCGTGATCCAACTCCGTGCTCTAAATTACGGGCGTGGAACCCTTCCACGACCGTGATCTTGACGATCTTTTACGCAATATTTTAAGCCACGATCTTCTACGCACATGGGCCGAAGACGCATTTTATTTGGGCCTATATAAGGACGGAAGGAAAGAGATTCCGTCACCTACGCTTACCCTAGTTTTACACCTTCGCTTAGACCTCCATGGAGAGACTGCGCTTAGCCCTATTGAGATTTCCGAATTGACGGAAAAGCTTACGGGAAGAGTGAAGATTTAGAAGATTGTTCGTAAGGAGATTTCATCTTTGTCCTTAGGTTTGATTAGAAGACGGATTGACATCCCGTTCTTCGTTCTTATCTAGGATTGTGATTATTTGTGTTATTCTGAATCTACTTACATCATTGTTCTTGATTTGTGGATTTGAGATTGATTTGAGATTTATCCAAGGTTTTTGAAGGTTTTCATCTTCCATTCTTTTAAATCTTGAATTTGATATCAATATGACTGTTCTTGGCTAAAACCCTTTAGCAATTCTAAGGTGAAGGGTTGATAGTTGTGGCTTAGATGATGATAGATCGATCGTGAACAGATTGGACCCTGAGAGTTAGAGAGAATCGCCGATGAACCTAATCCACGGTCTGTTCTTGAGCTTCCACGGCCGTGGAACTCAAGAACTACCCGTAATTTTGTGTCAGTTACGAACCTTGCTTTTACTTTAATCCAAAGTTAAAGATTTGCTTTAACTTAGTCTTGGCTTGCCTTTTCTAGGTGGTAGTGAAGCCTCAACAACCTCTACCTCGATTTCGAGTGTCACAACCTTAATCGGTTTAGTTAGTCTTGATCCTTGGATTACAAGTTTGGGTATTTGACGTTAATATTTACCTTTAGAATCTTTCTATACAGAAGCCTCAACAACCTTTATAGAGAGTGCCTTTGAGTGAATTATATAAGGTCTTGGAACTTCACCGTACATTGCCTTACATTCGTATACCTTTGCAAACCTCAACTCTGTCCTTACATCTTTAGTATATCTTGAATCGATTGTCACAGCTGGATTCTTGGATCTTTAGGATTGTTGTTTTCCCAATATTTACAAAAGCTCATACATTTACTCGCTTGACAATTCTATAATTGAATTTAACCCTCAAATCCCTGTGTTCGATACTCTGGAATTCTTGCTTAACTATATCGATCCGTACACTGCGGGTTCGCTTGCTTGATTTCTAGTTTTATAAATTAAGACTTATTTGCACGCACGCTAAGTGGCGAACAGTTTGAGCAACTAAGAGTTCCTTCAATTGCTTCACGTCATTTTTCAAAGATGTAAGTTGATTGTTGTTAGGCGGAGCATCTTGAAAGTTGACTCTTTTAACTCCACCTTCAGCTCCTTGGTGGGAGTATTTCTCCATGTGCAAAGCTTGTTTTTCTATGAACTCCCAAGCTTCGTCGATCGGCATGTCCATGAACGTGCCTGCAGATAGTAGTTGAAGGTTGAACTGGGTGCTTCCGTCCAATCCCTTGAAGTATATCTCCAACAACTCTATCTTTGGAATCCCATGATGTGGGCAATCCAAAAGAATGTCTTTAAACATTTCCCATGACTTGGACAAGCTCTCCTTGTCCTTCATAATGAATGCATTAATCTTCCCTCTCATTTCAGCGGTTTTAGAGGGGGGAAAGAATTTAGTCAAGAATTCCGCCGTCATCTCCTCCCAAGTGCTAATTTTTCCTGGAGGAAGAGATTGATACCAAGTAAGAGCTTTATCTTTTAAGGAAAAGTAGAAAGGTCTTAGCTTGTGGTTGTTGTTTTCCAGCCTTGAAGGTCTCAAGGTCTCCATCAAGATCTCATAGTTTTGTAGATGTTGATGCGGAGATTCCCTCTCTAGCCCTCCAAACTGGCATTGGCGAATCATGGAAAGAACTTGCGGTCGAAGCTCATAATCATGGTCCGCTGGATCACCTAGGTCGATTCCTGGACGCCTCAGTTGCTGATTGGGGTCCATCCTCTGTCCTAGGGTTTGTAGAACACCTGCAATAAGAGCGCCTCGGACTGGTATCCGAGGTGGAAGTACATCGGCCGGGGCGACAGGTACTGGGACCTGCCTCGGTCGAGGGTCTTGAACTGGATCCTGCATCGGTCGAGGATCTCGAACTGGGTCTTGCCTCGGTCGAAGTAGATACTGGTCTCGTAAGGCTGCCATATCTGCTTCGATCGCTTCAGTCCTGGTGCGAGTTTCTTCTTTGTCCTGCCTCAGTTCTTCCCTGCTGAGGCGTAGCTGTTCTAACGCCTCCTTTAATTCGGCCTCAAGATCGCGATTGTCTTGGTCGGACATCTTTGCTTCTCTCAAGCGTCGTTTGTATGTCTTTTCTAGTTTGGGATCGTAAGGAACGATTTCCTTCCCAGCGCGGGTTCTTCGCATAAACCTAAGAAAAAGAACCTGCGAAAGTCACTCAAGTAGAGTGGTTAGTAGACACGGGGGCAAGTGCCCCAAAAGCGTACTACAATCGGCTTGGTCTAGACCAAGTCCCCGGCAACGGCGCCAAAAACTTGTTCGCTCCAAACGGTGTGTGCAAGCTTTAAATTTATAACCCTAGATGTAAGCTTAAAACAAGGATGCAAACCCGCAGTGTACGGGTCAATCGTAGTAAAAAGCAAGGAATTCAAGGGGTCGATCATAGGGACTTAGTGAAACAAAGTCGGAATAGGTAAGCTTAAGCAATTACTAACCACAAAAGCAATTAAAACAATCAAGGATGATAAAAAGTCAATAAAGGAAATATGCAATTCTAGGGATTAAAGCATCTAGTTGTGGTTCCAACTCAAGATCTAAAGATAAGCGGACAAAGCTGAGGTTTTTGCATAGGGAAGGTGTTACTAAAGTGGAATAGATCACCGGGTAAGTCTCACTAAACACTAATCCCAAACCGTAACTCCTATTAACGGGTAAGTCTCAAGGAATTAAGGAAAAGAACTATAACCTCAAACTAACACACCAACTAAGGGAATAGAATCAACATTTACCGGGTAAGTCTCAGGCTAACTCACAAAGATGGAATGAAAGCACACTCAAACCCCAATAAAGGATAAACCTTTATTACCTACACTTATGATCTTTGGTAAACAAACAAAGGAATTACCGGGTAAGTCTCATCCTAGGCTTGCATTGAACCACGAAAGGTGTAATAAGAATAGGATTTGGCAAACTCTAACACTTAACTCTCAGTTTCGGATCAGATAAGTCACCTCGGTCAGCCAAATTCTACCCCGGCCGAGATGTTCATCGACTGAGCGAGATGCTTAGGGTTAAGGTAAAGACTCGAGCTTTCAGGGTCTTACTGTGATTAAGATTATTCTATCATTGTTTTTCCCACAACCTTCAGCCAATCACCCTAGAATCACACAAAGAGATTAGCCACTCATCATCATGAAAGTAATAATCAAATATATGGGAAGAAAGAGAATAATTGAACAAGAAAACCTTAAGAGAAAGGCTTCAATAACTGAATCAATTATCAAAAAACAAGCGTTCCTTGGATTAAAATCCAACAAGACAAACAACAATGAGGGGAATCTAAGGGAATCTTACAAAACCCTTCACAAAGCTATAAAATCTATAAACTTCCTTCTTCAACCTTCAAAAAGGTTCTTCAAATCTTCCAGCCCTCAGAGGTGTATAAGCAGCCCTCAACGGTATTCCGGGTGATAGCGGATGTTGGATTTGTGGAAAATCCAACCCTTTTATAGGAAAATTACTCTCCGAAGATAAGATATCTTAGAAAGATCTCTTCCCATAAAAATAGGTAAAATATATGGTCTAAATTATTTTCTTCCTTTCAGAAATCCAGCCCAAAAAGATAAGATCCTCCTTCCAAAAATAAAAGATCTCAGCCAAGAATAAAATATCCTTGCCGCGTCCAAGGTGTTCGCCTCGGTCAAGTCGGCTCCTCTGGATCACCTCGGTCGAGGTGACTCTGTAGTCAACCGAGGTGAATCACAACTGAGTGTGAAATCTCTCAAATCTGGTCCAAAGTGAATCTTTAATCCAATTCCATGATTCCTGGATTCTTCCTTAAGCTCCTGAATGTAGCTCCAATGACTCCTTAGCTCCTTTTGCTCCTTTTTTATGCAAAACGTGCCATTTTACCTACGATTACAACAAAACTAGGTGTAGACCTCGATTCCCGTAAAGGTAGATAAAACGACAATTTAATCACATAATATATATACAAACATGCAGATTATTGAAGATAAAACGTCTAAACAGGCCCCAAAATATAGACAATAATTCATGCTATCAATTATGTCGGTTCTTACAATATGTGACAGGAAGAGAAAAGATGGAACCTACGATATCATGGTTTCCAATACATCGGAATGTGGATTTTGCCACTAAGGTTGATCTTGGCCCAACCCCAATTTTCAAAGCACCGTACACAATGATATCAATAAATGACACAGTGAAGATACGCGAATCGAGGAAGTAATTGAGGGAGCAACTTCAAGCTCTTAACGATAAGGGTTCGTCAAAACCAATGCACTACCATGGAGAACTCCAAATATATCTTAAACTCTTGATTTGAAGTTGTTATGAAGAACATCAGTTTGCGAAAAGAGAGACAGTTATCTCCGTTTGTACATCCATTACAATGAGCAAAATAAGATAACAATGAAGAACAAGTATCCCCCATCACGGATAGATGATGTACTCGACCGGTTACTAGGGTCGGTAGTCTCTTCTAAGAATGATATAAGATCTGTTTCTCATAAATTGAGAATTCGAGATTGGGACATTGCAAATACGGCATTCCGGACAAACTATGGTCACTACAAGTTGTTGTTATTCCATATGGGCTTACTAATGCCCCGAATAAGATATTTTGGTCTACCTCGAAGAATAGAGATGTTGTATGACAAGTTGTATAGGGATGACAACCCCGGAAAGATGTGAAAGAAGCTACAAGTTTTCTTGGATGTGCTGGCCATTACCGGATTTGTGGAGAGATTCTCCAAAGTAACGCCATCTATGGCTAACCTACTCCGGATGAAAATAAAGTATTGAGTGACACAAAAATTGACAATGGGGTTTTGAGAGTTAGAGGAGTATCATTGGTACAACTGCTTTGAGATTGCCTCGAGGTATGCTAAGCTTGAAGTGTACAAGTGATTCTCCAAGACAAGGCCTTGATTGGGTATTGAGGGACGATGTAAAAGTAATAGTATACGTGTCTCGTTAGTAGAAGCGGTGTGAAGTAAAGTACTTCCTTCATTACTTAAATTGGAACAAGAATTTAGGAAACATAACATCAAAGTTTGGTTTGACAAGAACCAAAGCCCAAGGTGTTAATGGGAAGTTTCAATCTTCTTTGATAGAGGCACGCAAAGGAGAAACATAATGGAAATGCTACATTGAGAGAGACCCGAGAAGGAAGTTGAGTTTCCGAGAGTAGAGGTGTTCACCCGGTGTTTCATGCGTTTCAACTGAGGGAATACATACAAGACTCGAGACATGTCGTCAGTCATGATGATCTAGTGGCAGACGAGGGACCGATGAGGCTAACTGGAAGACGGAGGATAGAATATTTGGTTGAGTTTACGCTGAGCTAGTAGCATCGATAGAATTGACGGGTTAGACCTAGTTCTTACCTTGGTTGAGTTATGTACATGTGTGATGTTATGTGTAGTTTGAGCCCTGTGCAGGAATGTGTTATATGACCAGATATATCTTGTGGTGATAGTTTAAGTATTTTGTGTATATAGATTCGAAGGTTTCAATCTTCTTAGAATGCGAGTTCATATTGTTTGCTTCAAACGGTGTGTGCAAGCTTTAAATTTATATCCCAAGAAGTGTGCTTAAAACAAGGATGCGAACCCGCAGTGTACGAGTCAATCGTAATAAAAAGCAAGAATTTCAGGGGTCGATCTCAGGGACTTAGATGAAACAAAGCACATAATAGGTTGTCAAATGTTGCAATTAACCAAAGCAATTAAAGTAATCAAAGATGATGTAAAAGTCAAGTGAGGGGAAATGCAGATTCTAGGGATTAAAGCATCTAGTTGTGGTTCCGACTCAAGATCTCTAAGGATAATGTGGACAAAGTTGAGGTTTTGCAAAGGGAAGGTGTTCCTAAGATGGGAATAGATTACCGGGTAAGTCTCACTACTCACTATCCCAAACCAAAGCTCCCATCACCGGGTAAGTCTCAAGGTACTAAGGAAAGGAACTATAAACTCAAACCAAAACACCACCTAAGGGAATAGAATCAACATTTACCGGGTAAGTCTCAAGCTAACTCACAAAGATGGGATGAAGGCACACTCAAACCCCAATAAAGGATAAACCTTTATTACCTACACTTATGATCATAGGTAAACAAACTAAGGAATCACCGGGTAAGTCTCATCCTAGGTTTGCATTGAACGAGGAAATATGTAATAAGAATAGGATTTGCCAAACTAGAACTATTAACTCTCAGTTTCGGATCAGAAAAGGTCACCTCGTTCAGTCAAGTTACACCCCGGCCGAGATATTCATCGACTGAGCGAGGTACTCTAGGGTTAAGGTTAAAGGCTCGAGCTTTCAGGGTCCTGCTGGGATTAAGACCATTCTATCATCGTCTTTCCCACAACTTTCAGCCAATCACCCTAGAATCGCACAAGAAATTTAGCCACTCATCATCATGAAAACAATAATCAAATATGTGGTGAAGGAATGAATATTCGAACAAGTAAACCTTAAGAAAAAAGGCCTCAATAACTGAATCGAATAAACAACAAATCAGCGTTCCTCAAATCACAAGTTGAACAAGACAACAAACCAAAAAGGGAATCTAAGAAAGTCTTACAAACTCCCTCTAAAGCTAATCTCCAAACTATGAATCCTTCCTTGATTGATCTTCAATCCTTCCTTCAAGCTTCCAGAAAATCTCCTAACTACTGTGTGTAGAATATGGTGTAGAGGATTGCTGATCCAAAGATGGTTGAATTGTGGAAAATCCAACCCTTTATATAGGAGAATTATCTTCCAAAGATAATAATATCTTAAAAAGATAATTTCCTATAAAATATATCCATATCTCTAAAATTGATCTTCCAAAAATAAGATCTTCCTTCTAGAAATCCAGCCCAAAAATATAAGATATCTTCTTTCCAAAAATAAAAGATCTCAACCAAAAATATGATCTCGCCGGCGGCAGGGTGTTCGCCTCGGTCGGGACGCTCCTCAAGATCACCTCGGGCGAGGTGACATTGTAGCTGACCGAGGTGAATCTCAACTGAATGTGAAATCGCTCAAATCTGGTCCAAAGTAAATCTTCTTCATTAATTCCTTGCTTCCTGAGTTCTTCTTCAAGCTCCAGAATGTAGCTCCAATGACTCCTTACCTCCTTAGCTCCATTTTAGTCCAAAACGTGTCATTTTACCTACGATTAAAACGAAACTAGGTGTAGACCTCAATTCCCGTAAAGGTAGATGAAACAACAATATAATCACATAATATACATCCATACATGCAGATTTATGAAGATAAAACGTCTAAACAAGTCCCAAAATATAGACTATAATACATGCTATCACATACCTCGGTCTTAAGGGATTGAGAAGTTCGGCGTGTGGCAAGTTTCGAGGCGAAACTTGTTTTTAGGGGGATCTGATGTAACACCCCAAATTTTAGGCGCATTTGCAATATTTATTTTTCCGGCTTTTATCGATATTTTAATAGCTTAAATATTTTTACGAGTATTTTTACGTCCAAAATTAAATTCTACGAGTATATATAAATATAAATATAAATATATATATATATATATATATATATATATATATATATATATATATATATATATATATGTATATGTATATATACATCGATATATTTTATTACCCGTGTTCAAATTATTATAAGATCTCGTAAAATAAATTCGAAGAATGATTTTTGTATTTCAAAGTATATTTTGCGAGTTTATTAACATATTCGATCCACATATATTTTCCGTATCTTTATTTTCGGAAAAGGACGAAAAAGTTTTCCGATCCGGAACTTCCGTTCCGACTATTTTTCGATCGAGAATATTTTAGTTCTCTATTTCCTTTTATTTTATTTTGTTGGCCCTTTGGTCTTCTCCCACCGGGCCTCCTCCATGCCTGTTGGCACCTTTACCTGTGATGCTGTCTAACTACGTGTAGATCTACCCCCTAGCTTGACCCCTTGTTCTTGCAGCTACCTCTGCTCATCTAGTAGTTTTCCCTCTCCCACAATCAAAGACTCATCCCTTCTACCCTCTACTGCACGCTCGGCCTCTCTTCTATCTCCCTCATCTCCTCACTCAACTCTTCACCTCCTCTCACCATCTCCACCTTCACTTCCTCCGTCAATCTCACCATTTTCAATCAACTCTTCACTGGCAGCCACCACCGGCATTGCCCAACCTCGCGCAACCTTCGGTGCCTACCGGAGCCAATAAAGACCGCCGGCCTGCTTACCCTTCTTCCTCCCCCTTTTCCTCTAGTGGTCGCCACCGATTGTTGACCCTTAGGTGAGTTTTAAGGATTTGATGGATTGTGGTTGTTATAAGCTTGAGGTAGGATTGCTATCTTGTAAGTTTGTTATAAGGCTTTAAGTTATATGGTTGATCTTGTGAGTGCTCTCAGGCTCGAGGTTGGGGTTGTATGATCTTGTGGGAGTTTGGAGTTGAAGGATTGGCTTATCCAAGTATGTTGTTATAGTTTATGATCTTGCGAGATCATTGGTACTAGAAGTCTAAGGACTTCTAGCATGTGAGAGAGATGTTGATTGTGTGTCTTTTTTTTACCAGACATTGAGTCTCTTCCTACGGGATGTTGACAGCGGTGGTTATCACATTTAGCTTTGTGACAGGTAAGTCTCTGGACTTATAGCTAGCTTCTTTGTATTAGCATCGATGTGTGATTGGTTGTGTGTGTTTTTATTTGAGTTTTATAATAACGAAACCAGAACTAGGACGGCCTTTTGTTATTTGTATATTGGCCCAAGTGTATGATAACCGGGCGGTGACCACTTGTCCAGTCCAAAATGGGGCGATTGGGAGGTGCCTTGCGACTAGTCCAGCGGGTGATGCTGATTCGCATCAAGTACAAACCCGTCTGGTGAAAGGGGACAAGGGCGAGTGATTCTCGTGTCACACCACAAATGAAATCTGTAATGGAATGACGTAATGGAAAATATAATAAACCGGACTTGTGTGTTTTGGAGCATGATGTGAGTTTTTGATGACTTATGTGTGTGTGTCTGCCAATTCCATGATTCTAATGCTTTGAATGCTAGCTAACGGTTTTATACAGATATTGTTGTAGTTGCCCTGCAAGTTAGGGACGCGGTCGAGAGATCCGGAAGAGTGGGCAGCCGGGGTCCGTACATTGTAGGTTGGGTTTGCGAGTGGAGTCTTGTATATATATATTTACATTGTATATTGTATAATTTTGACGTTTGGTCGTTGGAGTTGTTAACTCAGTCGTGGTCTTTCGTTTGTATGCTTTGGGGGTCATACCATTTGCATAAAATGTATTTCGGTTTTGCCTTTATTTTTGTCTTGTTGTAAGATCTGGTGAAATTGTTGTCACGCTAAGGGTCGGGACCCATTATGAGGTTTTCGCCCGTAGCATCCCGGGTCCCGCGGATTTGGGGTGTTACACGGATGACCACTTCCTTCCGGATCACTCGGCATCAGCTCTAACTTGTAGTAAATTAAACAACATACAAAACAACCGTTAGCTAGCTATCCAAAAATTAGTAGAATCATAATAGCGCAAACACATACAGAACTGAATTTAAACACTCAACTTGCTGGCACAAAAGTACGGTTATTATCTTTTTATATATATATATATATATATATATATATATATATATATATATATATATATACGGTCCGGACCATACCGGACCGGAGGACCGTAAATTGATAACACCTTGGACGGTAGATCAGACAGGGACCGGACCGTTATGGTCCGGTTCCGAGTTTGACATGTTTGTACCTAAATTGTGCAATTTTGAATATTTCGGACCGGACCGGACCGGTTTGTACCTAAGTTGTGCAATTTTGGTGAGGTTTCCGGTCCAAAACCAGACCAGGACCGGACCGAACTGGACTTGACCGGACCGGACTAGACCAGATCGGACCGGATATTTGCAGTTTACGGTACAATCCGGGTTAAGGTTTAATACGGTCCAAAACCGGAACCGAACCGTAACCCAGGTTTTCAAAAAAACATGGACCGTAGACCGGACCGATAACGATGCGGTCCGGTTTTGCACAGCCCAACTCATGGCCTTGTCTTGTAAGAGTAAAAATAAAAGGTGAAAATTGTATTTTATGTGAGTAATAATCTCACATAAAATAAAATAACTTGTGTTGATTCATGATACTAAGTATCACGTAAAAAGATTAAATTGGTTAAAATCCGGTTCAACTCGTGAATAACGGAAATAAATTTACGGGTATTACAGGATGATAGCTCTTTTGTTTGTCTAAATAATAGTAAATTTATGTTATCTGTCTGATCGCTTCTTTCTAGGTTCGTAGTCTATTTTAAGACCTTGAACTAGTAGATTGTTCATCGAACGGCTTGATCACCCTACCCGATTGGCCTGATTGATATATGATGTGTCATCGAGAGGCCCGACAAAATACCGCAAGTATACGGTTTTTGTAGTTTTAGCACTCGATTAAAATTAAGGTCGAATCCACAAAAACTTGGTTGTTCAATTGACTCTAAATCACAAATTCGATTAAGCAAAAGTGTCAAAGAAGGGGGGCTGGTTCATGCGTTGGGTTTGAAGTATCTTGGTTATATAAAATCAATATATTAAAAATATAGGAATTACTCACACCAAATCACTATTAATAAAATAGCTCAAAGAGTGCATAAATTTAGCAAATATTGGAACTTAAATGTAACTATTTGTGACATAACCTCATACATACTAAGGGTCTCCCTACGGTAAAAAAAAAAGTCAAGATTAGGACGGAGATAACTAAGATCTAAGAGTGAAGACGAACAACTCCTCGGGATTGTGCCAGTCGATTGATCGGGACCCCCTAGCCGACTGACCGATCTTCGTTTATCCGGAAAATGACTTGCACATGAACACTAGTCAAGAGCAAGCGTTTATCAAATTTATCATAACAAGTTGATCGACTAGGCCCACATCAACGCTCTTCGACATCTGTGCAATGATCATTAACCATAAGCTTACCGAGGCGTTCTCAATCTCTACCGCATAACTTTTCCGGTAGTACAATTATGAATCAAGAAGACTTTTCTAGGTTGTAACATGTCTAGGTAATGAGTAATGGTGAGGATTTATATCTGACTATGTGGTGCAATAAGATCCGGAAACTATGACGTCTCCAAGCTCTTAGTTGATTATCTTCTTGCAAGCCGGATTTCTTCATTCTTATCCAACACACATTACTCTTCTTCGTTTCAACGCTTTTGTAGTCTAGAATACTTGATTCCTTCTTCTCTATTTATCTAGGTCTAGGTGCATAAATGTATCTTTTAATACAACTTTACTCTTCTTCACTTTATGCACATACACCCCAAGAAACCTTTATACATTAACGCTCTTCACTACACACAACCACATACTTGTTTCTTGATTTCTTCTCCAATTCATGGCATCACCTCCTAACTCCTGGATGGGACAAATGATGCTAATCAAATGAGGCTAATCAATGTGAAACTTGTTATCCCTAAACCCAAACATTGGATCATTTGATCACCCCTTTTTATTTTATTTTACACATTCAAGCATTTCTGGTTGAACTTGAGACAAAGTTGAGATACACATAGTCCTTTGGGATTCGACCTTAATGTTATACTCACATTGACATGGTCATGCAGTTGCGGTAATATATGGTTGTAAAATAGACTACTAACCTAGCATGTTTCATTCTATACTTTTATATGTGTTTTTTCTTAGTTTTGCATGAAATATACATCTCCATCTTAACTTATGCCTCAAATGTCTACTCCGTTGTGTTTTTGTGTTTATAGGTGTTTTAGGTCTCAATTGGAGCTTAATGGTTCATAAATGATCATCCCGAGCAATACCAAGGAACACTCGTCAAACCATCATCATCATACTCTCGGCCCTAGCCAATGCAAGAAACAGATGGTGTTTGCTATTTGCTTGCAACATCTAACATATCCATAGTTTTGACATTCACAAGACAATTAAGTTGGCCATCCTCTCGGTCCTAGCCAACTTTACTCAAGCATTATAGGCATCACAACATTGTACAATCATCCTTGTATTGCTTATCGTTCTCAACTTAGATTATTGATTCATAAATCACTCATTTCATGCTTGGAAATATACAATGTGCTATGAGAACAATCTAAATTATTTCTAGTCTAACGTTCGAGATTCAAAATAAGTCCAAACATGGAATAAATCATATATGAATTCAAAACCTTATATATGCAAATAAACATGCATTTGATTCTCCATCAAATCATAAATACAACATATAACACACTAACCTAGCATGATTTTGGTTTTTTTTATCCCACATACTAGCAAGATGACTACTCACACATGGTCGAAAATCTCAACATATTAAAAACTAAAACAAGTGGCATGGTTGTAAAATATACTTGAAATAAAGAGTGTTCGCTCAAAAAGTGTGTGCAAATAAGTCTTAATATTTATATCTAGAACTCAAAAGCAAAGCGAACCCGCAGTGTACGGATCAGCTGTAGAAAGGTAAAAATTCCAGAGTCGAACTCAGGGATTTGGAGAGAATAATTCCGATTTCAATAATCTAGCAAAAGTATATAAAAGCTTTTGTGATTTGATAAAGAGAGAAATGATTCCAAGGATTCAAGTATCCGATTTAGGCTTCCGATTCAAGACACTTCTACAAGTATAGGACAGAATTTATATTGCCAAGATTAAATGTTCAAAGGTAGGATTCGTACGGTGAAGTTCCGAAGCCTATATGACTAATCTAAAGGTTCTCTCTATAAGGGTTGTTGAGCCTGCAATATAGAAAGATCTACAGACAAGAATTATGTTCAAACTGACTATCTAAAACTCTAGGATATGACTCTCCAAAGTAAGGATAGAAAGCACACTTAAAATCTTAATAAAGGATGTTGAATCTCTTTATTACCCAAATCTTGCGATCTTAATCTATTAAATGTAGAAACAGGGTTGAAGTGCCTCCATACATTCAATTAGAGGGTAGAAAGGTTAATCAAGATTGGGATTTAAGCAAGGATTAGTTTTGATTAAAGATTAGTTCAATTAAAGTTCGTCAGAAGGATAAATCGCCCTGTTCATAAGAAAATCGTCCGATTTTCCTCAAGAACAGTCCGATTTTCCTATTTGTCACAAAACTAAATCTAAACTCTCAGGGTCCTAATGTTCGAATGAGTTCAGTCTATCATCATCTAAGCCTTAATCATCAACTATTCTCCCCAGAATCACAAGGTTTTTGGCCAACCATTTTCAAAATCGAATCAAATTAATTATTGAAAAAGATATGGTAAAGAAACCAAATCTTGAAAGAAAAAATCAGTAACTTTCAAATCTATAAAACAATTGTCAAATCTGCTCAATGTATCTCTCAAACAACTCAATTTCGTGTTCACAAACCACAAACAATGTAGTGGATAAAGAAATCTCACAATCAAAGATCAAGAATAACTTTCCGGCAAAAGCTCTTCAATCTCTCTCCAAGAATCGTCGATTTCTCCAAAACGTGTAAAGATTTTCCAGTGCGGCCTCCTAGTCTTCGTTCCTAGGGTTCTCCTCTATATTTTCTTGCAGATGGGCCGTTTGGCAAAACTCTTCTCTAGCCCAAAATAATTGGGCTTTGTGTCGTCTATCCATTTGGCGGAATCGTGAAGAAAATCGACCCAGTCGATTTAGGTGCAAAACCGTTCGATTTCAAGGTATGAAAATCGTCTGATTTATATATATATTGGCACGATTTTCTTCAACAGAAAGTGCTCTTCCTTTGGTTCGTCTTCTATGCTTCTCCTTTGCAATTCCTTAGCTCTTTGTGATCCTTCTAAGACTCCTTTAGCTTCCTTAACATCCTTAGATGCTTTTTGCTCCATTATTGCTTCCAATTCCGCCTCATTTACCTACAATTCATCAAAATCTCGTGTAGACCTCTATTTCCGACAAATGATTGAATAGAACATAAAAAGCATACAAAATCTCTCTAAATGCAAGGTAAACTGAGACAATCTTCTACAATATGCATGAATATGATGGTACATAATTCATGCCATCAAAATACCCCATACTTGCCCCTTGCTTGTCCCCAAGCAAGACTCAAATTTAGAATATAAGATGTCATGGATTATGTATGTATGAAAACTCAAAAACTTTTCTTTTGGTAGTGCTTCTTCTTATTGGATCACCCTCAAAGTGATATTTCAAGGCACAAAAGGGCAAAGCATGTATCAATGATGACTATAAGATGAACAAACTCCCTTTTCTTCCTTGAAAGCATAAATAAAGAGCATGATAAAGGTGTAGAGGTAATCAAAGTCAAACAAATCTAAGCCATTAAGTCTTAAACACATGCATAAAAGTCTCAAGGTCTTCTAATCAAAGGAAAGGTTCAAGAAACGTATTAAGGGAAGGAGTTCTTTTTGGCAATTGTGGTGCTAATCCGGGAAAGAGGAACACATAACACCTTCAAGAATTTTCTTCACCGCACATGCTTCGCATGTAGAAAGTTTTGCTTTCATTATACTTTACTTTTTGAGAGTATGGACAGCGGTGCACAAAAACCGAAGCCTAGGAAATCGGCGTTTCTCAATTTCGAGATGCCTTAAACCCTTGATGCACATACCATATCCCGTTAGGACTTGTCGTTCAATCGGACTTTGGCAAGACACAAACACCCGGCTATGTGAATGGTGCCGAGTTACTCATCCTCATGTTCAACGTCCCCAAACTCATGAATTTTTACACTTTCTTTTTAATACTTTTTCCTTGGCCCTCCCACATCAAACATGCCTTTTTCAATCACCTATCCTAATTCCCGGATGGTAAAAGGAGGGTTACATATTTCATTGAGGAGCTAGCATGATCAAGATATGAGAAAAGAAAAGAAGTGAATTGCCTTAGTCATCCTTAAATGATGTAAAAGAACTTGCAATATAGCTTCGACTATTATTTCATTCTCTTATCAAAACAACTAAATCATATAACTTATTTATGTGTTCAAGTAACAAAAGTGAACTCATTTATGCTATAATCAATATCTCAACATAACTAAGCATCTTTTTGCCTATCCATATACACGATTCTCATCATAGAGGTCATTTCCATATAAGAAGCACTTAAAATTTTGAAAATTCATAGGTTTTGAAAAAGATCATGCAAATGCAAGTGTCATAATAGAAAGCAAGTAGTGCAAGAGTTATTACAAGCCAAATTGTCAAGAGTAGTGGAAAGTATATAAAGTGCTAGAGTGAAACATAAGGTATTGTAAGTACCCCCACCCCATACTTGACATCCACATTGTCCCCAATGTGAAAATCAAGCATAGAAAGGAGAAAAATACTTACAATGTAAAAGAAGTGGAAGCTCAATCCTCTGTCGGTGGTGGAGGTGGTGGATAGGGATACATCGGTGCGCTAGGATCGTAGAAGTGGCCGAACTGGTGGTAGTACATGTCTCTCATCTGGCCATCATAGGATGAATGCCTAACGTCCGTCTCCTCCCTATAGTTCCTGAACTGAGTGTTCAGGGTGTCATAATCGGTGCGGAGGGTACGGTAGTCGGTGCTGAGGCTCTGGAAGCTAGTGACTAGCTCCCTGAAGTGGCGTGGAGCTCGGCGTCCTCGTCTAGGGCCTGGAGCATGTGCATAAGAATGTCGAGGTGGCTGTATGTCATCCTCTGTCTCCTCATCTTGCCTACTAGTCTTGCTCGGTCCTACACCATGAGTATCAGTGTCCATGGCATCCGTAGCATGTCCGCTATGAGTATCACTCTCAAACTCGAGCATGGTCTCCTGTCCTCCATCCTCATCCTCCTCCTCTGAGTCACCTGCATCATCATCACAACAAGTAGGAGGTGAGAACTCCTCAAGCATCGACTCAAAAGTCTCCTTCCAATTCCTCTTGTTCCGAATGGTGTATTCGGATTTCCATATGATCTCGGATGGCTTCTTCTTCGGATCCTTGTACCATGGCATCGGCACATGGAGAGTTCCTCTCCCTCGAGGAATCAAGACCTGTCGAACCACCAACCTCTGTGAGCCTAAAGGAAGGGCACTCTCAGCTAGAGTGCATCCGGAGAAGTCCAATCCCATGGTCTTAGCCACATGAGTGACAAGACCTCCTGCACAAATGTCGCCCTTAGCTTTGTTGGCTATCTTTCCTAGATAGTCAGCAAGCATGGTGGCGATGTCGGGAATGGTGGTGGATGTCATGCAGTAGAGAATGAAGAGCTCATCAGCCTTGAGCTTCTGTGGAGTCTCTGTCCGGGCAAATAAACTCTCGCTAAGTATCCTATGCATTACCTTAAAGGAAAGGTTGTACATACTTGTCTCCTTGGAGTTTCCGGGTCTCCACTTATCCCCTCCGTACTCACCTACGGAAATAGCCTCCCAAAAATCACTAGCACTGAGACCTCTAGCAAATGTGCCTGCATCTGAATAAGAGAAACCAAACAAGTCGCCAAAAGTGTCAATGGACATAGTGTGGTCTTGGCTCATGAGGCGGAAAGTGACCATCCTTTCCCTAGGGTCGTGCTCAAACATGCTAAGGAATTCTAGGGTAATCTCTCTATAGGCATCCTCCCT
Source organism: Fagopyrum esculentum (assembly GCA_033239045.1). NCBI lineage: Eukaryota > Viridiplantae > Streptophyta > Magnoliopsida > Caryophyllales > Polygonaceae > Fagopyrum > Fagopyrum esculentum. The sequence continues at coordinate 22,980,073 of BSUD01000005.1, read as the reverse complement.
AATCGTAGAAAACTGTCTCAACCCAGCTCTGTCTAGCATCATATCAACATTCTCTCGAACATACAACGAATCTAAGTCATCAAGCACTATGTAGCGAGGAGGGGTGAATGGGCGATCTACAATGCGTTCATAGCGTTTCTTGTGCTTGGATAGGGGAGGGGGAAGCTTAGGGATGTTGGTAGGTGGTGGTGGAGGTGGGGCAGGGGCTTTGGAAGAAGATCCCTTCTTCCCCGTGTTTCTAGTTATCCTCTTTAGAAGATCCATTCTAAGTCCTAAAAATCGACCTGTTCTTCACAAAAATCGGTCGATTTATCTGGGCTGGGTCGATTTTTATCTCGATTTCAATGATTCTCACAATTCTGTAAAGTTATGTTCAATCTATCACCACACACAGTTCCCTACAATGATTTCTAACCAAATTCCTCTATCAATTCCAACAAACAAACACTTCCTAAGCAAACTTCAATTTCGAATGAGAAACTTAGGTTTTGGAAAGAAAAACCTGAATTCCTTATGGAGGAGTCGATTGCCGTGCGTGCTGTTGTTAGATCCTTGTTCCTTGTTGAAAATGCTTCAGTTTGGAGTCAAGAATCACTCAAAATGGTTAAGGAACGAGGATTGTAGGGTGTGGCGATTTTTCGGCTTTCTTTAGAGAGAGAAGTCGAGAATTGGGGATTTTGGAATGAAGAAGATCGAGTGTAATGTCCTTATATAGGGTCGATAATTTCTGAAGAAAATCGGCCGATTTATCTGGTCGATTTATTTGTCGGGGCGATTTTTGTTTTTGTCGAAAAAAATTGGCCGATTTATTTTGACAGGTCGATTTTTGTTTCTGTTGAAAAAAATCGACTTGCTCTGTTACTGAATCAAACGATTTACTTATGGTAACTCGATTTCCTTCCTTGTTTTTCGTGAATCTCGAAGATATAACTCATTTGTGCTCCATTCTCCATGAATCTCTCACATTTGAACCTAATTTCCTGCGATTAATGACACGACAAACCAAGAGTGCATTGAGGAACAAATAAAAAAAACGAAAAACGAAGAAACAAAGCAATTAATCTATTCTAACTAAGTGATGGAAAGAAGGGAAAACTATACTATCATGGGTTGCCTCCCAAGAAGCGCTTTATTTATCGTCTTTAGCTGGACGGTGTATGGTGTTGTGTTCAATGGAGGAGGATAGGAGCTATCTCCTCGACCGGAGCTTCCGGTGTGTATTTCTTCAACCGTTGGCCATTAACCTTAAAACTTCCGCTTTGTTCACCCCATACTTCAACTGCACCATGGGTGAAAATTCTTTTAATTACAAAAGGTCCTGTCCAACGGGATTTAAGCTTACCTGGAAATAGACGAAGCCTTGAGTTGAATAGGAGGACTTGGTCTCCTTCCTTCAAGTCTTTTGGGATGATGTGCTTATCATGCCAGCGATTTGTCCGTTCCTTGTAAATCCTTGCGTTCTCATACGCATTTAGCCGGATCTCATCCAGCTCATTGATGTCTAAAAGCCGCTTCTCTCCGGCTTCTTTCATGTCGAAGTTGAGCCACTTGATAGCCCAATAAGCCTTATGCTCTAGCTCTACAGGAAGATGACATGATTTACCATAAACAAGATTATAGGGAGTCGTACCTATTGGTGTCTTGAAGGCTGTCCTGTATGCCCATAGTGCATCGTCAAGCTTCATTGACCAATCTTTCCTCGTTTTAGAGACTGTTTTCTCTAAAATCCCTTTAATCTCTCTATTGGATATTTTGACTTGTCCGCTGGTTTGCGGGTGGTAAAGTGTAGCTATCTTATGGGTCACCCCATACTTAGCCAATAGAGTCTCAAATCGACGGGCCGTGAAGTGCATTTCTCCGTCACTAATGATGGTTCGGGGAGTTCCGAACCTTGGGAAGATCGTTCTATTGAGGAACTTCACCACTACCATTGCATCATTAGTAGGAGAAGCGATTGCCTCTACCCATCTTGAGACGTAGTCTACGGCAAGAAGTATATATTGGTTACCACGTGAAGATGGGAAGGTCCCATAAAGTCGATGCCCCATACGTCAAAGATTTCGACTTCTTGTATGTTGTTGAGAGGCATCTCATTCCTTCTTGATATATTACCTGTCCTTTGACAAGCATCACAAGAAACAACAAACTTTTGCACATCTTTGAAAAGTGTAGGCCAATAGAAGCCGGAACGAAGTACCTTAGCACAAGTCTTGTGGGAACTTGCATGTCCTCCACATGGTAAAGAATGGCAATGGCAGATGACACTATCCACCTCATCTTCGGGAATACATCTCCTGTAAATGCCATCTGGACCTCTTTTGAATAGAAGAGGTTCGTTCCAATAGAATTGCCGGACGTCTCTAAAGAACTTCTTCTTTTGAGCATATGAAAGTCCGGGTGGAATCTCCTGACAAACAAGGTAATTTACAATGTCAGCAAACCATGGATCATTACCTTGTGATATGTGTTGAAGACACTCTTCAATCTCGTGCAGCTGCTCGTCAGGGAAGGAATCGTCTATCGGGAGTTCATCCGACTCGCCGGTGAGTTGCGGGAGACGACTAAGGTGATCGGCAACGGAGTTCTCCGATCCTTTCTTATCACGGATCTCTAAATCGAACTCTTGCAAGAGTAAGATCCATCTTAGAAGCCTTGTCTTCGCATCCTTCTTCGTGAATAAGTATCGAATTGCAGAATGGTCCGTGTAGACTATCACCTTCGCACCTACAAGATAGGAACGAAATTTCTCAAAAGCGTATACTACGGCTAAAAGTTCCTTTTCCGTAGTTGCATAATTGTATTGAGCCTCATCTAGCGTTTTGCTAGCGTAGTAGATGGCATGAGTGCGACCATCTTTCTTCTGTCCAAGAACGGCTCCTATAGCGACATCGCTTGCGTCGCACATGACCTCGAAAGGAAGAGTCCAATCGGGTGGTTGAATGATTGGTGCCGAAATCAAAGCTTCTTTGATCCTGCAAAAAGCATCTAAGCAATCTTTCGAGAATTCGAAAGTCGCATCTTTCATCAAAAGATTAGTCAAAGGTTTTGAAATCTTAGAAAAATCCTTTATGAATCTCCTATAGAAGCCCGCATGTCCTAAGAAACTTCTAATTCCTTTTACTGATGAAGGGGGAGGTAACTTCTCAATGGTTTCTATCTTTGATCGATCTACCTCTATTCCCCTTTTTGACACTAAGTGACCTAACACAATTCCTTCGGTGACCATGAAATGACACTTTTCCCAGTTTAAGACTAAGTTAGTGTCCTCACATCTCTTGAGAACTAGTGAAAGGTTATAGAGACAGTTATCAAAGGAAGAACCATATACCGAAAAGTCGTCCATGAAGACTTCCATGATATTCTCTACATATTCTGAGAAGATTGCCATCATACACCTTTGGAAGGTGGCTGGAGCGTTGCATAGACCGAATGGCATTCTTCTATAAGCGAACGTACCCCATGGGCACGTAAAGGTTGTCTTCTCTTGATCATCCGGATGAATTGGAATCTGAAAGAAACCGCTATATCCATCTAAATAACAAAAGTAAGCATGTTGGGCTAACCTTTCCAACATTTGATCGATAAAAGGAAGGGGGAAGTGGTCCTTCCTAGTGGCCACGTTCAGTTTGCGGTAGTCGATGCACATTCGCCACCCTGTAACTGTCCGTGTAGGGATGAGTTCGTTGTTCTTGTTGGCAACAACGGTAATGCCTTCTTTCTTGGGTACTACTTGTACCGGACTCACCCATTTGCTATCAGAAATAGGGAAGATGATACCTGCATCAAGTAGCTTAAGGATTTCTTTCTTCACGACCTCTTTCATTGCCGGGTTTAACCGTCTTTGAGGTTGGCGTGAAGGTTTGTAATCCTCTTCCATTAAAATTTTGTGCATACATAGAGAAGGCTTTATTCCTACTAAATCATCAATGGTGTAGCCTAATGCTCTCCTATGTTGTTTCAAAACATGCATGAGTTTCTCTAATTCATCATCATTCAAATTCGCATTGACTATAACCGGGTATGTGGAATTAGTGCCAAGGAATGCGTACCTTAAATGCGTGGGAAGTTGCTTCAATTCTAATGATGGAGGTACTTTGGTTGATGATGAATCGTGGCCTTCGGGTGTTGTGGAAGAAGTCTCTAGAGGTGGGAGTACTTCATCATTAGATTCGGAAGCGGCTGCGGTGAAGTTTGGAGAATCCAGAGAATTACCCGTTGAATCGACCTCCCTTGTAATAAATCGATCGATCTTCTGTACGATTTTTCTTTCTGTCGGAAAAAATCGGGTTACCTCTTTGTGAATCGGACGATTTAATGTTGTCAGGTCGATTTTTGTTTCTGTTGAGAAAAATCGGATTGCATCTTCATAAATCGGACGATTTATTTCTAGCAGGTCGATTTTCTTCACAGTTTCCGGAGTCAATTCTAATTCTTCAATCTTTACTCCTAGTTCTTCTTCCACATCATTTAATGCTCTCACATCCTCATTGCAATCATGCTCTACTCCTTCTTCCATGATGCTCATACTAAGAACCTTTTGAAGAGGGTCTTTCATCAAGATCGAACTTACTACCTCTCTAGACTCTTCTTCATCAACAATTTCAAAAGCATCGTCTTTCAAGGCTGGCTCCTTGATTAAGGAAGAGAGTATAAATTCTATCTTTTCTTCACCAATATGGAAGGATAGCTGGCCGTTCTTGCAATCTACCATGCATCCGGATGTTACAAGGAATGGTCTCCCAAGGATGATGGGAACCGGGTAATCTGCAGGTATGTCAAGAACGACAAAATCTATTAGGATGTAAAACTTACCGAGCTTTACTGGAATGTCTTCTAGTATTCCCACCGGCTTAGTGGTGGAACGATCAGCCATGTAGAGTGTGATCTTCACCGGTCTAGGCTCTCCTAAACCAACTGCCTTGCATAGGGCGAGAGGTATGATACTCACACTCGCTCCAAGATCACAAAGTGCATCATAGGTGGCTTCTCCCAAAGTGATGGGTATGCAAAAAGATCCTGGATCACGGAGCTTGGGTGGCATATTCTCCGTCATAGTCTTGATGAGTTCGGATGACTCCATACTCATCTTGACTTCTCCTATATCTTCCAATTTCCTCTTGTTAGAGAGGATCTCCTTGAGGAATTTTCCGTAAGCCGGCATACCTAAAATTGCATCCATGAAAGGTATGTCAATATGTAGCTTACTCATAAGTTCAACAAACTTACCAAAATGTTTATCTAGGCGTGCACGCGCTCTAGATTGAGGGAAAGGTAGAGGTGGTTTGTAAGCGGGAGGAGGAATATAGACTGCTTCCTTCTCTTTCACCTCTCCTTCTTTTGTGGTGGTTTCGACTACTTCGGGTTGAGGATCGGTGGTTGTCTTTCCGCTCCTAGTAGTTATTGCCATAACCCTTCCCTTTGGGTTATCTTCTGTCTTTCCGGGAAGCTTCCCTTGATCTCTTGGAACTTCTCCGGCTTTGTTGAATACTTGGTTTTCTAAAGCTTTGTGAGCTTTGTCAACCGAAGTTATGTAACTCTCCAATCCTTGTAGCTTGCCTAGGATCGTCTCTAGCATGGGATCGGGTTTGCTTAATCCGCTTGATTGTCCCTGGCTTGTTGAAGGAGTAGAAGAAGATGGAGGTGTTAGAGCCTTTTCAGCATAAGAGTAAGGATTACCTGGACTTTGCTGATTTGACCTCCAGTTGTTGTTATTTGAGTTCCTATTGTTGTTGTTATTCCAATTGGAGTTTCGGTTGTTATTGTTGTTGTTGCTCCAATTGGAATTCCGGTTATCATTCCTTTGATTGTTGTCTCGCCCCATGTAGTTGGCTTCTTGCTCCTTAGTCTTTTGAAGACTCGTTTTGAGCACTTCCCTCAATTCTTTGATGTCATCCTTGAGGGAGAATATTTGTGTTTGGGCAGCTTGATTCAACTTGGCTCCCGGATCGCCTTGATTCCGGCTATTTGAGTCTACCTTCCGATGGGAATATTTCTCAATCACTTGGGCTTGCTTCTCAATGAAGTCCCAAGCATCATCCTCTCTCATATCCATGAATGTGCCACAAGAGAGAGATTGGAGGTTGAATTGTGTCTCCACATCCAACCCTTTGTAGTAGATCTCCAATAATTCCAGCTTGGAAATGCCATGGTGTGGGCAATCCAACAAGAGATCTTGAAACCTTTCCCAAGATTGAAACAAGCTTTCATTAGGTTTCATAGAAAAAGCATTTATTTTACCTCTCAATTCCGCCGTTTTGGATGGCGGAAAGAACTTGGTGAGGAATTCCGAAGACAATTCCTCCCATGTAGCTAGCTTTGCAGCTGGAAGTGTTTGGTACCAAGCTAGAGCCTTGTCCTTCAAAGAAAAGAAGAACGGTTTGATCTTGTAGTTGCTTGTAGTAGCCTTCTTCGGCTTCATAGTCTCCATGAGAATCTCAAAATTCTGCAAGTGTTGATGTGGAGATTCAGTACTTGCTCCGCCATATTGACTTTGGCGAACCATGGTGATGACTTGTGGTGAGAAGCTAAACTCTTGGATGTCTTCAGCTCCGAAATCCACACCTAGACGGCGTGGTTGCTGAATTGGATCCATCCGTTGCCCCAAAGTTCGGGGTCTATCTTCGTTATTAACAGCTCTAACATTCCTAGTTGGAATGCGAGGAACAACCCTTGGTGTTGGGGTGTTTCGAATAGGATGAAGTGATGGATCAATCTCTTCAAGTTCCGGCATGTCCGGATCAATCTCTTCATCATCGGATGAGTCATTTCGAATGGATTTAGTTGGTGTCTTGACTTTCTTCTTCTTCTTAGATTCGTTCAACTCCAACTTCATGTCCAACATCATAGCTCTTAGTTCATCAATCTGAAATTGATGACTTATTTCAGCTTCTTTTCGTGCTTTCTCACTCAACTGGAGTTGACGTTGAGCTTCGTTCAGTTCAGCCTTGTAGTTTCTCTCATCGTTTTCAGCCATTTTCTTCTCCTTCAACTTTCTCCTCAAAGTTCTTTCTAATTCGGGATCGAAAGGAATTAGATCTTTAGTGGATCTAGTCTTTCGCATATACCTAAAGAACCTGCAAAGATCACTCAAGTAGACAAATCAAATCACAAGAGCAAGAGCTCTCAAGCTAGACAACCGAAAACCGGATTTGATCTAGACCAATTCCCCGGCAACGGCGCCAAAAACTTGTTCGCTCAAAAAGTATGTGCAAATAAGTCTTAATATTTATATCTAGAACTCAAAAGCAAAGCGAACCCGCAGTGTACGGATCAGCTGTAGAAAGGTAAGAATTCCAGAGTCGAACTCAGGGATTTGGTGAGAATAATTCCGATTTCAATAATCTAGCGAAAGTATATAAAAGCTTTTGTGATTTGATAAAGAGAGAAATGATTCCAAGGATTCAAGTATCCGATTTAGGCTTCCGATTCAAGACACTTCTACAAGTATAGGACAGAATTTATATTGCCAAGATTAAATGTTCAAAGGTAGGATTCGTACGGTGAAGTTCCGAAGCCTATATGACTAATCTAAAGGTTCTCTCTATAAGGGTTGTTGAGGCTGCAATATAGAAAGATCTACAGACAAGAATTATGTTCAAACTGACTATCTAAAACTCTAGGATATGACTCTCCAAAGTAAGGATAGAAAGCACACTTAAAATCTTAATAAAGGATGTTGAATCTCTTTATTACCCAAATCTTGCGATCTTAATCTATTAAATGTAGAAACAGGGTTGAAGTGCCTCCATACATTCAATTAGAGGGTAGAAAGGTTAATCAAGATTGGGATTTAAGCAAGGATTAGTTTTGATTAAAGATTAGTTCAATTAAAGTTCGTCAGAAGGATAAATTGCCCTGTTCATAAGAAAATCGTCCGATTTTCCTCAAGAACAGTCCGATTTTCCTGTTTGTCGCAAAACTAAATCTAAACTCTCAGGGTCCTAATGTTCGAATGAGTTCAGTCTATCATCATCTAAGCCTTAATCATCAACTATTCTCCCCAGAATCACAAGGTTTTTAGCCAACCATTTTCAAAATCGAATCAAATTAATTATTGAAAAAGATATGGTAAAGAAACCAAATCTTGAACGAAAAAATCAATAACTTTCAAATCTGTAAAACAATTGTTAAATCTGCTCAATGTATCTCTCAAACAACTCAATTTCGTGTTCACAAACCACAAACAATGCAGTGGATAAAGAAATCTCACAATCAAAGATCAAGAACAACTTTCCGGCAAAAGCTCTTCAATCTCTCTCCAAGAATCGTCGATTTCTCCAAAACGTGTAAAGATTTTCCAGTGCGGCCTCCTCGTCTTCGTTCCTAGGGTTCTCCTCTATACTTTCTTGCAGATGGGCCGTTTGGCAAAACTCTTCTCTAGCCCAAAATAATTGGGCTTTGTGTCGTCTATCCATTTGGCCGAATCGTGAAGAAAATCGACCCAGTCGATTTAGGTGCAAAACCGTTCGATTTCAAGGTATGAAAATCGTCCGATTTATATATATATTGGCACGATTTTCTTCAACAGAAAGTGCTCTTCCTTTGGTTCGTCTTCTATGCTTCTCCTTTGCAATTCCTTAGCTCTTTGTGATCCTTCTAAGACTCCTTTAGCTTCCTTAACATCCATAGATGCTTTTTGCTCCAATATTGCTTCCAATTCCGCCTCATTTACCTACAATTCATCAAAATCTCGTGTAGACCTCTATTTCCGACAATTGATTGAATAGAACATAAAAAGCATACAAAATCTCTCTAAATGCAAGGTAAACTGAGACAATCTTCTACAATATGCATGAATATGATGGTACATAATTCATGCCATCAAAGAGCATAGGAAAAATAATGGAAGAAATCCGACTTACCAATCCAAAGATATGGCCAAAACAAGATGGAAATAAGATCTAGTATGAGAAATATGAAGAACACCAAGAACTCCTTTAATTTCTTCAACCAATCGACTAATCTTCTTATAAATGAGAGAACAAAGTAGAGAGTTGTTTAGAGAATGAGTTGGTAGTCAAGTGGTGAATTAGTACATTTACAATTAACCAAGGGATCTATTTATAGGGCTAGATTCGTGGTCCCTCCTTCAAGAAGCATAAACAATCAACTAGCATGGAGTTAGTTAAAGAAGTGGTCCACACTGGTTGGTTACCGTGGCTTCCCCTTTTTCCTTAGTTGACAATATTTCTTCTTAGGTCGAGTGATCATGTCTTCTTAGGTCGGGTGAAGTTTGTTCTTACTCCGGGTTTTATGGATTCACTCGACCCTAGTTTACAGATTTTACTCTTCGGTCGGGTTTTGCACTTCTTCTTACCTCAAGTGAAGCTTCACTCGAGGCTCTTACCTTTGAGAGGTTTTTTCTCCTTTGTGATGCGGGAGCATCTTCAAACCTAGCATGCTTCAAGGAGGAGGAGGAGAAGATGAAGAAGAAGAAGAAGAAGAAGAAGAAGAAGAAGAAGAAGAACGGGAAGACAATTCATTTCCATGATAGAAATGAATGACAACTCACCATTCACTTCTCTAAAGGTTACAAGATCCACGTATGCATGGAAAAAAGCATTACCATGAAAGTACGTGAATGGAAAGAAGAGAGGATGAATCGATATAATGTCAATCTTTGAAGACCCTACGAGAAGAACCCTTGCTTCTCAACAATACAAAAGACCGGGGCCCACATGCAAGACCAATCCAACAGCCTAGTTTCAAAACGTACGTAAAATCACCCATGCAAGAAGGAGGTACGTATCCATTCAAGAGAGGAAGGTCAACCATACGAGTGAAGGAATCCAACCATGCGTGTGGACCTTAGAATGAGTCAATCTAGAGCCATTCTGTTTTAATTCCAACCCATAAAAGACTTGTTTAATTATGAGTTATATATATTAGGCTTTAATTATATTTTTCAACCCATACCAATTTAATTTCTTTTAAAATAAAATTTAGTCTTCTATATAGAGAAGCTTGAAGATCTTATCTTATTAGAAGATAAATCCTATTTTGTTAAGAAGATCTAATCTTTTTAGAAGAATGATCGTATTTTATTTCCTTAAAAATAGATCTTATCTTATTATAAGACAAATTATATTGAAACAATTTGGTTTACTAGGCTTTTTTGAATTTTAGTTTTAGTAAATGTACCCCTTGAGAGAAGAGTGTTTAGATTTTGAGAGAAATTACAAAAGGTTGGGGTATAATTACCTAATTAAAAAACTAAATGGCCTAGTTAGTAACAGTAAAACTCAAAAAAGCCTATTAACCAAATTAGCCCAATTATATTTTAGTTAGTTTAAGAAGATCTAATCTTCCTAGAAGATTGATCTTATTTTACTATTTTCCTTAGGGATAGATCTTATCCTTCTAGATGGAAAGCTGGCTTTTTCGGCCCATACCTAGTCAACCTAGGGTTATGTTGATGCCACCCACTCCATTAAATAGGAAGGATGTACTTATTATTTTGATCCAGAAATAGATACAGTTATTGATAAACACGTTGTGTTATCCCCTACGGTGCCTATTGTCGTCTTCGCGGAGTAAAGAGAAAACCCAAGTAAGAGACGTCTTACTTGCCTCGGTTGGAATTGTTTAAGTGTGTTCTACTTGCCAACGGCATAAGCGCGGTGCTTCAAATAGCTACAAGCCACTATTGTGTGTGAGGTAGCGGGAGGGGTGCCACTAGGCTTCGTTGGTTGTGTGTTACGGTTCATCGCGTCTTAACTTGCCTCCAAGTTGTTTCTTAGTCTTTAACCTTGATCTATCTTTCCCTTATTTTATTCGTGCCACTATTGTTTCTCTTTTGTTTCCCTTTTCCATCGAGTTCAACAGTCAAAAGATCGGGTCATCTACACGGGTGATAACCCCATATCAAAGTGGTATTAGAGACAACATTAATTGACGCCCCAACCGTTTGTTTAATTCAGTCATAAAAAATATCGAGTCTTTTATCAGATTCCACAAAAAGAGTCAACCGCACCAGCAACCGTTACGGTTTGTTTCTATCATTCTTGTTTATTTACTTCTTTCAATATCAATTGCAATTACTTCTAAATTGATTTTTGTAGACGTAAAATAATTTCAAGAAAAAATATGTCTTTCACCCGCGGAATCTCACCGAAGTTAACTGAATTTGCCCAGAATTGAGACTTGTGCCACCGCCACCCTTCTATTTTAAAACCGCACCTGAACTTCACCTCCCCCGCGATCTAACCCTCGGAATCTCAATTTAGAAGTAATTTCAATATCAATTGCAATTACTTTTAAATTGATTTTTGATAAAAATGATTAATAATACATCCCTTGTTTTGCATGTCAAATCAGTTGGATGTATTGTTGAACTTTCGGATCCTATTGATCGCATCGATAGAGATACCGGTTTTAGGATGCTAGATGATGATCTTTATCCTACTTGTGTTGAATTGATTTCATCTCTTGATAACCATGTTGATCATTTACATCTTGTGTTACATGCTGATTTTATTGAGGATAATGCTTCAACTACTAATTTGGTTGAGCATGATAATTTGCTTAAGTATGAAGAAGAACGTGTTGAATTGTATCGACCATCACATGTAAATTTCGACTTAGTCATGGTGCCAAGAATCATTGCTGAATTTGATTATGATTAAATGCTTTGTCTACCTTGTGGTGGTAAGAACCTTACTTCATACGAGAAGCTTGGTTAAAGAGAAAGTTGAGAATGTTAAGAACGATCTTGTAACTCGTTTTTTCATGTTTCTTAACATGTGTTATATTTTATTAATATGCTTTTTATTGTTATTAAGGCTTCGTGATTATGTCTTTCATACCATTTGGAGGATCATAGGACATGATACCCTTAGTGACATATGTGTCTACCCTATCTTAAGATTTATTCTGAAGGTATCCTTGGATTTCTTATATGCCTTATAAAATGACTTCGCTATAATTAAGGATCTCAAGATAATGCATAAATAGCACATGCCGATACCATGGAATGATATTACTATTACCTGCCCTATATAATATTGACATACGAGGTTATAAAGAGCTTTTATGTTCTTGTGTGTAATGTTCTCATGTGGAGTAATATTTTTCCATTACGCTTCATTTCTCCTCGGAGTATACATACCTCTTATGTTGCACTATTTGTTTATCTTACATGTGTTGTATATTTAGGGATTCCGCCCCTGTTGAAGACCAGCCAACACAAATTGGATTCATGGTCGAATCCTTTTAAAGAAGAGAGGGATGATGCTTTAAGGAGGAGGAGAGGAAGAATCAGAAGCTTCAGGACCACAACCATGAAGTCAAGGAAGCTAGAAGGAAGGGAAAGATTAACAATGTTAGAAGAAGAAGGGGGAAGAGTCAAATTCATTTCCAAGATAGAAATGAATGGCAACTCCTGAATCACTTCACATAAGATGAAAAGATCCACGTATCAATGGAAACTAGCATTACCATGTAAGTACGTGAACGTAAGGAAGAGAGGATGGATCGATCTAATACCAATGTTAGAAGATCCTGCGAGAAGAACCCTTAATACAAAGATTGGGGCCCACATGCCAAACCAATCCAGCAACCTAGCTCCATAATGTATGTAAAATCACCCAGGCATGAAGGACGAATGTATCCATCCAAGAGAGGAAGGTCAACCATGTTAGTGAAGGAATCCAGCCATTCATGTGGACCTTAGAATGGATCAATCTAGATCCATTCTATTTTATTTCGAAAGAATTTGGCCTACTTGACTGTTTTTGGTTTTTGTTAAAAAAAAAATATACCCCATAATTTTTATCACTTTCATTTAATGGTAGGTAAAACTAATTAACCCTTCTATTAAAAAAAAGAATGTTTGTTATTAGTTATTTGTTATTTAAGTGTAAGTTTTAATTTTTAATTACTGAATTTATTTTCTACTTTTTATTTTTATTTTTTGTTTTTTTATTTTCTTTATTATTTTTTTTATTTTTTTGAATAAATTTATCATACCAGTAATTTCTCATACTAGAAATTTTATCATACTAGAATTTTTATTTTTATCATACTAGAACTTTTATCATACTAGAATTTTATCATATCATAATTTTATCATACCAGAAATTACATACAGGAAATTTACATGCCGGAAATTTACATGCCGGAAATTTACATACCAAAAATTTTGATACCATAAATTTTGATACCATAAATTTTGATACCATAAATTTCATATGTAAAATATCAAATCTCAGTTCAATATGCTGTTGTCACATTTTTCATACCAAAAACTAATCAACACATACAGAGTGGAAAATTAACCAAATATTCAATCAACAATGACATAAGCAAAACCCCATATCTTACGTACCAGAATATTTCTGGTATGTGAATACACCCCTCTTCAAAGAGATCCGCAAGAACAATGAAATATCCGAAAGAATCTCCTAATACAAAATGTGAGTACATCCCTCTTCAACTTTCAATTATTAACAGTTTACTTGAAAGACCAATCTGATACCATCCCGGGTGTCCACAACAACTAGAATACAAGAACTGAAGTATCCGGTATCAATAACCCTATGACGTGTACATACCGGACATGTAAATATGTTAGTCTTCATACAAACCCAACCTTGGTTTATTCCACTAATTGAGGCAAACCGGCCTACGATAATAACAGTTTGAATTGGAGAGCCGGGTCCAAACTCAGCCTCATCAACATACTTCCACAACCTCCAATGCTCCTCCTCGGATCTCTAAAACCCTAATTGCTCTGACACCTAGTGAAGTTCAGCGTCAATTAATTTTAAAAAGAAGTCTAACATATGGAATAGTGTAGCAAAAACAAAAGCAAAAGCTAGACGTCCCAATACCTTATCGAGAGCAAGGTTGAAATTAAAATTTGACAGAATGAGCTTATTGGGACAAAGTTCAGCTCCTTCCAGTTCAATCCTCGAGTGTAATTCGCCATCCAGACGTTGCAATTCCACATAAGGCAAGTCCAGAGATCGGAATCGGTATAGGAGTCGTACTCCTCGTCGCCAAATTTGGGTGGCCGAGGTTGCCGGACAATGAGAAATTCATCATCGTTGAGCTGATTTCTACATATAACGGTCAACTTGTAAGCAGACATCCCAGGTTGGGTTTGTACGAAGATTTAACATATTTACCGCTAGAGACGACTCAGGTGATGTCGGCAGTATAACCGACCCAGCCGCACCTTCATCCCTTCGCATGCCTCTCAATCTCTCCCTCGTCGCTGGACAGCAACCCACACTCCCCATCTCTCCCGGATCTTCTCCTTATCCCCACCTCTGTTTTCTGCAACCACCAACAACCTCAATCTCTCCTTCGTCAACTCACTTCACCCTATTCTTCTCGACGTTCGATCTCGATCTTGATCTCCTCCGAGCTTTTCTCCCAGTCGACCGCCTTGCTTCCTCCTCAGTCAAAGCCGGAGGAAGCCGTCGGAGGATCCGCCAACCCTGCCTCCTCCTTCCTACCGCCATCCCCTACTTTACCCCTCTCAGCCACCATCAATCGGCAGTGGCTGTTGTGGATATGAATAGTAATACCAACAAGAAGAGGAGAAGCACGGAAGAATGGTGCGAGAGATGGACGAGAGAAATGAGAAGAAGCGGCAGAGAAGAGAAAACTAGAAAGAAAGAGTAACCCTAGTAACCTACTATTTGACGGTAAAAAAAATTTGGGGTACATTAACCTAATGAGAAAATAAAAAAGCGTACTTACTAAATATTAAACTTAAAACAGCCTACTTACCAAATTTTCCTCTTTTTATTTCTAACCCATTAAAGAATTATGGGCTATATTTTATTGGAATTTAATTATATTTTTCATCCCATACCAATTTTAATTTCTTTTAGAATAAAATTAAGTCTTCTATTTAGAGAAGTTTAAAGATCTTATCTTATTAGAAAATAAATCATATTTTTGTTAAGAAGATCTAATCTTTTTAGAAGATTGATCGTATTTTATTTCCTTACAAATAGATCTTATCTTATTATAAGATAGTTTATTTTAGTTAGTTTAAGAAGATCTAATCTTCCTAGAAGATCTAATCTTCGTAGAAGATCTAATCTTCGTAGAAGATTAATCTTATTTTATTAGTTTGATTAGTGATAGTTCTTATCCTTCTAGATGGAAGGCGGGCTTTTTCTACCCATACCTATCAACGTAGGATTATGTTGACACCATCCACTCCTATAAATAGGGAGGATGTGCTTCATCATTTTGATCCAAAAATGTATACTGTTATTGAAAAACACATTGTGTTATCCCCTTGTGGTGTCTACCGTTGTCTTCACGGAGTGAAGAGCAAACCTGAGTAAGAGATGTCTTACTTGCCTCGCTTGGACATGTTTGAGTGTGTTATACTTGCCAACGGCATAAACAAGGTGTTTCAACTAGCTACAAGTAAACCTCTAGGTGCTCTAGGATCTTTGTACGCCTATTGTGTGTGGGGTAGCGGGAGGAGTTCTACAAGGCTTCGTCGGTTGTGTGTTACTATCCATCGTGTTGTAGTGTGCCTCCAAGTTGTTTCTTAGGGTTCAATCTTGATCTATATTTCCCTTATTTTATTTGTGTCACTTTTGTTTCTCTTTTATTGCCCTTACCTGGTAAGTCTTGGAAAAGGTAAGTCTTATGCAGCAATCCTAGCACGCTCAATCCAATAGAGGTTTTTTCACCTCTACATACCTAGAATTCATCATCATTTATACGTAAGAGCGAAATTATCGGGTAAGTCCCATTCCTCACTTAGTTTGATAACATTAGGTCACCCTAAGCTAGATTCAACTCAATAAACACTAGGATTTAAACAGTCTAACATCCTAACATACGGATTCATCAAATTATGGGCAATAGAGGACAAATCCCGGCTGGCTCATGAGAACCTCGGCCGAGATTTCATGAAGAACAGGCTGAGATTTCATCTGAGCTAGGTTTTGGGCAACCAAATCATCCTAAACTAACATGCAAATCCATTCTATCATCATCCAAGCCATAACCATCTATCCATCATCCGAGAATCACCACTATTTAGCCTACAACATGCATTTCTAGATCAACAATCATCATACAAGCACACATGCAATCCATGGAAAGAAAATGAGATTAAATGGGATATAAAGCAAATGATACTTAGTTGATTAAGTATTCAAAACAAGTCTTACAACACTCCAATGATATCTCCAAGTTAGATTTTTACGATGCTCCCCGGAAACGGTGCTAAAAACTTATTCGCTCCAAAAGGAGCACACAAAAGTCTTAAATTTATAACCCGCAATAAATCTCCTAATCTGCCTAGCGAACCCACAGTGTATGGGTCATTTTGTAGGAAGGTTAGTATTCTGAGATTGAACACAAAGACTAAGGTGAAATCAAATCATTCAAGTGATCATGAGTAGTGCAAACCTAGACTAAGAAGAGAGAAAGAAATAAATAAATGAAAATCATGATATTTTTGGTTGAGTTTTGTGGTGATCAATCAAAGATCAAGATCATGCAAGATTATCAAGTAAACAAGCAACACAAACACAAGATATGTGATCAATATAAGAAAAGCGGTTTCTAGAGATCAAGATATCTAGTTATGGCATTGGACTCAAACTTCTAAACATTAAAGACAAGGTTGTGGTTGTTTGGGAAAGGGTGTTTCTCCTATGAGAACAATTACGGGGGAGGTCTCATGTTCCACTAATCCCGCACCAAGGTTCCTATTACCGGGTAAGTCTCAAGGAACTAAGGTAGGGAATTCTACACAAACCGGTTCACTACCCAAGGGTCTAAACCATCCTTATCGGGTAAGTCTCGGAATAGGTTAGTCTTATGCAGCAATCCTAACACACTCAATCCAATAGAGGTTTTTACACCTCTACTACCTAGAATTCAACATCATCTATAACTAAGAGCGGAAATTACCGGGTAAGTCTCATTCTTCACTTAGTTTGCTAACATTAGGTCACCCTAAGCTAGATTCAACTCAACAAACACTAGGATTTAAACAATCTAACATCCTAACATACAGATTCATCAAATTACGGGCAATAGAGAATAAATCTCGGGTGGATCATAAGAATCTCGGCTGAGATACATGAAGAACATGCCGAGATTTCCCTCGAGCTAGGTTATGGGAAACCGAAACATCCTAAATAACATGCAAGTCCATCCTATTATCATCCAAGCCATAACCATCAATCCGTCACCCTAGAATCACCACTACTTAGCCTACAATGTGCATTTCTAGGTCAACAATCATCATACAAGAACACATGCATTCCATGGAAAGAAGATGAGATAAAATGGGATAAAAGAAAATGATAATTAGTTGATTAAGTGTTCAAAACAAGTCTTACAACACTCCAATGGTAGCTCTAAGTCAGTTTCTTGCAATGATCCCACAAATTTCTCACTAAAATCACTCAAATCTCACTATCTAGATCTAAGGTTGATGTGTTCTTCCCATCAAATGAGAGTGTTTTTCTCTTTTCTTCCAAAAGACTCTATGGAATCATGGATATATATGGACAAAGTTGCAAGTTGCACCATGTTCGCTCGAAAATGTGCGTCACTAAGTCTTAAAATTTATAAAACTGAAATCAAAGCAAAGCGAACCCGCAGTGTACGGATCGGCGTAATAAAGCAAGAATTCCAGAGTATCGAACTTAGGGATTTGGGAGGAAAAAATTCAGCTTATAAATTACCAGGCAATCAAAAAGCTTTTATAAGATAATTGGGAAACAACGATTCTAAAGATTCAGGTATCCAATTGTGGCAATCGATTCAAGATATTCTAAAGGTATAACGACAGAGTCGGGATTGCAAAGGCATATATAAGGTAGGGAATTGTACGGTGAAGTTCCAAACCCATATGTCTCACCCAAAGGCTCTCTCTATAAAGGTTGTTGAGGCTGCAGTATAGAAAGGATCAAAGGATAAGAATTACTTTCAAATACCCATGCCCAAACCCAAGGGAATCAAAGATAAGCCAAAATGGTTAAGGTTGTGACACTCGAAGCCAGAGTAGAGGATGTTGAGTCTCACTACTACCTAGAAAAGGTAAGCCAAGGCTAGGTTAAAGCAAACCTTTAACTTTGGATAAAAGCAAAGGACGTACGAAAGAGGAAACCACGGCCAGATCTTGAGCAACCACGGCCGTGGAACTCAAGAACAGGCCGTGGAAAGCCTCGACGACGAGGTTTCTTGCAACTCTCAAGGTCCAATCTATTTTTGTTCAATCTATCATCATCTATACTACAACTATCAACCCTTCACCTTAGAATCGCTTAAGGGTTTTTAGCTAACAATCATCATCATCAAATCAATAATCAAGTTAAAAAGAGAAAAAAGGTAAAACCTCGAAAACTCAATAATATCCAAACAATCAATCTCAAAATAAACCAAAGTGTGTTTGTGTTCCAATGAAAATAGAATCAAAGAACAGAAAACCTCACAAAAATCTCTAGGAACAATGAAGAACGGAATGTCAATCCGTCTTCAAAAGGAATCCTAAGACCTTCTCCAAGTACGCAATCTCAAAATGCGTCCTTCTCCAAATCTTCCTTGTACACAATAAGATCTTCCGAAATCTCTCCATTTAATGTCTCGAAATGTCGCTAGATGCAAGATGTCCGTTTTCCTCCTCTAGCCTTCTTATAGGGGAAAAATAGGGTTACGAAAGCCCAATAACCGCTGCTGACGTGGCAAATATGACACGTGGCAACCGTTATAGAAACCACGGCCAAGTACAAACTTCCACGCCCGTGGAATGAGCCGTGGAACCTCTTTGTTGCTCTCGACCTTGTTTTCCATGACCACAATACATAAACCACGGCCGTGGTTCTTCATGTTTGGCCCTGGAAACTCCAATTTCTTTGTAAAAGCCTTTGTTTCGTAAAGCTCTCTAATCATGTTCCTTCCTTAGCTTCTCCAATGCATCTTCATAATGACTAGCATGGTCAAATACTCCTTATCACTCCATATATGCTCCTTTCGAAGCCTTTATTCACCTAAAAACACAACAAAACTTGTGTAGATCTCTATACCAACATAATAGGTGAATGTGCTCATAAATGCTTCAAACTTATATCCATATACACAAAAGAAGGGGAAAAACAACCAAAACAAGTGCCTAAAATAAGGTCATATTTCATGCGGAAGTCGTATTCGCACGGTTCAGGATTTCATTATTGCACGACTCATTCGCAAAGCGTGACCTTGAACTCACGTTCACGCTTTGCGAATGAGTGAAAAGGTCACGCATTCGCAATGTGTGACCTTTTCTGCCCTAAAAGCGCTTACGGGATGAGATCCCGTAAGCGCTTTCATTCAAAAAAAACGAAAGCAGTGACGGAGAAGACGATTCGAGCCCAATCCACCATTACACACAAAATCAAGCAATGGATAAAGACGGTAACGAAGGAAGGTCGTTTCAAAAGCGGAAACACGACCCGAGAGAGGTATTGTTTGATTTTTGTTCGGTTTTTGCTCGGTTTTTGCTCGGTTTTCGTTTTTCACTTTTCGGTTCGTAATTGAGCATGAAATGGACATGAATAGGTTAGATTGTTGTTGAATTAGTTAGTATGAGGTTTAGTGTAGTGTTGATTGCAAAAAACGGCCTCGATTTGCTTCGACAGTCCGCCATTGAAGGCGGACTGTCGAAGATGATGAACAGTGCTCCACGGTCACGCATTGCGAAACCGTGGAGCCACTGTTATGTTTAATGCATTGGAATGCATTCCAATGTATTTAGTTAATTTAAAATTAATTAATTTAATTAAAGAATATTAAATATAAATTAAAATATAATTTATAATAATTTGAATTAATTAATTTAATTTATTTGAATTAAATATAAATTACTTTATCCTAATTAATTTTAATGAAATGATATATAATATGAATTTATAATAATTAATATTAAATAATCTTAATTAATATTTATTAATTCAAATAAAATGGAATAAAAACATATTTAATTAATTTAATTGTAATATATTAAATATATTAAATTAGTTTATCCATTTTAATTTAAAATAAAATGGATTAAAAATACATAAAATAAAATGGATTAAAAATATATTAAATTAAAATCTCTACCTTTACTATTTAGTTAATTTTATTAATGTAATTATAATTTATTTAATCTCTTTTAGTTTCATTTAAATTCAATTCAAATGAAAGTAAAGGAAACTACATAAATGAAAATTAATTAAATTGGCCTATAATATCAAATATAAATATTACAGGTCATGCAGAGACATAGACGGAGGCGTCCTACGGCCTCGACTCGTAGAGATGGACTCGTCACCACCAGAGCTACGATGGAGAGGAGGACCCAGGTAGCTGGTTCGGCTGCCGACACACCACCACCACACCAGCCACAGAGACCATGCATCTCAAATGCTTCTCCGGTTCTCCCTCGGGAGGTTCTTCCACCACCGACATACGGATCTGACTCGGATCAGGATGTGGTCGGTCCTTCTGTACAGCCAGGGGAGATAGATCCCACAGGTGGCGAGCGTGTTGATACTACTACTGATGAGCAGGTTGAGCCACCTACTGATATTACTGCTAACGAGCACATAGAGACAACTACAGATATTCCTGCTGAGGAGCAGGTAGAGCCATCAGTTGGTGATCATACCAAGCAGCGAGAGTTTGACTTTGAT
This sequence comes from Fagopyrum esculentum, assembly GCA_033239045.1. NCBI lineage: Eukaryota > Viridiplantae > Streptophyta > Magnoliopsida > Caryophyllales > Polygonaceae > Fagopyrum > Fagopyrum esculentum. The sequence goes on along the minus strand of BSUD01000005.1, from coordinate 22,959,428 downwards.
GCTCCAGCTGCAAGAGTTTGACCTTGATCCTATAGTGCCGCCACAGGAGCCATTTGTACCGGCTGATCGAGGCCGTGTAGTTGCTGATACAAGGGCACCATTGATCAGCGATGTGCTCACTTGCTACGCCGGACACCGTACTCGCGGTGTCTGGATGGAAGAGGTAGATAACTAATCATAATTATAACACATTATGTTACAAAAACTAAATTAATAAAATGTTTAATTGAATATTCGTTGTGTTATGAAGGAGGATTACAGGAGGCCGATGACAGCTTTACGGTGGATAGAGCACATTCAGACGCTTAGTAGATGGATTTCAGACGCAGATAGAGCCGACCCCACTTCCTGGTTTGCTTTTGCATCTCAGAGTGGACTTATGGGTTTGCTAGACGTCTCGTTTGTTGGAGTTGATCACGCCCTCATGCATGCATTCGTGGAGCGCTGGCATCCAGAGACTAGCAGCTTCCATCTACCTTGGGGTGAGAAGACCATCACCCTGCACGATGTAGCCGTCATCCTAGGCATTAGGATTTATGGAGAGGCCATGGTCACACCTATGCTGGCACGAGAGAGGGTTAGGTGGCTGAGTGACACATTTCATATATCAGAGGTGGAGGCTAGGAGTCACCAGACAGCTCTACCAGTTGACTTGCTGAGGACTGCGTATAATGCCATTCGGCGCGACCCAGCTATCCCAGCTGAGGAGGTGGCTTTTGTATTTCTTCTTTTCTTTCTAAGGTCATCCTTGTTCGTCAATAAATCGACAAACAAGATTCGACCTTGGTTGATAGACTTGGTGCGTGACCATGGCCGGACTGAAGACTATGCTTGGGGCACCAGCGTGTTAGCGTACTTGTACTCGCACGTATGACTACCACTCTACTTCAATAACTAATAACTTCATATTGTTACTGTTATGATAAATGACAAATCTAGACTTTACCTACAGTATGTTGGGCGATGCCTCACGACTGAAGGTGAAGACGATAGGAGGATGTACATCACTGCTACAGGTAAGAACATTTATTGTAATTAATCACTTTAGATAAGAACTTTCATTTGTTATTCTTATTAATAATATCTTTCATTTATTTTAATATTTACAGTTTTGGATCTACGCCCACTTCCCGTCCTTGGGTTGTTCTGCGGCAGAGGATCCAGGACGTCATGGATCGGCCATATGGGCTTCTAGACTCTCTGTCTCGAGGACACCAGCACCCACTCTTGAGAGGCTGAGATCCTTGCGCTCACAGTTAGATCAGATGAGAGCGGAGGACATCAAGTTCATGTCATATAGCGATAGAGTGTTAGATTTTGAGGGCGAGTTTGTTGTTTCGACGTACTGAGGGACAATCCAGATAGGAGATATCATCGAGGCATACATGCCAGATCGTGTCCTCCGACAGTTTGGTTACATTCAGACGATCCCACTTCAGAGGATTGTCCCTTATTTGGAGCAGCGCCCCGCTTCTGGCAGTAGGGGGTATAGGGTGAGATTTCATGGCGCAGATGATCGTTGGGCTGCTAGACACGAGGAGGCAAAAAGATTTGCGCTTCAGGGTCAGACTAGGGCCCCTTTACCATGGACAGTATCTCAGAACTACATGTCCTGGTTTAGCGAGCGGTGCCATCCATTTCTCCTTCCTAGGTCGGCTATACAGTCTCCACCGGTAGATCGTCCTCCTCCGGTCCCTGTTTAAGATACTCGGGTATGTGTTGGTATATTTACCTTTAAAGTTTTAAAGTTTTATACTTTACCTTTAGCGCTGACAACTTTATTTTCCAATGCAGAGGCTACACATTATTCAGGCCCACCTACGGGATATTATTAGTCGTGGCTCAGTGACTATGGAGGACATACATGCGATGTACGACGAGTCCGTTGGCCAGGACGTTCATATAGCACCATCTCAGGTCAGGGTGACACAGCCGAGACGAGATTGATGTACTTTACCTTTTGTTGACCCACGCTACCTTTTGTTGTATGGAGGACATACATGTGATGTACTATACCTTTTGTTGTATATATTACATTTTATATGTTGCAATGTTATGTGCTTTACCTTTTACATTGTTTTTAAAGTTCTTCAATAATCTCGCTTATTATAAAACAAACATCCATGAACCACATATAACCTTGAAACACATTTAACCTAAGAAGAAACACAAGTTTTATAGTACTCCGCATGAATTACATATAAAACAAGTTTTATAGTACTCCGCATGAATTACATATAAAACAAACATCCATGAACCAAATGAAACCTTGAAACACATATAAGCTATCACTCTGAATAAGATACGAGATTGACTATCACTTGTCTAGGACACTCTTTGCGCCGGAGGTCGTCGAACATCTTGAATCTATCACGGAAGTTTGCATCCCATCCATCAACGCTAGAATCATGTCCACGCCTCCATGGAAGGGTCAAAGGTGGTAATGGAGAGTCTGGTTTAAGCCAAACCTAACAAAAGATGATTGACAAATGAAAAAGTGATTACCTTTTTTTGTCATTCTTGAATAAAAGTAACATGATATATGAGATATAAAAGGTGCATAAAGAAAACATACGGCTACAAAGTGATTGCCATTGACCCACGCTATTGCACGAATCTCTGTTGGGTGTTCTTGGTTCTCAACCTTTGCAACAATTGGTAAACATGTATCGGGGGTTGAGCCAAGTATAACAACTGCACACCGGTAATATGTCGCTGCTACCGTTGCAATAAGTGGACACTTCATCCAATTCTCCGGCCCACAAGATATAGGATCAGTCCACCAAGTGGCCTCGATAACTTCATCAACCGTCCATTGTACCGCCGACTATTGACAAAAAAAACAATTATTAGTGAAATTTATCATTTTATCAACAAAATATACTAAATCAAAGAAAAGGATGAAGGGTTTATCAACAAAAAAAATACTCACACGTGCATACAAGTCCTTTCTCATCAACAACTCTGTAGCCATTTCGCTTCTAACAATTAAGTAATCTTCTTCCGAGTATCCCGAAACCACGGCAAGAGATCTAAATCCACAATGCCCATCTCCTTTAACATCATAGGCTGAAAGGATGAAGAGTTTCATGAACTTTTGCATCTGATCACCCTTGAACCGATAGTTCTTAGAACGTCTGGTGGTGCTTTTCTTACCACGTGGCTCAGCCTCCTCAACTTTAACTTCAACTTTGTCCTCTTCAGGCTCGGGCTCCTCCACTTTAACTTCCACATGTTGTCTTGCTTTAGGTGGACGACCTCGAGGACGTGGACGTGCCGATCTAGAACCATGTTCAAACCAACTTGGTTCTCTCCTTGTTGAAAGAATGTCGTACTTTGGTGGTCTTCCTTTAGTTCTGACTTTCTGCTCTAGTACTCTCAACGTTGAATTGCCCGGACTTGTAATATCTTCATATGATGAAGCCATCCGCTCAAGCACATCTCTCGGAAGCAAATTCTTGTCCAATCGCTCCCTAAAGTCATTGAGTGACTCCATGTATGGATCAATATGGACAACCTCATCTTCATGCGTCGGATTCAATTTTTCCCATCGTACTTGCTTCCAATAAGGGTGAATCTGATCCAAACGTATTAGCTTCCGATGCCTAATAGCAATACAGAACTCGTGCGCACAAGGCAACCCATGAGCTTCCCTCCAATATGAATCCTTACATGTTGTCAAGCTCCTAATTTGCTTTGTCTTCTCGTAGATCTCCAACAACTCCAAGAAGCACTCGTTGCTTACTTTGTTTCGGAGCAAATCAAATATAGGCACACGCACAGCCAACAACATCCTCTCACGTGACATCTCTATTGACGCTTGAATCTTATCAATCTGATCATTTACCATCAAGTCAATGTTCTCCATCACCAACTGAAATCCTTGAACGGTAGAACGCAATGTACCCTTCAACAATGAGTGTGCGGACTCACACCTAACAACCAATATCAATTCAATAAATTAATCTCCAACAATTATTAGAAAACAAGTGTAAACAATATAGAAATAAGTTCTTACGCATTCGTTGTCCTCGTGCCAAAATGTAGATGCAAGTCGCACCAATATCGAACAATTGCTTCCTTGTAGGGGATTAGCCATGTAGTTTCCAAATACTCCATCAACCTCGGATACGCTTGCCAATGCACTTTCATTTCACCCAAATGCCGCTCGTAACTCTCAGGAGATCTAGATTCAATAAGAGCATGGTAGTGTGATGCAAAAACAGCTTGTAATTCCTTTGACCGTGTCACCGCCCATGATCTATATGGGATGTTGCACTTTATATGAAAGGTGCAAATCATGTGCTTCACATCCGGAAAAACAACACCGAGTGCACTTATGAGTCCTAGCTCTCTGTCAGTCACAATCACCCCCGGTGTAACATTTCCGCACACATGTCGGAGTCTCCGTAATGCCCACTCGTAGTGATTGGCGTTTTCTTTGGCCATGAAAACAAATGCTATTGCAAACGTCAACCTCGTACTAGTGATACCGACAATCTCTAACAACGGCATCTTGTACCTATATAGGATATATTAAGAGTTTACATTATATTAAACTAAAAGTGCATGAAAAATTAAAAAATCATAATAACATGTATATTAAAACTTACTCGTTCGTCTTGTACGTCGTGTCCATTACGATGACATAAGGAAATAGGTTGAGGAGATGTCTTGAATCCGGATGCATGATGAAAAAATCTGAAATTTCTTCCGATTCCGAGCATCTTCTCACATTTACGTAATAACGACGCTGCTCTAACATATGTAGTGCATGTTGGAGAGGACTCCGTCCTTCGGCTTGTAGCTTCCTAATCTTCATTCCAGCATTGTATATTTGTTCGATTGTGCTGACGTTGTATGGATCATCTAACTTTATTGACTTCAATATATTTCTCGGCTTGAAACCCGACCCAAGCTCACGTCCCACCTTCCGAAATTGTTTCTCCGTCAATCTGCCAGCATATGTGTGTCCCTTCAACTGCTCGGGAAGTGTATGATTGTGCACTTCATTTATAACATGCAACGTCCACTTCTCAGCCTCGCTTTGTACGCCCTCGAGCTCAAAACAACATCCGTTCTTCTTCGATTTCTGTGCTCGGCTAGAAGATGACTCGGTATCAGGATCCACATCTTTCTTCTCACGAGGGGCTCCAAAACGTTCGCATGTCAAACGAAACGTAACGAACCCCCAAGAATTTCTCCACGACCTACTAGTAACCAACACCATGTTCATAGTTCCTCCCATGAATTTCAAACATTTGCGAATAATCACTCCCTTCGTCACGAGAATAATTCGGAAGATCCTAGTTCACATAGAAAAAAAACTATAAAATTTCTAGTTTTCGGTTTACTAATTTTCAAATAATAAAAACACGAATTATAATAAATGTTTCTAACATTAATTGCAACTATATCTAACTTAAACATACATTATATACAACAATTCTAGTTTTTCTATATTTTCGGTTATAAAGTACTTACCTCGAAATGTCGAAGAAACTCGTCTGGATCACTAAATTTTGTATCGTCGAACGGAATCATCACTTCATCATCCTCGTGTGTTGACATTCTCGCGGTTGTTGTCCAGAAGATGTTGTGTTGTTTTTTCGAAGATGTTGTGAGCGTTTTTCACCTCTTCTATTACTATCTATATATAACCAAAGGAAATCAATAACGTTTAAATTACAACGGTCACTTTTACAACGTTCGAATTACAACGGTCAGATTACAACGTTTGAATCTCAACGGTCAAAAATCCACGTAGACGCGATGAGTGACCTTCACGGTCACGCATCGCGTAACCGTTAACTTTTCACGGTTACGCGATGCGTGACCGTGAAGGTCACTCATCGCGTCTACGTGGTGCGTATACGAAATCGAGCGCCGTGCCCTTAATATCCCCCTATTTCATGCTATCACACCACCAAACCAACACTCCACCAAGGGAAAGCAAAGGTAGAGGCTTGCAAGATCGTGACAAGTATTGAAGCTTCCAAAACAGGAATCTCGGGCCAAATCTCGGCCGAGATACCTGAGTTGGGCCAAGATTTCACCAATTCCAGCTTGGATCATCAATAAACCATGAGTTGGTGCAAAGCCTTGCACCAACTAAGGTTCTTGTCTTCTTCTTTCCCCCCAAGCTTGCTTCCTTTAAGACCTCGAATATGAGCCTCCACGAGGCTTGATCCTCGAGTATGTCAATAATGTCCAAAAGATCGCTGAAATACCTGAAAAACCGACAAAAGCTCGTGAAGACATCTTTTCTACCAATATAACTCGATTAAGCATATATGTAACGAATGAATGTCAAATCATGCATAAACAAGGGGGAAAACTACCTAAATGAATGCCTAATCTAACGTCATAAATCATGTCATCAAATGTATTAGTGTTCCTTGGGATTGCTCGTGATGATTGTCGAGTGTCAAATGTAACACTTTTTACACCTTGTTTTCATGCATATCATACCCTCTTTAACATCCCATATATATCTATGCATACGGAAATCATCCACTTTATGTATTTCGGTATCTACCTTGGATTTTATGTGTTTCAAGCGTTTAAGTGATCAAATTGTGTCTAGATTTCATCCTCCATGAAGTCAAAGCTGAAGAGAAGACCTTATATGATTGATTAAATACAATACGAAGTCTGCAAGATTAGTTTCAAAGTTGAAGAATCGAGATTAGAGCATTGGAGCAGGCTAAATGGTATGGTTAGATGGTCGTAGGGTTGCCGTTTGGGTCGTGACATCGGTATTGGAAGCCCAGTTTGAGGCCTAACCCAAGAGTTCCATTACAACCTACCAAAATGGTAGCTACATGGCTACTAGACGGCCATAGGGTAGCCATATGACAACCGTTTGGCTTCCAGTTATGGTTTCGCGGCGAGAAGTTTTCAAATCTCCGATTTTATCTTTGGAAAGCATATATTTTGTTAAACCCTAGACTCTGATTTCTCCCCTATATAAGCATACCCCCAGCCTTAGGGTTGGATACGTTGATTCCTCCTAAATTCAGTAGTCTTCTAATTCCTCCGTATTCTAGCCGTCATGATAGTTGTTAGTTTGCCTTGTAGGTTCACCCTGCTGGATCCAAAAGATTGTAAATTTTGTCTTTCATGATTTAATATGTTGTTTTTACTTTATATTTTATCATGCTTGACTAAACTTCCTCTTGATCTAAGAATTGGATGGTCCCTATAATGGTTTAATTGATTGTTTGCATATATCTTTATGAATTGAGATTTTGATATTGCTTCTTTTCAAAGAGCTCTATTTCTACCTTTTAATTACCTTCAAAAGAAGTGGTGTTTTTAACTGGTTTAGATAAAACAAGTTAAGGGCCAAAGAAGTTTGTTTTATTGGATTTAATAGCTTGATTTGATAATACTAGTCTATCAAAGCTTTGATGATTTCTAATCATCGTAGAAAGTTCCGGTCTTTGAACCTTTTTAAACCTTTTTTTATATGTTTTATCTAAACATCGTAGAAAGTTGCTTCGGGGATGATTGAGGAGGATTTGAGCATTTATCCGAACACTATCTGCGATTGGATCTGAAACTTGATACTCAACCTAAAATTAAAATTTTCCTTTGGAAAGTTTCCAAAAATAGAATCCCAACAAAAGCAATGGAAAAGTTTCCAAAAACGGAATCCCAAAACTTGGGTTTTATAAGCTTAACTTTGATGGATTAAAACTCGATTCAGGCGTAACATCCATTGATTTTGTGATTCAAACTCACAATGGAAAAGTTGTGAGCCTCGACCCTCAAAACAATAACTCCAACTTGGTCATAAAAGCTTAAGTTTTTGCTCCTAAATTAGGCTTACAAGAGGTCTTAGATTTCATATCGAAATTGAGGGTGATAATCAATGTGTGACCAAGGCACTCTAGGGTTTGTGGAGTTGTCCGCGGGATGTCGAGAGGATTATATCCGGCTCCATACTGGATCTTCGTTTCTTTGATCAAGTCCAAATATTGCATGTTTTCAGAGAAATCAATTGTGTTGCTAACCGATTAACCCACCTGAAAATCTCGACCCCCAATATCAATTTTTTCAAAGATCCCGAACTTTGTGTTCTCATCCGTCAATATGTTTTAAATTGGTCTACCTCCTACCGAACCGCTTTTTGTTATTAAAAAAATAGCCTAACCCTCTTAAAGGACTCCATAAATGGTCCTTTGAATTTAGTTAATTATTTTTTGAACGGGAAATCTTGACTTAATTGAGTCCAATAATACTTAGCTTTCAACATTCAAATTTGTCTATAATAATCAAGAATATATGTTATACATGGAGCTAGGAAGATCTGCAGAGAACGAGTACATTCAAGGGATCATATAAGTAAACAAGAAGCTAGCTAGTTATATATATAGGATTTCATGACTTCATACTCTACAATCAAACATTAAACCCTTACAAAATAAATCAAGTAGATTTATGCACAAAAGATCATCATGGAGTGTAGAGAGAAGGCCCACACTTGCATTTCCACCCTTCCGGAAAGTAGTTTGTATATTGCAGCTTGAAACCTCCATTAATGGTGGGAACTTGTATTGCTTCACAAGGATTGCATCCATAGCACTTCCTCTCACAATTTGGAGGTGTTGAACCAATCTTCATCATCTCTTTGTACGCTTCTTCCATTTCTTTGTAAACTAAATATACAAATAAAAAAATGTCAAGAAAAACAAATTCCTTTTTTTTCCTTCTAATTATCTTGTGTAAGAACACTAGAGAGACTAACCTGGAGGAGGACTTGGTGGCAAAACCCTAGTTGCTCCACAAACCCAAATCATGATTTGCAGGAAAACTAACAATGAACAACAAAACAAGCTTCTTCGAATTCTCATTGCTTTAGATGATCAACTGATTATGATTGTGGGCCTTGTGGCTATGATTAGGGTTTGAGAAATTGCTGCGGAATGCAAATATATATATATATAAAGAGCAACCTCAAAAAGCTCCCATTTCCCAAAGAAAAAGATCAGAATTTTCTTGGGTTTCTCTTCTTTACTCTTCCAACCTCCATTGGTCTTCTTCTTCAGAGCAGCCTGATCATCAATTGCTTCAGCCACAAGTGATTATATTTCACTCTTTTCTATTGCTGATCACTGCTCAGGCTATTCTAACTAGCACTAGTTTGCAGTGTTTCTTGACAACTCACAATCTTTATCTTTAGCCACAAGGCAAAGAGGGTAATGCTCAATCTGAAGCCTGGAGGAGTATTTTACACAAAATCACCCTTGAAATAGCCCATATTGCGTAAAACAGCCCATATGAAAGTTTTAGGGAAAATAGTAGCCCGGTTGAAGTGTGATTTTGTGTAATTTATTGAAAGAAATGGTTTTTGAAAATAAAAATAAAAAAAAGTTTGGTGTCTTTTAATGATATAGGGTATAGTGGCCTGTGAACTTTTTGTGTCTGAGGTCTGATAGTTCTCTTCCTAAATAAGGAAGGAAAAGATACACTGCCAGAAAACCCAACATTTATTGGAAACAGATATACACCTGCAAAGTAGCAAAGGTGACTTAAATGGAGTTTGTTAATAAAACAATTAATGATCGTTGTTGTGTGTGGTTGTGTGATTAGTACAATGAGAAAAGGCTACTTCTTACTCTACCAAATAGAGATGTAAGTATTCACACGATTAATTTAGAATTCTAAATTTAACTGAACATGAACGTATCAAACCCTAAATTGCTCGACTTCTTTGAAAATCATAATATATGGAAGAGAGTGATCTGGGCCGTTGGTCTGTGTAATTTGGCAGTGATAGCTGCCGTCCGTTTATGCAATCATATATGAAGACTTGGTTTGATTATGTTTGTTCTGCCATGGAAGATGCAGGAAATCTTCAAGTGATCCTAATTTGATAAATGAAATTTATGTCATTTTCTGGGGGTTGCTTTCTAAATGCGTGATTTGTAAGTTGTCTATTTGGGGATTGTTAATTTTATTTGGGGAATAAAAACATTTGGGAAATTGTCCTATTGTGGTTTTTGACTTTTGTGTATACTTTGGAGCTCTCAACTACAAGTCTATAACTCACACTACCTTTTTATATGTGAAATTTGATTAGTAAAATATATTACACGTGTTTTTTGTATGTTTGGCAACACTGCATATTACATAAATTAACTCAAAAGTATTGGATTTGCTGATGTTTAAATAGCTTAATTGGTTTTATGCAAACAACGACGCAGTTAATGCAAGCAAATCACGAGTGGGATTTCCGGCAGATTGAGAGTGCTACAGGTGTCAAACGGGGTCATCGGATCGGGGTCATCGGATCAGGTTTGGGTCAGGACACAACAAGTCCGGGTTGATACGGGTCGGGAAAAAAAAATGGTTTGGTTAATAATCGGTTTGTTTAGGGTCGTGTTGGTTTGGGCTGGATATCGATTGTTCGTATTAAACGGGTTATCGTGTAACCTCGGTTCCCGGGACATAACTAGTCGGTTTAGTTCGGTTCTTGGTAGCGGTGTCAAGCGGGGCCGACGGGTCGGTTCGGGTAGGCCACAACAGGCTCAGTTTCAAACGGGTTGGGTCGAAACCGTCTTTTTTATATAGCGGTTTCTGTCGGGTCGGCTTGGATCGGGTATCAATTGTTCAGGTTCTTCGGGTCAAAACAATATCTCTTTTTGGGGGTTTGTTTCGGGTCGGGTCGGTTTAGATTGGGTATCGATTGTTCGGATTAATACCGATTATCAAATAGCTTCGGTTCTTGGATGATAATTTAGTTCGGTTCTCGGGTCATTCGGGTTAGGTTACTTTGGTTTTTAATGGCTTCGGGTAGATGTGTCAATTGGGGCGGGTCAATCGGGTTTGAGTCAGATCAAGTTATGTTCAGGTTGGGTCGAAAATCGGGTCGGGTTGCCTAACATCTTGATTTGGGTCGGTTTTGAACTTTGGGTCTGACAATTTGTAACAAACTACATAAACTACCTCTTATTTACTCTTTTTGTTCACTTAACCACATCTTACATTTTCATTTTCATTTAACACAATTTTTTATAATACGTTAACAATTAACCACCTTATTAGTATTTCATCTAGACTAATAGACTATCCAGTTTTTCATCCTAATTTAATGGGTCCACCAAAAAGTTATTAATTACTTTAAGATACGAATTATAAATATGGATAATTAATTTGGGATACGGATTAATAAACGGAGTCCTATAAATTCCTTTCGAATGTGTGAACATCACTAACAAATTAATCCTTATTTTTGGTTAATTAATTTGATTATGATCAATAACCCGGCATATCGTTAATTTTATTTTATATTAATCAACTTTTATTTTCTTAAACTAGTGGAAAACATAATATAAATTATTTGACACTTTATTCGAATATAACTACTTATTACTTGTCACCGAATCGGATAATAATCCGTGGATATTTGGTTGATTTGTTGGATCCAAATTCTAAAATATGGTATGTGAAAACGATTTTAGTCGGATCGGATAATTATCCACAAATATTTGGGTGATTTGTTTGATTAGAATGATTTTAACCTGATCTGTTTGATTCAAAATGACTTTGACCGGATCTGGATATTCAAGTGTTCCGTTTGATCCAAATATCTAATGTGACTGATCCATTTGATTCATATATATTGTTTTCTATTTTGTTTGTTATAAAATATAAAATAAAATATATCATAGTCAGTTAGTCACATAATTTAATCCAAATGAAAGTGAAAAATATATAGGTGGTACAAGTTTTTAAAATAAACTTATTTTAAGACTTTAACACATATCATATTCACTAACACGGTAAAAAAAAAGTTAATACTTAAAAAACGTCATCATATATACTTATACAGTTATGCTATGTATTATGTAATATGTATACTTCAATACTTGTATAGAAAATCGGAAATAACGTTGGAAAGTACTTTTAATAAGTAATTAGTAAGACATAAGTTAAAATCAAAAGTTATTTTAATGAGTTAAAATCATCATTACCTTATATTTATCGTGTCGGGGTTGAAGAATGTCATTATAGACTTATAATTATAGTATGGACTATGTAATATGTATTTATGTGTATACAGACAATATAGTAAATCAAAACCTTATCTTTACAATGTTTATTCTTAAAAACTATAGTATGAATTATGTATTTATGTGAAAATGAGTTTAGTCGGATTGGATAATTGTTTGCAAATATTTCGGTGATTTGGATATCCGACTTATGGTATGGATTATGTAATATGTCATTATAGACTTATAGTATGGATTATGCCATTATATACTTATCGGGTTGCTTCGGGTCGGGTTACTTTAGGGCGGGCTACTTTGGGCTATCGGGTCACTCGGGTCGGGTTACTTTGGGCTATAGGGTTACTTCGGGTCGGGATATTCGGGCAATCAGGTCATTCGGGGAGGTTTACTTCGGGTCATTTCTTACTTCGTGTGAAATCGGTTCAAGCGGGTCGATTCCGAGTTTTCTCTTTTTCATAATTTTCGGGGTCAGCTTGGATCTGGATTCACCGGGTCGATTTCACGGGTCGTGTCAACTTTTGACATCTCTAGTAAGTACTTCTCGTGCGCAACACCCATTCTTATGAACAAAGCCTCGGATTTTTTAGGGTCTCATTATAAAAAAAATGGATAGTTAAATATCAATGTATTAATATCCCAGTTGATAAAGCAGATAATTGTTACGTTTAGTTTGGTCTCAAGGCCCAAATCTTGGAAAAATACCCGCAGAAACGCATACGAACTCGCAAACCTACAATGAAGTTAATATTGTTCCATATGACTCAAATCGATATCCCGGGATGAACTTTCCTCCTCTCGTTTTCATGTTTTTCTCTCTTGACAAATCGATATCGTGGCGGAGGCCTTTCTTAGGATTTTAAAGTGACGGAGGCGGAGCGCACTCGCCATTCACTTAGGAGTCGCACTCTCAATACACGTTGAAAAGTTCACGTGCTTATTCTAATCACACGTTAGTTTCTAGCACTAATATAGTAGCATACCTTGTATGAGACTGGTGCTCATTTGAGATTAATGGCATGCAAAGTGAAGTTGATAAATTGATGTTGCATGTTATAAGTGGGGTGCACAACCATACACTTCCCGAGCAGTTAAAGGGATACACATATGCTAGCCGATTGAAGCGGAAACAGTGACGGAAGGTGGGACGTGAACTTGGGTCGGGTTTCAAGCCTAAGAATATTTTGAAATCACTACAATTGGATGACCCCCACATCAATACCACCATAACACAAGTATATAGTGATGCATTGACAATTAGGATGCTACAAGTTGAAGGACGATGTCCACTCCAACAAGAACTCCACACTAGAGCAATGTCATTACTATGTCAACGTGAGGAGATGTCCGGAGTCAGATAAAGTTTCATATTTTTCATCATGCATCCAAATTCAAGGCATCTCCTCAACTTAATTCCTTACGTCATCATAATGAACACAACATACAAGACGAACGAGTAAGTTTTAATATACATTCCTTTTACTAGTCTTTATATATTAAATTGCACGTTTGCTTTCGAGTCCAACAATACCAGAGTTTTGATTTTGTGCTCTCTATAGGTATAAGATGTCGCTATTAGAGATTGTCGGTATCACTAGCACGAGGTTTATGTTCGCAATAGCATTTGTTTTCATGGCTAAGGAAAACTCGAATCACTAGCTACGAGTAGGCATTAGGGAGACTCCAACATGTGTGCGGAAATGTTACATTAGGGTTGATTGTGACAGATAGAGAGCTTGGACTTATAAGTGCACTAAGAGTCATTTTCCCGGATGTGAAACACATGATTTGCACATTTCATGTGAAATGCAACATTCAGCATAGATCTTGGGCGGTGACACGATCAAAGGAAGCACAACCAGAATTTGCATCACACTACCATGCTCTGTTTGAATCCAAATCTTCAGCTAGTTAGGAGAGGCGTTTGGATGAGATGAAAGTGCATTGGAAAAGTTATCCGAGGTTGAGGAAGTATCTGAAAACTACATGACTAATCTCATACAAGGAGACAATTGTTCAATCAGGGCTGGCCCTTGAGATTGTTGTGCCCCTGGCAATATTAATTCTAGGTACCCTTAGTTATTAAAATTATCAAAGAAAATTGGTTTAAACTCCATACAAATCCGTTTTACGCGCGTTTGCAAAATCAATCCATATTGTTTCAAAAATAGTACAAAATGAATCCATATCGATTGCAAGTTGAAAATTGGTCCTAATCACAATAAAAGAATAAAAAAATAAAGTAGAAAAATATTAGACATGAGATTGAAATATATAAGAAGAGAAAGTCTCTAGAGTATTGATCTAAGAGAAGGTCAATTGAAAATAGAGAAAATTAAAAACACCATAGTCCTAGGTTTGTATATAAGTTGCAGTTTTGAAAAATATAAGCCATTTATACCTCTTTTTTATTTAAATCCGATGCGACTTGAAAATTATAAATGGGGTCCAACTACTTTAGACTTTTTCGGATTATGTCGAGATAGTTTTTTTTAGATGAATAACATATTTTATTTTATTCCTTCGAAGTATCAACAAATATTAACTTATGAATGATAGAATTAAATATTTTAAAACATTATAAAATTTAGGGGCCTAATTCAAAAACTGGAAAACGTTGGACATAAACTAGAAAAAAAATCTAAATTGTACTAAAACATACTAATTTTTATTATTTGGTGCCCTATTATACTTAGGGATGTCAATTTCATCCGAACCCGACGGATAACCGATAACCCGATCCATAATAAAAGGGTGAAAACCCGACATGAAGCGGGTGAAAGCGGATGGCAGATGAAGCGGGTGATGGATCTGGTCGGATTCGGATGGACCTTTCATCCACCCATCACCCGATCCATCATCCATCCACCCATGCGACTCGTTTCACCCGCTTAAACCCGTTATAAATTTATTGATTATTTACTTGTTTAGTGATCTTTAGTTCCCTTTTGATTTATAAATTGGTGATTTACTTATTGTTTAGCAAAATTTGTATATTTGTTCATTTCTTATTATGATCTTATTGTATGTTATGTATTGCTAAATTTTTCTATTTTTCAAGAACTTAAACTTATAACACTTCTTGTAATATTTCCACTTAGATGATTTGTGTTGACTTTATATTTATCATGTTTTTTTATGGATAAGACTTTTTCGAATTAAATTTATTTTCATTATTATTAATTTTCCGCAATTCGAATCCAAGTTTAATATCGATTTAATGAAAATGCGTAGAACACCCAAATATCACCCGATCCACCCGCTTCATCCGTTGGATGCGGGTGGATCGGATGTGGGTGGTGGGTTTGGCGGGTGGCGGGTCGGGTGGGGTGGATGAGATTTTCTCGCGGGTCGGGTGGCGGACAAGGTCATCCACCCACCACCCGATCCATTGCCATCCCTAATTATACTTGGGACCCTAGGCTGGACCTCACAAGGCCCAACACCAGGGCCGACCCTGTATTCGATCATGGTGCGCCTTGCATCTTCATTTTGGCACAAGGGCAACAAACGCGTAAGAACTTAATCCTTTCCTTTTTATAAATTTTCTAATTCTGAAACTACAATAGTATATTGAATTGATAGTGGTTTTTAGATGTGAGTCCGCTCACTCTTTGTTGAAGACTACGTTGCGTCCGAGCGTGCAAGAATTTCAGTTGGTGATGGTGAATAGTGGTACCACGGATCCGGAACCCGTGACCGTGGTGTCACTGTTCATCTTCTTTACGAATCTGTCATCAATGACATATTCAAGCTTCGTTCTTCTTCAATTTTTCTTCGATTTCAAACCCATTATAACGTAATATACTCAATAACCTAAACATACTTCAATCAAGCAAACAAACACAATATCATCCACAATTACGATTCTGAAAACGAAAACCAAAAACCTAACGTTTACCTCGCTCGGAGTATGTTTCCGCTTTTGGAACGGTCGTCCTCCGTCATCACCTTAATCCATGTTTGATTTCGAGTCGGAAATTCTGGGATTTGCTTCGGATTGATTCTCGTCGATTAATCTCCTCGTCTTCCTCTCGCGTGTGCTTTGTTCGAGTGAAGAAGAGCTTGTGACGGCTACGGGCTCTAGCTGCGTGAAGTAGGGTTCAGAAACTTCACAAATCCAAAACCCGTCACTATCACGGTTACGGGTTCCGAATTCGTGAACTTTTATGTCATGGATACGGAATCAGTAACCGTGGCGGTTACAGGTTAAGGATCCGTCTTGTATTTGTGAATTTCATCGCCGTACGTTTACGACTCCCGTTTAGTTTTAACATCGGATAGAAGTAAATAAACACTACTGTATCATCTTTGTTGGCATCGGAGTTGGAGAGAAAAAAAAGGAAGCAAAAGGCTGAAGAAGAAGGGAACAGAAAGAGCTGTAACCCTAATGAAATGACATTCTATTACACTATATGAAGCTCAAAGTTTTGCTGAAAATGGCAAAGCTTTTTGCAGCTTCTGCTTCCTTCTGATTGAATACCACAAAGAGAATGACTAATCACTATTGGTATCAGGAAGAGAGCAGAAGAAATGATATATGTATAATTGGTCAAAACCCATTAGAAATTACGGTGGGATTTGTTCTATTAACCTTTGATGTTGACTAATTAGTTAAAGACTGTTTTGTTATGAAAATCTGCTCATGCCTCGTGGTGGGCTTCCAAGCTCTTCTGACTGATTTGATCATTCACTGTCTCGCTCTTCATTTGAATTTGATTGGCATGTCGAAAAGCTCAACGAGGTTCCCCATCTGCGACTTCGACTTTGGGGATAGAATAGACGCCACCAACGTGGCAATATGGGGGCGGATATGAGAAAATACCCAAATTTTGTGCTATGAATCCATTTATTTGAGATTTGTACTAATGATGTTAGTTTTAGATTTGTTCACTTCACTAAGTATATGAGTATATCTTGTTGTTCATTTAAAATTAAACTTATGTCGATTCTAATGAGTTAAACATAAAATGTTAAAGGTTGTCTTGATTGATTTGGATAATTACCCTAAATTGTGGAGATATCTTGTAGAAGTCTCCATTTAATGAAAAGTCATTGAAGGCTGCAAATTTCGATCTCGTTTCATCTTTATAGCAGCGAGATTACATTCAAAAATACCAACTCGTCCCGATAAAAGATATTAGACGGGTCACTATATTGTCACATCTCATTCATATATATATATATATATATATATATATATATATATATATATATATATATATATATATATATATATATATATATATATATATATATATATATATTAGTTCAAGTGAGGAGAGGTCTTGTAGATAGGAATTAGGAGGGTTGTAAGCCATTTGATGGATTTAAATCAAGGGTTCACACACGCTCATTATTAATGGTATTTTTGTAAATTGACTTAAAATCTGGACAATACCCTTACGTTCAAAAATAGTCATCAGTGTTCATACTTTTATTTGTCATTGTTCATGTGTTTATACATCGGTGTTCATAGTGTTTTATTCATCAAAGTGTTATGTTCATTTATTCTTTTTTGTTCATTTTATGATGCATAAATGTTCATTTACAATATATAACTACAAAAAAATAAAAAACTCTTCACAAAAAGTTAAAAGATGATCATAATATCTTATGTAAGTGTAAAAGTTATAGATAAGTAATTGGTGTTCATACTTTTATACGTCATTGTTCATGTGTTTATTCATCGGTGTTCATACTTTTTATGTCGTTGTTCCTATTAAAATTATAAACAATTTTCCTAGAAGGCATTTTGTTGAACAGTTTGCGTGCACGCTAAAAAGAGCATATAGATTGTTCAATTGGAGCTATTAGACCAACTCAAAACATATGTATATACATGTATCTTCTCAATCAAACTTATCAAATACAAAAATGATTCATATAAATTTGATTTCGAAAACAAACATCAATCATAATGAAACCTAAACCTTAAGAATGGAAACCTAAACAGTGAGTAGAAATTCGAAGAAACAATACTTGAATCGTTTTGTATTCTCTTTGATTTCACAATTTTTTATGTAATCGATCTTTGAATATTATAAACAGGATTTTGAAGAAAAGTATAATTTTCAAAAAAATGAACATCATATTATAAACACCATAACTGTAAAAAAAATGAATACATACTTGTAAATAAATGAACATCATATTTTATTAACACGATTTGAAATAATAGTATAATTTTCAAAAAAAATCCGAAAAAAATGTTTTACAAAAATACAAAAATGAACAATTAATGTAAAAAATGAACAATTAGTGTTGGGAAAAAAAATGAACATTTATTGATAAAATATGAACAACGACTCTCTTAAAAATGAACACATACTTATAAAAACATGAACACCAATTTTTTTTTACAAAAAGAAAATATGGAAGGAAAAAAAAAACGGTGACATGGCATGCCACGTGTCATCACCCCGGCTCTCCTCATTCCTATCTGCAAGGGTCCTCCTCACCGGAACCAGACCCTATATATATATATATATATATATATATATATATATATATAAAGGAATTGTGTCCTTTAATTTAATGTGCAATGACTAAACTTGGAATAGGGTAATTAACGGATATAATTCAATCCGATTATTTTAGGAGTCGTAGTGCTTTGCTAGAAGCCAACTACGATTAATGGGCTTAAACGAGTTAAACTCATACCTATTATAAACGGGTTCTATGCGCTCACACACTTTGAGTTGACGGACTAGATCAACGGGAATGATGGTTGAATATTAATATATATATATATATATATATATATATATATATATATATATATATATATATATATATATATATATATATATATGAAGGAATTGTGTCCTTTAATTTAATGTGCAATGACTAAACTTGGAATAGGGCAATTAACGGAGATAATTCATTCCGATTATTTTAGGAGTCGTAGTGCTTTGCTAGAAGCCAACTACGATTAATGGACTTAAACGAGTTAAACTCATACCTATTATAAACGGGTTCTATGCGCTCACACACTTTGAGTTGACGGACTAGATCAACGGGAATGATGGTTGAATATTAATATATATATATATATATATATATATATATATATATATATATATATATATATATATATATATATATATATATATAAATATATATATATTGTATATTATTAATATATCCATATTATTTATTTGTGAAATAATTAATTAGTGGATATTAATTAGGGTAGTTACACATTTTGTAACTCCCTCCTCCTAATTAGTAAGAAAGATCCCTCCTTCTAATAAGTAAGAAAGATATCTCCTCACTTTGAATCTAATGAATATAGAGAGAAAAAGAGAGAGCAAAAGAAAAATAAAAAAAAGTCAATAGTTGGTTTTGTTTTGTTTTAGAGGGTTGGCTACCATCTTCATCCGAAGCAATTCGATTGCACACTTTGCTATCTTCGTTCTAGCAGTCGAAACCAAAGGCGATCTTGATCGGGCTCGTGTGGACCAACTAGAGGAGCAACACGTGGGGCTCTCATCTCTTTCGTTCCTTCTCGATCAGATCCGGTTCACGCATCAACATGTATTTCCTATGAACAATCATTTGTTTCCTATCAATTGTGCTAGCTTGTAGATCCTACGATTAGATGTTTACATATGATGTGAAATTCCGGTTAAAGCATCTAATAAACCTACAATTGGTATCAGAGTGATCTTGCATAGATTGATAGGATCAATGATTTGATGCGGATCTTGATTTAAATTGGTGGTGAATTTTATATGGATAAATATGTGAAATTGAAATGGAGATTTTGATGAATTGAGACATGAAATTGTATGAATTGATATAGAAATTGGATACCACCGAATCGAGTCAGATTCGATCCGATTAGGTGATGGAAAGGCAACAAAATTGACCGAACCGGTGGATGATTGCAGTATGTATATGTGGCCAGATCTCAATATATATTTGATATTAAATTTCTGCCGCAAAATATTTGCCATAAAATTTTGGCTAGGTCACAAAATATTTGATATAATATATTTGCCGGTGATTTGAGATTTTGCCTATAAAATTAAGATGGATAATATTATGATGTTGTTTATTTTAATTGTTTCCTAAAAGTTAGGAAATTCCACTTAAGATTAAATATTTGATATTATATCTTTTTCATTCAATTTAATCCAATTATTACATTTTAATGGTTAATATTGATTAATACCATATAAGGATTTAATTTTAAATTGAGATATATTATTATGCTTGTTTTATATTATGATATATTGCTTGCATAAGGTGACTAGTATGACCCATAAATACGATCTGTGTATCGTTATGTTTTTCTTGTACACGATTTGCACATCGTTTGTTTTGTTGTAATTTAATTTGTGCAATTAGAGTAATTCAAAGCTGTAATACAAGAAGAAGTACAAGACATAAGAAGGTCAAGGATGGAGATCCATGAAGGATACAAGATGAAGTGATTATGAAGATTAGATCTTTATTTTTTGCATCGTAGGGGTCATGCTAGGATCACAATTATTGCGTTTTGAATGCTTTATTTTAAGTTTTTATATTGTTTTTATTTATAACATTTTTTCACTTATAAATAAAAGACAAATAAAAAGACTTAAGTTCCAAAGGTAAATTGGGGCAATGCCTTTCCATATCATAACCCATTAAGTTTTGAATTTTGGTTGGATGGGCTTCACAAAAGTGAGGGTGTTCTTCCATAATCTTGGACTGAGTGAGGGTGAATCTATACGGGGGTTCATAAACCTTGATATGGTAGTACCTAACGAGATACCAAAAGGCAAAGTTTTGGATCTTGAGGCATGAGATGATTTCTGCATTGGATGTGGATTATCAACCAAGAATTATAAGGAGTTATAATTAGTAATTGTTACTTACCCTGAACACATAGGACTTAAGGCAGTGCAAAAGTACGTTGAGTCTTGTGTGGGATGAGATCTTGAAATATTTTATTCAAAGGGACGACAACAACTGAATAAAATGTGCTTTTGCTTATTTTAAATTGTTTAAATATAAGTATTTACAATTTCAAACATATGCTGATTTGTATGTCATTTATATTCTGTAGATAATATCGAACGATAATTTGAAATTCTCTCTGCGCTCAATTGTTGAGAAAAACAAGCTCAATGGAACGAACTTCCTTGATTGGGAAAGGAATCTGAGAATTATTCTCAGGTCCGAGGGACGTGAGGACGTCCTAGCTACCCCTATCCCTTCTGTGACCGACACCTCATCAGATGAGGAGAAGGCAACATAAACTCGGGTGAGGTCTGAGGCATTACCTGTAACTTGCCTCATGCTTGCTGCAATGGAGCCTGATTTGCAAAAGAGGTTTGAGCATTCTGATGCTTATACTATCATAACTGAACTGAAAACGTTGTTTCAGGATCAGGCAAGGATAGAGCGATATGAGACTCACAAAGCTATACTTGATAGCAAGCTTGAGAGGAACCAGTGAGTCCTCATGTGATTAGCTTGACTGGGCTTTTTAAGAGGATGGAAAATATGGGGACCCCATATGACCAAGAGTTGGCCACTGATATTGTTCTTAGATCCTTGCATGATGGTTTTGCAACATTCAAAATGCAATACCATATGAATGGTCTGAAGCATGATATGAATGAGCTCCATGGCATGCTTCAAAATGCCGAGGGCAATATTATTGATGACAAAAAGAAGGAAGTTCTGAATATCAACAAAGGGAAGGGTTTTAAGAAGGTGGCTAAGAGTAAGAGCAATTACCAAGGGAAAGGCAAGCAAGTTGCCAAACCTAAGGGTGGTGAGAAGCCAAATGTGGTTGTTGATCATGATTGTTTTTACTGCAAGACCAAGGGACACTGGAAGAGGAACTGTCCCAAGTACCTAGAAGACAAGAAGAATGGAACTTTAAGTTCCGACACTTCAGGTATTTATGTTATTGAAATAATGACAACATATATTCTCACATTAAAATATCATCCCATTTGGGTATTAGATACCGCTTGTGGTGCTCACATTATTTCTTATGTGCAGGAACTAAGAAATATAAGGCGAGTGAAGAAGGAGGAGATAGACCTGCGCGTTGGAAATGGAGCAAGTGTTGTTGCACTTACCGTGGGAGATTTTAGTCTGTCTTTACCTTATAGTTTAGTATTAGAACTGAATAATTGTTATTTTGTTCCATGCATTACCAAGAACCTTATTTCGGTTGCATTATTACATTCTGAGGGATTTGATTTTAGCATTAAAGATGGATTTATGTCTATTTTTAGAAACAATATTTTTTATGCTAGTGCACCAATGAGTAATGGACTTTTTGTGTTGGATCTCAAATCGGATGTATATAATATAAATAACAAAAGGCAAAAACCAAATAGTTTGAGTGAGGCCTACCTATGGCATTGTCGATTGGGTCATATTAGTGTAAATCGCATGAAGAAGCTCCATAAAGATGGACTTCTAAAAGACATGGATTATGAATTCATTAATACATGTGAATCATGTCTAATGGGCAAAATGACAAGGTCACCTTTCAAAGGAACCAATGAAAGGGCTACTGAATTGTTGGGCATAATACATACTGATGTATGTGGGCCAATGACCACAAAAGCTAGAGGTGGCTACAAATACTTCATTACGTTTACTGATGACATGAGTAGATATGAATATATTTACTTAATGTCACATAAATCAGAATCCTTTGAAAAGTTCAAGGAATTCTAGAATGAAGTAGAGACTCAAAGTGGCAAGAAAATAAAAGCACTTCGATCTGATCGTAGTGGTGAGTACTTGAGCCACGAGTTTGATCATCATTTGAAAAACTGTGGGATAGTAACACAGTTGTCTACCCCAGGAACACCACATCTTAATGATGTGTCTGAAAGGAGAAACAGGACCTTGTTAGACATGGTCCGATCAATGATGAGTTTTGTTGATCTTCCGGTATCCTTTTGGGGATATGCCCTCAATACCGCTGTACTTACATTAAACAGGACTCCGTCAAGAACTGTAGACAAAACTCCATACGAGATATGGATTGGAAAGGTTCCAAAGTTGTTGTTTATGAAAATATGGGGATGTGAAGCTTATGTAAAACGTTTATAAACAGAGAAGCTTGCCCCAAAATCAGATAAATGCTTTTTTATAGGGTATCTGTTAGCTCCAAACGGTGTGTGCAAGCTTTAAATTTATAACACTAGACGTAAGCTTAAAACAAGGATGCGAACCCGCAGTGTACGGGTCAATCGTAGTAAAAGCAAGGAATTCCAGGGGTCGATCACAGGGACTTAGTGAAACAAAGTCGATAACGGTAAGCTTCGTAAATCCTAACCACAAGAGCAATTAACACAATCAAAGATGAATAAGAAGTCAATAAAGCAAACATGCAATTCTAGGGATTAAAACGTCTAGTTGTGGTTCCAACTCAAGATCTAAAGATAAGCGGACAAAGCTGAGGTTTTGCATGGGGAAGGTGTTACTAAAGTGGAATAGATCACCGGGTAAGTCTCACTACTCACTAATCCAAAACCGTAACTCCTATCACCGGGTAAGTCTCAAGGAATCAAGATAAAGAACTATAACCTCAAACTAACACACCATCTAAGGGAATAGAATCAACCTTTACCGGGTAAGTCTCAGGCTAACTCACAAAGATGGGATGGAAGCACACTCAAACCCCAATAAAGGATAAACCTTTATTACCTACACTTATGATCGTTGGTACACAAACTAAGGAATTACCGGGTAAGTCTCATCCTAAGCTTGCATTGAACCAGGAAAGGTATAATAAGAATAGGATTTGGCAAACTCTAACACTTAACTCTCCGTTTAGGATCGGATAAGTCACCTCGGTCAGCCGAATTCCACCCCGGCCGAGATGTTCATCAACTGAACGAGATGCTTAGGGTTAAGGTTAAAGACTCGAACTTTCAGGGTCCTACTGGAATCTAAGATTATTCTATCATTGTTTTTCCCACAACCTTCAGCCAATCACCCTAGAATCACACAAAGAAATTAGCCACTCATTATCATCATGAAAGTATAAATCAAATATATGGGAAGAAGGTGAATATTTGAACAAGAAGAATTTAATGAAAAGACTTCAATAACTGAATCAAATATCACAACAAAAAGCGTTCCTTGGATATAAATCCAACAAGAGAAGACAACAAGGAAGGGAATCAAAGATAATCTTACAAAACCCTCCAAAAGCTATAAAAGCTAATATCTTCAATCTTCATTCAACCTTCAAAAAGGTTCTTCAAATCTCCCAACTGGAGTATGACTGCTGTGTGTAAACGGATCTGCGGTATAGCACGATCTTGGATTTGTGGAAATCCAACCCTTTTTATAGGAAAATAACCCTCCAAAGATAAGATATCTTAGAAAGATCTCTTCCCATAAAAATAGGTAAAATATATGATCTATAATATCTTCTTCCTTCCAGGAGCCAAGCCCAAAAATATAAGATCTTCTTTTTAAATTTAAAAGATCCAGCCAAGAATAAAATATTCTCGCCGCGTCCTTGGTATTCGCCTCGGTCGAGTCGGCTTCTCTGGATCACCTCGGTCGAGATGAATCTGTAGTCAACCGAGGTGAGTCACAACTGAATGTGAAATCTCTCAAAACTGGTCCAAAGTGAATCTTTAATCCATGGCTATGCTTCCTGGATGGTTCCTTATGTTCCTGAATATACCCCCAATGACTCCATAGTTCCTTTTGCTCCTTTTCGATGTAAAACGCGTCATTTTACCTACGATTACAACAAAACTAGGTGTAGACCTCGATTCTCGCAAAGGTAGATGAAATGGTAATATAATCACATAATATACATACAAACCTGCAGATTATGAAAGATAAAACGTCCAAACAAACCCCAAAATATAGACTATAATTCATGCTATCAAAATACCCCATACTTAGCCCTTGTTTGTCCCCAAGCAAGTTCCGCATATAGAAGACAAGATAGAATGGATTATAAGTCATGAAAATCAATGAAAAGTCTTTCAAAAACATTTTTATGGTGTGCAACAATCATAGATCACTCTAAGAGAATACTTCATGGAACTTAAAATCAAAATATGATTAAAACATTTTATAAATATAGAAAGTTGTTCATCTTTGCATAAAACCATAGAATGCATAATAAGTCATAATTATCAAAATTAATCATGTATAATCCAGTTTAAACCACTAAGTCAATCAACAAGCTCAAGGTCTCAAGGGCTTCCCAAAAGAAAGGTCAAGAAACGTGTAGTGTTAGCATGAAATATTGTGATATTTTAGGCACGTTTTCTAAGTGTATTTGATTTATATTGATAGTCTTTGATTTAGCATTGTTGCATTTGTGAGCTATTTTGCCTATATTGTCGATATGGATGTCTACACAAGCTTCATGTTGATTATAGGTGATTGAGAGCCATTTCCGAACGAAATTGAGCAAAGATGAAGTTGTTTGACATGTCCATGGATTGAGGGCATTCTTAGGAGCAAAAAGGAGTTCAACTTGGAGAATGCACGAGGCTAGGGAAGAATCACGTTCTTGCCCTAAACCACGCTCTAAAATACGGCCGTACTACATTCCACGTTCAGTTCCACGGCCGTGGAACCATGCAAGGGAAGCGTGGTTCATTCCAGTAGCTTCTACGGTCGTGGAATCATGTGTTCAAACCGTGTTGATTTCCACGCTCTAAATTACGGTCGTGGAACCTTCCACGACCGTGATCTTGGCGATCTTTTTTGCCACACTTTAAGCCATGATCTTTTAGAAGATTGGGCCGGGCCGATATTTTATCTTGCCCTATAAAAGGACGGATGAAGAGAGATTCCGTCAGCTTCGCTTACGCAGACGCACCCTACGTTTACGCTGAGAATTGCCCTAATCTTGCACTTTTGGTGGAGATTGTGATTGAGATTTCCGGATTGACGGAAGATCGAAGATTCGGAAGATTGTTCGCAAGAAGATTCCTCTTCTTGTTTAGGTTTGATTTAGAAGACGGATTGACATCCCGTTCTTCATTCTTATCTAAGATTGTGTTTGTTTGTTCTATTCCGAATCTAGTGACGATAATTGTTCTTGATTGTGACTTTGAGATTGGTTTGAAGTTTATTGAAAGTTTTCGGAAGTTTTCATCTTTCAATCTTTTAATCTTTGAATTTGATATCGATATGACTATTGTTGGCTAAAAACCCTTAACAGTTCTAAGGTGAAGGGTTGATAGTTGTGGCTTAGATGATGATAGATCGATCATAAATAGATTGGACCCTGAGAGTTAAAAAGAACGCCGACGAACCCTAAATTACGGCCTATTCTTGAGTCCACGGCCGTGGAACCTCAAGAACTAACTCTGATTTCCCTTAAGTTTACGAACCTACTTTTACTTTAATCCAAAGTTAAAGATTTGCTTTAACTTAGTTTAGGCTTGCCTTTTCTAGGTGGTAGTGAAGCCTCAACAACCTCTACCTCGATTGTGAGTGTCACAACCTTAATCGGTTTAGTTAGTCTTGATCCTTGGATTATAAGTTTGGGTATTTGCCATTAATTCTTACCTTTAGACCCTTTCTATATTGAAGCCTCAAAAACCTGTATGGAGAGTGTCTTGTAGGTGAGTCACATAAGGTTTTTGGAACTTCACCGTACGATTACCTTACATTAGCATACCTTTGCATATCTTAACTCTGTCCTTATACCATTAGTATATCTTGAATCGATTGCCACAGCTGGATCCCTGGATCTTTAGGATTGTTGTTTTCCCAATACTTGCAAAGCTTCTTATAATTAATCGCTTGATAATCTGCAATTGAATTTGTTCCCACCCAAATCCCTGAGTTCGATACTCTAGAATTCTTGCTTAACTATATCGATCCGTACACTGCGGGTTCGCTTGCTTGATTCTAGTTTTATAATTAAAGCTTATTTGCACGCACGCTAAGTGGCGAACAAGTTTTTGGCGCCGTTGCCGGGGATTTGGTTTCGGCCAAATTCGGTTGCCGGTTGTCAAGCTTGGGAGCTTGCTCTCGTTATTTGATATTTCTTTGAGTGCATGCGCAGGTCTAGGAACACCGAGGATCTCTTACCTCTTGATCAAGAGCTTGAGAAGACTCTAAGGCAAAAGCGCAAGGAAAAGAAGATGGCTGAAGAACACGAACGTGATCTTCAAGCGGAGTTGGCGGAGAAAGAAGCTCAACTCCAATGGAATGAGAATATTCGTCGGGATGAAATGGATCGTCATCAATCTCAAGTTAACGATCTAAAGGATATGATGTTCCAGATGAGGATAGAACTAAGCAACCTTAAGAATAAGGGGAGCAAGAAATCCTTAAGACGGACATCAAGATCAAGAAGAAGAAGTCATTCATCCGCCGATGATAGCGATTCTTCCATGCCACCACTAGAGGAAATTGATCCCACGATCAATGTGAATCCTTTCCATCCACGGGGAGCTGTTAATCGCCGCATTCCACCTAGGAATGCGAGGATCGAACGTGTGGATGATGAGCCAAGAACTCTTGGCCAAAGGATGGATCCAACACAACAACCACGCCGTTTGGGCGTGAATTTTGATGCTGAAGATGTACAAGGGTTTAGCTTCAACCCTCAAGTTATTACTCTTGTTCGCCAAAACCAATTTGGCGGGACAAGCGCTGAATCTCCACACCAACACTTACAAAACTTTGAGTGTATGATGGAGACAATGAGGCCGAAGAATGCTACTACCAACAACTATAAGCTCAAGCCTTTCTTCTTCTCCTTGAAGGGGAAAGCCTTTTTTTTTGGTACCAAGCTCTTCCTAGTGGGAAACTAGACACGTGGGAAGACCTTTCCGCGGAGTTCCTCACCAAATTCTTTCCTCCATCCAAAACGGCGGAACTTAGAGGTAAGATCAATGCATTTTCCATGAGATCTAACGAAAGTTTGTTTCAATCTTGGGAAAGGTTTCAGGATTTGCTTTTGGATTGCCCTCATCATGGCATATCCAAACTTGCCTTGCTGGAGATATACTATAAGGGGCTGGATGTGGAGACACAATTCAAGCTCCAATCCTTCTCATGTGGTACATTCATGGACATGAGGGAAGATGACGCTTGGGACTTCATTGAGAAGCAAGCAAGAGTCATAGAGAAGTATTCCCACCGGAAAGTGGAGGGAAATCGTGTGGAGCAAGGAGCAAAGCTCACACATGAAGCTCAAACTCAAATCTTTTCTCTCAACAATGAGATTAAAGAGTTGAAGGAAGCCATCAAGACCAACTTTCCAAAGCAACAAGGAAAGGACGTTGGCTACTTGGCCAACAACAACAATGGCGGTGATAACACAAACCGCAACAACAACAACAATAACCGGAACAACAACCGGAACAATTGGAATGGAAACAACAACAACCGGAACAACAATTGGAACAACAATAGGGGTTCAAACAACAATAATTGGCGCTCCAATCAATAAAATTCCGGTACCTCTTATCCTTCCAATTCTAATTCACTAACTCCACCCTCCTCTTCCTCTACTCCTTTGAAAAGCCAGGGGCAATCATCTAATGGAGGAAACACTTCGGGGAAGGAGAAGCCCGATCCCATGTTGGAAACGATCTTGGGAAAGCTACAAGGGTTGGAGAACCGCATCATTAAGGTTGATGATCAAATTTCTAAGGTTGATAAAGCCCAAAAGGTTTTAGAAAACCAAATGTTCAGCCATGCGGAGGAAGTTCCTAGGAATCAAGGGAAACTTCCAGGAAAGACGGAGGACAACCCTAAGGGAAGGGTTATGGCAATCACAACTAGGAGCGGAGTGACTACCACCGACCCGCAGCCTAAGTTTGTTGAAGTCCCCGTAGAGAAAGACAAAGAGAAGGGGAAGGAGAAGGAAGATGTCTACGTTCCTCCTCCGGCTTACAAACCTCCCCTACCATTCCCTCAATCTAGAGCGAGAGCGCGCCTAGATAAACAATTTGGTAAGTTTATAGAACTCATGAGCAAGCTGCATATTAATATACCCTTTATTAATGCTATTGTAGGTATGCCGGCTTATGGCAAGTTCTTGAAGGAGCTCCTCTCTAACAAGAGGAAGCTAGAAGATTTCGGTGAGGTTAAGATGAGTTCGGATTCTTCGGATCTCATCAAGACCATGAAGGAGAAAATGCCCCCAAAGCTAAAGGATCCGGGGTCGTTTTGTATTCCCATAGGAGTGGGAGATGTCACATATGACGTTTTATGTGACTTAGGAGCAAGTGTGAGCATCATACCACTTGCATTGTGCAGGAAGATCGGTTTAGGTGACCCTAAACCGGTGAAGATGACGTTGTACATGGCGGATCGATCCATCACTCGCCCCGTCGGTATTGTAGAAGACGTCCCGGTCAAGCTAGGTAAATTCTTTGTTCCCATTGATTTTGTCGTGCTTGATATTCCTGCAGATAGTCCGGTCCCGATCATACTCGGAAGACCGTTTCTTGCAACTTCCGGCTGCATAGTCGATTGCAAGAATGGTAGACTCGCTTTTGATATAGGAGAAGAGAAGGTAGAGTTCGTTCTTTCCACTCTAGTAAAGGAGCCAATCTTTGATGAGGATATATTCAATATCCAAGATGAAGAAGGGTTGTCTAGGGAGGAGGTAAGTGCTATTCTCTTCAACGATCCTTTACAAAAGGTTATCACTATGAGTCTAACAAATGCAGGGGAAGAAGAGGAGTGCAATGAGGCAATTGAAGCCTTAGAAGCACAAGAAGAGATGCATGAAGTGGAGTTTGAAAAACTCCACGATGAGGCAGAAAACGTGAGAATCCACGGCTATACACTATATTCCACGGCCGTGGATTCCACAAACAAAACCGTGTCCCACTCCAGAGAGTTATACGGTCGTGGAGAAGATGTAACAACCGTATTTCCCTTCTACGCCCTAAACCACGGCCGTGGAGGATATAGGGAACCCGTAATTTTGGCCGTGGAAAGGGGTGATCGAGACACTTCTTCAACTTCTTCTGATTCTTCTCCCACACCTTCAACATCCTTAGAAACTTCTAAGGAGACATCGGATGCTCCTCAAGGATCATTGGAAGCTCCAAAAGCGATGGAACTAAAACCACTTCCTACTCATCTAAGGTACGCTTTTCTAGGACCTAACTCTACCCTTCCGGTTATTGTTAGTTCCGATCTATGCATAGATGAACATAATCAGCTCATGATTGTCCTTAGGAAACATAGGAAAGCTCTAGGCTACACTATTGAGGACTTAGTAGGAATTAAACCCTCCCTATGTATGTATAAGATACTAATGGAGGAAGATTTTAGAACTTCAAGACAACCTCAAAGGCGGTTGAATCCGACCATGAAGGAGGTTGTCAAGAAGGAAATTCTTAAACTTCTTGATGCAGGGATCATCTACCCTATCTCCGATAGTAAGTGGGTGAGTCCGGTTCAAGTAGTTCCGAAGAAGGGAGGAATGACGGTCATCACCAACAAGAACAACGAACTCATTCCTACCCGAACCGTAACGGGATGGCGGATGTGCATAGATTACCGCAAGCTCAACAATGCAACGAGGAAGGATCACTTCCCGTTGCCATTCATTGATCAAATGCTTGAAAGGTTAGCACAACATTCACATTTTTGCTACCTTGACGGTTATAGTGGTTTCTTTCAGATCCCGATACACCCGGACGATCAGGAGAAGACCACATTCACATGCCCGTGGGGTACGTTTGCTTATAGGAGAATGCCGTTCGGGCTTTGCAACGCCCCAGCCACCTTTCAAAGGTGCATGATGACCATCTTCTCCGAATACATTGAGGAAATCATGGAGGTCTTCATGGACGACTTCTCCGTATACGGTTCCTCTTTTAACGATTGCCTTTCTAACCTTTCTCTTGTTTTACAAAGGTGTGAAGACACTAACCTAGTTCTAAATTGGGAAAAGTGTCAATTTATGGTTAAGGAAGGAATTGTATTAGGTCACTTAATCTCTAGTAGAGGGATAGAAGTAGATAAAGCTAAGATAGAGACCATAGAGAAGCTTCCTCCCCCAACTTCGGTGAAAGGGATAAGAAGTTTCCTAGGACATGCTGGATTTTATAGACGTTTCATTAAAGACTTCTCTAAAATATCAAAACCGCTCACTAATCTATTGATGAAGGATGCAGTTTTTGAGTTTTCACAGGAATGTTTGGATGCGTTTAACACAATTCGGCAAGCTCTAATTTCAGCACCTATTATCCAACCTCCGGATTGGACTCTTCCCTTTGAGGTTATGTGCGATGCTAGTGACGTAGCAATAGGAGTTGTTCTTGGACAACGAAAGGAAGGGCGAACCCATGCCATATACTATGCTAGCAAGACGCTAGATGAAGCACAGCTCAATTACGCCACTACCGAAAAAGAGTTTTTAGCCATTGTCTATGCTATTGACAAGTTTCGCTCTTATCTTGTAGGTGCAAAGGTGATTGTCTACACGGATAATGCTGCGATCCGGTACCTCCTTGCAAAGAAGGATGCGAAGCCAAGGCTGATTAGATGGATTCTTCTCCTACAAGAATTCGATCTTGAGATCCGCGACAAGAAAGGTTCAGAAAATTCTGTTGCGGATCATTTGAGTCGCCTAACACATCTAGAGGACGACCATTTACCCATCAACGACTCCTTTCCGGACGAACACCTACACATTATTGAGGAGTGCATCGATGTGATCTCCAAAGGTAACGAACCATGGTTTGCTGATTTTGTTAACTATTTGGTTTGTCAGGAGATACCGCCCGGACTATCCTACGCACAAAGAAAGAAGTTCTTTAAGGATGTCCGGGAATACTTTTGGAATGAACCTCTCCTTTTTAAGAGAGGTCCGGATGGCATTATTCGGCAATGTGTGCCGGAAGATGAGATGCAAAGTGTCATCCGCCATTGTCATTCACTACCTTGTGGAGGACACGCTAGTTCGAACAAGACTAGCGCAAAGGTATTGCAATCTGGATTCTTTTGGCCTACTTTGTTTAGAGATGTGCAATCCTTTGTTTCTTGCTGCGATGCTTGTCAAAGAACAGGTAATATCTCTAGGAGGAATGAGATGCCCCTCAACAACATCCAAGAGGTGGAGATTTTTGATGTTTGGGGAGTTGACTTCATGGGACCATTCCCATCCTCTTGTGGAAACCAATACATACTATTGGCGGTAGATTACGTTTCTAGATGGGTGGAAGCAATTGCCTCTCCCACCAATGAT
The DNA here is from genome assembly GCA_033239045.1 of Fagopyrum esculentum. Taxonomy (NCBI): domain Eukaryota; kingdom Viridiplantae; phylum Streptophyta; class Magnoliopsida; order Caryophyllales; family Polygonaceae; genus Fagopyrum; species Fagopyrum esculentum. The sequence goes on along the minus strand of BSUD01000005.1, from coordinate 22,927,232 downwards.
GCCATGGTGGTGGTCAAGTTCTTTAACAAGACCATTTTCCCACGATTTGGGACACCAAGGACTATCATTAGTGATGGAGGTTCTCACTTCATTGCCCGGCGCTTTGAAGCTCTTCTAGCTAAGTATGGGGTTACTCACAAGATCGATACCCCTTATCATCCACAAACAAGTGGACAAGTTGAGATCTCAAATAGGGAGATCAAAGGAATTCTAGAGAAAACAGTTTCAAGGACTAGGAAGAATTGGTCTTTGAAACTTGATGACGCATTGTGGGTGTACCGGACTACATATAAGACTCCCATAGGAACCACACCATACGACCTTGTGTATGGGAAGTCTTGTCACTTTCCGGTGGAGTTGGAGCACAAGGCGTTTTGGGCTATCAAGTGGTTGAATTTCAGCATGAAGGAAGCGGGAGAGAAGCGTCTCCTAGACCTTAATGAGCTGGACGAACTCCGCTTGAACGCTTATGAAAACGCTAAGATCTATAAGGAGAGAGCAAAGCGTTGGCATGATAAGCATATCATTCCAAAGGACTTCAAAGAAGGAGATCAAGTTCTCCTCTTCAATTCAAGGCTTCGTCTCTTTCCACGTAAGCTTAAATCTCGTTGGACCGGACCTTTTCTAATTAAGCGTATTTTCCCCCATGGTGCAGTTGAAGTATGGGGTGAAGCGGGCGGAAGCTTTAAGGTGAACGGCCAACGATTCAAGAAGTATACGCCGGAACTCCAAACTGAAGAGTTCGCGCCTACCGCACTCGAATAAGTGCGAGATTGGTCTAGCTACGGACCTTAAACAAAGCGCTTCTTGGGAGGCAACCCAAGGTATTGCATTTTTGTTTTATTTTCGATTCATAGTTTAGCTTAGTTTAGACGTTTTTGCTTTGTTTTGCCTTCGATTTCTTCCGGTATGTTCGTGTTTTTGGATTGAGGAACGATGGAAAATGAAAAGGGAAGGGTAATGTTGAAGAAAGGTGACGAAACTTGGACTTTGGAGCTTTACAGACAGTTCCACGGCCTAAACCACGGTCGTGACAGCTACAGTGACCGTAATTTCCAAAAGCCTTTGAAAAATCACCAAAACCACGGTTTCGTACAATTCCACGGCCGTGGAACACCCCGACAGACCGTTATTTTCAATATTTTGCCTGTCACTATATAAACCACGTTCTTCACCAAAACACCTCACAAAAACCCCTTTCCACGACCCAAAACGCCGAATCCACGCCCCTCCTCCCAAATCTTCGTTCGTTAATCTTTTTCAACGATTCTTCTTCCCAAATTGAAGCAAATTCGACCACCAACAAGATCCAAGCGACGAATCGAGCGGAAATTCACCAAGGAACGCACAATTCGGATTTTAAAATCCGAAACTTAGGTTTTTCCACTCTTCTTGATCTTTGTCAATTTGGTTCGTTTTTGTTAGAAATTTTAGGAAGAACTGATTGAAATTGGAAGGAATTTGACTAGGGCTGCCTGATTGTTGAGTTTGAGAGTTGTTTGCTGAGATTTGCGAAAAAACCAGACGAATCACGGTCACTGACAGAACCACGACCGTGGAATCCTCAAGAACAGCCCGTAATTTTGAACAGTAATGGACTTTGTGAGGAGAGTTTCAGGGAGGATTAAGGAGAAAAAGAATGACCAAAACAAGAAAAGGAAGGGTAATCCCTCTTCTTCTTCATCCTCTAAAGCACCACCACCTTCTTCCCCTTCACCTCCATCATCACCTTCATCACCCTCACCTCCTAGCCCTAGAGTACCGACCATTCATGAGGATCACCTCGATGCATTCGAGAGGATCCAGGAGAGGGCTGTGATTGGAACTAGGTACTTATTGTTAGAGGATCTAGCTCCTCTTAACATCATAGAGGACCTTACTTGGCTCTTGGATAGAGCCGGACTAGTTGTCTTCTCGGCTATCCGAGAAGACGCTTATGAGGAGATTACGAGGGAGGTTGTGACGTCTTTTCAGCACAACCATGTGGATAGGACCGTTTCTTTCCGTCTTATGGAAAGAAACTATGATTTTTCCATCCGTGAGTTCGGGACCTTCTTTGGGTTTCATGAGACCTTTAACGGTCGTTTTCCTAGTGGCGTTTACGCCAAGGATTTTTGGGAGGAGGTTGCTATGGTTTACGCCAGCGAGGACCGCTGGCAACCTGCTGACACCAAGGCTAAGTTGATGTACCACTTAGCCTTGAAGATTGCTCACCGTGTTCTTTCGGAGTGTCTCTTCCCTCGGACGGAGACGTCCCAAAAGATCAAGACGGATGAGCTCTTTCTGCTATATTCTATGTTGTATGGGCGCCGAGCTGAATGTGCCACCCTCTTAGCTGCTACTATGAGCAAGCTTAAGAACAAGAGGAAGGGCAACATTGGATATGGTGGGATAGTTACCCACCTTGCTAGGAGTTTGGGAGTTGATTTTTCTGCATATACCCATATACCGGCCGTTCCCTTAGGACTTCATACCTTCATGACTAGAGGTCTCATCTTCCCCACACATAGAGGTCCGCCTTATGCGGCCATGCCTTGGGAGAGCAGGATAGGTAGGGGTATTGAGTGGCTACAGGAGTATTCCATTATGGCTGGACGCCATAATTGGAAGGAGACGTTCACTGCTATGCATGCGAACAGGATTGCAGCTCCTCCATATGTCCCACCACCGCCCGTAGTTGAGGAGGAGGAGATGAGGGATCAGTTTGAGGGTGGAGGAGGAGCAGAGCAGGAGTTTGGTACGTTTCCGGATCAGCCGGATGCGGCCCCCGATGCGCCTAGACGTTCTCCACGTCCAGCTAGAGCTTCAGGCTCGTCTTCTCGCCGCGCCAGCGTGAGTGAGAGACCTACGTGGATGACTACGCCTCCTGCATGGTATGGAGCTCCACCTCCATGGTCCACAGAGAAGCCATCAGCACCAGCACCAGCAGACGCACTAGGATGGTATAGTCAGGCTCCGGGATGGTATGAGCAGATGCCGGATTAGGCTACTGGTCTTTCAGAGAGAGTGGGAGCATTGGAGATTCGAGCCGATGCTAGAGACGGACGCATGGATGATCTCGATCACATGATGAGGGACGTCTACCGCCAGTAGTTTGGGCGGCACTACGACCCCAGTTTCTCTCCATTCCCGCCTCCACCAGCGCCGCAGTGATGATGATTTGATGACCGATTGTTTTAGCCGCTCCACCGCCATTTTGTGAGTTTCTTTTTCTTTTCTTCTTTTTCTTTCTTTTATTTGAACATTAGGGACAATGTTTGTTCCAAGTATGGGGTGGGGTGTGACTAAAAGTTTGTAATAACTCTTACTCACTATGTTTGCTTCTATTCGAGACTATCTTGCATGTTCATTATATTGTTGCACGTTTCGTTATTGCATTGCATGAAAAAGAACTTGAAAAACCCATAAAAAATTGAAAAATTTTGAAAAATTTGTGCTTCTAAGGAATTGAGATGATTTCTATGATAATCGCTACTTATGAATTGAGTTTGATGACAATTGCATGCTTAAACAATTAGTGAATCGAAAAGAAATTGAATGTGTTGATTTTACCTTCTTTTTGCAAGTTTCATAATGTGATGAATGTTACCTAGATCATGTTGAGAAATTGAAGTTGAAATCACATTTTAAGTTCCTATGCTTCTTGTTGAGATGATTAAGGCAATTCGATTTTTCTTTCTTCTTTCTTTGATCATTTAGCTCCTCATTGAAATATTGACCTCCTTTACCTATCCGGGAATTTGGAGAAGTGAATGAAAAAAGGCATGTTTGATGTGGGAGGGCCATGAGGGCAACTATTTGCAATCAAAAGAATAGAAATAAATTGTAGGTTTGGGGAAGTCAATCATGACGATGAGTAACTCGGCACCATTCACATAGCCGGGTGTTTGTGTCTTGCCAAAGTCGGATTGAGCGATATTCCTAGCGGATTATGGTATGTGCGCTAAGGGTTTGAGGCATCTCATAAAAATTGAGAAACGTCAATCTCCTAGGCTTCGGTTTTTGTGCACCTCTATCCATAACTCCAAAAGTAAAGTCGAAAAATGAAAGGAAGAGAGCAAAGCTCTAAGTTGAAAGTGTGCGGAAACCGCAAGAGAAGAAGAAAGAGTAGTTGTCCACTTTCCCGGATTCATGCACCACATTCCTTAAAGTTTCCTTCCCTTTCCACATTCTAGACCTTTTTCTTTGAAAGTCCTTAAGATCAAAAGAATGTTATATGACTTGGTGATCTAAAATGAAGTTTCTTATGATTGATTTTGATAATGTTTGAAGGTTATGATGTTTGTATGGAAGTTTGATTGATTCATGATTTTTCTTTACCCTTTACTCTTTGATTAAGTGTATGAAAGTCTTATAAAAGATTGAAGCAAGATTTGAGGATGATCTATTGTTTAGAAGGCGCATTCATCCAAAAGAAGTATTGCTTTGAGAAGGTACACATATTTCATCCTAACTCTTGTTTTAAAGCTTTTTGAAAGACCTTGCTTAGGGACAAGCAAGTGGCAAGTATGGGGTTATTTGTTAGCATGAAATATTGTGATATTTTAGGCACGTTTTCTAAGTGTATTTGATTTATATTGATAGTCTTTGATTTAGCATTGTTGCATTTGTGAGCTATTTTGCCTATATTGTCGATATGGATGTCTACACAAGCTTCATGTTGATTATAGGTGATTGAGAGCCATTTCCGAACGGAATTGAGCAAAGATGAAGTTGTTTGACATGTCCATGGATTGAGGGCATTCTTAGGAGCAAAAAGGAGTTCAACTTGGAGAATGCACGAGGCTAGGGAAGAATCACGTTCTTGCCCTAAACCACGCTCTAAAATACGGCCGTACTACATTCCACGTTCAGTTCCACGGCCGTGGAACCATGCAAGGGAAGCGTGGTTCATTCCAGTAGCTTCTACGGTCGTGGAATTATGTGTTCAAACCGTGTTGATTTCCACGCTCTAAATTACGGTCGTGGAACCTTCCACGACCGTGATCTTGGCGATCTTTTTCGCCACACTTTAAGCCACGATCTTTTAGAAGATTGGGCCGGGCCGATATTTTATCTTGCCCTATAAAAGGACGGATGAAGAGAGATTCCGTCACCTTCGCTTACGCATAGACGCACCCTACGTTTACGCTGAGAATTGCCCTAATCTCGCACTTTTGGTGGAGATTGTGATTGAGATTTCCGGATTGACGGAAGATCGAAGATTCGGAAGATTGTTCGCAAGAAGATTCCTCTTCTTGTTTAGGTTTGATTTAGAAGACGGATTGACATCCCGTTCTTCATTCTTATCTAAGATTGTGTTTGTTTGTTCTATTCCGAATCTAGTGACGATATTTGTTCTTGATTGTGACTTTGAGATGGGTTTGAAGTTTATTGAAAGTTTTCGGAAGTTTTCATCTTTCAATCTTTTAATCTTTGAATTTGATATCGATATGACTATTGTTGGCTAAAAATCCTTAACAATTCTAAGGTGAAGGGTTGATAGTTGTGGCTTAGATGATGATAGATCGATCATAAACAGATTGGACCCTGAGAGTTAAAAAGAATCGCCGACGAACCCTAAATTACGGCCTGTTCTTGAGTCCACGGCCGTGGAACCTCAAGAACTAACCGTGATTTCCCTTAAGTTTACGAACCTACTTTTACTTTAATCCAAAGTTAAAGATTTGCTTTAACTTAGTTTAGGCTTGCCTTTTCTAGGTGGTAGTGAAGCCTCAACAACCTCTACCTCGATTGTGAGTGTCACAACCTTAATCGGTTTAGTTAGTCTTGATCCTTGGATTATAAGTTTGGGTATTTGCCATTAATTCTTACCTTTAGACCCTTTCTATATTGAAGCCTCAAAAACCTGTATCGAGAGTGTCTTGTAGGTGAGTCATATAAGGTTTTTGGAACTTCACCGTACGATTACCTTACATTAGCATACCTTTGCATATCTTAACTCTGTCCTTATACCATTAGTATATCTTGAATCGATCGCCACAGCTGGATTCCTGGATCTTTAGGATTGTTGTTTTCCCAATACTTGCAAAGCTTCTTATAATTAATCGCTTGATAATCTGCAATTGAATTTGTTCCCACCCAAATCCCTGAGTTCGATACTCTGGAATTCTTGCTTAACTATATCGATCCGTACACTGCGGGTTCGCTTGCTTGATTCTAGTTTTATAATTAAATCTTATTTGCACGCACGCTAAGTGGCGAACATGTAGGGTAGGGATGTATGTAAGGTAATGTGGTGCTAGAATCCGGGAAAAGGATGAACTTCACTTTCACTTTGACTTGCAACATCTTCCACCAATAAGCTTTGCTTATTTCACACTTTTTCTTTTTACTTTACTTTTTGGGATGCATGGATAGAGGTGCACAATAACCGAAGCCTAGGAAATCCGCAATCATCAATTTCTTGAGATGCATCAAACCCTTGATGCACTTACCATGACCCGTTAGGAATATCGCTCAATCCGACTTTGGCAAGACACAAACACCCGGCTATGTGAATGGTGCCGAGTTACTCATCTTCATGATTGACTTCCCCAAACCTAAAATTACTTTCTAACACTTTCACTTCCAGCCAACTTCTCAATTTTAACTTCACTTGCTTTCACCACTTCTCTTGCTTCCAAATTCCCGGATAGGTAAAGGGAGGCAAAATGTATATGAGGGGCTAAGCATGATCAAGAAGAAGAAGAGAGAAGAATGAATTGTCTTGGTCTTTCCAGGAAGAAAGTGAGAGAACTCATAATGTGGTTTCAACCTTCAAATTCAACATAATTTAGATAAAAACAAAGTATTAAACATGTCAATAATTTCAAACAAAGCATTTAGCAACTTAAACATATTATAAAACCTTTCAAACACATAAAGAATTTAAAACCAGTCAGTAAACAAGATCTTCACTGAGATCATATCCAGATAAGTAACACAAAAATAGTATTCGAAAACTCTCAGTTAACCCACCTCGGTCGAGGTGTTCTTAGGTCAACCGAGGTGAAACACCTCGTTCGCCAGAACTGCCCCGGTCGAGGTACAAAATTTTATTATTTTTTTTAAAACCATTTTTCATTCAGTTTCGACGTTTTTCTCAATCAAATAACCTGTAAGTATGCGTGCAATCTCAGATAAACATATAAATGCAAAAGTGAAGCATAAATATCAATATTTGGTCAATAGAGTCATACATCAAAGTCGAATAATACATCAAATACCCCATACTTGGGACACACTCTCCTAGTGGGTCAAAATAAGTCTAAAGATAAGAGTACTCACCGGATAATAAGCTGAACTGCATAAAAATATAATAAAGAAAATCCTGCAGCTCTCAGTAGTCACGATCCGGTGGTGGTGGTGGCATGTACGGATACTGGGTCGGGTCGAACGGATAGCCCATGATGTGCTCGAACTGGATCTGGGCCATCATGTGCTGGTAGTGCTGCCGCTCCTGCATCTCGCGGATATCCATTGACAAAGCAGCATATGAATCAATAACCTGATCCGTCAGGTCATCGATCCGTCTGTGAGCATCTGGATCCCTGTTTCGGCGTGTCCTACGCCTAGCAGGTCTCACTGGAGAAGTAGCAGGTGCAGGCTCAGTGTCCTCCTCATCCAGATCTATGACTGGAGGTGCACTCATCCCTGCAATATCTGTCCCTGTATCCATCGGGACTCCACCCTCTCTCTCATCAACTGTCTCCTCATCATCAGCCTCCTCCTCCTCAGCTGGGGCAGCTGCTGCCTCTCTATAATCCTCCATCAGTGGAGCCCAAGCGGTCTGCCAATAGTGTGGGTCATAAACAGTGAACTGGGCAGACCACCTGATCCCCTGTGGCGCAGTCAGCTCCCACGGCATAGCCACGTACGGAGTAGTCAGACCTCGGGGAACTAGAATCCGCCGAGTGATCATCTCCTGCAATCCAAGCGGCTTCGGAGCCGCCACCATCGTGCAAGCGCTGAGATCCATGTCCTGGTAGCTAGCTATATGGGTGACAAGCCCTCCGCAGCAGATGTCTCCCTTCGCCTTGGCCTTGATCTTGTGCAGATCCTCTCCCAACATCAAGCCAAAGTCCGGGAAACCCCCAGTAACCATGCAGTATAAACTGAAAAGCTCTCCTTGTCGGATCTTCTGGGGCGTCTCAGTACGCGCCAGAAGTGTCTCGCTGAATATCCGGTGGGCTAACCTAAAGGCTAGGTGGAAGATGACCTTCTCCCTGGAATCTCCAGGGCGCCATCTATCTGCATGCTCAACAACATGGGCAATCTACCCCCAAAACTCCCTAGCTACTGATCGGGATGGGAAGTCAATGGCGGTGGGCTTCGGAAAACTGAAAATATCTCTCCAATACTCGAGTGGTACTAAGAAGTTCCGGTTCATCAACCGGTACTTCACAGACTGCTCTGTGGGAAGGTAGGTGAAGGAGCTAATGAACTCTAGGGTCGACTCCAAGTAGGCTGGGGCTCGGATCTCAGTAAACCGATCCAGCCCAACTGTAGAAATCATCCTCCTAAGGTCTCCGTCGACCTGGAGGCAATCAAAAGCAGACACGTCCAGGAAACATGGTGCAATCACTGGACGGCTAGAAATACGCTCATAATCCACCCGGTGTCGCTCATGGATCACCGGGCGGTAAGGTCGGGAAGAAGAGGAAGAAGGGGAAGGTGAGGATCTATCCCTAAGGGCGAGGCGTCGCTCAGAACTCATTTTCAACTCAGCTACTGTCAGGTCACCTCGGTCGACTGACAACACTCAAGAACACCTCGGCCGAGGCACAGCTCGACTGGACCAAGGCGAAAAACTGGGTCTCAATTTCCTCAGAAAATTCAGTTCTTTTCCCCCAAAAATCACTACAATTGCTTCCTATGGGGTACTTAAGCTTTTCCTCAACAAATGCAGGGGCAACCAAAGCCCAAATCGAAGCGAAACGGAGAGATTAGGGTTTCGGTTCGTTTTACCTCGTTTCGGCCGAATCGGTTCGATTTTCTGCAGATCGGTACTTGCAACGCGATCCTCTATCCTTCAATCGTAGTTTGGAGACAGAAATCTTCGAAAACGAGCAAGAAACGAAAGAGGCGAGGTGAACTGTCGCCGCGGTCGAGGAGGGATGAAAGTTAAGAGAGAGAAAATAAATCCCCCTTTTATACCCTTTTCTGAAACTGCTGTCACCTCGGTCGAGATGGTCTCGACTGGACCGAGGTGGTACGGACCGAGGTGGTTCTTCAGAAAACCCTAGTCGCCTCAGTTGCTCAAGAATCATCTCGGTCGAGGTGCTCTGATAGCAACCGAGATGAACTCCGTCTTCTCAAATTCTCGAACTTCTGTCCTTCCGATTATGCTCCTTCCTTTAGATGTCTCCTGTTATCTGTCTAGAACGCCAAAAACAAAGCAAAGCAAAAGCAAAAACTATCTAAGCTAGACTAGAAAACGGGAAAAGAAAGCAATACCTTGGGTTGCCTCCCAAGAAGCGCTTGGTTTAAGGTCACTAGCTGGACCATGATGTGTCTCAAACGAGGTATATTGGTGCAACCTCCTCAACCGGAGTTTCCGGTTGGTACTTCTTAAGTCTATGACCGTTTACCTTGAAGCTTCTGCTAGTTTCGCCCCATATCTCAACTACACCATGAGGAAAAACATGTTTCACAACATAAGGTCCGGTCCATCTTCATTTTAACTACCTGGAAAAAGGCGGAGGCGGGAGTTGAAGAGTAGAACTAAGTCTCCTTCGTTAAGCTCCTTTGGGACGATACGCTTGTCATGCCATCTCTTCGTCCTTTCCTTATAGATTTTGGCATTCTCATAAGCGTTCAAACGCAGCTCCTCCAGCTCGTTGAGTTCCAATAGTTGCTTCTCGCCGGCCTCCTTAATGTCGAAGTTCAACCATTTGATAGCCCAATATGCTTTGTGTTCCAATTCAACGGGCAAATGGCAAGACTTCCCATATACCAAATTATAAGGGGTGGTACCTATGGGAGTCTTAAATGCGGTCCTGTACGCCCAAAGAGCATCGTCCAATTTCACGGACCAGTCCTTCCTCGTCCTAGAGACGGTCTTCTCCAAAATTGCTTTGATTTCTCTATTCGAGATCTCGACCTGTCCACTAGTTTGAGGGTGATAAGGGGTTGATACCTTGTGGGTTACCCCATACTTCGATAGAAGTGCCTTGAACTTCCGGTTGATGAAATGCGTTCCTCCATCGCTGATGATGATGCGCGGAGTTCCAAACCGTGGAAAGATGGTTCTATTTAAGAACTTCACAACCACCTTGGCGTCGTTAGTGGGAGAAGCAATGGCTTCAACCCATCTAGAGACGTAATCAACTGCAAGAAGAATGTAGAGGTTTCCTCCGGAGGATGGGAAAGGTCCCATGAAGTCAATCCCCCATACATCAAAGATTTCCACTTCTTGGATGTTGTTAAGTGGCATCTCGTTCATCCTTGATAAATTTCCTGTTCTTTGGCATGCATCACAAGAGACAACAAACGATTGTACATCCTTAAATAATGTAGGCCAAAAGAAACCGGAATGCAATACCTTAGCGCATGTTTTATCGGTGCTAGCATGTCCTCCACAAGGAAGTGAATGACAATGCCTTATAACGCTATTAACTTCATCTTCCGAAATGCATCTTCGAAGCATCCCATCCGGTCCGCGCTTGAATAGCAGCGGCTCGTCCTAGTAATAATGTCGTACTTCTTTGAAGAATCTCATCTTTTGAGAGTACGTCAATCCGGGCGGTGTTTCCTGGCAAACAAGATAATTCACAATATCAGCATACCAAGGTCCCTTATTATCAAAAAGTTGGTGGATGGAATGTCCCACCAACTGAGGATGAATGTCAAAGAAGGGAGTAAGAAGTTTATTATTCTCAGTAGTCTCAGTTGACATCATCTCGCCATCGACCTCGGTCGAGGCGCAGAGGCGTTGACCGAGATGTTCTTCAGTCGCCTCGCTCAATCCAGGAAGTGCCTCGGTCGAGGTACTGCAACTGGGACCGAAACTGGAGATCTTCGTCTCCTGGATTAGCTTCTCAGTTTTAGCTCCTGGATCCTCTTCCAATGCTTTTAAGCTCCGTATATCTGCATCACAAGAAGCATCTATACCTTCCTCCATTAAACTGAAGCTAATAACTCTTTCGAGTGGATCGTTAATAAGGATAGAGCTCACCAATTCTCTTGAATCTTCTTCATCGTAGATGTTGAAGATGTCATCAGTTAGCTGCTCCCCTTTCATGGCTGCAAGTAGTGCGAACTCCACCTCATCGCCACCAATGTTGAATTTCAACTTGGCGTTCTTGCAATCCACGTTGCAACCCGAAGTTGCTAGAAATAGCCTCCCGAGAATAATAGGAACAGGATAATATGCGGGAATGTCAAGTACAACAAAATCTATAGGTAGATAGAAGTTACCTAACTTGACAGGAACGTCCTCCAAGATGCCCACGGGATGGGTGATGGAGCGATCCGCCATATAAAGTCGAATCTTGACCGGCTTGGGCTCTCCAAGTCCGATCTTCACACATAGCTCCAGCAGGATGATGCTCACGCTGGCTCCTAGATCACAAAGGGCTTCACAAGTGACATCCCCAACTTGAATGGGAATGCAAAATGAGTCGGGATTTCTCAATTTAGGTGGCATCTTCTCCTTCATGATTTGTATGAGTTCCGAGGATTTAGATGTCATCCTAACTTCACCAAAATCTTCCAGTTTCCTTTTCTTTGAAAGGATCTCCTTTAAGAACTTCCCATAGGCGGGCATTCCTAGAATAGCATCAAGGAAAGGAATGTTAATATGCAGCTTATTCATCAAGTCAAGGAACTTACCAAAGTGCTTGTCTAGATGTGCTTTGGCCCTTGACTGGGGGAATGGAAGTGGTGGTTTGTAAGCAGGAGGTGGAACATAAACTTCAGTTTTCCCCTCCGCTTTCTGTGGCTCCACTTCGGTTGGCATCTCGGTCGAAGTGTTCTTCGACTGCACCTGGACCGAGGTGGTCTTCATCGGTACTGGCACCGACCGATGCACTGGATCTGCAGTCTTCAGTCCACTCCTCGTAGTTATGGCCATGATTTGGCCCTTAGGGTTGCTTTCCGTCTTTGCTGGAAGCTTCCCTGGATCTCTTGGCGCTTCATTCGCCGTACTTGCAAGTTGTTGTTCAAAGGCCTTTTGGGCCCTCGAAAATGAAGTCATAGAAGTCTCCATAGCACTAGGCTTGATCAAGATGGCCTCCAGAACTGCGTCTTTCTTTTCCGGCTGAGACGAACTTGATCCTTGCCCCTGGCTCTTTAATGGAGTAGAAGAAGAAGAAGGGGAGGAGAGGAAAGGGTTAGAGGAATCGTTAGAGTTGGAGTTTGAATGATTGTTATCAGAATTTTGGTTGTTCGCCCTCCAGTTGTTGCTATTGGATCCTCTATTGTTGTTGTTGTAGTTGTTATTCTGGGAACCGTTGTTGTTGTTACGGTACCCGTTGTTGTTGTTCCTTTGCCCTTGCTCTTCCTTCTTGGTTTGTGCAACCAAGAGTTCCTTCAATTGCTTCACGTCATTCTTCAAAGACGTGAGTTGATTGTTGTTGGGTGAGTTTCTTGGAAGTTAACTCTTTTAACTCCACCTTCAGCTCCTTGGTGGGTGTATTTCTCCATGTGCAAGGCTTGCTTCTCGATAAAGTCCCAAGCCTCGTCAATCGCCATGTCCATAAAGGTGCCGGCGGAGAGTAGTTGGAGATTGAACTGGGTGCTTCCGTCCAGTCCCTTGAAGTATATCTACAATAACTCTAACTTTGGAATCCCATGATGTGGGAAATCCAAAAGAATGTCCTTGAACCGCTCCCATGATTTGGACAAACTCTCCTTGTCCTTCATAATGAAAGCGTTGATCTTTCCTCTCATTTCAGCTGTCTTTGAGGGGGGAAGAATTTGGTCAAGAACTCCGTTGTCATCTCTTCCCATGTGCTGATTTTTCCTGGAGGAAGAGATTGATACCAAGTAAGAGCTCTATCTTTTAAAGAAAAGTAAAAAGGTCTTAGCTTGTAGTTGTTATTTTCAATCCTTGAAGGTCTCAAGGTTTCCATCAAGATCTCATAATTCTGGAGATGTTGATGTGGTGATTCCTTCTCCATCCCTCCGAACTGGCATTGGCGAATCATGGATAGAACTTGCGGTCGAAGTTCGTAGTCATGGTCTGCTGGATCTCCTAGGTTAAATCCTGGACGCCTCAGTTGTTGATTAGGGTCCATCCTTTGACCTAGGGTTCGTGGGATTCCTGCAAGAAGAACATCTCGGACTGGCATCCGAGGTGGAAGTATCTCGGCCGGGGCGTCTGGTACTGGGACCTGCCTCGGTCGAGGGTCAACAACTGGAACCTGCCTCGGTCCAGCATCGGGAACTAGGTCTTCCCTCGGTCTAAGTAGAATCTGGTCTCGTATGACAGCCATTTCTGCTTCGATTGCTTCAGTTTTGGTGCGAGTTTCTTCCTTCTCTCGCCTTAGTTCTTCCCTGCTGAGGCGTAGCAGCTCTAACACCTCCTTCAATTCGGCCTCAAGATCGCGGTTGTCTTGTTGGGCCATATTCGCTTCTCTTAAGCGTCGCTTGTATGTCTTTTCTGGTTCAGGATCGTAAGGAACGATTTCCTTCCCAGTGCGGGTTCTTCGCATATACCTAAGAAAGAACCTGCAAAAGTCACTCAAGTAGAGTGGTCAGTGGACACGGGGGCAAGTGCCCCAAGAGCAAACCGTACCGGCTCGGTCTAGACCAAGTCCCCGGCAACGGCGCCAAAAACTTGTTCGCTCCAAACGGTGTGTGCAAGCTTTAAATTTATAACCCTAGACGTAAGCTTAAAACAAGGATGCGAACCCGCAGTGTACGGGTCAATCGTAGTAAAAGCAAGGAATTCCAGGGGTCGATCACAGGGACTTAGTGAAACAAAGTCGATAACGGTAAGCTTCATAAATACTAACCACAAGAGCAATTAACACAATCAAAGATGAATAAGAAGTCAATAAAGCAAACATGCAATTCTAGGGATTAAAGCGTCTAGTTGTGGTTCCAACTCAAGATCTTAAGGATAAGCGGACAAAGCTGAGGTTTTGCATGGGGAAGGTGTTACTAAAGTGGAATAGATCACCGGGTAAGTCTCACTACTCACTAATCCAAAACCGTAACTCCTATCACCGGGTAAGTCTCAAGGAATCAAGATAAAGAACTATAACCTCAAACTAACACACCATCTAAGGGAATAGAATCAACCTTTACCGGGTAAGTCTCAGGCTAACTCACAAAGATGGGATGGAAGCACACTCAAACCCCAATAAAGGATAAACCTTTATTACCTACACTTATGATCGTTGGTACACAAACTAAGGAATTACCGGGTAAGTCTCATCCTAAGCTTGCATTGAACCAGGAAAGGTATAATAAGAATAGGATTTGGTAAACTCTAACACTTAACTCTCAGTTTAGGATCGGATAAGTCACCTCGGTCAGCCGAATTCCACCCCGGCCGAGATGTTCATCAACTGAACGAGATGCTTAGGGTTAAGGTTAAAGACTCGAACTTTCAAGGTCCTACTGGAATCTAAGATTATTCTATCATTGTTTTTCCCACAACCTTCAGCCAATCACCCTAGAATCACACAAGGAAATTAGCCACTCATTATCATAATGAAAGTATAAATCAAATATATGGGAAGAAGGTGAATATTTGAACAAGAAGAATTTAATGAAAAGACTTCAATAACTGAATCAAATATCACAACAAAAAGCGTTCCTTGGATATAAATCCAACAAGAGAAGACAACAAGGAAGGGAATCAAAGATAATCTTACAAAACCCTCCAAAAGCTATAAAAGCTAATATCTTCAATCTTCCTTCAACCTTCAAAAAGGTTCTTCAAATCTCCCAATTGGAGTATGGCTGTTGTGTGTAAACGGATCTGCGGGATGTATGCGAGCTGATAGCGGATCCCTGATCGATGGTATAGCACGATCTTGGATTTGTGGAAATCCGACCCTTTTTATAGGAAAATAACCCTCCAAAGATAAGATATCTTAGAAAGATCTCTTCCCATAAAAATAGGTAAAATATATGATCTATAATATCTTCTTCCTTCCAGGAGCCAAGCCCAAAAATATAAGATCTTCTTTCCAAATTTAAAAGATCCAGCCAAGAATAAAATATTCTCGCCGCGTCCTAGGTATTCGCCTCGGTCGAGTCGGCTTCTCTGGATCACCTCGGTCGAGATGAATCTGTAGTCAACCGATGTGAGTCACAACTGAATGTGAAATCTCTCAAAACTGGTCCAAAGTGAATCTTTAATCCATGGCTATGCTTCCTGGATGGTTCCTTATGTTCCTGAATATACCCCCAATGACTCCATAGCTCCTTTTGCTCCTTTTTGATGTAAAACGCGCCATTTTACCTACGATTACAACAAAACTTGGTGTAGACCTCGATTCTCGCAAAGGTAGATGAAATGGTAATATAATCACATAATATACATACAAACCTGCAGATTATGAAAGATAAAACGTCCAAACAAACCCCAAAATATAGACTATAATTCATGTTATCAGTATCCAAAAGGAAATTTTGGATATTACTTCTACAATCCAACTCAACAAAAGGTGTTTGTTGTAAGGGATAGTGTCTTTTTGGAAAGAGAGTTCATTTCCAACAAGTCAAGTGGGAGAAATATTCATCTTGAAACAGTTCAAGACGATGAAGAGCAACAAACTCAACAACAAGATGACATGGATGATGTTGTTGATGAGATGATTACTTTTGAAGGCCTAGGGCCTCAGATCATTCAAGAGCTGGAACAAGAGGATCTACAAACAGTTGTGGATCATGTTCCAGATTTAGTTGTTGAACAAGTTGAGCCCACTCATAGATCGGAAAGGCCAAGGGTACAACCAAGACATTATGATGATTTCATCTTGAATGTAAACCTTGATGTTCTTATGTTAGAACATAGTGAGCCTTCTACATATAAGCAAGCAGTGACGGGTCCAGACTCCAAGAAATGGCTTGAGGCCATGAGGTCCAAAATGGATTCGATGTTTGAAAATCAAGTATGGGACTTGATAGATTTGCCAAATGGGGTAAAAACCATAGGAAGCAAATGGATTTTCATACTCAAAACTGACAAGGACGGGTGTTTGTTTATAAGGCAAGGCTAGTTGCCAAAGGTTTTAGACAAATTCATGGTATAGACTATGACGAGACATTTTCACCAGTTGTCATGGTTAGATCCATTAGGATAATCCTAGTTATTGCCGCATTTATGACTATGAGATATGGCAAATGGATGTCAAAACTGTTTTTCTAAATGGTCTTTTGGAAGAGGATGTGTACATGACACAACCTGAAGGTTTTGAAGATCCAAATGATGCTGGGAAGGTATGTTGTTAGCATGAAATATTGTGATATTTTAGGCACGTTTTCTAAACGTATTTGATTCATATTGATAGTCTTCGATTGAACTTAGTGCATATGTGAGCTAGTATTACCTATATTGTCGATATGGATGTCTACACTAGTTCTATGTTGATTATAGGTGATTTGGAGCTATTTCCGAACGGAATCGAGCAAAGGAGAGTTGAGTAGATATGTCCATAGATTGAGGACGTTCTTTGGAAGCAAATTTGAGTTTTAGCTTGAGGAATGCACGAGGCTAGGGAAGAATCACGTTCTTGCCCTAAATTACGCCCTAAAATACGACCGTATCACGTTCCACGTTCAATTCCACGACCGTGGATTTGGAGTCAGAAATTGATGTTCATTCCAGAGGATACTACGGCCGTGGAACATATGGTGCAAACCGTATTTGTTTCCACGCCCTAAATTACGGTCGTGGAACACTTTCACGACCGTGATCTTGGCGAATCTTTTCGCCACACTTTGAAGCCACGATCTTTTGAAGATTGGGCCGGGCCGACACTTTGCCCTACATTATAAAAAGACGGGAAAAAGGAGATTCCGTCATCACCGCATACCTGCTTACAATCGTCGCATATCCCCGCTACTCGCTTGAGATCATCGCTTACGACCGCTTACCTTCGTTGAGGAGCATTTTGGAGATCTCGTTGGAGATCAAGGTTCGTGCTTGGAATTGCCCTAATCTCGCACTTGGTGGAGATTATTGATGGGATTTCCTTATTTTCCGGATTGGCGGAAGATCGAAGTTTTTGGAAGATTTTGCAAGAAGATCTCTCTTCTTGTTTAGGTTTGATTGGGAAACGGATTGACATCCCGTTTTTCCCTTCTTTCCTAAAGTTGTGATTGTTTATTTTAGTTGAATCCATTGATAATACCTGTTCTTGATTGTGACTTTGAGATTGTTTTGAAGGTTATTGAAAGTTCTTGAAAGTTTCCATCTTTCTATCTTTTAAATTCTTGAATTGATATCAACATGACCGTTATTGGCTAGAAACCCTTAAAAATTCTAAGGTGAAGGGTTGATAGTTGTGGCTTAGATGATGATAGATCGATCACAAATAGATTAGACCCTGAGAGTTAGAGAGAATCGCCGATAGACTATAAATTACGGCCTGTTCTTGAGTCCACGGCCGTGGAACACCAAGAACTACCCGTAATTTCCCCTAAATCTACGAACTTGCTTTTACTTTAATCCAAAGTTAAAGATTTGCTTTAACTTAGTTTAGACTTGTCTTTTCTAGGTGGTAGTGAAGCCTCAACAACCTCTACCTCGATTGTGAGTGTCACAACCTCAATCGGTTAAGTTAGTCTTGATCCTTGGGTTACAAGTTTGGGTATTTGACACTAATTCTCGCCTTTAGAATCTTTCTATATTGAGCCTCAACAACCTGTATAGAGAGTGTCTTGTAGGTGAGTTACATAAGGTTTTTGGAACTTCACCGTACGATTACCTTACATTAGCATACCTTTGCATATCTCAACTCTGTCTTTATATCATTAGTATATCTTGAATCGATTGCCACAACTGGATACTTGGATCTTCAGGATTGTTGTTTTCCCAATATTTGCAAAAACTCTCATATTTACTCGCTTGATAATCTGCAATCGAATTTGTTCCCACCCAAATCCCTGTGTTCGATACTCTGGAATTCTTACTTAGCTACGTCGATCCGTACACTGCGGGTTCGCTGCTTGATTCTAGTTTTATAAATTTAAAGCTTATTTGCACACACCTTTATGGGCGAACATATGCAAACTTAAGAAGTCCATTTATGGACTTAAGCAAGCATCCAGGAGTTGGAACTTTCTATTTGATGAAAAGATCAAAGAGTTTGATTTCATTAGATGTGAAGAGGATCCTTCTGTATACAAGAAGTTTAGTGGGAGTAATGTAGCCTTCTTAGTCTTGTATGTGGATGACATACTACTTATTGGGAATGACATTTCGATGCTAGAGTCCGTAAGGGAATGGCTGAAGAAATGTTTCTCAATGAAAGACTTAGGAAAGGCCGAGTACATACTTGGAATTAAGATCTACAGAGATAGATCTAAGAGGCTTCTTGGATTGAGTTAAGGAACTTATATTGATAAAATTCTAAATAGATTCAAGATGCAGGATTCCAAGAAGGGGTTTTTATCCATGCAACATGGTGTATGTCTCAGCAAGACGTAGTGTCCTAAAATACCTGCCGAGCGGAATTAGCGGAGAAGGAAGCTCAACTCCATTGGAATGAGAACCTCCGTCGGGATGAGATGGATCGCCATCAATCCCAAGTTAACAGTCTACAGGATCAGATGTTCCAGATGAGGTTAGAAATAAGCGACCTTAAGAGTAAGGAGATCAAGAAATCCTCAAGAAGGACATCAAGATCTAGAAGAAGGAGAGGTCACTCATCCGCTGATGATAGTGACTCTTCCATGCCACCATTAGAGGAGATTGATCCTACGGTCAATATGAATCCTTTCCACCCACAAAGAGCTACTAACCGCCGCATTCCACCTAGGAATGTGAGGGTCGAACGTGTGGATAATGAGCCAAGAACTCTTGGCCAACGGATGGATCCAACACAACAACCACGCCGCGTGGGCGTGAATTTTGATGCTGAAGATGTGCAAGGGTTTAGCTTTAACCCTCAAGTTATTACTCTTGTTCGCCAAAACCAATTTGGCGGAACAAGCGCTGAATCTCCACACCAACACTTGCAGAACTTCGAGTGCATGATGGAGACGATGAGACCGAAGAGCGCTACCACCAACAGTTACAAGCTTAAGCCCTTCTTCTTCTGCTTGAAGGGAAAGGCATTGTCATGGTATCAAGCTCTTCCTAGTGGGAAACTAGATACGTGGGAAGACCTTTCCGCGGAATTTCTCACCAAATTCTTTCCGCCTTCCAAAACGGCGGAACTTAGAGGTAAGATTAATGCTTTTTCTATGAGACCTAACGAAAGTTTGTTTCAATCATGGGAAAGGTTTCAGGATTTGCTCTTGGATTGCCCTCATCATGGCATATCCAAACTTGCCTTGCTGGAGATTTACTACAAGGGGCTAGATGCGGGAACGCAGTTCAACCTCCAATCCCTCTCATGTGGAACGTTCATGGACATGAGAGAAGATGACGCTTGGGACTTCATTGAGAAGCAAGCAAGAGTCATAGAGAAATATTCCCACCGGAAAGTGGAGGGAAATCGTGTGGAGCAAGGAGCAAGGCTCACACATGAAGCTCAAAATCAGATTTTCTCCCTCAACAATGAGATCAAAGAGTTGAAGGAGGCTATCAAGACCAACTTCCCAAAGCAACAAGGGAAGGATGTTGGTTATTTGGGCAACAATAATGGCGGCAACAACAATAACCGGGGTAACAACCGGAATAACAACTGGAATGGAAACAACAATAGCCGGTACAATGATTGGAACAACAATAGGGGTTCAAACAACAACAATTGGCACCCCAATCAACAAAATTCCGGTAACTCTTATCCTTCCAATTCTAATTCACTAACTCCACCTTCCTCTTCCTCTACTCCTTTGAAAAGCCAGGGGCAATCATCTAATGGAGGAAACACTTCGGGGAAGGAGAAGCCCGATCCCATATTGGAAACGATCATGGGAAAGCTTCAAGGGTTGGAGAATCGCCTCATTAAGGTTGACGATCAAATTTCTAAGGTTGACAAGGCTCAAAAGGTTTTGGAAAACCAAATGTTCAACCACGCGGAGGAAGTTCCTAGAAACCAAGGGAAACTTCCAGGAAAGACGGAGGACAACCCTAAGGGAA
The DNA here is from genome assembly GCA_033239045.1 of Fagopyrum esculentum. Lineage (NCBI taxonomy): Eukaryota > Viridiplantae > Streptophyta > Magnoliopsida > Caryophyllales > Polygonaceae > Fagopyrum > Fagopyrum esculentum. Next base: position 22,907,041 of record BSUD01000005.1, on the reverse strand, counting down.
GGGTGATGGCGATTACAACTAGGAGCGGAGTGACTACTACCGATCCACAGCCTACGTTCGTTGAAGTCCCCGTAGAGAAGGACAAAGGAAAGGGGAAGGAGAAGGAAGATGTCTATGTTCCTCCTCCAGCTTACAAACCTCCCCTACCATTCCCTCAATCTAGAGCGCGAGCGCGTCTAGACAAACAATTCGGTAAGTTCATAGAACTCATGAGTAAGCTGCATATTAATATACCTTTCATTGATGCTATTGTAGGTATGCCGGATTATGGCAAGTTCTTGAAGGAGCTCCTCTCCAACAAGAGGAAGCTAGAAGATTTCGGAGAGGTCAAGATGAGTTCGGATTCTTTGGATCTCATCAAGACCATGAAAGAGAAAATGCCCCCAAAGTTGAAGGATCCGGGGTCATTTTGCATTCCCATTGGAGTGGGAGATGTCACATATGACGCTTTATGTGACTTAGGAGCAAGTGTGAGCATCATACCACTTGCGTTGTGCAGGAAGATCGGTTTAGGCGAACCTAAACCGATAAAGATGACGTTATACATGGCGGATCGATCCATCACTCGCCCCGTCGGTATTGTAGAAGACGTCCCGGTCAAGCTAGGTAAATTCTTTGTTCCCATCGATTTTGTCGTGCTTGACATTCCTGCAGATAGTCCGGTCCCGATCATACTCGGAAGACCGTTTCTTGCAACTTCCGGATGCATGGTCGATTGCAAGAATGGTAGACTCGCTTTTGATATTGGAGAAGAGAAAGTAGAGTTCGTTCTCTCCACTCTAGTGAAGGAACCAATATTTGATGAGGATATTTACGATATCCAAGACGAAGAAGGTTTGTCTAGGGAGGAGGTAAGTGCGATTCTCTTTAACGATCCTTTACAAAAGGCTATCACTATGAGTCTAACCGATGTAGGGGAAGAAGAAGAGTGCAAAGAGGAAATTGAAGCCTTAGAAGCACAAGAAGAGATCCATGAAGAGGAGTTTGAGAAACTCCACGATGAGGCTGAGAATGTAAGAATCCACGGTCATACCCTGTATTCCACGACCGTGGATTTCACAACCAAAATCGACCTCCATTCTAGGGGATTACACGGCCGTGGAACACATGGGGAAGCCGTAATTCTGACCGTGGAAGAGGGTGACCGGCAAACTTCTTCAACTTCTTCTAATTCTTCTCCAAACCACTCAACACCCTTAGAAACTTCTAAGGAAACGTCGGATGCTCCTCAAGGACCATTGGAAGCTCCGAAAGTGATGGAACTCAAACCACTTCCTACTCATCTAAGGTACGCTTTTCTTGGATCTAATTCTACCTTTCCGGTTATCGTTAGCTCCGAATTAAGCATAGATGAACATGAACAGCTCATGATTGTCCTTAGGAAACATAGAAAAGCCATAGGCTATACTATTGAGGACTTAGTAGGAATTAAACCCTCCCTATGCATGCATAAGATACTAATGGAGGAGGACTTTAGGACTTCAAGACAACCTCAAAGGCGGTTGAATCCGACCATGAAGGAGGTTGTCAAGAAGGAAATTCTTAAACTTCTTGACGCAGGTATCATCTATCCTATCTCCGATAGCAAGTGGGTGAGCCCAGTTCAAGTGGTTCCAAAGAAGGGAGGAATGACGGTCATCACCAACAAGAACAACGAACTCATTCCTACCCGAACCGTAATTGGATGGCGAATGTGCATAGACTACCGCAAGCTCAACAACGCAACGCGGAAGGATCACTTTCCATTGCCATTCATCGATCAAATGCTTGAAAGGTTGGCACAACATTCACATTTTTGCTACCTTGACGGTTATAGTGGTTTCTTTCAAATTCCGATACATCCGGATGATCAAGAGAAGACCACATTCACGTGCCCTTGGGGTACGTTCGCCTATAGGAGAATGCCGTTCGGGCTCTACAACGCCCCAGCCACCTTTCAACGGTGCATGATGGCCATCTTCTCCGAATATGTAGAGGAAATCATGGAGGTCTTCATGGACGACTTCTCCGTTTACGGTTCCTCTTTTAACGATTGCCTTTCTAACCTTTCTCTTGTTTTACAAAGGTGTGAAGACACTAACCTAGTTCTTAATTGGGAGAAATGTCAATTCATGGTTAAGGAAGGAATCGTATTAGGTCACTTAGTCTCTAGTAGAGGGATAGAGGTAGACAAGGCTAAGATAGAGACCATAGAGAAACTTCCTCCCCCAATCTCAAAGAAAGGGATAAGAAGTTTCCTAGGACATGCTGGATTTTATAGACGTTTCATTAAGGACTTTTCTAAGATATCAAAACCTCTCACTAATCTATTGATGAAGGATGCGGTTTTTGAGTTTTCGCAGGAATGTTTGGATGCGTTTAACACCATTCGGCAAGCTCTAATTTCAGCACCTATTATCCAACCTCCAGATTGGACTCTCCCCTTCGAGATTATGTGCGATGCTAGCGACGTAGCTATTGGAGCTGTTCTTGGACAACGAAAGGAAGGGCGAACCCATGCCATATACTACGCTAGCAAGACGCTAGACGAAGCGCAGCTCAACTACGCCACTACAGAAAAAGAGTTTTTAGCCATTGTCTACGCTATTGACAAGTTTCGCTCTTATCTTGTAGGTGCAAAGGTGATTGTCTACACGGATCATGCTGCGATCCGGTACCTCCTTGCAAAGAAAGATGCGAAACCAAGGCTGATTAGATGGATTCTTCTCCTACAAGAATTCGATCTTGAGATCCGCGACAAGAAAGGCTCGGAAAATTCTGTTGCGGATCATTTGAGTCGTCTAACACATCTAGAGGACGACCATCTACCCATTGATGACTCCTTTCCGGACGAACACCTACACATCATAGAGGAGTGCATCAACGTGATCTCCGAAGGTAACGAACCATGGTTTGCTGATTTTGTTAACTATTTGGTTTGCCAAGAGATACCGCCCGGACTATCCTACGCACAAAGGAAGAAGTTCTTTAAGAACGTCCGGGAATACTATTGGAACGAGCCTCTCCTCTTTAAGAGAGGTCCGGATGGTATCATTCGGCGATGTGTGCCGGAAGATGAGATGCAAAGTGTCATCCGTCATTGTCATTCACTACCTTGTGGAGGACACGCTAGTTCGAACAAGACTAGTGCAAAGGTATTGCAATCTGGATTCTATTGGCCTACTTTATTTAGAGATGTGCAATCCTTTGTTTCTTGCTGCGATGCTTGTCAAAGAACAGGCAATATTTCTAGAAGGAACGAGATGCCCCTCAACAACATCCAAGAGGTGGAGATTTTCGACGTTTGGGGAGTTGATTTCATGGGACCATTCCCATCTTCTTGTGGAAATCAATACATACTATTGGCGGTAGATTACGTTTCTAGATGGGTGGAAGCAATTGCCTCTCCCACAAATGATGCCATGGTGGTGGTTAAGTTCTTCAACAAGACCATTTTTCCGCGATTCGGGACACCAAGGACGATCATTAGTGATGGAGGTTCTCACTTCATAGCCCGTCGCTTTGAAGCTCTTCTAGCTAAGTATGGGGTTACTCACAAGATCGCTACCCCTTACCATCCACAAACGAGTGGACAAGTTGAGATCTCAAATAGGGAGATCAAAGGAATTCTAGAGAAGACGGTTTCAAGGACTAGGAAGGATTGGTCCTTGAAGCTAGATGATGCATTATGGGCGTACCGGACTGCGTACAAGACTCCCATAGGAACCACACCATACAACCTTGTGTATGGGAAGTCTTATCACTTGCCGGTGGAGCTGGAGCACAAAGCGTTTTGGGCTATCAAGTGGCTGAATTTCGGCATGAAAGAAGCGGGAGAGAAGCGTCTCCTAGACATCAACAAGCTAGATGAACTCCGTTTGAACGCCTATGAAAACGCCAAGATCTACAAGGAAAGAGCAAAGCGTTGGCATGATAAGCATATCATTCCAAAGGACTTCAAAGAAGGAGATCAAGTTCTCCTCTTCAATTCAAGACTTCGCCTCTTTCCAGGTAAGCTTAAATCCCGTTGGACCGGACCCTTTCTAATTAAGCGTATTTTCCCCCATGGTGCAGTTGAAGTATGGGGTGAAGCTAGCGGAAGTTTTAAGGTGAACGGCCAACGACTCAAGAAGTATACGCCGGAACTCCAAGCTGAGGAGTTCGCGCCTACCGCACTCGAATAAGTGCGAGATTGGTCTAGCTACGGACCTTAAACAAAGCGCTTCTTGGGAGGCAACCCAAGGTATTGCATTTTTGTTTTCGTTTTCGATTCATAGATTAGTTTAGAATAGACGTTTTCGCTTTGTTTTGCCTCGATTTCTTCCGGTATGTTCGTGTTTTTGGTTGTAGGATCAATGGAAAAGGAGAAAGGGAAGATAATGTCGAAGAAGAGTGACGAAATTTGGACTTTGAAGCTTTACAGAAGGTTCCACGGTCTAAATTACGGTCGTCATAGCTACAGTGGCCGTAATTCTCAAAAGCCTTTGAAAAATCACCAAAACCACGGTTCCGTACACTTCCACGGCCGTGGAACACCCCGACAGACCGTGATTTTCAAAATTTTGCCTGCGACTATATAAGCCACATTCTTCACAAAATTACCCAAAAACTTACCCCTTTCCACGACCTAAACGCCGAAATCCCACGACCCCCTCCAAATCTTCGTTTTCTAATCGTTTTTAACGATTCTTCATCCTAAACTGCAGCAAATCCAACCACGAACAAGATCCAAGCGACAAACCGAGCGGAAATCCATCAACAAACGCGCATTTCGGATTTTTCAATCCGAAAAAGAGGTTTATTCTTTCTTCTTGATTTTCGCGGATTTGGTTCGTTTTTGCTATAGACTTTTAGGAAGAACTGACAAAGACTGGAAGGAATTAGATTAGGACTGCTTGTTGTGGTGATTGTTGGTGAATTTGCTGAGATTCGCGAGATTTTGAGACGAATCACGGTCTCTGGGTAAACCACGGCCGTGGAACCTGAAGAACAGACCGTAATTTTGGTGAAAAAATGGACTTTGTAAGGAGAGTGTCGGGAAGGATAAAAGAGAAAAAGGGAAAGCAAAATAAGAAAAGGAAAGGCAATCCCTCCACCTCTAGGGCACCACCACCCTCATCTCCTTCACCTCCATCTTCACCTTCACCTCCATCTTCACCCCCTCACCCTAGCATTCCGACCATACACGAGAACCACCTTGCTGCATTTGAGAAGATACAGAAGAGGGCAGTGATTGGCCCTAGGTATTTGTTGTTGGAGGATCTACATCCTCTCAACATAGTTGATGATCTTACATGGCTCTTGGATAGAGCCGGACTACTTGTCTTCACGAACATTCGTGAAGACGCCTATGAGGAGATTACCCGAGAGGTTGTGACGTCTTTTGAGCACAGCCACGTAGATAGGACCGTCTCTTTCCGTCTCATGGAACGAGACTACCATCTGAGTATTGTTGAGTTTGGGACCATTTTCGGGTTCCATGAGACCTACAATGGTCGATTTCCGAGTGGTATTTACCCTAAGGACTTTTGGGCGGAAGTTGCGATGATTTACGCCGACGAGGACCGTTGGCAGCCCGCCGATACCAAGGCTAAATTGATGTACCATTTAGCCTTGAAGATAGCTCACCGCGTTCTTTCGGAGTGTCTCTTTCCTAGGACGGAGACGCCCCAAAAGATCAAGACGGATGAGCTATTCTTGCTCTATTGTATGCTGTATGGACGCCGTGCAGATTGTGCTACTCTCTTGGCTGCTACGATGAGCAAGCTCAAGAACAAGTCGAAGGGGAACATCGGATATGGTGGGATAGTTACCCACATTGCTAGGAGTTTTGGTGTAGATTTTTCTGCTTGCACCCGCATACCGGCCGTACCTTTAGGATTACATGCATTCATGGTTAGGGGACTCATTTTCCCCACACATAGAGGTCCGCCTTATGCGGGCATGCCTTGGGAGAGCAGGACAGGCAGGGGTATTGAGTGGCTGCCGGAGTATTCAATTGTGGCGGGACGCCACAATTGGAAGGAGACGTTCGCTGCGATGCATGCGAACAGGCTAGTAGCTCCCCCTTACGTCCCACCACCAGTTGTGGAGGAGGAGGAGATGGGAGATCAGTACGAGAGTGGTGGAGGAGCGGAGCAGGAGTTTGGCACGTTTCCGGACCAGCCGGAGGCATCCCCACATGTACCTAGACGCTCTCCACGCCCAGCTAGAGCCTCAGGCTCGTCATCTCTCCGCGCTAGCGTGAGTGAGAGGCCCACGTGGATGACTGCACCTCCCACTTGGTATGACACCCCCCCTCCTTGGTCCACGCAGCAGCCAGCAGCACCACCACCAGCACCAGCGCCATACGATCGCGTCCCAGGATGGTACGAGCAGATGCCGGATTGGGCTACCGGACTTTCAGAGAGAGTTGGAGCGTTGGAGATCCGGGCCGACGACCTTGACCACATGATGAGGGACGTCTACCGCCGGCAGTTTGGGCGGCCATACGACTCCAGCTTCTCCCCATTCTCACCTCCGCCGGCACCGTAGTGATTCGTGCATGACCGTTCGTTTAGACATTCCCGCCACCATTTTATGAGTTTCTTTCTCTTTTCTTTCTTTTGTTCTTTCTTTTGAACATAAGGGACAATGTTCGTCCTAAGTATGGGGTGGGATGTACTAAAAAGTTTGTAATAACTCTACTCTCTATGTTTGCTTCATTTGAGACTATCGTTGCATGTTCATTATGTGTCACACGTTTCCTTATTGCATTGCATGAAAAAGAACTTTAAAAACCCAAAAAAAAAATTGAAAAATTTTGAAAATTTTGTGCTTCTAATGAATTGAGATGATTTCCATGATAATCATTACTTGTGGATGGAGTTTGATAACAATTGCATGCTCAAAAGAATAGTGAATTGAAAAGAATTTGAATGAGTGAATTTTACCTCTTTTGCAAGTTTTATAATGTGAAAACGTTACCTAAATCATGTTGAGAAATTGAAGTTGAAATCACATTATAAGTTCCTATACTTCTTGTTGAAATGATTAAGGCAATTCGATACTTTCTTTCTCCTTTCTTTGATCATCTAGCTCCTCATTGAAATATTAGCCTCCTTTACCTATCCGGGAATTTGGAGAAGTGAATGAAAAAGGCACGTTTGATGTGGGAGGGCCATGAGAGCAATTATTTGCAATCAAATGAATACAAAGAAATTGTAGGTTTGGGGAAGTCAATCATGACGATAAGTAACTCGGCACCATTCACATAGCCGGGTGTTTGTGTCTTGCCAAAGTCGGATTGAGCGATATTCCTAGCGGATTACGGTATGTGCGCTAAGGGTTTGAGGCATCTCTTGAAAATTTGAGAAACGCCGATCTCCTAGGCTTCGGTTTTTGTGCACCTCTGTCCATAACTCCAAAAGTAAAGTCGAAAAATGAAAAGAAGAGAGCGAAGCTCTAAGTTGAAGTGTTGCGAGAACCGCATAAGAAGAAGAAGGTAGTTGTCCACTTTCCCGGATTTATGCACCACTTTCCCTTAAAGTTTTCCCTTCCCTTCCATATTCTAGACCTTTTCTTTGAAAGTCCTTAAGATCAAAAGAATGTTGTATGACTTGGTGATCTAAATTGAAGTTTCTTGTGATTGATTTTGATAATGTTTGAGGGTTATAATGCTTGTTTTGAAGTTAAATTGGTTCATGAATTTTCTTTGCCTTTTACTCTTTAATTAAGTGTGTGAAAGTTTGATGAACGATTGAAGCAAGGTTTGAGAATGATCTATTCTTTAGAAATCACATTCACCAAAGGAAGGTACACATATTTCATCCTAACTCTTGTTTAAAGCTTTTTGAAAGACCTTGCTTAGGGACAAGCAAGTGTTAAGTATGGGGTTATTTGTTAGCATGAAATATTGTGATATTTTAGGCACGTTTTCTAAACGTATTTGATTCATATTGATAGTCTTCGATTGAACTTAGTGCATATGTGAGCTAGTATTACCTATATTGTCGATATGGATGTCTACACTAGTTCTATGTTGATTATAGGTGATTTGGAGCTATTTCCGAACGGAATCGAGCAAAGGAGAGTTGAGTAGATATGTCCATAGATTGAGGACGTTCTTTGGAAGCAAATTTGAGTTTTAGCTTGAGGAATGCACGAGGCTAGGGAAGAATCACGTTCTTGCCCTAAATTACGCCCTAAAATACGACCGTATCACGTTCCACGTTCAATTCCACGACCGTGGATTTGGAGTCAGAAATTGATGTTCATTCCAGAGGATACTACGGCCGTGGAACATATGGTGCAAACCGTATTTGTTTCCACGCCCTAAATTACGGTCGTGGAACACTTCCACGACCGTGATCTTGGCGAATCTTTTTGCCACACTTTGAAGCCACGATCTTTTGAAGATTGGGCCGGGCCGACACTTTGCCCTACATTATAAAAAGACGGGAAAAAGGAGATTCCGTCATCACCGCATACCTGCTTACAATCGTCGCATATCCCCGCTACTCGCTTGAGATCATCGCTTACGACCGCTTACCTTCGTTGAGGAGCATTTTGGAGATCTCGTTGGAGATCAAGGTTCGTGCTTGGAATTGCCCTAATCTCGCACTTGGTGGAGATTATTGCTGGGATTTCCTTATTTTCCGGATTGGCGGAAGATCGAAGTTTTTGGAAGATTTTGCAAGAAGATCTCTCTTCTTGTTTAGGTTTGATTGGGAAACGGATTGACATCCCGTTTTTCCCTTCTTTCCTAAAGTTGTGATTATTTATTTTAGTTGAATCCATTGATAATACTTGTTCTTGATTGTGACTTTGAGATTGTTTTGAAGGTTATTGAAAGTTCTTGAAAGTTTCCATCTTTCTATCTTTTAAATTCTTGAATTGATATCAACATGACCGTTATTGGCTAGAAACCCTTAACAATTCTAAGGTGAAGGGTTGATAGTTGTGGCTTAGATGATGATAGATCGATCACAAATAGATTAGACCCTGAGAGTTAGAGAGAATCGCCGATAGACTATAAATTACGGCCTGTTCTTGAGTCCACGGCCGTGGAACACCAAGAACTACCCGTAATTTCCCCTAAATCTACGAACTTGCTTTTACTTTAATCCAAAGTTAAAGATTTGCTTTAACTTAGTTTAGACTTGTCTTTTCTAGGTGGTAGTGAAGCCTCAACAACCTCTACCTCGATTGTGAGTGTCACAACCTCAATCGGTTAAGTTAGTCTTGATCCTTGGGTTACAAGTTTGGGTATTTGACACTAATTCTCGCCTTTAGAATCTTTCTATATTGAGCCTCAACAACCTGTATAAAGAGTGTCTTGTAGGTGAGTTACATAAGGTTTTTGGAACTTCACCGTATGATTACCTTACATTAGCATACCTTTGCATATCTCAACTCTGTCTTTATATCATTAGTATATCTTGAATCGATTGCCACAGCTGGATACTTGGATCTTTAGGATTGTTGTTTTCCCAATATTTGCAAAAACTCTCATATTTACTCGCTTGATAATCTGCAATCGAATTTGTTCCCACCCAAATCCCTGTGTTCGATACTCTGAAATTCTTGCTTAGCTACGTCGATCCGTACACTGCGGGTTCGCTGCTTGATTCTAGTTTTATAAATTTAAAGTTTATTTGCACACACCTTTAAGGGCGAACATATGCAAACTTAAGAAGTCCATTTATGGACTTAAGCAAGCATCCAGGAGTTGGAACTTTCTATTTGATGAAAAGATCAAAGAGTTTGATTTCATTAGATGTGAAGAGGATCCTTCTGTTTACAAGAAGTTTAGTGGGAGTAATGTAGCCTTCTTAGTCTTGTATGTGGATGACATACTACTTATTGGGAATGACATTTCGATGCTAGAGTCCGTAAGGGAATGGCTGAAGAAATGTTTCTCAATGATAGACTTAGGAAAGGCCGAGTACATACTTGGAATTAAGATCTACAGAGATAGATCTAAGAGGCTTCTTGGATTGAGTTAAGGAACTTATATTGATAAAATTCTAAATAGATTCAAGATGCAGGATTCCAAGAAGGGGTTTTTATCCATGCAACATGGTGTATGTCTCAGCAAGACGTAGTGTCCTAAAATACCTGCCGAGCTTGAGAAGATGAACCAGATCACATATGCTTCTGCTATAGGATCTATCATGTATGTCATGGTATGTACACATCCTGATGTTGCGTATGCTTTGAGCATGTTTAGCAGATACCAATCAAGTCCTGGAGAAGTACACTGGAGTGCAGCTAAGAATATCCTAAAGTACTTGAGAAGGACCAAGGATAATTTCTTAGTATATGGGGGAGATGAAAAATTGATCGTACAAAGGCTATACTGATGCAAGCTTTCAAACTGACCGAGATGGCTTTGAGTCTCAATCGGGTTATGTCTTCATCCTTAACGGAGGAGCTGTGAGCTGGAAAAGCTCCAAGTAGGATATAGTAGCAGATTCTACAACAAAGACTAAGTACATTGCTGCTAGTGAAGCAACAAAGGAGGTTGTTTGGATAAGGAAGTTCTTGGATGAACTCGGTATTGTTCCTAGTATTTCAGTGCCTATCGACATCTATTGTGACAACAATGGTGCCATAGCCCAGGCAAAGGAACCGAGTTCGAGCTCCAAATCCAGACACGTTATGAGGAAGTATCACCTTATTCGACGCATCATCACTGAGGGTGACATTAGGATGTGTAAGGTGCATACTGATGATAACATTGCAGATCCATTGTCCAAGCCTATTCCTAGGCCCAAGCATGAGAGTCACACTAGGGCTAAGGGTCTCAATCGCATTGGAGAATGGCTTTGAGTTTGCTTTTATATTACATTGTGTATTATGAGTGTTGGACACTAGTTGACTTGATGATTTTATGATATATGATATTTCATCCTTATTTATATATTGTTTTGATCGATATTGAATAATATGTCCAAATAATTCATTACTAACAAATGGGATCACTTTAATTGTTCTGGTGAATGAAACCCCATTAAGTGAAATGAAGTTTTGAATTATTGAAAGTCTATAGTTCGAAATCATCAAATGGACATGGATGGTTTTATTAGTAACTATATTGTAAGTTGACTGATAGCGCCAGGTTTCATGGGCTATAGGTGTTTGTGGGTAAATTTCGATGAATTTGGTCATTTGTTACCCACAAAAAAAAAATTGAAGTTAATGACATAAAGGTCATTTTTATTAATTTTGTTTCAAACTTAATTAGTATGAAATAAATTAATAATTTGGATAATGCAAAATGTAATTCTTAGATATGTATTTGAGGGATTTTAATTTATAAGCACCAAGAATAACAAAGATTAAGAAGTAAATTAATTCATAAAATAAATTATGAAGAACATCATTTAAAATTAAATAAAAATAAATAAATGAGATTAAGGGAGTGTTTGATCGTGGAAGGTGAGTTCAGTTCTCAGTTTAACCTAATTAAAAATTTGTTAATTAATTAAAAAAAGGTGGTTTAGTGGGAAGTTAGTATAACTTCTTTGAACTTCCTTAAACTTCTCTTCTTTGTTACGTAAAAAGGAAACAGAAGAAGAAAATGGGTCTAAAAGAAAAATTACAGAAGAAAGGGGAACACAAGAGAAGAAAGCAATTAGAGAACAAAACTACTCAGTTCTTCTTTGCTTAAATACGATCATATACATTGAAGCGGTAAGTCACTTATGTTTGCAAAAATCCACACAAGAATCTATCCTACTCTTTTTGGTTTTCAAGCCACAAAACAAACCATTATAGGCTTTCTTGCTTCATATTAATGGTCAACTCACCATTTTCATGGACATGTAGTGTGCTTGCTTTTCAAAGGATATGATGTCATCATCCATTTTGATTTCTCTTAATCAAATTTTAAGTTTTGCGTGTTTGTATATTTGATTGTGTTAGTGCATAAGTAATCTTGTTTTAAACTAAGCAAGAAAGCACAATCATTGTAAACAAATTTTAGTTCCCGCACGTACAACAAACAAATGCGCATAGTCTCATGTTCTCTTTCGTCAAGAATGAGTAACGGCAGGGACGGCATCGTAGTTGGTCTGGAAGTAAATACTTTTGGATCGCTACATCAAGTTCACAGTTGCTCCGGAAGTAAATACTTCTGAATCACTACATCAAGTTTGTGGTTGAATCGAAAGTAAAAATTTACTTTTGGATCGCTACATCAAGTTCACAGTTGCTCCGGAAGTAAATGCTTCTGAATCACTACATCAAGTTTGTGGTTGAATCGAAAGTAAAAATATTCGGTCGCTACATAAATCTCGTAGTTGGTACGAAAGTAATTACTTTCGACCACTACACAAATCTCGTAGTTGATACGAAAGTAATTACTTTCGGTCGCTACGTAACATTCGTAGTTGGGACGAAGTAATTACTTTCGGTCGCTACGTAACTTTCGTAGTTGGGACGAAGTAATTACTTTCGATACGTGAATCCCATAGTTGGTGCTACTACATTCGAGTATTTGCATTAATGGAAATATTGAGTCTCTTATATTTATGTAGACTCTTAATTTCATAAAAATCAGTTTTCTACTGCGTGTTGTTGAAATTGAATTAGTTGGGTTTGAAGGCTCAAGTCAATGTTAAAGTTAATATCAATTTATATTAACAATACTTGGTAAAACTTAAGCCCACTTATTTAACTACAATTCACACATATGATTACAAGTGCTTGACCGAGATGAAGGTTGTAGGTTTATAAATTGTTTTTACCATCTCGTGTTTGTTTTAATTTCGCCGGTGTTGAACTCGGATACTCACTATCTCCAAACTTGAAGCTCTGTATCTTCTCCTGCAAATCAAAGAGTTAGTGAAGAAGAAAGAGAAAATAAAATAAAATAAAAAAGAAGAAAAGTTTAAAGATAATGAAAATGAGGTTTAAATTTGAAATTAAAAGTAAGCAAATTGAATGGGTTTTGCAAAATCACTTAAGTTCCTCTCATCTAAATTGATTCCAAAACAAGTAAAAAGTAAAATAGATTTATTTTTAAATAGATCCATAATTACATTTCTATTGTAAATTTGACCCATTAAGACAAAGTCTTACAAATATGGTCATAAACAAATACTCAAATCAAATTTAACATTATTAAAAAACTACGGGTAGTTTGATGTCTTCAAAAAAGACTACGTAGGAAACTCGGTTTTATCGAGTCCAATCACACTTTTAAATTTGACTAAACAAAGCCAAAAATATTAAATCAAAAGTAGTTCTTGTAGAACTACATTATGACTTGATGCTCGTTTTGAGCTACGTAGGAAATCCGATATGAAATTAAATTGGATTCAGTCGCCCCGTCTAAGTAAAGTATATTTTGAATTAAATCTTGGACGTAAAATGAAAAGACACCAAGTTTTCTAAACTCAATATAAAGCATCCGCTTATCGAGTTTAACCACAAATCAAAAATCCAGACCATACGTCTTTTATGTAGAACTACGTAAAGACTTGACGCCATTTAAAAGGCTACGTAGGTAACTCGATATTAAGTTTAAACTATTATCGGGTACAGTCGCAAATCAAATTTAAATATTAAAAATATGCCAAATATTTTTAACTCGATATATAGCATCCGCTCATCGAGTTTAACCTCACAAAAATCCAAATAATATATCTTTTCATCCAGAACTACGTCATGACTTGATGCTCTTTCCGAGCTACGTAGGAAATCCAATATTGGATTCAGTCGCACCGTCTAAATAAAATCAACTCTAAAAATAAATTTTGGAGTTAAACCAAAATCCTCAAATATTCATGAACTCGATATAAAGCATTCGCTCGTCGAGTTTAACCACACAAAAAAACCTAATTATTTAAGAACTACGTACGACTTGATTCCTAATAAAGAATACGTAGGAAATTTGGTAAATTAAGAACCGAATTCAGTCACAAATTTAAAATAAATAAAATATCACTTTTTCTTGATCATGTGCGTGATAGCGGGATGAATTAAGCAATCATTCCTAGAAGGTGGGTTTAATTTAATCTTATGATGCATGGTCGAGATATAAATGTCATGCAAATGATAGTTGATCGTCTAGGCAAACCTTCCTAGAAGGTGGGTCGGGACTTTGATTCTCTGATGCATGAAAACACCGCACGGAACTACGTGAGACTTGATCCTCTTTAAAGAGGTACGTAGGCAACCCGTCCAAAAACGGGTGCAGTCCAAATCACCAAAACCAAACCAAACATCGGTATTTATATAACTTAGAATCAAAAGGTCAAAAAGAGAGGGTCAAACTCAAATAAAAAAAATAAAATATGTTTTGTAAATTTGTATTCGAATAAAACAGAAAAAGGCGTTTTGCAAATTTGTGTACATTTTTACTCAACAATAGGGACATGGAGATGTCTAGTCATTTACATATATATGTATGGATAATACATGTATGAATGACCCACCTTAAGACCCTCCAAAATAGATTGTAGAGTTTTAAGTTAAACCATGATTAGTAGATTCCTCAGACATGAGCATGGTGTGGTCTCACTTGATGATTGGTATTTCCTTGACACTGTTAAACGCTTTCTGTAAAAGGGAGTTATAAAGGCAGTAGTTAGGATTGCAAAAAGTTGAGTGGGAGCCATAGTCATACAAGATTAAAGAAGTCCTCCTGGTTCGTGTATATTGTGATACATTGAAAAGAAGTCACCACATCGTCAAATAAGACATTAAGAGACAAAGTGTTACGCTAAGATCGTGTGATGTGCACGCAATAAGCCTTAAATTTATACTCGTTATAATTATCCTAACTCCTAGCGAACCCGCAGTGTACGGGACGTTTGTAGAAAGGTAAGTATTCCGAGGTCGAACACAAAGACTAAGGTGAAATCGAGTCAAACAATGGTCATAGATAGTGTGGATCTAAACTAAGAGAAGAGAAAGAAATAAAGAAAAGAAAATCCAAATGTTTTTGGTGGGTTTTTAGGTGATCAAGCAAGATCACAAATCGAACAAGATATCAAAACAAACTAACAACTCGAGAAAGCAAAGCAAACGAGTAACACAAGCACAAGATATATGATTAATAGAGAAAAGTAGATTCTAGAGGTCAAGATTTCCGGTTATGGCATAGGACTCAAGGTTCTAAAGATTCTAAGGACAAGCTGCGGTGTTGGGGAAAGAATGTTTCACTAATGGAAGCGATTACTGGGTAGGTCTCTCACTTCACTAATCCCGCATCAAACTCCTATTACCGGTTAGGTCTCAAGGGGTTAGACTAAGGAATTCCACACAAACTAGATACTACTTAAAGGGTATCCCTCATCCTTACCGGGTAAGTCTCGGAATAGGAAAATCTCAAGCAATAACCCTAGCACACTCGATCCAATAGCGGCTTGTGAGGCTCGCTACTACCTAGAATTCATCTCCTAAGGTATCTAAGATCGGAAATCATCGGGTAGATCTCTTCCCTAACTTAGGTTGATAGCATCAGGTGATCCTAAGCTAAATTAGGCTTAATAAACACTAGGATTTGACAACCTAACACCCCAATCATACAGATTCATCATTAAAAGAGCAACAGAAGAATAAATCGGGCTGTTCTACAGATAAATCGGCCGATTTATCTGATGAACAGGTCGATTTTTCCTTCTGTTGTGAGTTTCGTGCATATAAATCATCCTAAACTAACATATAAGCCCATCCTATCATCACCCTAGCCATAACCATCAATCCATCACTCCAGAATCACAATAAACTAGCCAATAATATGCATATCAAGATCCAAAATCATCATACAAGCATACATGGTGTTCATAGATGGATAATGAAAGATAAGCAAGTAAAATCAAATAATCTCAACTGAATCCAAGTTGTAACAAGACTTACAAACTCTTAAATGAAGATTCAAAATGTTCTTAACAACCCTTGCAATTAGTTCTTCAATCCAAGACTACAAAATCACTCAAAACTCTTAGAATGGTTGTTCTTCTTTCTTCCTTCAATCCTTGAGAGCTTTTCTTCTCCTCCAATCTTCCTCCAAAACAAATGAGCTGTGAATGAGAGTGTGGGAGAGGAGAGATGCTCAGCAACCACCTGCAGGACCACTTATATTCTCCACCAAGAGCAAGGACGGGCAAGAGATCGTGGGACGCATGGCTTAAGCTGTCAAAGCCCCAAAAATCGACCCAGTAGGAGAAAATCGTCCGATTTAGCTGCTAGCTGGTCCGATTTTCTTCAGCAGAAACATGTTATGCTCGTTTAGCCATGAGTTGGTCCATTGATTGCACCAATAGTGGTCTTTGTGTCCTTTGTTGCTCCAATTATGCTCCTCCTTAGCCTTGGATGTGTACCACCATGAGGCTTGGCCCTCAAATGTATCGGTTAATGTCCAAAAGTCTCCCGAAATACCTACAAAGCAACGCACAAGTCCGTGTAGACGTCTATCTCGACAAAATGCGTAAATTGAGTGCAAACGTCACAAATTTGTGCTAGACCGTCCATGAATGAGTGAGAAATCTATCTAAATGATTACCTAAACCTAAGTCATAAATCGTGTTATCAAAAATACCCCATACTTAAGGTTTGCTCGTCCCCGAGCAAATTCTCAACTATAGACTACAAGATGACATGATTTATGTATGCAGAAAAATGGCAGAATATTTTTGGGTTTGTGCTTCTAATTTTGGATCACCTTCATAGTCATGTTTCATGGCAATGGACAAGCAATCATGTATCAAATAAATGAAAACATGAAAAGACAATTACACTTAACTTGATAGCATGCAATGAAATGTAAAGATAAAGATGTCAAGATGATCATGAGCATATCCAATCTAAATCACTTAGTCTTACACACATGCAAGTAGGTCATAAGGACTTGTGAAATAGAAGGCCAAGAAACGTTGTGATTAGACGGGAATTTTCTAGGCTATGTGATGCTAATCCGGGAAAGGAACTAAACAACCACAACTTCAAATTTTCTTATCAACTTCCCTCAAGTGTATATTTTTCTTCATTTTCTTTTCTTTCTTTTATTTTTGAGACAATGGCATTGGTGTACAAAAGCCGAAACCTTGGTGATTAGCCATTCTCGGGCTTTTTCTATTTTTCGAGATGCATCCACACCGGGCACACATACCAAAGCTCGTTAGGACTATCGGTTTATTTGACTTTGGCAAGGTACCAACACCCGATTATGTGAAGTGTACCGAGTTACTTGTCATTTAAACTAACGTCCCCAAACCTATGTTTTTGTCTACACTTTCACAACAAATTCAGCATTCTTATTCATGACATTCTTTCATCAACACCTTCACCCCACACTTGCTTTTCACACACATCAACACACTAGCATGCTCCTATTCCCGGATGGGTCAAAAGAGGTTAAATTTTTCATCAATTGAGGTGCTTAAGCAACATGATCAAGATGAGAAGTAGAGAAAGATGAACTGCCTTATTCATTCCTAAATGATGTGCAAGAACTAGCATGCAATTTCGACTTTCAATACTCAATTCAATCAAGGCAAACATTCATGATCACAAATCATTCATGGGATTCAAGATAAGTACTTCAAGTCCACATATGCTATCATCAATTTGACACATAAGGCCATTCATAGCTAATTCACAAGACAATTTTCATCATAAGGGTCATTCCCAAGCTTTAAAAGCACTAAAAATTTTTAAATTTTCTGATTTTTTGGATTTTTTCGAAATATGTATGTACAATGCAAGACATAATGAAACATGTGACAAAATTAAACTATCCTAGATGCTAATCATGCAAGTGATCATGAAAACCCCACCCCATACTTAGAAACACATTGTCCCTAATGTGTAAACTAAATAAAGAAGTGAAAGAGAGTTCTCACAATGTAAAATTGGTGATGCTTTGGTATTTCGGTTCACATTGGATGATGATGGTGGATGATTGATCAAGGATGGTAGAGAGCTCTTGATGTTCATTATGATGTCGAAACCCGCGCTTGGCACCGCAAGCCGTCCAAGTTCCACGTCCGCTCCACCCATGCTTGATTTGAGATCATCACTTTCCTTTACAGAGGAAAAATCGGACCAGTTGCCCAGAAAATCGGACGATTTTGTGCATGAACAGTCCGATTTTTCTGGGTGCTTTCCTCCTCGTCCATGTGCTTGGATCTTGTACCTTCAACTGGTCCATGAGGCTTTCACATGACCTCCAACATCTCATAACTCATGACAATCAACAAGATCTAGCACCTAAAAACACAAAGGAAAAACAAAGCACACCAAGAGTGAGATTAAACAAAAGCAAGAAAAAGAAAGGGAAAAATATGTACCAATGGGTTGCCTCCCATTAAGCGCTTCTGTAAGGTCATTAGCTTGACCAAATTCAGGAGCGTTTCAATCAAGGTGAAGCGGGGCAATCACTTCCACCGGGGCTTCCGGGATGTACTTCTTCAAACGATGCCCATTCACCTTGAAGTTACCACAATGATCTCCTCCTATCTCTACCGCTCCATGAGAAAAAACTTTCTTCACCACATATGGTCCGGTCCATCTTGATTTGAGCTTTCCGGGAAAGAGCCGCAGCCTTGAGTTGAATAGAAGGACAAGGTCTCCTTCACTCAACTCCTTGGGGATGATCCTCTTGTCATGCCACCGCTTGGTCCTCTCCTTGTAGATCCGGGCATTCTCGTATGCATCCAACCGGATCTCCTCAAGGGCGTTTATATCAAGCAACCTCTTCTCTCCCGCCTCCTTGAGATCAAAATTCAACCACTTAATGGCCCAATAAGCTCTATGCTCCATCTCTACCGGAAGGTGGCAAGACTTGCCATAGACTAGCTTGTAGGGAGTGGTGCCAATTGGTGTCTTGAAAGCGGTCATATATGCCCACAAGGCATCATTGAGCTTCATAGCCCAATCCTTTCTAGTTCTAGATACCGTCTTCTCAAGAATGGCTTTTATCTCCCGGTTGGAGATCTCCACTTGGCCACTAGTTTGGGGGTGGTAAGGTGTTGCCACCTTATGAGTCACCCCATACTTAGCCAAAAGTGCCCCAAAGTTCCTATTGGTGAAGTGCTTCCCTCCATCACTTATGATCACCCTTGGTGTTCCAAACCTAGGAAAGATCACTCGGTTGAAGAACCGCACCACAACCTTGGCGTCATTTGTAGGAGAGGCGATTGCCTCCACCCATCTCGAAACATAGTCAACCGCCAATAGGATGTAGAGGTTGCCACATGAAGAAGGGAATGGTCCCATGAAGTCCACGCCCCATACATCAAATATTTCAACTTCTTGGATGTTGTTCAAGGGCATCTCATTCCTCCTTGAGATGTTGCCCGTCCTTTGGCAAGCATCACAAGCTACCACAAAGCTTTGCACATCCTTGAACAATCTTGGCCAAAAGAAACCCGATTGCAACACTTTAGCACATGTCTTGTGTGAGCTAGCATGCCCTCCACATGGCAAGGAATGACAATGGCGGATCATACTCTCCACCTCATCCTCCGGTATGCATCTTCTAAACATTCCATCCGGCCCTCTTTTGAACAAAAGTGGCTCACTCCAATAGTAGTGCCTCACATCCTTGAAGAACTTCTTCCTTTGGGCATATGTTAATCCGGGAGGCACTTCCTCACACACTAAGTATTCACAATGTCGGCATACCATGGTTCACTTCCTCTAGCCACTTAGAACAAGCACTCCTCCACCATTTGCAATTGCTCATCCCGGAATGAGTCATCAATCGGGATTTCATCTCTCTCAATCTCTAGAGGAGGTAGTCTACTAAGGTGATCCGTCACGGAGTTCTCGGATCCCTTCTTGTCCCGGATTTCCAAATCAAACTCTTGAAGAAGAAGGATCCACCGAACCAACCTAGGTTTGGCATCCTTCTTTGTAAGGAGGTAACGGATCGCAGCATGATCCGTATAGATAATGACCTTTGCTCCAACAAGGTATGATCGAAACTTCTCAAAGACATACACTACCGCTAGCAACTCTTTCTCGGTTGTGGCATAGTTAAGTTGGGCATCATCTAGCGTCTTGCTAGCATAATAAATGGCATGAGTGCGCCCATCTTTCCTTTGCTCCAAGACAGCCCCAACGGCTACATCGCTTGCATCACACATGATCTCAAACGTTAAGCTCCAATCCGGAGGTTGCATGATAGGTGCGGAGATCAAGGCGTTCTTCAACCTATAAAAAGCTTCAAGACAATCTTTGGAGAAGACAAAATCAACATCTTTCATTAGTAGGTTAGTGAGAGGCTTAGAAATTTTAGAGAAGTCTTGAATAAACCTCCGGTAAAAACCGGCATGCCCTAAGAAACTCCTTACCCCTTTCACCGAGGTAGGTGGTGGCAACTTCTCTATAGTTTCAATCTTGGCCCTATCAACCTCAATGCCACGGTTAGACACCAAGTGTCCTAACACGATACCTTCACTTACCATGAAGTGGCATTTTTCCCAATTCAGGACAAGATTTGTCTCCTCACATCTTTGCAATACTAATGACAAGTTAGCCAAGCAATTATCGAAAGAAGAACCATAAACAGAGAAATCATCCATGAACACTTCCATGATATTTTCTATGTATTCCGAAAAGATAGCCATCATACACCTTTGGAAGGTGGCGGGTGCATTACACAACCCAAATGGCATCCTCCTATATGCAAAAGTACCCCATGGACATGTAAAGGTTGTTTTCTCTTGGTCATCGGGGTGGATAGGGATTTGGAAGAATCCACTATAGCCATCTAGGTAGCAAAAATGGGAGTGTTGAGCTAACCTCTCTAGCATTTGGTCAATGAAAGGGAGAGGGAAGTGATCTTTCCTAGAGGTCATGTTAAGCTTTCTATAATCAATACACATCCTCCATCCCGTAACCGTTCTAGTGGGGATTAGTTCATTGTTCTCATTAGTCACTACGGTCATCCCACCCTTCTTAGGTACTACATGAACGGGACTAACCCACTTACTATCCGAGATAGGGTATATAATCCCCGCATCTAGCAACTTAATGATCTCCTTCTTAACTACCTCTTTCATTATAGGGTTCAACCTTCTTTGATGTTCAATAGAGGGTTTATGATTATCTTCCATCATTATCCTATGCATGCACAAAGATGGTTTGATGCCAACAAGATCATCAATGGTGTATCCTATTGCCTTTCTATGCAGTTTCAATTCATTCAACAATCTATTAAGCTCATCATCATTCAAAGATGCATTCACAATCACCGGATAAGTAGAATTTGAACCAAGGAAAGCATACTTTAAATGAGAGGGAAGAGATTTAAGATCAAGTTGAGGAGGACCTTTTTCGGTTGGAGACGATCCATACAATGTAGGTTGAGATGATTGCAAAGCCATGGAAGCCTCCTTGAAGTCCCTTGATGATTGCTCATACTCAAGTGGTTGATGCTGAAAAGACTCAGGAAAATTGGCCCAGGAGGAAAAATCGGACGATTTTTCTGGCAGGGGGTCGATCTGAGTTTCTGTTTTTGCAAAACTGGCTGAAATTTCAGCACAAGGACAAAAATCGGCCGATTTTTGCCCTCCAGTCCGATTTTTCTGGCAGTTTTCCTCTTCTTCTAGCACTTCAAATCCAAAACTTGGTAGCTCGTCCAATGCATTCAAGGCCTTGATTACTTCATTGCTACTCTCCTCAACTCCTTCCTCCAGCAAGCTCGAGCTAAGAACCCTCTCAAGCGGGTCCTTGAGCAAGATTGAGCTCACAATCTCTCTAGACTCCTCTTCTTTAACTATGTTGAACACATCCTCATCAAGGGTTGGCCCTTTCATCATGGTGGATAGCTTGAACTTGATGTTCTCTTCTCCAATGTTGAAGGAGAGAGTCCCATTCTTGCAATCTACTAGACATCCGGAAGTAGCTAGGAAAGGTCTTCCCAAGATGATAGGAACCGGGTAGTCCGCCGGGATGTCCAAAACAACGAAGTCTATGGGCACATAGAACTTCCCTAGTTGCACCGAAATGTCTTCCAAGATCCCAACCGGATGAGTGATTGAGCGGTCCGCCATGTAAAGAGTCATCTTGACCGGCTTTGGCTCTCCTAGCCCAACCTTGTTGCAAAGTGCAAGCGGAATGATGCTCACACTTGCCCCAAGATCACATAGGGCGTCATACTTCACTTCTCCTACTCCGATTGGCACACAAAAGGATCCCGGATCCCTTAGCTTAGGAGGCATCTCCTCCTTCATTGTTTGAATCAACTCCGAGGATCTCTTAGTCATCCTTATCTCCCCATACTCCTCCAACTTCCTTTTGTTGGAGAGTATTTCCTTCAAGAACTTGCCATATGCCGGCATCCCTAAAATAGCATCCATGAACGGAATGTTAATATGTAATTTAGACATTAGTTCAAGGAACTTACCAAAGTGATTGTCCAAGCGAGCTCTTGCTCGTGATTGAGGGAACGGTAGTGGTGGCTTGTATGGAGGCGGTGCCACATAGGTTGGCTCTACATCCTTGCTCTTGCCTCCATCTCCTTGCAAAGTTTCTTCTTCATTCACCACTTGCTTCCCCTTAGCATTCTCCTTGGGCAAAGGATCCTTCATGCTTAACCCACTTCTTGATGTAATAGCCAACACTTGGCCTCTTGGGTTTTCTTCGGTTCTTCCGGGAAGCTTCCCCGGATCTCTATGTGCTTCACCCGCCTTTTGGAACACTTGTGCTTCCAAAACCTTTTGAGCTTTAGAAATTGAAGTCACCGTGCTCTCAAGACCACTCAACCTTCCAAGCAATTGCTCAAACATCATTTCGGTTCTATCTTTTGGAGGTTGAGTAAATCCGGGTGGAGGTTCTTGTGAAGCTTTTGGTGGTGGAGTTGTGCTTGTGGAAGCGGGAGGGTTCAAGGCTCCATCCGGGTTAGAGTAGGAGAACCCCGGATGGTTGTGGTTGGGCCGGTAATTGTTGAATTGCCGGTTGTTGTTGAAGTTCCTTGGGCCTTGGTAGTTGTTGTAGTTGCCCCTTCCCATATAGTTCACATCCTCCTCCTTGGAAGATAAGTTGGCTTGTGGAAGCACTTGAGGAGTTGCTTGGTTCTTCAAAGTTGTAGCACACAACTCCCTCAAGGACTTTAGCTCGTTGTTGATGGCGTCAAGCTTGAAATTGCTCATGGTGACCTCACTCACCTCATATGCTCCCGCCTTTCTCCCTTCACTCTTCCTATGGGAGTATTTCTCAATCACTAGAGCTTGCTTCTCCACAAACTCCCAAGCATCATCTACATTCTTCTCCATAAAAGTCCCACCGGAAAGAGATTGGAGCTTGAATTGGCTATCTTCATCAAGTCCCTTGAAGTAGATCTCCAATAGCTTAATTTTTGGTATACCATGGTGTGGACAATCTAGGAGAAGATCTTTGAATCTCTCCCAAGACTTGAACAAAATCCCTCTATCCTTCATCACGAAGGCATTGATCTTCCCTCTTAGCTCGGTAGTCTTGGAAGGTGGGAAGAACTTAGTCAAAAACTCGGTTGTCATCTCCTCCCAAGTACTTACTCGCCCTTGTGGAATGGATTGATACCAAGCCAAGGCTTTATCCTTAAGAGAGAAGGAAAAAGCCCTAAGCTTATGGTTGTTGCTCTCCAATCTTGGCGGTCTAAGAGTCTCCATCAAAATCTCGTAGTTCATCAAGTGTTGATGAGGAGACTCTCCTTCCATCCCTCCAAATTGATTGTGCCGGATCATTTGTAGAACTTGAGGGCGGAGCTCATAGTTGTGGGTAGCGGGATTTCCTAAATTCACACCCGGACGGTGTGCTCTTTGTGCCGGATCCATACGTCTACCCAAAGTTTGTGGCTCTTCGATAGCAATGGGTACAACCCTAACATTCGCCGCTGGCTGCGGTTGTGGTGGTGGAGGAGGTGGAGGTTGTTGACGATTAAGCTCTCCTTGTACAAGGGCTTGCCTAATCTCATCAATCTCCCTCCTAGTTGCTTCTTGCCTCTCATTGGCAAGTCTCCTTTCTTCCTCTAAAAGCTCATCTCTTAGCCTTATTTGCTCTAAGGCTTCATCCAATTCAGCTTGGAGATCTCTTCCGGCCATCTCTTTTCCCTTTTTGATGCTCTTGGATCTAGATCTAAGGGTTTTCTCCGGTTCGGGATCGAATGGAGCTAAATCCTTGCCACGAGATCTTCGCATACACCTACAGAGAGAGATGTCCTGAAAAGCAAAGACACACACCAAAGAGAGATCAAAAGCAACAAGAAAGATCTACACTATAAACAATCACAAAAATGACTCAATCTAGACCTAGTCCCCGGCAACGGCGCCAAAAACTTGTTACGCTAAGATCGTGTGATGTGCACGCAATAAGCCTTAAATTTATACTCGTTATAATTATCCTAACTCCTAGCGAACCCGCAGTGTACGGGACGTTTGTAGAAAGGTAAGTATTCCGAGGTCGAACACAAAGACTAAGGTGAAATCGAGTCAAACAATGGTCATAGATAGTGTGGATCTAAACTAAGAGAAGATAAAGAAATGAAGAAAAGAAAATCCAAATGTTTTTGGTGGGTTTTTAGGTGATCAAGCAAGATCACAAATCGAACAAGATATCAAAACAAACTAACAACTCGAGAAAGCAAAGCAAACGAGTAACACAAGCACAAGATATATGATTAATAGAGAAAAGTAGATTCTAGAGGTCAAGATTTCCGGTTATGGCATAGGACTCAAGGTTCTAAAGATTCTAAGGACAAGCTGCGGTGTTGGGGAAAGAATGTTTCACTAATGGAAGCGATTACCGGGTAGGTCTCTTACTTCACTAATCCCGCATCAAACTCCTATTACCGGGTAGGTCTCAAGGGGTTAGACTAAGGAATTCCACACAAACTAGATACTACTTAAAGGGTATCCCTCATCCTTACCGGGTAAGTCTCGGAATAGGGAAATCTCAAGCAATAACCCTAGCACACTCGATCTAATAGCGGCTTGTGAGGCTCGCTACTACCTAGAATTCATCTCCTAAGGTATCTAAGATCGGAAATCATCGGGTAGATCTCTTCCCTAACTTAGGTTGATAGCATCAGGTGATCCTAAGCTAAATTAGGCTTAATAAACACTAGGATTTGACAACCTAACACCCCAATCATACAGATTCATCATTAAAAGAGCAACAGAAGAATAAATCGGGCTGTTCTACAGATAAATCGGCCGATTTATCTGATGAACATGTTGATTTTTTCTTCTGTTGTGAGTTTCGTGCATATAAATCATCCTAAACTAACATATAAGCCCATCCTATCATCACCCTAGCCATAACCATCAATCCATCACTCCAAAATCACAATAAACTAGCCAATAATATGCATATCAAGATCCAAAATCATCATACAAGCATACATGGTGTTCATAGATGGATAATGAAAGATAAGCAAGTAAAATCAAATAATCTCAACTGAATCCAAGTTGTAACAAGACTTACAAACTCTTAAATGAAGATTCAAAACGTTCTTAACAACCCTTGCAATTAGTTCTTCAATCCAAGACTACAAAATCACTCAAAACTCTTAGAATGGTTGTTCTTCTTTCTTCCTTCAATCCTTGAGAGCTTTTCTTCTCCTCCAATCTTCCTCCAAAACAAATGAGCTGTGAATGAGAGTGTGGGAGAGGAGAGATGCTCAGCAACCACCTGTAGGACCACTTATATTCTCCACCAAGAGCAAGGACGGGCAAGAGATCGTGGGACACGTGGCTTAAGGTGTCAAAGCCCCAAAAATAGACCCAGTAGGAGAAAATCGTCCGATTTAGCTGCTAGCTGGTCCGATTTTCTTCAGCAGAAACATGTTATGCTCGTTTAGCCATGAGTTGATCCATTGCTTGCACCAATAGTGGTCTTTGTGTCCTTTGTTGCTCCAATTATGCTCCTCCTTAGCCTTGGATGTGTACCACCATGAGGCTTGGCCCTCAAATGTATCGGTTAATTTCCAAAAGTCTCCCGAAATACCTACAAAGCAACGCACAAGTCCGTGTAGACGTCTATCTCGACAAAATGCGTAAATTGAGTGCAAACGTCACGAATTTGTGCTAGACCGTGCATGAATGAGTGAGAAATCTATCTAAATGATTACCTAAACCTAAGTCATAAATCGTGTTATCACAAAGGTATCTTATATTGCACACTTGTTAAAGGACAAGTGGGAGATTGAAGGAATTGTGTCCTTTAAAATAATGTGCAATGACTAAACTTGGAATAGAACAATTAACGGAGATAATTCAATCCGATTATTTTAGGAGTCGTAATGCTTTGCTAGAAGCCAACTACGATTAATGGGCTTAAACGAGTTAAACCCATAACTATTATAAACGGGTCCTATGCGGTCACACACTTTGAGTTGACGGACTAGATCAACAGGAATGATGGTTGAGTATATATATATATATATATTGTATATTATTAATATATCCATATTATTTATTTGTGAAATAATTAATTAGTGGATATTAATTAGGGAGGTTAATTAGGGGAGTTACACATTTTGTAACTCCCTCTTCCTAATTAGTAAGAAAGATCCCTCCTCCTAATAAGTAAGAAAGATATCTCCTCACTTTGAATCTAATGAATATAGAGAGAAAAAGAGAGAGCAAAAGAAAAATATAAAAAAAGTCAATAGTTGGTTTTGTTTTGTTTTAGAGGGTTGACTACCATCTTCATCCGAAGCAATTCGATTGCACGCTTTGCGATCTTCGTCCTAGCAGTCGAAACCAAAGGCGATCTTGACCGAGCTCGTGTGGACCAACTAGAGGAGCAACACGTGGGGCTCTCATCTCTTTCGTTCCTTCTTGATCAGATCCGGTTCACGCATCAACAGGTATTTCCTATGAACAATCATTTGTTTCCTATCAATTGTGCTTGTAGATCCTACGATGAGATGTTTAGATATGATTTGAAATTCCGCTTAAAGCATATAATAAACCTACAATATATATATATATATATCAATTGTGCTTAATTTTATCTCGGCCTTGTAAGAATAGGTGAACTTTGTTGCTGATGGAGCGTGACGTGGTCCCAAAGGAACATGTATTACTGCAAGTATATGGTAGTGTCAATGTAAGTACATGATATATCATCAAGGTCGAAATTCCTAGAGACTGTATATTTTGACTTTGTCTCAAACTCAACAAGTAAAGCAAGAGTGTAAAAGAAAAGGGAAAATGTGTGATCAAGTGATCAAGATGCTTGGGTTTTTCGGTAACAAGTATCAAGTATCAACAAGAAATATCTGTTTTACACTAGGAGTTGGGGATATCCTTCCAAATCATAGCTAAGGACATATATGATCATGTTGTGCTTGATAAAATAGGAGAGTTTAAGTTAAAAATACTAATGTAGCATGATTTAGGTTTGATTTGTCAAGACATTTGGTCTGTTTCAACCAACGAGTATCACATGGTGTTTGTTATTTACTCATTAGTCGATACGCTTCTCTACTACTTATGACTATATTGATATATGCAAGCATCACATGGTGTTTGCTATATGCCTACATAATTCGACATAGCCAAAGTTGGACTATCACAAGACAAATGTGCTTAGCCATCATTTCGGCCCTATCTAGCATCATTCAAGCAATATAGGCATCTAACACTGCATAATCAACTTAGAATTACTTATAGGTCTCATCTAAGATGATCAATTCATCCAAACATTCATTCATACTTGAAAATATACAATGTGCTAAGGGAACAATCTAGAGGATATCTAATTTAGCATGATTTGATTCAAATTTGTTTTTGTATATTAAGCGATTGATTAACCTTGAATATGGTGATTCAAAACTGTATGTATTA
Organism: Fagopyrum esculentum; assembly: GCA_033239045.1. Classification (NCBI taxonomy): domain Eukaryota; kingdom Viridiplantae; phylum Streptophyta; class Magnoliopsida; order Caryophyllales; family Polygonaceae; genus Fagopyrum; species Fagopyrum esculentum. Next base: position 22,879,292 of record BSUD01000005.1, on the reverse strand, counting down.
TTTCTCATTACTGATACATGAAAATTGTATGTAGTAATTACAAATTGTATGTTTTATAAATTGGGTATTACTTAATACTTAGGTAGTTAGGCGGATTAATTGGGTATGGACCATACCTTGATTTTGTAATGATGTGGATATCCGATATAATATCAATATAACTAAATAAAAAAAGGTTACTCGGCGTCCCGTCCGGCAGTTGGGCTCTATTCGAGTAGAGGGGAAATTTTTTGAGAAAATTGGAGATGCTATCACCTATTCAGCTATTCTTAGTTTTATGTAGTGTTTGTCGTCCTCTAACAAATTGTCTCCTTTAGTCTTACGTTCGTATATACAAATTTTTTGTAAAAAAAATTATCAGTTTTTTTAATGTACCGTGCAGATTTTTTTTTAAATTTTGTATCGATTATATAAATTAATTTTTTGTACCAAAAACTATAAGAAGAAAATATGTTATCATAAATTTATTGAGGAGACCAACACCGAAACATTTCAATACAAGATGCTATTTACCAAAATCACCAAAAAGTTTGTTTAAAGTCTGGTATGAAAACAGGCCGGTCTAAAAACAACCTTTTTTTTTGTCGAAAAAGAAAGCTCAATAAGCGCATAAAGCGCAAAACGCGGAAAACAGATTACAAACGAGTCATACGTGGAAGACTAACTCCACGTAAATCATCCAAAAGGATATCAAAAATACCGACAGGGGGATCATCCAACCTATGTATGCCAATATCGTAATCAAATGCAGCATTTGCAAGAGCATCCGCCGCCCTATTCCCTTCCCGAAAAATGTGGCTGAGTTCAACAGTCCAATCTCGGATTAATAAGCCTTGACATCGTAATACCAGGCTAGCAAGCGGATGTGACGAGGACACCCCATTTTTAATAAGACCAACAACCAGTAAAGAATCAATCTCAACACAGACCTTCCTTACCCCATAATCCCACGCACATTCCAGGCCAATAACCACTCCCCACAACTCAGCTTCTAGGACAGTTGCATACCCCAGATTAATCACAGCTCCCTTTAGCCATTTCCCTTTATCATCACGTAAAAGAGCTCCCGCCGATGCCCTATTCGTCGAGCCTCTAACAGCACCATCACAGTTCACCTTAACCCATGTAAGGTCAGGTTTACTCCAGCTAATCAGTCTCTCTTGTTTAAACGAGAGCTCCGGGTCTTGACTTCTCTTCTTCCCTGTTGAACTATTAATTTTAGCAATTCGTATCCTCAGGAACTCGATTTTACTTACAGGAGGTTCTTCCCCTTGAAATATACTCGCGTTCCTCCACTTCCATGCCCACCAGACAACACAAGCAAAGGTGGTATTCCAATTGCCCCCCATCGGTGAATCTCTTTGTAAGCATATGTTGTTGTAAAGCCAATCATCCCATGTAAGGGAGAAGAACCTAGAAGCAAGGGATACCGGAACGAGATAATCCCAAATACCTCTAACCCTTGGGCAGTCACGCAGAATGTGCAGGAGGGATTCATCCGCTTCTGGGCAGAGATGGCAGACAGCGTTCGAGGACATGTGACGCCTGACTCTTTCCAGGTTGGTAAGGGGGACTCCCCATGCAAGTAACCACACGAAATAACGGATTCTCTCAGTGACATGAATCTTCCAGATATGACTGAACAGGTCCTCTCGAACCTGAACTCTCGTTTGATTGTTTCTCAGAAACTCATAAGCCGATGCAGTGGAAAAAGAGCCATTCGGTGATCCCAACCATCTGATATTGTCTTCACCCGTAGATACATCATGAAGTCTAATGATAGGTCTAAAAACAACCTATCAGTTGGTTCAAAAAATTACACAACAATTTCAAGACGATTAACCAAATCATATTTAGCATGCTTTTTTAAACAAGGAAATATATAATAAATGATGCACGCCATCTATGACTGTAAATACCATGCTTCACATATTTTACCATGCCAAATGGAGGCACACACCTCGAAATGTTAGCAACTACGGAGTAAAAAGGAAGAAGCATTTTGCTTTTGAAATTCCGAAATTTCCGGTTCAAAAAGAAGCCTGTCTAGGTATAAGAGAATTTAGTACAATATATTTTAAATTAAAACTATCCGTTTAAATTCGTCCTTTTCACTCTCCCTTCCATTTTCAAATTTTCAAAGCTTTTCAACGGCTATTTTCTGTTGCCCCTTGTAATATATCACTCCACAAACTACAAAAAGTGTCACACTAGCCGTTGATTGTCTTTCTCCCTTTGCTCTTTGAAATCTAAGTATCTGGTAATCAGATTCAAGCTTTTTTGTTCACATTTTCAAATGGGTACTTCTGGAAATTGGTTCAAATTGTTCATACATCATAGAAAAACAAACCCAAATGACCCAGTAAGCAAATCCTTCGACGTTCCTTCTTAATCCTGCATTTGCAACTGTTTAATTTTGATTGCTTTTGTTTTGGGGTTTTAGGAGAAGGTGTTGTGTGGAAAGAGGAACAAGAAATGGAAGCTATGGAGGAGCTCTTCTTCGTCTGAGTCATCTAAGGACAGTAAATCATCAGTCAATAGAGTACAGGTGGCAGCCTCAGAGTCATCGGAATTGCCAGCTGTTGATGATGTATACAGTGCTGCCATGGCTACTCTGGTCAGAGCTCCGCCAAAAGATTTCCTCGTCATAAGGCAAGAATGGGCTGCTATTCGGATCCAAACCGCTTTCCGGGCCCTTCTGGTGATCTCTTTAATCCCTTACATTAGGATTTTGAACCCAGAAATGATTTCTGAAATTGCGTCTAGATTTGGAAAATTTGAAAACTAATCTGACATATCATTGATTATAAGGCAAGGCGTGCATTGAGGGCCTTGAAAGGCATAGTAAGACTCCAAGCTGTAGTTCGTGGGTGGCTAGTGAGAAAGCAAGCTGCAATGACACTCAAATGTATGCAAGCACTTGTTAGAGCTCAAGCTCAAGTTAAGGCTCACCGTGTTAAGATGTCATTAGAAGAATCATCAGTCCAGAAGACTGAAGATAACCAATCTGATATTGTCAAACAAGAAGAGGTAAATACATGATTTGTTTGATTAATAACTCAATATATTCTGATTTATGTTTTGTTGTTTAGGGAAAATGGTGTGATAGCAGAGGAAGCATAGAAGAAGTTAAAACAAAGCAGCAAATGAGGCAAGAAGCAGCAATGAAAAGGGAGAGAGCAATGGCTTATTTCATTTCTCAGCAGGTACAAACACAATCATCATATTTGCCATTGATTTGTTTACATAATATTTTCTGAGCTCTTGTTAATGGCTTCCATGGCAGCAATTAAGGGCAAGTCCAAATATCAAGAGCAATTCAGAGTGGAGCTGGTTACAGGGATGGATGGCATCAAAGAAGACATCAGAAAGCAGGAAAAACGAGTCATCATCAAGAAAAAACTCGAAAACAAAAGCTACAAGCTCGAATTCATGTTGTAGTAGCAGTTCGCAGATGAGCTCAAGGGTTATGAACACGGAGAGCTCGTTTTCATCATCAACAGCCTTTGAAGCAACAGAAGACAGTGCTAGTAGTGCCAGCGTCAGCTTAAGTAAGCCGCGGTACATGAATCTTACAGCATCCAATAAGGCTAAGCAAAGGGAGGCTCGGAATTATGTTAAGTCGGGTTTGAGGTTCAGTGGCGAAGTGACGAGGAATAGCGTGGACTCGGCTCCTTGTTCGAATGTGGTTCGCTCAGAGGAATCGAGCTTGAATAGGCATGATTGGATTAGGTGTCGATGAAAAACTGTGGCGAACTCTTTGGTTTTCCGTTTGGATTTTTTTTGAAGAGTTTCAACAGCTTGTTGCAGTTTGTTCTGATAACACTGAGATGAACCATTCAAGAATGTGTAAAAGATTGATAGCATATAAGACCAGCAAAGTTAAAGTGCTTTCTCTGCTTTGGCATTTTAAGTTACGCAACTGTTGGATGATGGTTTTTGAGTATGTCTAATTGGACTTGTATGTGTGACCTAAATCGGACAATTCTAGACCAAATTTAAGATTTACACCGTTGTTTCCTCTGTCAATCGGGTTCTTGTATTTCAGGTTCTCGAATTTCGACTACCTTTGATGTTTTTCTTTATTATTTTGGTCTCACTAGAATCATCTCCAATTTCTTTCTTTTTATCGGGAAAAAAGGTTTTTTTTTTATAATTCTATACATAAATACCAAAACTGAAGTTCAACTCAAATTAGATGATTCCGGTTGGGATCACAACCGTTAACTTAGAAAGCCATAAATATAGTTTACAAGAATAGGCATGTACAGTTTGGACTTTTTTTTTTTTTTTTGATGTCCACAAACTTTTAAGTTTTCTTATGTACTTTCATAATTTGGTTTATTTCCTCTTTATACCCTCTTTTATATATTCTTTTAATTATAAAATAATAAAATCTAGAAAAAAATATAAAACTAATTATCACCACATAAAAATGAATATATACCATTACTTAGTATTTTATAAAATTAATAAGTTCAAAATTTAATGTGGTCATATGAGTTTTAAAACTATTATGTACCCTTACTTCAAAATAACAATATAGTAAATTTTTATTTATTATTTAATTATTTTAAATTTATTTTGACTCAAAAGTTATTATAAAAAAATTAATTTTATTTTAATTCAAAGTTTTAAAAAAATTAGCTTTAAATTTATTTTTTTAGATTTTTTAAAATTAATGAATATTTCTACTATAAAATTAATTAGTTTACAGTTTAATGAGGTTTTAAATTAAATTTTCTATTTCATAATATTTTATTATTGAGTTTTTAATATAATATATAAAAAATGGGTATAAGGGGAAATAAATTGAACCATGAGGGCTCTAAATTTTTTTAAAATTTTGTGGATATTAAGACGAAAAATCCAAATCTGGAAGGCACCAAAAAGAAAGATACTTAAAAGAAAAGTGAATTGTGCTAAGTCTGCACTTTTTTCCTACTAGTATTAAGTAAGGTGTGACAAACTAGACACCTCTTATTTATTAATAAAGATTAATTAAACGGATAATTGGTAATTTTAATTTAATTGAGTCCATACCGAATCGATTTAATAAAGCCCAATTTGGCCCACTCGAGTTACAGAAGCCCGGCCCAATCCAAAATATAAATCTTGTAGCTATTGAATTTTGAACTCTAGATGCTAGGCCCTCCTTCCCGCCCTTATACAAGCTGAGTTAATTGAACTTTGTGTATTCTCTTGTTGATACACAATATTAATGCACAATTTCAATTAAACAGTTGTAATACATAATTTCACAAGTTCGTCATTTACACAAGTCCGTCATTTACATAAGATTTGGGCTCATAACATCTCCCTGATATGAACAAGAAACATTTTCAAAATAGAAGGAAAATAAAATCCAATTCTTGTAGGAATGAAACGAACACATGAGAAAGGGTTTTTTTCTTAAGCTATTTAACCATTTCAATTGATCTAGGAACCAACTTGTTCAACATGCAACACAAGAATAGAAGTTCAAGCTTCAACTAAAACTATAACATCTTATCAAATATACACTAACTCTATCCAAACATCTTGTTCAACATATACTAACCCTATCCAAACAGAAGAATAGAAGTTCAAGCTTCAACTAAAACTATAACATCTTATCAAATATACACTAACTCTATCCAAACAGCTTGTTCAACATATACTAACCCTATCCAAACAGAAGAATAGAAGTTAAAGCTTCAACTATTCAAGAACACAAGCCCCTAATTAAACCCCAATTTTTGGAAAGTTTTCAGCATGAATTCAATAGAATATCTTGCAACATGAATTCAATGAAAGAACACACAAAAAACCGTTTTCAACATGATTTCAATAGAAGATTTTCGGCATGAATTCAGTAGAAGGACAGACAAACAATGTAACACCCCAAGTTTTGGAAACTCAAAGCGTTACGGGCTAGGACCTCACAATGGGTCCCGACCCTAAGAGTAGCAACGGCAAATGAATCTTACAACAAGGCACAGACGAATGAAAACCAAAACTCAATATAAAACCAAATGTTTAAACAAAAGAAAAACATAAAAGACTCGCAACCGAGTTCAAAACAAAAGGGAAAGCAACAACATAACATAAACCCGATCCCGTCCTATAATGTAAGGGAACCCCGATTGACCACACTATCCGGATCACTCAGTGACATCCTGAACCTGCGGAACATCTACAACGACGGTATGAACCGTTAGCTAACATTCTAGATATCAGAAAGAAAGTAAAGGCACAAACACACATAAGGTAATGTAAACACATAGCATGCTCTCACTCAACCGGTTATTATCTTTCATTAAGTCAATCATTACTAATTCAACTTCTTTTGTCACACGAGAATCCTTTTGAAACTCGCCTCTGCTTCCGTCTACCAACAGGATTAGATCAGTACTATCCGTTACCTGCAGGCCTGGGTCGCAAGAGTACCTCCCAGTTTCCCCAATTCTGAAATGGACAAGCGGTCACCGCCTGGTTATAATACATTTGGAAAAATTAGGTTATAAGGGTGAATCCTAGTCCGGTTATCCGTTATAACAATAAATAACACAAACAAGTCAAAACACTCAATCCAATACACGAAATGAAGCTAAGTAAGTCCAAGGGATTTACCTCACTCGAAGGTAAAATCAGAAAAACACTACTAGTCAACTTCCAAAGGAAAGGATAGATGCCTGCTCAAACAAGGCATCGGAAATCAAAAACTGAATGAACGCTAGAAGCCTACATGCTTCTAGTCTCAATGATCTCTACTAGATCTACTGCAGCTTGCTAGAAGTTCCCTACTTCTAGTCTCCATGATCGCTAAAGATCTCAACATACTAGGAGAAGGATTCCTAGTCTCAAGGTTCGCAAGGAACATCATCAACAACATAGTTCAAAGGCGTAAACCACTCAAAGGAATCAACAAGACACTAACTGACATTCACACTAATCACCTAGGTCCAGCCTAGCATGATCCATCATAAGGAAAGGGCAAAGAAAGCAAGGAATGGAGCAACTCACCAATGACGGGTGTTACTGCAGAAGAACCGCGGGGGCGGCCAGACAGAAGTGCAGGGGCGGCAACCAGGTGCAACCACAAGGGCGGGAAACCAAACCGCGGGGGCGATTTCTGTGATAGAAATTATGTTGGGTCTCCTTTCGACAACAACTCACATCAAGGGCACCAAGCTTTGATTCCTTGGTACAAACACGTCAAGACTCAACCAAAAGAGCTTGAGAACAACAACACATCAACCACGGAACGATCAATAAGAATCAAGACTAGATCTTGATCCTTGGAGAAGAAGAAAAGAAGAAAACGAAACAGAAAGGAAGACATGCAGCAACTCATGAACATGAGGAAGAATCAGAGAAGAAGCAACTCATGAACATGCAGCTCTCGATGTTGAAAGAAGATGTAAGCAAGAAATAGGAAAAAGAAGAGAAGATGAGAATATAAAGGGGATGGTTGGGAAAGAACGACGGAAGGTCACATTAGAGTTTAGAAGGTAGAAGGAAGACGGGCCAAAAGCCCATGGATGAAATAAGATAGGAAAAAGACGACGATAAAACAACCCGTAGACGGCCTGGGCCTAGCCACACCTACGGCTAGGCCGTGCCGCGACTGCGGCAACGAGGTTGAGTCGCGCCTGCGGCTCCCCTTCACCGTGGGGGCGGTGAAGGCCAGAAACGGGCTTTACATTAGATGCCCCTAAAGAAGTTTCGTCTCGAAACTTGCAACAACCTGAAAGAACACAAATAACAACGTAGAAACACTAAACACAACTCATATATTCCCACACGGGGCATGTAACTCAAAATGTCACAACAACGTACGCAACTCAACAAAATGGAAAACTGAAACACACAACTACGCTATCGGTGCATCTAGCTCAGCGTAAAACTCCGGATAGTTCCTCTGGATACTATCCTGTGTCTCCCAAGTCGCCTCATCAGCTCCTCGCATCAACCACTAAATATTCATCATCGGTATGTCCTTCGGACGCAAGCGTCTCACACTACGCTCTAAGACAACCACCGGGTGATCAACAAACGTGTGGTCTGGCTCGATCACTAGATCCTTGTGACTGACAAAGTGTCTCGGGTCCGGTATGTACTCCCACAACTGAGACACATGGAAGACGAGGTGAACATTCTCGAGTCTCGGTGGCAAAGTAAGTTTGTATGCTGTCTCCCCAACTCGTTCAAGAATCTCGAAAGGTCCAATGTATCTAGGACTCAGCTTCCCCTTGACTCCGAAACATCTGACGCCTCGTGTCAAGGATACTCTCAACCAAACCTGAGCTCAAACTCTAAACTCCAGAGGTATGCACCTCTTATCGGCATACGACTTCCGTCGACTCTGTACTGCTAACATCCGCTCACGGATCACTGCTACTCGACCCATGTCATCCTGAATTTGCTCAGGTGCTACTCCGCTAGCACTACTAGGCTCGTCTCAACACAACGGTGTACGACATCTCTGTCCGTATAAAGCCTCATAAGGAGTCATCCTGATCGATGCGTGTCAACTGTTGTTATACGAAAACTCCACTAAGGGGAGGTGATCTGGCCACACTTGTCCTCAGTCTAACACGCAGGCCTTCAACATGTCATCTAGAGTCTGGATGGTCCGCTCGGACTGACCATCGGTCTGAGGATGATAAGTAGTCGTGAACTGCAGACTTGTACCTGGGCGGCGTGCACTTGCTGCCGGAACCTCGAGGTGAACCTTCCGTATCTATTAGAGACTATAGTCCTATGTACTCCATAAAGTCTCATTATAGGTCTAGTGAATTCCTCTGCCAACCGACTCACCGACCACATTTCCTTGATCGGAATGAAACGCGCGGTCAGTCGGTCTACTATGACCCATATAGCATCGAAGCCTTGACTCGGTCTCAAACCGGTAACGATATCCATAGAGATGTCCTCACATTTCCATTCAGGGACGGGAAGTGGGTGTAGCTCACCTCCTGGTGTATGACGCTCTATCTTGACTTGTTGACAAATCGCACACTGAACTACATATCTCATGACGTCTGGCTTCAGACCTCCCCACCAGAAAGAGCGTCTGATATCTTGATATATCTTACTTGCACCACGGTGCACTGAGTAAGGTGAAGAGTGAGCCTCCTGAAGGATCCTTTGTCTCAAATCTCGATATGAAGGCACACATACACGCTCCTGGCGTTTCAAGATCTCGTCAACACCGACTGCAAACTGTGGTGGCTCTCCTCGAGACATCCGGTCTCGGATCTGTGTCAAAGCTGGACAACTCTCATGCTTTTGTCGGATTTCAGCTAACAGATCACGTACTATCTCCAAGGTGGACAACTGGTTGTCGGAATCCGGAAAGTGGATATCCATCTCTATCCATGCCAAATCTCGTTGTAACTATGGATGAGCTGTCAGCCTAGCAATCGCCATCTCCCGGGGAGTCTTCCTGCTGAGGGCGTCAACTACCACATTTTCCTTCCCCAATTGGTATAAGATCTCAAGGTCGAAATCCTTGATCAATTCCAACCATCTGTGCTGGCGGTTATTTAAGTTCCGTTGAGTGAATATGTACTTCAGATTCCTATAGTATGTAAATATATAACACGTAGCTCCGTACAGATAATGTCTCCAAATCTTTAAAGAATGAACCACAACAGCCAACTCAAGGTCATGGGTAGGGTAATTCTCCTCGTACGTCCTCACCTGTCTAGACGCGTAAGCAATCACCTTACCCCTCTGCATTAGAACACATCCCAAGCCCAGCTTGGATGCGTCGCTGTAAAGCACAAAGTTCTCAATGCCCTCTGCCTAAGCTAGGATAGTAGCAAAGGTCAACTCTTCTTCACCTCCTCGAAGCTCTGCATGCACGACTTGGACCATACGAACCTCGTAGACTTCCTCAACAAGGAAGTGAGCGGTCGGGCAATAACTGAAAAGCCCCTAACAAAACACCGGTAGTAGCCCGCCAATCCAAAGAAGTTGCGTTCTTCCTTGACGTTCTTAGGTGGCGACCAAGATGCTACTGACTTGATCTTTGCCGGATCTACCTTGATCCCTTCAGCTGAAACAATGTGACCAAGGAATGCTACCTTGGACATCCAAAACTCACACTTATAGAACTTGACGTAAAGCTCTCTATCTTGTAAGACCCGAAGAACGATCCTCAAGTGTCCTGCATGCTCTTTTCAACTGCGGGAGTAAAGTAGAATGTCATCTATGAAGGCAACTACAAACTGGTCTAGGAATTCGATGAAGATGTTGTTCATCAAATCCATGAAGACTGCGGACACGTTTGTAAGCCCGAATGGATTCACTACAAACTCGTAGTGGCCATACCTGGTCCGAAATGCCGTCTTGACTATGTCTTGCTCTCTCACCCTCAACTGGTAATATCCGGATCTCAAATCGATCCTCGAAAACAAGGAAGCTCCATGCAGCTGATCCAAAAGATCCTCGATACGGGGCAATGGGCACTTGTTCTTGATCTTCATCTTGTTCAGCTCTCGGTAGTCAATATATAACCTCATGGACCCGTCTTTCTTCCTGACGAAGAATATTGGTGCACCCCAAGGAGATACACTAGGGCGGATGAAGCCCTAGTATGCTAAATCCTCGAGCTGCTTTATCAACTCAAGCATCTCAATAGGTGATAGCATGAATTATAGTCTATATTTTGGGACCTGTTTAGACGTTTTATCTTCAATAATCTGCATGTTTGGATGTATATTATGTGATTATATTGTCGTTTCATCTACCTTTGCGGGAATCGAGGTCTACACCAAGTTTTGTTGTAATTGTAGGTAAAATGACACGTTTTGGACTAAAATGGAGCTAAAGGAGCTAAGGAGTCATTGGAGCTTCATTCAGGAGCTTAAGGAAGAATCCAGTAATCATGAAAATGGATTGAAGATTCACTTTGGATCAGATTTGAGAGATTTCACATTCAGTTGTGATTCACCTCGGTCAGCTACAGTACCATCTCGACCGAGGTGATCCAGAGGAGTTGCTCGACCGAGGCGAACACCTTGGACGCGGCGAGAGATATTTTATTCTTGGCTGAGATCTTTTATTTTTGGAAAGAGAATCTTATATTTTTAGGCTGGATTCCTGGAAGGAAGAAGATAATTTAGTCCATATATTTTACCTATTTTTATGGGAAAATATCTTTCTAAGATATCTTATCTTTGGAGGGTAGTTTTCCTATAAAAAGGGTTGGATTTTCAACAAATTAGGAAGCCGCATACCCCGCTTATGCTTAGAGCATCCCACTACAGCTGGGAGATTTGAAGAACCTTTTTGAAGGTTGGAGGAAGATTGAAGGAAGAAAGTTGATAGCTTTTTTAGCTTTTATGAAGGGTTTTTGTAAGACTTTCTTAGATTCACTTCTTTGTTGATTGTCTTGTTGGATTGTGATCCAAGGAACGCTTGTTTATTTGATAATTGATTCAGTTATTGAAGCCTTTTTCTTAAGGTTTTTGTGTTCAATTATTCACCTTCTTCCCATATATTCGATTATTACTTTCATGATGATGAGTGGCTAATTTCTTTGTGTGATTCTAGGGTGATTGGCCGAAGGTTGTGGGAAAAACAATGATAGAATAATCTTAAATTTCAGTAGGACACTGGAAGCTTGAGTCTTTATCCTTAACCCTAGAACATCTCGCTCAGTCGATGAACATCTCGGCCGGGGTGGAATTCGTCTGACCGAGGTGACCTTTCTGATCCGAAACTGAGAGTTAAGTGTTAGAGTTTGCCAAATCATATTCTTATTACACCTTTCCTGGTTCAATGCAAGCCTAGGATGAGACTTACTCGGTAATTCCTTTGTTTGTTTACCTAAGATCATAAGTTTAGGTAATAAAGGTTTGTCCTTTATTGGGGTTTGAGTGTGCTTTCATTCCATCTTTGTGAGTTAGCTTGAGACTTACCCGGTAAAGGTTGATTCTATTCCCTTAGGTGGTGTGTTGGTTTGAGGTTATAGTTCTTTTCCTTAATTCCTTCAGACTTACCCGGTAATAGGAGTTACGGTTTGGGATTAGTGAGTAGTGAGACTTACCCGGTGATCTATTCCACTTTAGTAACACCTTCCCTTTGCAAAAATCTCAACTTTGTCCGCTTTATCTTGAGATCTTAAGTTGGAACCGCAACTAGATGCTTTAATCCCTAGAATTGCATATTTCCTTAATTGACTTTTTATCATCTTTGATTGCTTTGATCACCTTTGTGGTTAGTAGTTGCATTGACAACCTATACCTGCTTTGTTTCACTAAGTCCGTGTGATCGACCCCTGGAATTTCTTGCTTTTTACTACGATTGATCCGTACACTGCGGGTTCGCATCCTTGTTTTAAGCTTACATCTAGGGTTATAAATTTAAAGCTTGCACACACCGTTTGGAGAAGAACAAGTTTTTGGCGCCGTTGCCGGGGACTTGGTCTAGACAGAGCCGGTTGCGGTGATCTTTCGGGACGCTTGCCCCTGTTTCTACTAACTACTCTACTTGAGTGACTTTCACATGTTCTTTTTCTTAGGTTTATGCGAAGAACCTGCGCTGGGAAGGAAATCGTTCCTTACGATCCCGAACCAGAAAAGACATACAAAAGACGCTTGAAAGAAGTGAAGATGGCAAACCAAGATAATCGCGATCCTGAGGCCGAATTGAAGGAGGCGTTAGAACAACTACGCCTCAGCAAGGAAGAGCTGAGACTGGAAAGGGAGGAAACTCGCACAAGGACTAAGGCGATCGAAGCAGATATGGCGGCTTTACGAGACCAGTATCTACCTCGACCGAACCCAGATCCTTGACCGAGGCAATACCCTGCTCCAGATCCTCGACCGAGGCAGAATCCAGTACTTGTTGCCCCGGCCGAGATACTTCCACCTCGGATGCCAGTCCGAGATGTTCTTTTTGCAGGTATTCCACAAACCCTAGGGCAGAGGATGGACCCCAATCAACAACTGAGGCGTCCAGGAGTCAACCTAGGTGATCCAGCGGACCATGATTATGAGCTTCGACCGCAAGTTCTTTCCATGATTCGCCAATGCCAGTTTGGAGGGCTAGAGAGGGAATCTCCACATCAACATCTACAAAACTATGAGATCTTGATGGAGACCTTGAGACCTTCAAGAATAGAAAACAACAACTACAAGCTAAGGCCTTTCTACTTTTCTTTGAAAGATAGAGCTCTTACTTGGTATTAATCTCTTCCTCCAGGAAAAATCAATACTTGGGAGGAGATGACGACGGAATTCTTGACTAAATTCTTTCCCCCTCTAAAACCGCTGAAATGAGAGGGAAGATTAATGCATTCATCATGAAGGACAAGGAGAGCTTGTCCAAGTCATGGGAGAGATTTAAAGACATTCTTTTGGATTGCCCTCATCATGGGATTCCAAAGATAGAGTTGTTGGAGATATACTTCAAGGGACTGGACGGAAACACCCAGTTCAACCTTCAACTACTATCCGCCAGCACGTTCATGGATATGTCAATTGACGAAGCTTGGGAGTTCATAGAGAAGCAAGCTTTGCACATGGAGAAATACTCCCACCAGGGAGCTGAAGGTGGAGTTAAAAGAGTCAACTTTCAAGATGCTCCACCTAACAATGATCAACTCACTTCTTTGAAGAATGATGTGAAACAATTGAAGGAACTCTTAATTGCTCAAACCAAGAAAGAAGATCAAGGATCAAGAAACAACAATAGTTACCGGAACAACAACAACGGTTCCCGGAACAACAACTACAACAACAATAGAGGATCCAACAACAATAATTGGAGGGCAAACAACCAAAATTCATGTAACCCTTACTCTAACTCCAATTCGAATGACTCCTCTAATCCTTTTCTCTCTTCTTCTTCTTCTTCTACTCCATTGAAGAGCCAGGAGCAAGGATCAAGTTCGTCCCAGCCGGAAAAGAAGGATGCGGTGCTGGAGGCCATCTTGATCAAGCTCAACTCTATGGAGACGTCCATGACTTCATTTTCGAAGGCACAAAAAGCCTTAGAACAACAATTCCTTAACAAGGCGAATGAAGCGCCAAGAGATCCAAGGAAGCTTCAGCAAGGACGGAAAGCAACCCTAAAGGACAGATTATGGCAATAACGACAAGGAGTGGACTGAAGACTGCAGATCCAATGCCTCGGTCGATGCCAATACAAATGAAGACCACCTCGGTCCAGGTACAATCGAAGAACACTTCGGCCGAGATGCCAACCGAGGTGGAGCCACAAAAAGCGGAGGAGAAAACTGAAGTTTATATTCCACCTCCTGCATATAAACCACCACTTCCATTCCCTTAGTCAAGGGCCAGAGCACATCTAGACAAGAATTCTGGTAAGTTCCTTGATTTGATGAATAAACTACACATTAATATCCCTTTCCTTCATGATATTCTAGGGATGCCCGCCTATGGGAAGTTCTTGAAAGAGATTCTATCAAGGAAGAGGAAGTTAGAAGACTTTGGTGAAGTAAGGATGACATCTAAATCCTCGGAGCTTATTCAAATAATGAAGGAGAAGATACCACCCAAGTTGAGAGATCCCGGCTCATTTTGCATTCCCATTCAAGTTGGGGATGTCACTTGTGAAGCCTTATGTGATCTAGGAGCCAACGTGAGCATCATCCCGCTGGAGCTATGTGTTAAGATCGGACTTGGAGAGCCCAAGCCGGTGAAGATACGGTTATACATGGTAGACCGCTCCATTACCCATCCCGTGGGCATTTTGGAAGACGTTCCGGTTAAGTTAGGTAACTTCTATTTACCTATAGACTTTGTTGTACTTGATATTCCCGCAGATTATCCCATTCCTATCATTCTCGGGAGACCATTTCTAGCAACTTCGGGTTGCAATGTGGATTGTAAGAATGCCAAGTTAAAATTCAACATTGGCGAAGATGAAGTGGAGTTTGCATTACTTGCGGCTATGAAGGGATAGCAGCTAGGAGATGATATCTTCAACATCTATGATGAAGAAGAATCAAGAGAATTGGTGAGCTCTATCCTTATTAAAGATCCACTTGAAAAAGTTATTAGTTTTAACTTAATGGAGGAAGGTATAGATGCTTCTTGTGATGCAGATATACGGAGCTTAAAGGCACTGGAAGAAGATCCAGGAGCTAAAACTGAAAGACTAATCTAGGAGAAGAAGATCTCTAGTTTCGGTTCCAGTTACAGTACCTCGACCGAGGCACTTCCTGGACCAAGCGAGGTGACTGAAGAACATCTCGGTCAACCTCTCCGGACCTCGACCGAGGTCGAAAGCGAGATGATATCAATTGAGACTTCTGAAAGTCCAGTTCCTCGATCTACTCCACTGGAAGGAGGAAGCAAGGATTCCCCTCAGAAAGCACCCCCAGTTGTGGAGCTTAAACAACTCCCAAGTTACTTGAGGTATGTCTTTCTTGGACCGGATTCTACTTATCCCGTTATTGTTAGTGCTTCCCTCTCCGAATCTGAATTATCTAAACTAATGCATATCCTGAGGAAGCATCAAAAGGCTTTGGGTTATACTATTGATGATCTTATTGGCATTAAGCCTTCTTTCTGCATGCATAAAATACTAATGGAGGACGATCATAAGACCTCACGGGAACCTCGAAGATGGTTAAATCCGATCATGAAAGAGGTTGTGAAGAAAGAAATTCTTAAGTTGTTGGATGCAGGTATCATATTTCTTATCTCGGACAGCAAGTGGGTTAGCCTAGTACATGTAGTTCCGAAGAAAGGAGGGATGACCGTTGTGACAAATAAGAACAACGAGTTAATCCTAACTAGGACCGTCATGGGCTGGAGGGTGTGCATCGACTATAGGAAGCTGAACGTGGCCCTCGGAATGACCATTTTCCACTTCTCTTCATTGATCAAATGCTCGAACGGTTGACCCAACATTCACACTTCTGCTATTTAGACGGCTATAGTGGTTTCTTTCAAATTCCTATCCATCCGGATGATCAAGAGAAGACCACTTTCACTTGTCCATGGGGGACATTCGCTTATAGGAGGATGCCATTTGGATTATGCAATGCACCCGCTACCTTCCAGCGATGCATGATGGCGATCTTTTCCGAGTATATAGAGGAGATCATGGAGGTATTTATGGATGATTTTTCAGTATATGGGTCCTCTTTTGATGATTGCATATCTAACTTTTCTCTAGTGCTACAAAGATGTGAAGACACTAATCTTGTCTTGAATTGGGAGAAGTGTCACTTTATGGGTAATGAAGGGATTGTGCTAGGACACCTCGTTTCTAATCGAGGTATTGAGGTCGATCGCGCTAAGATCAAGACCATTGAGAAACTCCCTCCCCCTTGTTCTGTTAAAGGTATGAGGAGTTTTCTCGGACATGCAGGTTTCTACAGGAGATTCATCAAGGACTTCTCGAAGATTTCTAAACTACTAACTAACCTCTTGAATAAAGATGTTGTTTTTGAGTTTTCGCAGGAATGTCTTGATGCATTTTACAGGATTAAGGAAGCGTTGATCTCTGCTCCCATTATCCAGCCTCCGGATTGGACCTTGCCCTTTGAGATCATGTGCGATGCGAGTGATGTGGCGGTAGGAGCGGTGCTTGGGCAAAAGAAGGATGGGCAGACCACCGCCATTTACTACGCTAGCAAGACGCTAGATGAAGCCCAGTGTAACTACGCCACCACCGAAAAAGAGCTATTGGCAGTTGTATATGCTTTCGAGAAGTTTCGTTCTTACTTAGTAGGGGCGAAAGTCATTGTCTACACCGACCATGCAGCCATTCGTTACTTAATGCTAAAAAGGATGCCAAGCCACGCCTTATTCGATGGATTCTCTTGCTTCAAGAGTTGCGATCGAACAGTTTTTCGCCTCGGTCCAGTCGGCCTGTGCCTCGGCCGAGGTGTTCTTGAGACTTGTTAGAGAGACCAAGGTGATCTAACAGATTGCAGAAAATGAGTTCTGACAGGCAGCTTGTGTTGAGAGACAAATCTTCTCCTTCTCCTTCTTCTTCTTCACGCCGTACTAGACCGGTGATCCATGAGCGTCACCAGGTCGACTATGACCGCATAGCGGCCCGTCTAGTGGTTGCACCACGATTCCTGGACATCTCTGCTTTTGATTGCTTCTATGTGGATGAGGATTTGAGGCGGATGATATCTGCTATGGGGCTGGAGCAATTCATTGAGATCCGAGCTCCGGCCTACTTAGAGCCGACCTTGGAGTTTGTCAGCTCCGTCACCAACTTGCCCACCGAGCGCGCCATTAAGTACCGGTTGATGAACCATAATTATTTAGTACCCCTGGACCACTAGCGGGATATCTTTGGCTTCCCGACCCCTACTGTTGCTGACTTTCCCTCTCGAGCTATAACTCGAGAGTTTTGGGGACAGATTGCTCATGTGGTTGAGCACGCTGATAGATGGAGACCTGGAGATTCCAGGGATCGGATTATATTCCATCTAGCTTTTAGACTTGCTCACAGGATCTTTAGTGAAAATCTTTTGGCACGTACTGAGACGCCCCAGAAGATCAGACAGGGTGAGCTTCTGAGTCTGTACTGCATGGTGACCGGAGGAGTTCCGGACTTTGGGATGATGCTGGCTGAGGATTTGCACAGGATAAAGGCAAAGGCCAAGGGAGATATCTGCTGCGGAGGGATAGTGACTCATATAGCGAGTTACATGGACTTGGATCTGAGCGCATGCACTATAGTGGCGGCTGCCAAGCCGCTCGGGCTTCAGGAGATGATCACCAGGAGGATACTAGTCCCTCGTGGTCTTACTACGCCATATGTGGCGATGCCCTGGGAGTAGAATGCACCCCAGGGTATTAGGTGGTCAGCTCAGTTCTCCGTGTATGATCCGCATTACTGGCAGACTGCATGGATCCCGCTGATGGAGGACGCTAGAGAGGCAGCAGCAGCAGCAGCTCAGAGGCCAGCTGAGGAGGATGAGGCTGAGGATGATGATGATGATGAGGATGGCGGTGCTCCCATGGATACGGGCACAGATACAGTTGGGACTAGTGCGCCGGTCATTGGTTTAGATGACGATGAGACTGAGGAGGAGCCGGCTGCAGCACCAGCACGTCCCGCTAGGCGTAGGGTACGCAGGCAGAGGGATCTAGTTGCTCACCGTCGGATCGACGATCTGACGGATCAGATTAGATTCCTACGCTGCCCTGTCCCTGGAGAACAGAGAGATGCATGAGAGACTACATTACCAGCACACGATGGCTGAGATTCAGTTTCAGCATGTCATGGGCTATCCTTTCGACCCATCTCAGCACCCGTACGTGCCACCACCACCACCACCGGATCGGGATTATTGAGAGCTTCCAGGATTTTCTTTCTTTATTTATTATGCAGCTCAGCTTTGTCCGGTGAGTACTTTGTTTCTTTAGACTTATTTTGACCCATTGGGACAATGTGTCCCAAGGATGGGGTATTTGATGTATTATTTGACTTTTATGTGGATGTATGACCCGACTCTTTTTAGATATTTATGTTCTATTATGCTCTATGTGCTTATCTGATATTACATGCATGCATACAAGTTATTTGATTGAGAAAAGCGTCAAAAACTGGTTTGAAAACTTTTTTTATGACCTCGACCGAAGTGATTCTGGCCAAACGAGGTACTTCACCTCGGTTGACTTAGAACATCTCGACCGAGGCGGTTTAACTGAAAAGAATTTCGAAATGATTTTTGTGCTTCTTATCTGGATATGACCTCAGTGATGATTTTGTTTGCTGACTGGTTTTGAAATCTCTATATGTTTGAAAGGTTTTATGATATGTTTAAGTTGCTAAATGCTTTGGTTGAAATTTTGGCATGTTTAATACTTTGTTTTTATCCAAATTATGTTGGATTTAAAGGTTGACACCACATTATGAGTTCTCTCACTTTCTTTCTGGGAAGACCAAGGCAATTCATTCTCTTCTCTTCTTCTTCTTAATCATGCTTAGCCCCTCATATACATATTTGCCTCCCTTTACCTATCCGGGAATTTGAAAGCAAGCAAAAGTGAAAAGCAAGTGAAAGAAAAGTTGAGATGTTGGCTGAAAGTTAGAAAGAAACATATAGGTTTGGGGAAGTCAATCATGATGATGAGTAACTCGGCACCATTCACATAGCCGGCTGTTTGTGTCTTGCCAAAGTCGGATTGAGCGATATTCCTAATGGGTCATGGTATGTGCATCAAGGGTTTGAGGCATCTCGAGAAATTGATGATTGCTGATTTCCTAGGCTTTGATTATTGTGCACCTCTGTCCATGCATCCCAAAAAGTAAAGTAAAAAGTAAATAAGCAAAGCTTATTGGTGGAAAATGTTGAAGTTCAAAGGAAGTGAAGTAAAAGATCCTTTCCCGGATTCTAGCACCACATTCCCTATATACATCACACCCTCACACGTTTCTTGACCTCCCTTCTTTTGGGCCCTTGAGACCTCGAGCTTGTTGATTGACTTAGTGGTTTAAACTGGATTATACATGACTGATTTCGATAATTATGATTTATTATGCATTCTATGATTTTATGTAAAGATGAACAACTTTCTTATATTTATAAAATGTTTTGATCATATTTTGATTTTAAATTCCATGAAGCATTCTCTTAGAGTGATCTATGATTGTAGCACACCATTAAAATGTTTTGAAAGACTTTTTCATTGATCTTTATGACTTATAATCCATTCTATCTTGTATCTAAGATTTGGAACTTGCTTGGGGACAAGCAAGGGCTATGTATGGGGTATTTTGATAGCATGGATTATAGTCTATATTTTGGGACCTGTTTAGACGGTTTATCTTCAATAATCTGCATGTTTGGATGTATATTATGTGATTATATTGTCGTTTCATCTACCTTTGTGGGAATCGAGGTCTACACTAAGTTTCGTTGTAATTGTAGGTAAAATGACACGTTTTGGACTAAAATGGAGCTAAGGAGTCATTGGAGCTTCATTCAGGAGCTTAAGGAAGAATCCAGTAATCATAAAAATGGATTGAAGATTCACTTTGGATCAGATTTGGGAGATTTCACATTCAGTTGTGATTCACCTCGGTCAGCTACAGTACCATCTCGACCGAGGTGATCCAGAGGAGTTGCTCGACCGAGGCGAACACCTTGGACGCGGCGAGAGATATTTTATTTTTGGCTGATATCTTTTATTTTTGGAAAGAGGATCTTATATTTTTAGGCTGGATTCCTGGAAGGAAGAAGATAATTTAGCCCATATATTTTACCTATTTTCATGGGAAAATATCTTTCTAAGATATCTTATCTTTGGAGGGTAGTTTCCTATAAAAAGGGTTGGATTTTCCACAAATTAGGAAGCCGCATACCCCGCTTATGCTTAGAGCATCCCACTACAGCTGGGAGATTTGAAGAACCTTTTTGAATTTGGAGGAAGATTGAAGGAAGAAAGTTGATAGCTTTTTTAGCTTTTGTGAAGGGTTTTTGTAAGACTTTCTTAGATTCCCTTCTTTGTTGATTATCTTGTTGGATTGTGATCCAAGGAACGCTTGTTTATTTGATAATTGATTCAGTTATTGAAGCTTTTTCTTTAAGGTTTTTGTGTTCAATTATTCACCTTCTTCCCATATATTCGATTATTGCTTTCATGATGATGAGTGACTAATTTCTTTGTGTGATTCTAGGGTGATTGGCTGAAGGTTGTGAGAAAAACAATGATAGAATAATCTTAAATTCCAGTAGGACCCTGAAAGCTTGAGTCTTTATCCTTAACCCTAGAACATCTCACTCAGTCGATGAACATCTCGGCCGGGGTGGAATTCGTCTGACCGAGGTGACCTTTCTGATCTGAAACTGAGAGTTAATTGTTAGAGTTTTCCAAATCCTATTCTTATTACACCTTTCCTGGTTCAATGCAAGCCTAGGATGAGACTTACCCGGTAATTCCTTTGTTTGTTTACCTAAGATCATAAGTGTAAGTAATAAAGGTTTGTCCTTTATTGGGGTTTGAGTGTGCTTTCATTCCATCTTTGTGAGTTAGCTTGAGACTTACCCGGTAAAGGTTGATTCTATTCCCTTAGGTGGTGTGTTGGTTTGTGGTTATAGTTCTTTTCTTTAATTCCTTGAGACTTACCCGGTAATAGGAGTTACGGTTTGGGATTAGTGAGTAGTGAGACTTACCCAGTGATCTATTCCACTTTAGTAACACCTTCCCTTTGGAAAAATCTCAACTTTGTCCGCTTTATCTTGAGATCTTGAGTTGGAACCGCAACTAGATGCTTTAATCCCTAGAATTGCATATTTCCTTAATTGACTTTTTATCATCTTTGATTGCTTTGATCACCTTTGTGGTTAGTAGTTGCATTGACAACCTATACCTGCTTTGTTTCACTAAGTCCCTGTGATTGACCCCTGTAATTTCTTGCTTTTTACTACGATTGACCCGTACACTGCGGGTTCGCATCCTTGTTTTAAGCTTACATCTAGGGTTATAAATTTGAAGCTTGCACACACCGTTTGGAGCGAACAATAGGCACCATATGATAAGGAGACTTAGTGATCGGTCTCGTACTGGGCTCTAGCTTAATGTCAAAGTTTACACTCCTCTATGAAGGTAAACCTGATGGCTCTCCAAAGACGTCAACAAACTCGCAAGCTACTGGAATCTACTGCAAAGCCGGACTCGTACTATTTTTCATGGCGTAGCACCAAAAAGCCTCGCAACCCTGACTGATAAGTCTCGCAGCTCGCACTGCACTAATGACTGTACCAGTTTTCTCGAGATCTCATCCTCGGAAGATCTCAACGTGGGCCGCATCTGTAGTTACCGTCATTGTCCTCTTGCCGATGTCCAGAACTGTTGGTTGTCAATCCATCTAATCCATACCCAGAATAACTTCTTCATGTACTAAGTATATAACGAAGAAGTCAGTTGGCCAATCGTGACCTCCCAATCTAATAGGGCAATAGCGATCCTCTCGTGTACCTCGAATCTTACCCCCATCGGGTAATCCTATAAAGAAGGGTCTACCTTCCACGGTAACTAAGGTCAATCTATCTACACATGCGTCAGATATAAAAGAATGCGTTGCACCGGTATCGAAAAGAACTTTGACACGAAAACCATTAATATGAATGGTACCTGTGGTCGCTAGCGTTGTCGGCTCTACAACAGTCCTCAGCTCATAAACTCTAGTTGAGGTGCCTTTGGTGTCATACGTACCACCTCTTCGTCTTCTGCTCTGACGGCATAACGCAACTTTATGTCTGGATATGCCACAAGAAAATCAAGTCACTGCAGGCTTCTCACAATCTGTTCGGATGTGTCCGACACCTCCGCAGTTATGACACTATCGTCCTTTGTTGGAACTCCGTATCGTCTGCGGAATCCCAAAGTGTCTTGTCATCTGATCATGCTTGAATACTGATGCTCCAGCTCCATCATTGGCTGGTCCAGTCTTTTGTATCTTGCAAGACCTCCTACCTGAAGAGCTCTCCTAGGATCCGGTCAATTCTTGAGCATGCTTCTTATCGACTCCAAAGCTGAATCCATGTGGTCTAGCCAAATCTCAACTTCCGAACTGGCTCCTTCTTGAGCTCTGCCGTCCTCAACTGATCTCACGGGTACTGGCGGTACTGGTGCTGGTCCTCCAGTCTTGATAGCTTCTTCAACTCTCTGCACGTAGTCGTGATATCCAGATACTCCGATGGTCACTTGACCGGACTCGATCGTCTGTGCTCTTTGTGCTCCGGACTTCTTGATAATCTCGTTCCCTGCTTCGGGAACAGTTCTCTCAACAACTCCTTCAGTGAACGCCTTAGCGGAAGGCGGATCAGCGACAGGGGCTTGACCCCGACCTCTAGCTAGTGGAGGTCTCTTTGCACGTCCCCATCTATGGACTGCAGGTGGAAGAGGTGGTTGACCCCTTCCTCACCCTAAGCAGACGTAACTCTAGCACACGTCATCTGCTATAAGGATAGATATATAAGACTATATATATATATATATATATATATATATATATATATATATATATATATATATATATATATATATATATATATATATATATATATATATATATATATATATATATATATATATATTTATAAGGCCACGCTACAACTAAAGCATAAATCCTAGAAAAGCACATATAAAGGTCAGCATATAAGAAACTACACTGTTGAGATCCGCGGAGGTAGTGGTGGTCTCCCGTACAACTATCCCAGACCGACAAGTTAAAACAAAGCCCTATTTTAAAACGTTAGACCCCTTGCGGGTTCTATCTATTTGTCCATCCGACCTTTAGAAGATTTCGAGTGCCATTGTTGCCAACCTAGACCTGTGATACCATATTGTAACACCCCAAGTTCTGGGAACTCGAAGCGTTACGGGCTAGGACCTCACAATGGGTCCCGAACCTAAGAGTAACAACGACAAATGGATCTTACAACAAAGCACAAACAAATGAAAATCAAAACTCAATATAAAACCAAAGGTTTAAACAAAAGGAAAACATAAAAGACTCGTAGCTGAGTTCAAAACAAAAGGGAAAGAAGCAACATAACATAAAAGTGATCCCGTCCGATAATGTACGGGAACCCCGGCTGACCACACCACCCGGATCACTCAGCAGCATCCTGAACCTGCGGCACATCTACAACGGCGGTATAAACCGTTATCTAACATTCTAGATATCAGAAAGAACGTAAAGGCACAAACACACATAAGGTAATGTAAATACATAGCATGCTCTCACTCAAACGGTTATTATCTTTCATTAAGTCAATCATTACTAATTCAACTTCTTTTGTCACACGAGAATCCTTTCGAAACTCATCTCTGCTTCCGTCTACCAACAGGAATAGATCAGTATTATCCGTTACTTGTAGGTTTGGGTTGCAAGAGCACCTCCCAGTTTCCCCAATTCTGAACTGGACAAGCGGTCACCGCCTGGTTATAATACATTTGGGTCAATTAAGGTTATAAGGGTGAATCCTAGTCCGGTTATCCGTTATAACAATAAATAACGCAAACAAGCCAAAACACTCAATCTAGTACACGGAATGAAGCTAAGTAAGTCCAAGGGACTTACCTCACTCGAATGTAAACTCAAAAAATCGCTACTGCTCAACTTCCAAAGGAAAGGATAGATGCCTGCTCAAACAAGGCATCGGGAATCAAAAACTGAACGAACGATAGAAGCCTACATGCTTCTAGTCTCAATGATCTCCACTAGATCTAGTGCAGCTTGCTAGAAGTTCCCTACTTCTAGTCTTCATGATCGCTAAAGATCTCAACATGCTAGGAGAAGGATTCCTAATCTCAAGGTTCGAAAGGAACATCATCAACAACATAGCTCAAAGGCGTAAACCACTCAAAGGAATCAACAAGACACTAACTGACATTAACACTAATCATCTAGGTCCAGCCTAACTTGATCTATCATAAGGAAAGGGCAAACAAAGCAAGGAAGAAAGCAAATCACCAAAGACGGGAGCTACTGCAAAAGAACCGCGGGGGCAGCTAGACAGAAGCGTAGGGGCGGCAACCAGGTGCAGCCACAGGGGTGGGAAACCAAACCGCGGGGGTGGTTTTTGTGACAGAAACTGTGTCGGGTCTCCTTTCGACAACAACTCATAGCAAGGGCAACAATGTTTGATTCCTTGATACAAACACGTAAAGACTCAACCAAAAGAGCCTGAGAACAACAACACATCAACCACAGAACGATCAACAAGAATCAAGACTCGATCTTGATCCTTGGAGAAGAAGAAAAGAAGAACCGAAAGAAGAAAACGAAACAGAAGGGAAGGCATGCATCAACTCATGAACGTGAGGAAGAATCAGAGAAGAAGGAACTTACATGTTCAACAATATCACGGGAAAGAAAGGTTGTAGCTCTCGATGTTGAAAGAAGACGTAAGCAAGAAACAGGAAAAAGAAGAGAAGATGGGAAAATAAAGGGGATGGTTGGAAAAGAACGACAGAAGGTCAGATAAGGGTTTAGAAGGTAGAAGGAAGACGGGCCAAAAGCCCATGGATGGAATAAGATAGGAAAAGGACGACTATAAAACAGCTCGTAGACGGGCTGGGCCTAGCCGCACCTGCGGCTGGGCCGTGCCGCGACCGTGTTAGTGTGGTTGATCCGCGCCTACGGCTCCCCTTGACCGCGGGCGCGGTGAAGGCCTGAAACGGGGGTTTACAAACAACAACCAGATCATATGTTTTGCACTCTCCTCATAAGAGCCCCAACTAGCGAGCTTGTTACAGGCCACGGCGAGGGCGAGTGTATCTATATGATGGGTTTACAGTCACAAGCTCGTAGGCGCAGGCTTGCACTCACAAGCGTGGATCGGCGAGGGCGAGTGGATCTGGGAGACTTAGAGGGCAGGGCTCGCACTCGTAGACGGGGATCGATGGGCTGAGAAGAAGAATTGAGGGCCGTGAAGGGAGAGCTACAACAGAGAGACGAGTATAATTGCGATATGGGCGAGCGGCCACCGTGAGGCGGTTGAAGTGCATCCTGGTGATGTCGTCGTTGTCCAGATCCGCCGCCAAGAAGGCTTCAAAGCAAACCGGCATGAATGAAGGTTGAAGAACATTCAGATTTGGAAAAATGAGAAACCCTAACTTCCATGATATCTGGCGTGATTTTATAGGCTATATAATTTACGGTTTCCAATTATACCCTTTAATAAATTATTTTTAAATTTAAAACTTTAGATAAAAAAATAGAGGGACCTATTTAGTTTCTTAGATACAAAAAGGTATTTATCTCACCAATTTTCTCAAAAGAAAACATGATTTTTATATACATACTATAGTGATTGATATATGAGAATTAAGATTAAAAAAAGCATCTGATTTTGTTTTACTTCCGAGAACCATTTCGATACAACGTGATACTAAAAATACATACAAGTTAAGTTTAAACTAAAACTTTATTGCGATACAAGAATTATTTCGATTTACATGAAACTAAAAAGATGCATACCAGGGACGGATCCAAAATTAAAATTTTGGATAGACTAGGTTAAGGTGTGTATATAGTTTCGATTTATTTTTTTGATGTATATTTAGAGTTAAAAAAGTCAGTTTAATTTGTTATTATGTTAAAATTATCTATAGAATAATACATTATTTAGATATCAAAACAAATTCATATAAAATACATATTGTTTATAATTATGATATTTTTAGGGAGTTATATAGTGAATGAAGTTAGTTTACAAAAATATTAACTTAAATAAACAAATTCATATAAATGCATATTGATTATAATTATGATATTTTCATGGAGTTATATAAAGAATGAAATTAGTTTACAAAAATATTAACGAAATAATTTTATTTTTCTCATAAATTATAATATATTTTTAACAAAGTAATAATTTTGTATTTGAGTTATTCAATAATTTGATTTCAAGTAAAAAACATAAGAAGAAGAAAAAAATTAAGTAACTTTTATACTAATGAGTAAGAGACGGGACAAATAAAAACAAATGAAATTTTACTTTCTCACTCAAACACTAACACCACTATGCTTCCATGTTTATTTGTATAGGTTATTTAATTTTATTTTATTCACATGGAAGGGCTGTAGCAAACCTCAGACCACCCTAAATCCATGCCTGATATATACAATGAAACTAACTATAAAAACTACATTTTATGTTGACCTGTTCAAATCTGGGCAGCCCACCCGGCCCCCCTCCCAGAAAAACGGGTGAGTTTGAATATGGGAACAAGCCCGGCCCGCCGGATCCGGACAAGGCCATAGGCCTAACTGGGCCAAAAAGTCCGGCCCGTCAGCCCGAAAAATAATAAATAAATAAATATATTATAGTATAATTATTATAAATATTAAGTATTAAAATAAAATGTGTGGTATAATTATATAAATTTAATATATTTTACATAAATATCCTAAGTATAATTTATATTTAAAAAAAATTAAATTAAAAACATTTTTTAATAATATTTTTTTAAAAGAAATTGAAAAACGGGTACCCGCGAGCCCGCCCGCTAGCCCGGCCGAGTATGGAATCCATACCAGGTCCGGTAGCCGGGCCTAACCCGGCCCGAGTCCGGCTAAACGAGCACAATATTTTATAAAGTCCGACCCAAACCTGGCCCGGACCCGGATATGAAGAGGTCTAGTTTCATGTACATGGACTGCTATTAGATTTAGTGAATTACATGGAACTAATAGTGTATATACCAGAAACTAAAAAAATAAATAAACTTATGCACAAAAACGTTTTTTTACCTATGTAGAAGAATCATGTTCGATTTAAACGTTTTTACTTGTTTATTTCATTATAAGCAAGGGTTGACACTAGATGTACATATTATTTTACCCTTATTTGTTCTTGTAAATTCCAAAAAATTCATTCTTTATTTATCTTTAGTTATAGTAATGAATGCATAACACATATTGACGTGTACAAAAATATTATGGCTTGCTGATAGGAAACAGAGAAAACCCTATCCCCAAATAAGAACTCGCCTACACGCGCTAGGGTGTAAAGATTCACCCCGTCCAAAACCGAAAACCTAGCCGACCCCCACAAATCAAATCTCAATACCAAATGCAATACGTAGTCTGATCCTTCGATTTTAGCCATAGACCAAACAAAGTTTTCTTAAATCTATGTAGGAAAAAAGCAAGGAGCTCAAGAATCCATTGCATCCTGTGGTTGAAGGGAGACAATACCAGAAGAAGGAGATCTGGCTATTTGGGCCACGAAAGAAGACAACATGGAGGGTCTATCGAAGCATAGATGATTAATACCCGACAAAGTATAA
Organism: Fagopyrum esculentum; assembly: GCA_033239045.1. Taxonomy (NCBI): domain Eukaryota; kingdom Viridiplantae; phylum Streptophyta; class Magnoliopsida; order Caryophyllales; family Polygonaceae; genus Fagopyrum; species Fagopyrum esculentum. Next base: position 22,851,549 of record BSUD01000005.1, on the reverse strand, counting down.
AGACAGGAGGAAACTTACGGGACCTCGAAGGTGCGAAAAAGCCGATTTCTATTTGGGGATAGGAGGGTTGCTAAGCAATTTCAATTTGAGGGCGTTTGGAGTCGAAGCTCACCACAAAGGGAAGATTGGAGAAGCCTATGGGGAAAGGAGACAAGAAGACTTTCGTTTCTCATATGGATTCAAGATTTCGGCCATGGAACACGAGAGCATCTAGGTTTTTGCGACCAAAAAGCCCCACTAGATTGTGAAGGTGCAAATAATAGCCTGAATTGCTTTGAATCTCAACAAACGGAAAACAATGAACAACGGGAAGCTATGAACAACTATGATTCCAAGAACAACGGTAAAAATTCTGAGAAATCCGATCTTGAGGAGTACCTGAAGTGTCTAAGATCAACGAGACTTTCAATTATAAGGAACAAAGTTTGGGTGAGTCGTTTTTTCTGCTACTGTCAAGGAGCATATATTTTACTTTGGCCATGTTTTCGACCTGTATTACTATTGGTGGTGGTTGCTGCGGTTTCTCTCCGATAATTTCATGTCATCAAATAACATTAATCAGAAGCTGAACAAACGACCAACGACTTATGGAAATGGAGACAAATGGTTGTCCCCTCTGTCTTTGATATGTTTAGACTACCCTGAATCTTTAATCTTGCTTCTTTTCGTAGTGTTTGTATTCATTGTCTTATCTTTTTGCTTAATCTATAGAAATGATGAATATAATAAAGAAAAAAATCATTTGTTCAAGACCATATGAACTAAGGTTGCTTGGATGTTTGTATGATGCTGTTGTCTCCTAGAAGAGACATTCTCGGCTAACATGTTGTGAGTTCATGTCCTTGAATACCATGTGTCAAAAGATGAGCATGAGTAACAAGGTTAAAAATGTGGTGACAAAGGAGTAATTTTGTTGCTGTTGTTTTATTTAGCTTTTGCTGAATTTCTGAATTTGAATCATGTTGATACCTTCACACTAATTTGAAAATGCCAGTGTGTATGGTATAGATGCTGATGATTATAAAAGTTGTTTTGAGACTATTTTTCACCAAATTTGCCAACGTCACAAAGGGTTACCAATAATGTTGGTGTTGGTAAAGCAATTTCACAATCAAATTGTGTTTAAATCAAACAATGTTATGAATAAACAAGAAAAAGTTAGCTTTTAATTTAAATAAATAAATTATTCCAAGCTTTTGGAATCTAGATTTCATCCGTCCAAAAATTTTGGGATGACTTTCCTTTCTGAAGATGTTTCCCGAGGGTGACCTAAACGATTGTCTTGGAAGATGCCGTAGTCACATGCCCCTGTTGATCGTGTTGATTGTGATCGTGGTTGTGTTCGAGGTCTCCGAAGATCCTCCATCTAGGTGGGGGCAACTTCGTGGGATCCACATTTCCGCAGAAGGTATGACATCCCCTAAAAAAGGTTTCTACCATCCTGCTTCCCGGCGGCGAGACACCGCGCCAGTTCATCTAGCCCGTGCTCTCTCCATGTTTTGCCAGCCTCGAGAGTTCCGCGTCTTCTCCAAAGGTGTAGTTGTTCCGATTATTGGATCTTTCTCACTTTTTTCGGTCTTGGCTTGTGGTGTTTGTACTGTTTCCTTTTTTTTGGTTTTTCTTTTTGCATGACGGTTTGCCCGTTTGCCGTTTGTCGGCCTCTCGATACACCAATTATCTTTGGTGTAATCGAGCCTCTTACCTTCTTGATAAAAAAAAAATAGTAATGAATGCATTGAATGGTTACTAGATTCTTTACTCGCGTAAAAAAAACAGTGATGCGTGGCTTCTTTTCCCATCTTTCTCTGCTTTCTTCTTATCCGTGGCTTCCTCTGGACACCTCCTTTTCCAGAACTTAATCCGTAAAATTGGCGCCGTCGGTCCAAGGTATCTTCCGCAGGTGACAACCCACAAAAACGGCAACCATTAATGCGCAAATGTTTCATCTCTTTATTTGACTCCTTTATAAGGTATGTGCCGTCTGGTTTTGTTCTTCTCCTTCGCCTCATTTTCTCGGTTGCAACCTGCTTTTTGTTTTCGTATTAGGGTGTCAGCCGATCTAATATGTGAATGTAAAGCTTCATCTCCTATCTCTTCTGCCGCTTACAATCTTTTGTATTGACTACAGGTTATGTGCTTCTTCGTTCTATACTAGGTAAACATATAGCTTGGAGTTCTCGGCTTTCTTGTTTTGATATGTTGTAAATTATTTCAATTTTTTGGTGTTTAGAGGATAGAACCCCAAATCCATCGAATTTAACGCGCTTGAGTCTCTATCGCAAGGCCAAAAGGTTGAGCATTGGTTCCTCTTCGGCCACAAGGTTATAAAAAAAAATAAAAATTAGCACCTCTAACCATGAGATATCGAATGATGAAGAAAAAGGGAAGTTATACTGTTTTTGTCAACGTTGTACCAAATTAGAGCTTTGACGACCTTGCCATCAATATTGAAGCTACCAGTGATGAATTCGACGCCATTTTCTCATCCTCTTGGGCCACAGTTTTTAATCTCTCAACCCAATAAATAAATACCCATTACGATTAACATTGTTCCACATGACAACTAGCTCATAAAAGGAAAGAAGAAAGAAGGGGGCAAAATCGAGACCAAGACACAACAAACTTTCCAAAAATTTAAGGCACGCATGAGTCTGGTTGTACATAATCTCCCAAAAGATAGTCTCTAAGGCGAGTTCAATACCTGAACAAGGTCCTAAAATAACAATAGAGGAACCATTAACTAACATTTTAAAAATGGAGTCTAAGCTTTAAAATTAGATTAAACCCGTATGTATCATGTAATGAACACCAGGGAGTTTCAAAGAGTAGGCGTGTAGGTGTAGTATGGTTTCAGAATCTTGTTGACAATAAGAATCAAAGTGGAGACCTATTGCACATTTTGTTAAATTTCAAGAATTGATGTTTGGAACTACTGACATTGGGGATAGTTTTCGACGCTTTAGAATGATCATCCACCGTTGAATTTTTGATATGTTGTAGGTGAATCTGTGTAGTTTGATGTATTAAAATGTGGGAAAGATCCAACGGTCGGACTTAGAGATATAAAGTCCCGAACTAGGCTGTAGTGTAATTTTGTAAGAATGATGTGATTTTGGCTAAGTATGGAAAATTTTATACCTTGAGGTCAACTTTAGATTTTTGTGTAGATTTTTGGGTTTAAGTTTTTTGGAGTTTTATTTCCATAATTTAGAGTGGACATATCATAGTATGTGTAAATGTTTTTTCTCGAAATTTTTAGGGCTATATAAGAGCGTTTTAAGTTAGGTCAAAGTATGACCCTAGTGAGTTTTTGTTTCAAGTTTGAAAGTTGGGAATCTTTCAAACTTGATAGATCTTTCTTGTTAGAGTGAGTCCTTATATCTTTGAAGTTGCTGTGGAAGTTTCTGAGTCATTCTAGACTTTTCAAGGTTTTTCCGGACCTAGGGGTAAAATGGTCATTTTACACTTATAAGGCTAGATTGGTTTATTTTCTTTAGATGATCCTTGTTAATTTAGAAGTTGAAAACTTCTAAGATGTCGGGTTATGTTTTGATCCTTTGTTCCTTTTATAACCAGGTTAGATTGTTTTATTTTCTTTTGATGATCCTTGTTGTAAGATCTAGTAATATTGTTGTAGAGGTAGGGTCGGGACCCATTGTGAGGTACTATCCCGTAGCACCCCGAGTCTGAGATTTGGGGTGTTACATAAACAAACTAGTGGAATGCATCAAGAAAATAAAGAAGCAAGCTAAGCAAGAACGTAAACGATATCATTATATAGTAGCTAAAATTCATAACAACAAATAAAAACAAGGTAAGGTAACGCCGATCCTAACCCTAAACATATCGATCAACAACTCTCATCATCCTTGAGTATACCTATCTTTGCTCATATATAACACTCGACATATCGCGTTAATCCTCACCGTTATTCCTTTATGTCCGTATTATACAACACCTCTCACCCATAACAACCGGTCACCATTTGGTCTCTTGAGGTGTAATTGGCAGTGCGTAACATAATCAATTACCCTCTTGGTTTAACTGTCAGTGCGTAACATAACCAATTAGCCTAGACTAATATATCATATAATCCTTTTGTCACAATTGGGTCTCTTGTGGTGTAATTGTCAGTGCGTAACATAAACAGTTACCCTCTAGGCTTAATTTTCAATGTGTAACATAATCAATTAGCCTAATCCAATATATCATAAAGGTCATCCGTCACAATCCGGCATCATGAGGTGTAATTTTCAGTGCGTAACATAACTAATTACCCTCTAAGCGTTCTGTTTGTGCCGTAATATAACAAATTACCCTATTCTCAACACAACTCACAAAATCAGTCATAACTCGGTATGCCACACTCTCAATCACAACTATGTTTGTCATAATCTCAATCGCAACTCTATCTACAACAGTCTCAATCACATCTATATATATCACCATCTCAATCTTTGCAAACATAGTACAACAAAACTCTCGACTACTCACACTAACCACGAGTACTAGCTACAACCCTAAATGTAATAAGGTCAACATAAACTAAATTTAAAACATTTGAAAATATATAAAGAAAGAGAGTAATAATAATATAAATCCTACTCACAATCCACAACAAACTTAACATGAAACACAATGGCAACTAAGTAAGTCAATATGACTTACCTCAAAAAGACGAAATCAATAATATCCAATACAAATCCAAGCAACCAATCAACTAATAAAATATCACAATATGATCAATCAAATCAAGGAAAAACTCAAACTTATAACAAACGTCCAAACCGAGCAATATTTATACAAGGCCTTAGGAGAATCACGTCTCAAAGTCAAACCATGTAGAATCTCATGTATCGGAGTCGAAAAAGACTATATTCTCATCCAAATATGCCTACAAGAACCTAAAGAAGTCAATCGCACAAGTTTAACTCCATTTGTTAAAACTTAGGCCCTTAAATATAATTATAAATGTTTAGGACATTTTCTGTAATTATAATTTTAGGTCATGTCTTGTAATTACTCAACTTAGGACATTTGATGCATTTTCAAAAGTTAAGGTTATTCCTATACGTTTTATGTAATTATCTAGTCTAGGGTAGTGTTGCCAAATTTCAAAGTTTGGGTTATAAACGCTAATACAAACTATATGATGCCTTTCGTAATTTACCCAAAACAAGGAGTTACCCGATTAGGGTTTCCTCAACAGCGGCGGCGACGACGGCGACGGCCGATTCCGGTGGAGCTCGTGCAGACGAGGCGGCACGGTAGTGTCTCCGGCGACAAGACATCGGCGGATGTCGACAGCGAAGATGGCGACAAGGCAAAGGTGGTGGCCGGTCGATTCCGGCGGAGGTGGCGAAGTTGAGGGTGGCAAGGTCTGGATTCCAACGAGGTTGGCGAAGGTAGAGGGAAGTCTTGACACCTTCGTCTTTTCTAGCGACGATTCGTTGTTGAAGGCGGCGGCTCGGCGTTGGATGTGTTGGAAACCGGCGCAACTAGTATATTATCATCAACTAGTGTGATGTCACCAATTGTGTTGTCATTAACTGTAAAAATATCAATAGTATAGTTATCAATGGTATTGTCACCAATTTTTAGCAATTATGTTGCCAACAACTATATTGTCACCAACTATATTGTCATTTATTGTGTTATCACCCACATATTGTCATCAGTTATACTATCAAAAGAAAAAAAATACTAAAACTTTTTAAAATTTTTTTTTAAAAAATATTAATATATTTATTTTTTGCAAAATACATTAATTTTTTTCTTTTCTATTTTAGTTAGGAGATTAAAATCCAAATAATAAATAATTAGGGTTAATTTCTCAAACTTAATACTCAATTGGTTATTGAAAAAATTCATCCATTTATGTAAATTTATTCATTTCAGAAAGGGAAATGAATTCATATACTATACATATACATATGACATATATTATATATCTAAAAGACAATAAAATAACATATGTATTACAAATAGACAGTGAAAAGAATAAAATACAGTAAGAAAAAGCATCGACGAAGGAGATCTAAAAGCAGAGCACACCGATGAGAGAAGAAAACACGTTATGCTTTGTTATACAACATTTTGGTGATTAATGTTCACTTGAGTTTAATTCATAATTTTTGTACAAAGGACCACCTATCATTCATGTGCAATTTCGATCTAATCACTCTGAAATGGACAACTAATCTGCTTTAATTTTTTGAACGGGAAAAAAGTTTAACCTGGGTTTTTACTCAATCTTACATTTTACCCTAAATTTTATATTTATTACATTTTTATGCCAAAATAGTTTTCCCTTTGAAATTTTGACTAAAAAATAGTTCATACCATAACTGGATTATTAGAATATACTTTGTATACGAACTTATATAGTTTATATTATTTTTGGTTTATGGACAAATTGTTTGTATTTTTTCCTTATTTTATTAAAATAGATGTATATTAAATTTTCAAATAGTTTTGATAAAAAATTCCAGTCTTTAATTACAGATTTCATTAGTGTTTTACACAATCTATATTATAATGATCCCCTTTCAGCTTCTTTTTATAGAAATTTTTTTTTTGTTTGTTATTTATGGATTGTATAAAATTTATAAATAATTGGTTCATATCCCGCACGTTGTGCGGGTATATTTAAATATTGATGGATGTTCACAGGCATATCTCGAAAGATCTGTCTGCAAGTAAGTAAGTGAGAAGAAAGACGGAAGGGGAGAGACTTTCCTAAACATGTAATAGTGAAAACCAAAGTTGTTGAATGAATAAACAATAGCAGAATGAGTGTGATGATTGAAAACGTAGAGAATAACATGAAAATTTAGATGAAGATTAGTTGAAAAAAAATTTCTTATTAGATTTTGTTTTAGTAAAAAAAAGGTTTTATGGCTTAATTTTTGATTTAATAAAAAAATTAATTCGAGAAAAAATCTGGAGGCCACGTCAGCATCAGTGCAGTCTAGTTTAGTAGTACATATAGATAATTTTATATTTTATTTAATATTTTTGAAAATTTAGCAAAATATGAAACTTAAACTATAAAGATGTATAATTTGAAAAGATATAAGCACCAAAAATTAAGTCATATATGTCCGCTTTGATCGTAAAATGTGAATCATGACACTCTTATTACGATTTTGTGTGGTAATTGTGAAGCCTAGGCGACATGAAAGTAATAATTATTTAGAGTGAGAGAGAGTTGAGTTTGACAAAGCATTAGGAGTAGTGTTTTAATGTCAAAACTTTACAATTTTGCACCATGAGATTATATGGACGTGTCTTAATAACAATCATCATTTTTGGCAATTTGAAACCTAACTATGACAAAGTCTTCGCCCTTTTTAAACCAATCGACATCATTGTTAATTAAAAAATACATTTTTTTACACTTCATTTTTAACTTTGAAGCGATAATTGTATGATTTGAGAGACTTTTGTTTTTTTTAGTTTTTTGTATATTTCAAAGGTTTTAATTTAATGGATTTTTTTTTCTACATTTTTTGAAAAATATATTTATAGTTTTGTTGACTTGTATTATTTATAGAAATAAATATACAACACAATTCGATAAATAAAAGTAGAGAAAATTTAGGTAGTAGACACTTTTTGTTTCCAAGATACTAACTATGCCCCTCTATTTTTGGCCTAATAATTGAAAGGGTTAATTAGTAATTTGAGTTACATAAGCCCATGACCAAGCCAAAATACAAATATTGTAGCTAGTGAGTATCAAACTCTTGTTTATATATTGAAAATTTAGGTAGTAGACACTTTTTGTGTATTGTCTAGTAGATACATAGTATTAATACACAATTTTCAGTTACACAATGTTAATACACAATTTCACTTACACAATTCCAATTACACAATATTAATACACAATGTTTATATATACTGGTATTTGTATTTTGGTTTGGGCATGTGCTTATGTAACTCGTGTGGGCCTATTGGGCCTGAACTGAACTTGAGCTTTATTAAATCGATTAGGCTTGGACTCAATTAAATTAAAATTACCAATTAATCTTTTCAATTAATCTTAATTAATAAATAAGAGGGGCCTAATTTGTCTAAAAGATACAAAAAGGGCCTACTTAATACTACATTTGAAAAAAAGTGCCTACTTAGCCAATTCACCCATAAAAATAATTATTTGAAGTAACATATGTGCATATTTTTCATTTGAGAGGTACATAAGTTATTCAACAAATAAAAGATAATGATTTGAAAATAAAAAACACCAATTACTTAAAAAAATTATTCTATTAATGCTTACAAATGTTAAATAAACTACAAAGTAGTTTCTTTATAAAAATTTTATTTTTAGAAATAAAAATCGTGCGTAGTACGGCTCTGACCACTAGCCATGTGGAGTATACATATTTATTCGAGTGTACATATATGTTAATATGAATTTAAGGGTCTGCTTGGTATTGTATTTCATGAGAATCATTTAGATTCTTTTTGACGAGATTCTTGGGGATGACAAAAATAGCGTTGTTTGGTATTAGTTGGAGCTTTGATATTGTATTCTTGTACAAGATTCTATTGGCTAAAAAGTCCCGTAAAAACAATATTGGCCACCCAAGCTTCTTGGAGATTCTTAAGAATAGATTGTTTGTATTCCCTACATACCCTTTCATCTTTAATCGTGCTTTTCTTTAGTCTCTTATCCCCGTCTCCCCAACTCTTCTCTTTGTGTGTGAAACGAGCCAGAACGATCGATCGTTCTTTTCTCTCTTCTCAACGACTCTTCTCTTTGACTCGTTTGTGTGTGAAACCAAACTGAACCTTCCTCCTCCCCCTCATATCCTCCCCTCTCCTTTGCTTCTTCTTCTCCACGACTCTTCTCTTCTCGATCAAAGTTGTAGCGCGTGCAGTGAAGAACTAGTGGACACTGAAGGTCGATGGGTAGCACAAGTTGAGCAATATGTTAGCTATGGATTGCGGCCCGATTAAGCCAAGTGGGTCTTGCTATGACCTGAATGATTTGTTGGGTATGGCTTCTTATGTTTTCAATAAGTATTGCGTCAAGAATGGGATAACAAATGATGCTTGCAACTTCAACAGTGTCATTGCTCTCACATCACTTGATCCCAATATGCTCCATGATCCCCAATTTGCTCTCTTTTATGTTAAAGTCGAACTACATTGCTTCTTCTCGCTCACTTTTGGTTGCTTTGGTTTTTTTAATTTTTTGTAGGTATCATGGATGCAAGTTCTCTTCAAGGTAATTTTTAGTTGGGGGGTTATCTTTACACTATTTACTAGTTGCTGATTAGGATGTTTTATGTTGGGGGCTTTTTCAATTGGTTTCTGATTCACTAGTATGACTGTATGATCTAGGTGAAATTTGTTTGTGTATCTGGTTTAGGTTTGGTTTGTTATTGACATGAGATGTGAGATTTGGTGACGTCAAATAACATGAATGACTACTGTCTACCTGTTGATTTGTGGATGAAATATGTTTGTGTATATGGTTTAGGTTTGGTTTGTTATTGACATGAGATGTGAGTTTTAGTGTAGTTGTGTAGTTTTTAGGATACTATTTTACATTGTGGCATTGACCTTATATTTACTACTCAATGTTACTTGATGTTTTGTTGCTTCTATTTTGCAAATCCTTTAAATGATTACTTTATGAACTTCTCACCTTTGAATATTATCATATCTTGTACATATTACCCTAAAGCAAAGACAACTACTCATGCTACTTACGGTATGCACATTGCACTTAATGAACGTAGTGAATTCCACTGGCTCCTCAATTGTCTCAGGCATGGACACAAGATCCATCGTAGACACGAGCAATAACGCCTCATCTGAGGTTTTGACACCATTCCTTGCCATCTTCTTCATGTTGTTGGTCATTTTTTCAACTGAAAGGTGATGGAATCACTATCATATTTAGGTAGTGTAAGCATGTTTTTAGAGTCAATTGGTTGTATTTTGTTGACAACTATGTAACTCCAGTTGAAGAGGTGAGCAATGAAGAAGTCCAAGGATTTAACAATAATTGGAAGAAGAAGGATAACAAAGAGAAGCCCAAGACGAAGTCCTTGTTGAAGAACCGCGCCCACGGCGAAACTGGGCCGCGCCCGTGGTGACTTCACATGAAGGCCATGCCGGTGCCCCTGCGCCCTTGCCAGCGGACTAGAGGAAGCCGAAGCGCCTGTGTCACCGCACCCGCGGTGACACTAGGCCCACCCACGCCTAGACAACAGAAAGTCAGAAGCTGAAGAGTCCAAGTGTTTCAAGAGTTGTGAAGAACCCGCACCCGTGGTCCTTCCATGCCGCGCCCGCAGCCAGAATGAAGATGAAGCATTTTCTGTTGTTTGTACTATACCGCACCACCGGCTCGCGTCCGCGACTGTGCAATAATCGTAATAAGTTTGCCTGTTTAGACTCTCACTTTATGACATTTAAGGTGACGGCTTAGACTGCCTATTTATTGCAATTTAGTGTCCTAAGTAGTATAAATATAGATGCTAGAATGATGTTAGAATCATCTCTTTCACATCCAAAACCTCTCTTTTAGTATATTTTTTCATAGTTTTGTAATGGAGTGCTAAAGTCTCCTTGCTACATTTGGTTGAATTGAAGCTTTCATACAAAGCTGGTTGTAAGTTCTTTTCTAATTGAAGTTTATATTCAAGTATATTTGTGTTATATTCTTTACTTCTAACGTTGGTTGTATGTTGCTTTCTACTTAGCTTGACCATCTAAGTTGTTTAGTTTTATACAAAGTGTTAAGGTTTGTTGGTTCCGGGTTTGGGTCACTAATCCAGTTGCAAACATAATAGGCATAAGCAGGTTGCAAGTGTCTTTGTGGAAGGAATATAACTATATAATAAGATTAACGGGTTGTTTGTCTTTTATATACCTCTTTATCCTTGCTTGAATGCTAACATTATATTTGATCTTGTAGGTTTACGGATTGAGTGTCTTGTTAAGGTATATTAAGGCTGGTTGACTTAATATGTACGTATGTTCGGGATGAGGATAAATACTTGAAGCCTTTTAAAAGAACTAACCAATTTGTGTGGAAGTGGATAACCAACCAAGTGTAGTGTTTTCTCTACCTTGATATCATCAATCTTTACTCATTTGCATACTTTTGTCTTGTTACTTTAACAATCATCAAATCCACACCCTTGTTACATTTAATTGATAGCTTAATTGCATTTGTGCTTTATTTACTCTCTATCTCTCTTGGATTCGACCCCTACTTAATCACTATATTAGTTTTACTAGTTGAGTTCGTAAATAACTTTGATAAGATATAATCAACCATTGAAAAATATCCTTCTCAAATTTTGGCCTTTGTAGGGAGATTAGAGTTTTTAAGTACTTGGTTTTATTTTCAATTATTGGTTTGAACCATTGTTCAAACTCGTGCTACTAATATCTCTTTTTCTCCTTATTGATCTAGAATTCAAAAGATTTTGTCAATAGACAAGCAGAGACCGTCGGAGTGCACCAAAAGAAATGGAAATTCAAACACTCTGACAACTCACACAACCAGATTTTACTCAACATCCTCTTGTAGTGACCATTCCGGCAATTGGAGAAGGAGTCAACTTTGAACTTAAGCCGGGCTTGATCCACTTATTTCCATCATTCCATGGATTAAGTGGGGAGGAACCGATCAAGCACTTGGGGACATTCCACACCGTTTGTATGACCATGGAGCTGAAAAACGCGACCGAAGAGCAAATCAAGATGAGGGCTTTTGGCTTCACCCTCAAAGATGCGATGGATGATTGGTATTACCGCCTTTCATCCAGGAGCATCGACACTTGGGATAACCTACACAAAGCCTCGTTGGAGAAGTACTTCCCGACGAAGAAGGTCAATTACTTGAAGAAAGCCATTAGCAATATAGAGCAAGAAGCCGATGAAACTCTTTACGAGTAACTTGAAATGTTTTCTAAGCTAAGGTCAAGTTGTCCCTTCCATGGACATTCCACTCAAAATCTTGTGCTGTACTTGTATAACGGGCTTTTAGACAATGAACGAAGAATTGTAGATGCTGCTTGTGGAGGTAATAATGGAAAAATTTCAGGAAATGGCGGAAGGTAAAAGAAATTTTGGTAGAACTTCTACCAAAAGAGGAGTCCATGCTATAAATGCCAACCGTCCAGAAATCTCTAAGGAAATTTTTGAATTGAAGGAGATGGTGAAGAGACTAACACTAGTGGGAACTCCACAACAGCTGAAAGCATGTGGAGTATGTGCGGATCCATTCCGCCCCACGGACATGTGCCCTCAAGTTCAAGAAGACTCCACAAATGAGGTAAATGCTATGGGGTATGGACAACAACAACAACATCCAAGAAATGATCCATATGCCGAAAATTACAATCCAGGATGGCCTGATCATCCCAACTTTAGGTGGAGGAATCAACCAAACTCACAACAACAACCTCGGCAGAGTAAGTCTGACTCAACTGAAGAAATGATACAAACTTTAACCAAGCATTTGGCCACTCATGTCAAAAGCACAGAGACGGGCATCAAAAACTTGGAGAAGCAAGTTGGACAAATGGCGGAAGCAATCACGAGGAACGAAGCTCAAACCACGAGAAATTTGCCTTTCCAAACAGTGGTAAATCCAAAGGAGAGTTTTTGTGCATTGAATCTCTTAGGAGTGGGAAGCTAGTGATCAAAATTCAAGAAATAAAGACGAAAAAAATGGCTTATGACAGTCCAACCGCACCCGCAGCCCTGCCCGCGGCATCATTTCCTTTGAGCCCGCACCCGCAGCCAGATAGAGCCGCCCCCGCTGCAGAAGAACTTGAGATGCCCCCCCGGCTGCAAATGCCCACAGCCGCAACTGAACCAATAGAAGGTGTCTTAATTGAAGATTCTTATGTCCGTCCAAGTTTTCCATCTCTCTATTCAAAGAAACCTCCTACTCCCTTCCCTGAGGCACTCAAAGAGAGAAGATTCATTGATAATAAGAAACTATTTGAGACTTTCTCAAAATGCGAGGTAAACATTCCCCTCCTTAAACCCGTGAAAAGTGTGCCTAAGTATGCTTGTTTCTTGAAGGAGTTGCATGCCATCAAGAGGAATCAGAAGATGAAAGGGAAACAAAAGGTGAATGAGAGTGAGCACGTTCCCGCTGTTTTTCAAACACAAATGCCGAAGAAATGGAGTGATCCCAGTATGGTAAGCGCTCCTTGTGTCATAGACGATACTCGCTTTGACAAAGCAATGCTAGACTTAGTTGCTTCTATTAATGTCTTACCATATTCCATTTACAAATCACTTGGTCTAGGCCCTTTCACTACTACAAAAATGTGTTTATGACCCTTACGATATAACCCGGACGTAAAAATCATGAGGTATAAAATAGATTTTTTAAAAAATTTAATTAGGAAACCTATAATATCATAGATTTTGTATTACCCGGACTATAAAGTTATGTAAAATTACGCAATAGGTATGTAAATAACGCGAATATTGTGATATCCGGGTTATATCGAAGGCAAATTTGTAAATTCATCAAAACGCCCGGGAGATATGTACATTTTTTTTACTTTTCAACTTTACTTCCCTCGATTACTTGGCGGCAGGCGACTAGCGAAGACCAAAGCACTTGCGGCAGTTGCTTTCTCCGATCACTGTCGGAGCTTCCTCCGGCTACTAGACTTGGGTAGGTAGTCGATGCTCTCTCCAACTCTCTTGCATCATTATCTAGTCTCGGCGATTGATCACTTTTCACTTTTCTCAATCTCTGTTGCCTCCAACTAGGGTTTATAAAGAATCTGCGATCCTCCAAGCTCGATTCCACCTTCTACCTTTGTTATTGTGGTATGTATCTATCTCTCAACTCTCTCCGCCTCTTATACATATCTGATGAGTGATTGTTAATTCCTGGTTCAAATAATTCGCCTCTTCAGGCACTTGCTCTAATCCACATCCTGTAATCGATTTCTCAGTATGATTTCTTTTCCTCCTATGATTGATTTTCATGAAATTGCTCTAATTTAGGGCTTCTAAGGTTCAGCTTGAGTTTAGCTTGAATTTGACAAGTTGATTTGGCCGGGTATTGGATTTATACGAATGTGAAGTGAAGTTTTAGACTTTTCTTTTTATTGCACTTTGCACATTGAAATTCAAGCTTGTGTAAGGGTTTGCTAGCTGTCCATAGAGCATAGGGGCTTAGTGATCCTTCTTCCTATTCAACTTTCTTTCTCAAATAGTAATGATAGAGATACAATTTAACCTTTTAATATTTTTAGAGGTGTTTGTCAAGCCAGTTTTAGCCTTAGGGGTATTGATTGGCATTTTCATAGAGGCTGCTTCTACTTGATGACATGAATTATGTACCATCATATTCATGCATATTGTAGAAGATTGTCTCAGTTTACCCTGCATTTAGAGAGATTTTGTGTACCTTTTATGTTCTATTCAATCATTTGTCGAAAATAGAGGTCTACACGAGTTTTTGATGAATTATAGGTAAATGGAGTGGAATTGAAAGCAAAAGCGGAGCAAGGAACATCTAAGGATGTTAAGGAAGCTAAAGGAGTCTTAAAGGGATCATAAAGAGCTAAGGAATTACAAAGGAGAAGCATAGAAGACGAGTCAAAAGAAGAGCACTTTCTGTTGAAGAAAATCGTGCCAACATGCATATAAATCGGACGATTTTCTATCCTAGAAATCGAACGGTTTTGTGTATAAATCGACTGGGTCGATTTCCTTTGTTTTTCGGCCAAATGAAAAGACGACAAAAAGCCCAATTCTTTTGGGCTAGAGGAGAGTTTTGCCAAACGGCCCATCTGCAAGAAACTATAGATGAGAACCCTAGGAACGAAAACGAGGAGGCCGTAGTGGGAAATCTTTACACGTTTGAGAGAGATTGGAGATTCTTGGAGAAGGATTGAAGGACTTTTTGCCGGTAAGCCAATCTTGATTCTTGGTTGTGAGATTTCTTTATCCATTGAAGCAATTGTGCTTTTTGAACACGAATTTGAGTTACTTAAGAGATACATTGATTTGTTTTGACGATTGTTTACAGATTTGAAGGTTATTGAATTTTTATTCAAGATTCGGTTTTCTTTGCGATATTTCATTCAATCTTTAATTTGATTCGATTTTGAAAATGGTTGGCTAAAACCTTTGTGATTCTGGGGAGGATAGTTGAAGATTAAGGCTTAGATGATGATAGACTGAAATCATTCAAACATTAGGACCCTGAGAGTTTAGATTTTAGTTTTGCGACAACAGGAAAATCGGTGTGTTCTTGGAGTAAATTGGCCGATTTTCTTATGAACAGCCCGATTTATTCTTCTGACGAACCTTAATTGAATCAATCTTTAATCAAAACTAATCCTTGCCTAAATCCCAACCTTGATTAACCTTTTTACCCTCTAATTTAATGTATGAAGACATTTCAAACTTGATTCTACATTTAATAGATTAAGATTTCAAGATTTGGGTAGTAAAGAGACTCAACATCCTTTATTAAGATTCTAAGTGTGCTTTCTATTCTTGCTTTGGAGAGTCATATCCTGGAGTTCTAGATAGTTAGTTTAAACATAATTGTTGTCTTTAGATCTTTCTATATTGCAGCCTCAACAACCTTTATAGAGGGAACCTTTAGATTAGTCATATAGGTTTCGGAACTTCACCGTACGATACCTACCTTCGAACACATAATCTTGGCAATATAAACTCTGTCCTATATCTATAGAAGTGTCTTGAATCAAAAGCCGAAATCGGATACTTGAATCCTTGGAATCATTTTACTCTTATTTGATCACAAAAGCTTTTCGCACTTTTCGCTAGATAATTGAAATTGGATTTATTCTCACCAAATCCCTGAGTTCGACTCTAGAAATCTTACCTTACTACAACTGATCCGTACACTGCGGGTTCGCTTTGCTTTGAGTTCTAGATACAAATTTAAGACTTTGACGCACACACTTTTTGAGCGAACAAGTTTTTGGCGCCGTTGCCGGGGATCGAACCCGGGTCACCCGCGTGACAGGCGGGAATACTTACCACTATATAGACCCCGAACTTTAGGGCAACGGATGGACCCAATTCAGCAACCACGCCGTCTAGGATTGGATTTCGGAGCTGAAGACATCCAAGAGTTTAGCTTCTCACCACAAGTCATCACCATGGTTCGCTAAAGTCAATATGGCGGAGCAAGTACTGAATCTCCACACCAGCACTTGCAGAATTTTGAGATTCTCATGGAGACTATGAAGCCGAAGAAGGCTACTACGAGCAATTACAAGATCAAACCGTTCTTCTTTTCTTTGAAGGACAAGGCTCTAGCTTGGTACCAAACACTTCCAGCTGCAAAGCTAGCTACATGGGAGGAATTGTCTTCGGAATTCCTCACCAAATTCTTTCCGCCATCCAAAACGGCGGAATTGAGAGGTAAAGTAAATGCTTTTTCTATGAAACCTAATGAAAGCTTGTTTTAATCTTGGGAAAGGTTTCAAGATCTCTTGTTGGATTGCCCACACCATGGCATTTGCAAGATGGAATTATTGGAGATCTACTGCAAAGGATTGGATGTGGAAACACAATTCAACCTCCAATCTCTCTCTTGTGGTACATTCATGGACATGAGAGAGGATGATGCTTGGGATTTCATTGAGAAGCAAGCCCAAGTGATTGAGAAGTATTCCCACCGGAAGGTGGACTCAAATAGCCGGAATCAAAGCGATTCGGGAGCCAAGTTGAACCAAGCTGCTCAAACACAAATATTCTCCCTCAACAATGAGATCAAAGAGTTGAAGGAAGTGCTCAAAACGAGTCTTCAAAAGACTAAGGAGCAAGAAGCCAACTACATGGGAAGGGACAACAATCAAAGGAATGATAACCAGAACTCCAATTGGAACAACAACAACAATAACAACCGGAACTCCAATTGGAACAACAACAATAGGAACTCAAATAACAATAATTGGAGGTCAAATCAGTAAAATCCAGGTAACCCTTACTCTCATGCTGAAAAGGCTCTAACACCTCCATCTTCTTCTACTCCTTTAACAAGCCAGGGACAATCAAGCGGATCAAGCAAACCCGATTCCATGCTAGAGACGATCCTAGGAAAGCTACAAGGGTTGGAGAGTTATATAACTTCAGTTGACAAAGCTCACAAAGCTTTAGAAAACCAAGTATTTAACAAGGCCGGAGAAGTTCCAAGAGACCAAGGGAAACTTCCCGGGAAGACGGAAGATAACCCAAAGGGGAGGGTTATGGCAATAACTACTAGGAGTGACAAGAAAACTACCGACCCTCAACCTAAAGTAGTCGAGACCACCACTAAAGAAGGAGAGGCAAAAGAGAAGGAAGAAGTTTATGTTCCTCCTCCCGCTTACAAACCACCTCTACCCTTCTCTCAATCTAGAGCGCGTGCACGCCTAGATAAACACTTTGGTAAGTTTGTTGAACTTATGAATAAGCTGCATATTAATATACCTTTTATGGATGCAATTTTAGGTATGCCAGCTTATGGGAAATTCCTCAAGGAGATCCTCTCTAACAAGAAGAAATTGGAAGACATAGGAGAAGTTAAGATGAGTATGGAGTCATCTGAACTCATCAAGACTATGACGGAGAATATGCCACCTAAGCTCCGTGATCCAGGATCCTTTTGCATACCCATCACTTTGGGAGAAGCTACCTATGATGCACTTTGTGACCTTGGAGCGAGTGTGAGTATCATACCCCTTGCTCTATGCAAAGCAGTTGGTCTAGGAGAGCCTAGAACGGTGAAGATCACACTCTACATGGCTGATCGTTCCACCACTAAGCCGGTGGGGATATTAGAAGACATTCCGGTAAAGCTCGGTAAGTTTTACATCCCTATAGATTTTGTCGTTCTTGACATCCCTGCATATTATCCAGTTCCCATCATTCTTGGGAGACCATTCCTTGCAACATCCGGATGCATGGTCGATTGCAAGAATGGCCAGCTGTCCTTCCACATAGGTGAAGAAAAGATAGAATTCATACTCTCTTCCTTAATCAAGGAGCCAACCTTGAGAGACGATGTTTTTGAAATTTTTGATGAAGAAGAGTCTAGAGAGGTGGTAAGTTCAATCTTGATGAAAGACCCTCTTCAAAAGGTTCTTAGTATGAGCATCATGGAGGAAGGAGGGGAACATGATTGCAATGAGGATGTGAAGGCATTAAATGATGTGGAGGAAGAACTAGGAACAAGAATTGAAGAACTAGAATTAACTCCGGAAACTGTGAAGAAAATCGACTTGCATGAACCAAATCGTCCGATTTGTGAAAAGGCAATCTGATTTTTGTCAACAGAAAGAAAAATCGACCTGACTAAACTAAATCGTCCGATTTGTGAAGAGGCAACCCGATTTTTTCCGACAAAAAGAAAAATCGTGCCTCAGATCGACCGATTTACTTCAGGGGAGGTCGATCCAGTGGAAAATTTTCTGGATTCTCAAAACTTCACCGCAGCCGTTCTCGACTCTAATGATGCAGTACCCCCACCTCTAGAGGCCTCTCCTACAACATCCGAAGGCCACGATTCATCATCAGTTATGGTACCTCCATCATTAGAATTGAAGCCGCTCCCCGCGGATTTAAGGTACGCATTCCTTGGCATTAATTCCACATATCCGGTCATAGTCAATGCAAATTTGAATTATGCTGAATTAGAGAAACTTATGCTTGTTTTGAAGCAACATAGGAGAGCATTAGGCTATACTATTGATGATCTAGTAGGAATAAAGCCTTCCCTATGTATGCACAAAATTCTAATGGAAGAGGATTACAAACCTTCACGCCAACCTCAAAGACGGTTAAATCCGGCAATGAAAGAGGTCGTGAAGAAAGAAATCCTTAAGCTACTTGATGCAGGTATCATCTTCCCTATTTCTGATTGCAAATGGGTGAGTCCAGTACAAGTAGTACCCAAGAAAGGAGGCATTACCGTTGTTGCCAACAAGAACAACGAACTTATCCCCACACGGACAGTTACAGGGTGGCAAATGTGCATCGACTACCGCAAACTGAACGTGGCCACTAGGAAGGACCATTTCCCCCTTCCTTTTATCGATCAAATGTTGGAAATGTTAGCCCAACATTCTTACTTTTGTTATCTAGATGGATATAGCGGTTTCTTTCAGATTCCAATTCATCCGGATGATCAAGAGAAGACGACTTTTACGTGCCCATGGGGTACGTTTGCTTATAGAAGGATGCCATTCGGTCTATGCAACGCTCCAGCTACCTTCCAAAGGTGCATGATGGCAATCTTCTCCGAATACGTAGAGAATATCATGGAAGTCTTCATGGACGATTTTTCGGTATATGGTTCTTCCTTTGATAACTGTCTCTATAACCTTTCACTAGTTCTTAAGAGATGTGAGGACACTAACTTAGTCTTAAACTGGGAAAAGTGTCATTTCATGGTCACCAAAGGGATTGTGTTAGGTCATCTAGTATCACAAAGGGGAATAGAGGTTGATAGAGCAAAGATAGAAACCATTGAGAAGTTACCTCCCCCTTCTTCGGTGAAAGGAATTAGAAGTTTCTTAGGGCATGCAGGCTTCTATAGGAGATTCATAAAGGATTTTTCTAAGATTTCAAAACCCTTGACTAATCTTTTGATGAAAGACGCAACTTTCGAATTTTCGAAGGATTGTTTAGATGCTTTTTGCAGGATCAAAGAAGCTTTGATTTCAGCACCAATCATTCAACCACCCGATTGGACTCTTCCTTTCGAGGTCATGTGCGACGCAAGCGACGTCGCTATAGGAGCCGTTCTTGGACAGAAGAAAGATGGTCGCACTCATGCCATCTACTATGCTAGCAAAACGCTAGATGAGGCTCAACACAATTATGCAACCACAGAAAAGGAACTTTTAACCGTAGTATACGCTTTTGAGAAATTTCGTTCCTATCTTGTAGGTGCAAAGGTGATAGTCTATACGGACCATTCCGCAATTCGATACTTATTCACGAAGAAGGATGCGAAGCCAAGGCTTCTAAGATGGATCCTACTCTTACAAGAGTTCGATTTGGAGATTCGTGATAAGAAAGGATCGGAAAACTCCGTTGCCGATCATCTTAGTCGTCTTCTGCAACTTATCGGCGAAACGGATGAACTTCCTATAGACGACTCATTCCCTGACGAACAGCTACATGAGATTGAAGAGTGTCTTCAACACATATCAAAAGGTAATGATCCATGGTTTGCTGACATTGTGAATTACCTTGTTTGTCAGGAGATTCCACCCGGACTTTCATATGCTCAAAAGAAGAAGTTCTTTAGAGACGTCCGGCAATTCTATTGGAACGAACCTCTTCTATTCAAAAGAGGTCCCGATGGCATTTACAGGAGATGTATCCCCGAAGATGAGGTGGATAGTGTCATCCGCCATTGCCATTCTCTACCATGTGGCGGACATACTAGTTCCCACAAGACTTGTGCTAAGGTACTTCGTTCCGGCTTCTATTGGCCTACACTTTTCAAAGATGTGCAAAAGTTTGTTGTTGCTTGTGATGCTTGTCAAAGGACAGGTAATATATCAAGAAGGAATGAGATGCCTCTCAACAACATACAAGAAGTAGAGATCTTTGATGTATGGGGCATCGATTTTATGGGACCTTCCCCATCTTCATACGGTAACCAATATATACTTCTTGCCGTAGACTATGTCTCAAGATGGGTAGAGGCAATCACTTCTCCTACTAATGATGCAGTGGTAGTGGTGAAGTTCTTCAATAGAACGATCTTCCCAAGGTTCGGAACTCCCCGAACCATCATTAGTGACGGAGGAACGCATTTCACAGCCCGTCGATTTGAGACTCTATTGGCTAAGTATGGGGTGACCCATAAGATAGCTACACCTTACCATCCGTAAACCAGCGGACAAGTCGAAATATCCAATAGAGAGATTAAGGGAATTTTAAAGAAAACTGTCTCTAAAACGAGAAAAGATTGGTCAATGAAGCTTGACGATGCACTATGGGCGTACCGGACGGCCTTCAAGACACCAATAGGTACGACTCCCTATAATCTTGTCTATGGTAAATCCTGTCATCTTCCTGTAGAGCTAGAGTATAAAGCCTATTGGGCTATCAAGTGGCTCAATTTTGACATGAAAGAAGCCGGAGAGAAGCGGCTCTTAGACATCAATGAACTAGATGAAATCCGGCTAAATGCGTATGAGAACGCAAAGATCTACAAGGAACGGACAAAGCGTTGGCATGATAAGCACATCATTCCAAAAGACTTGAAGGAGGGAGACCAAGTCCTTCTATTCAACTCAAGGCTGCGTCTATTTCCAGGTAAGCTTAAATCCCGTTGGACAGGACCTTATGTAATTAAACGAATTTTCTCCCATGGTGCAGTCGAAGTATGGGGTGAACAAAGCGGAAGTTTCAAGGTTAATGGCCAACGGTTGAAGAAATACACACCGGAAGCTCCGGTCGAGGAGATAGCGCCTATCCTCCTCCATTGAACACAAAACCATACACCGTCCAGCTAAAGACGATAAATCAAGCGCTTCTTGGGAGGCAACCCATGATAGTATAGTTTTCCCTCCTTTCATCACTTAGTTAGAGTAGATTAGTTGTTTTGTTTCTTTGTTTTCGCTTTTTATTTGTTCCTCGATGCACTCTTGGTTTGTCGTGTCATTAATCGCATGAAATTAGGTTCAAACTGAGAGATCCATGGAGAAAGGGAGCATAAATCAGTTAAATCTTCAATATCCATGAAGAATAAGGAAGGAAATCGATCTACACTAAGTTAATCGTCCGATTCAGGAGCAGAGCAGAGCAAGTCGATTTTTGACAACAGGAAGAAAAATCGACCTGGAGATCGACCTGCCAAAGTAAATCGTCCGATTTTCCATGTGTTCAGAGAAAAATCGAGTTACCCAAAGTAAATCGTCCGATTTAGTAATAGAGCAAGGCGATTTTTGACAACAGGAAGAAAAATCGACCTGGAGATCGACCTACCAAAGTAAATCGTCCGATTTTCTTTAAGTTCAGAGAAAAATAGCCCCGACGATTAAATCGACCTTAAAAATCGGCCGATTTTCTTCACAGTTTCTCGACCCTATATAAAGACTCAACCACTCGATCTTCCTCATTCCACAACCTTCCACTCTCGATTTCTCTCTCTCAAGAACTCCGAAAATTGCCCATACCCTACAATCCTCATTCCTTAATCATTTTGAGTGATTCTTGGCTCCAAGCTGAAGCATCTTCAACAAGGAATAAGGATATACCAACAACAAGCACGGCAATCGACTCCTCCGTACGGAATTAAGGTTTTTCTTTCCAAAACCTAAGTTTCTTGTTCGAAATTGAAGTTTGCTTAGGAAGTGTTGTTTGCTGAAATTGATTGAGGAATCTGCTTAGGAATCATTATAGGAAACTGTATGTGGTGATTGTTGGAATAGAACTTTACAGAATTGTGAGAATCGTAGAAAATCGACAGAAAAATCGACCCAACCCAGAAAAATCGGACGATTTTTGTGAAGAACAGGCCGATTTTTCACTGCAGAATGGATATTGTGAAGAGAATAACTAGGAATACGGGGAAGAAGGGATCTTCTTCCAAAGCCCCTCCCCCACCTCCACTACCACCTCAAAACATTCCTAAACTTCCCCCTCCCCTATCCAAGCACAAGAAACGCTATGAACGCATCCTAGATCGCCCATTCACCCCTCCCCGCTACATTGTGTTAGATGATCTAGATTCCTTGTTTGTTCGAGAGGATGTAGATATGATGCTTGACAGGGCTGGGCTGAGACAGTTTGCTACGATTAGGGAGGATGCTTATACCGAGATCACCCTAAAGTTCCTTAGTACATTCGAGCATGATCCTAGGGAAAGGATGGTCACCTTCCGCCTTATGTGCCAAAATCACACTATGTCTATTGACACTTTTGGAGACTTGTTTGACTTTTCTTATTCAGATGCAGGCACATTTGCTAGAGGTGTTAGTGCTAGTGACTTTTGGGAGGCTATTTCAGTGGGTGAATATGGTGAGATAAGTGGAGACCCGGGAATTCTAAGGAGACTAGTATGTACAACCTCTCCTTTAAGGTAGTACATAGGATTCTTAGTTAGAGCCTATTTGCACGGACTGAGACCCCACAGAAGCTCAAGGCTGATGAGCTTTTCATTCTCTACTACATGACATCCACCACCATTCCCGACATCTCTACCATGCTTGCTGACTATCTAGGAAAGATAGCCAACAAAGCTAAGGGCGATATTTGTGCTGGAGGTCTTGTCACTCATGTGGCTAAGACAATGAGATTAGACTTCTCCGGATGCACTCTAGCTGAGAGTGCCCTCCCATTAGGCTCACAGCGGTTGGTTGTCAGACAGGTTTTGATTCCTCGAGGGAGAGGAACACTTCATGTGCCCATGCCATGGCACAGGGATCCGAATAAGAAACCATCCGAGATCATATGGAAGTCCGAATACACTATTCGGAACAAGAGGAACTGGAAGGAGACGTTCGAGTCGATGCTTGAGGAGTTCTCTCCTCCTACTTACTATGATGATGATGCAGGTGACTCTAAGGAGGAGGATGAGGATGGAGGACAGGGGACCATGCTCGAGTTTGAGAGTGACACTCATATCGGTCATGCTACGGATGCCGTGGACACCGACACTCATGGTGCAGGACCTAGCCGGACTAGTAGAGGCGATGAGGAGACGGAGGATGATATGCAGCCACCTCGCCACTCATTTGCACGTGCCCCAGGACATGGACGAGGACGTCGCCCTCCCCGTCACTTTAGGGAGCTAGTCTCTAGTTTCCAGAGCCTCAGCACCGACTATCATGCTCTTTACACCGACTACGACACCCTGAACACTCAGTTCAGGAACTACAGACAGGAGACAGACGCTAGGCATTCATCCTATGATGGCTAGATGAGAGACTTATACTTCCACCAGTTCGGCCACTTCTACGATCCTAGTGCACCGATGTATCCTTATCCACCACCTCCACCACCGACAGAGGATTGAGCTACCACTTCTTTTACATTGTAAGTATTTTTCTTCATCTCACCCTTGATTTTCACATTGGGGACAATGTGGATGTTAAGTATGGGGTGGGGGTACTTACAATACCTTTTGTTTCATCTTAGCACTTTATGAACCTTGCATTACTCTTGACAATTTGGCTTGTAATAACTCTTGCACTACTTGCTTTCCACTATGACACTTGCATTCGCATGCTCTTTTTCAAATCCTATGAATTTTCAAAATTTTTTGTGCTTCTTATGATGGAAATGACCTCTATGATGAGAAATGTGCATGTGGATAGGCAAAAAGATGCTTAGTTGTGTTGAGATGTTAATCATAGCATGAATGAGTTTACTTTTGTTACTTGAACGCGTGAATAAGTTATATGATTTAGTTGTTTTGATAAGAGAATGTAATAATAGTCGAAGCTATATTGCAAGTTCTTTTACATCATATAAGGATGACTAAGGCAATTCACTTCTTTTCTTTTCTCATATCTTGATCATGCTAGCCCCTCAATGAAATATGTACCCCTCCTTTTACCATCCGGGAATTAGGATAAGTGATAGAAAAAGGCATGTTTGATGTGGGAGGGCCAAGGAAAATGTATTAAAAGAAAGTGCAGAAATTCATAAGTTTGGGGACGTTGAACATGAGGATGAGTAACTCGGCACCATTCACATAGCCGGGTATTTGTGTCTTGCCAAAGTCCGATTGAACGACAAGTCCTAACGGGATATGGTATGTGCATCAAGGGTTTGAGGCATCTCGAAATTGAGAAACGCCGATCTCCTAGGTTTCGGTTTTTGTGCACCGCTGTCCATACTCTCAAAAAGTAAAGTATAATGAAAGCAAAGCTTTCTACATGCAAAGCATGTGCGGTGAAGAAAAATCTTGAAGGTACTATGTGTTCCTCTTTCCCGGATTAGCACCACAATTGCCAAAAAGAATTCCTTCCCTTAATACGTTTCTTTGACCTTTCCTTTGATTAGAAGACCTTGAGACTTTTATGTATGTGTTTAAGGCTTCATAGCTTAGATTTGTTTGATTTTGATTACCTCTACACCTTTATCATGTCCTTTATTTGTGTTTTCAAGAAAGAAAAGGAAGTTAATTCATCTTATAGTTATCATTGATACACACTTTGCCTTTTTATGCCTTGTGTTACGCTAGGAATTAGCACAAAAAGCTTTACATTTATAAACTCGAACTAAAATCCTAAACTACCTAGCGAAGCCCGCAGTGTACGGATCGTTATGTAGGAAGGAAAGTATTCCGAGATCGAACACAAGGACTGAGGCGAAATCAAGTCATTCAATGATCAAAGATAGTGCAAATCTAGTCTAAGAAAGGGTCAAGGAATAAAGAAATGAAAATGATGATATTTTTGGTTGGGTTTTTGTGGTGATCAAGCAAGGATCACAAATCAAGCAAGGTAGTAAAACAAACTAACAACTCAAGCTAGCAAAACAAACAAGTGACACAAACACAAGATATGAGATCAAAGATAGAAAAAAAAGGATTCTAGAGGTCAAGATTTCCGGTTATGGCATTGGACTCAAGCTTCTAAAGATTCTAAGGATAAAGCTGCGGTGTTGGGAAAGGGTGTTTCACTAATGGAAGCAATTACCGGGTAGGTCTCTCACTTCACTAATCCCGCACCAAACTCCTATTACCGGGTAAGTCTCAAGGAGGTAAAGTTGGGAATTCTACACAAACCGGACACTACTTAAGGGGCAAACCTCTCCTTACCGGGTAAGTCTCGGAAAAGGTAAGTCTCAAGCAATAATCCTAGCACACTCAATCCAATAGCGGCTTGTGAGGCTCACTACTACCTAGAATTCATCATCTTAGGTATCTAAGATCGGAAATCATCGGGTAGATCTCTTCCCTCACTTAGGTTGATAGCATTAGGTGATCCTAAGCTAAATTAAACTCAACAAACACTAGGATTTCAACAATCTAACATCCTAACATACAGATTCATCAATTAAAGAGCAACAGAAGGAAAAATCGGGTGGATCATAGCAAAAATCGGCCGATTTACCTGAAGAACAGGCCGATTTTTCTGTCTGAGTTAGGTTTCGTGCATACAAATCATCCTAAACTAACATATAAGTCCATTCTATCATCACCCAAGCTATAACCATCAATCCATCACTCCAGAATCACATTAAACTAGCCAACAACATGCATTTCAAGATCAAAGATCATCATACAAGCATACATGGAATCCATAGCAAGAAGATGAAGTAAGGAAATGAAAGCAATGAAACTTAGCTAGATTTGAGCTCAAAACAAGTCTTTCAACACACCAAATGTAGCTCCAAGTCGGATCTTACAACCTTCAACAATCTTCTTCACAAAAATCACTCAAGTCTCACTATGAAATTGAAATCTACACTAATCTCCCTCAAGAACACCCACTAGGGTGTCTTGAAGAGAGCTCCCAATTAGAAGAGTCTTTGGGAAGATGCTAGAGGATGTGAGAGAGGAGGAGAATGGGAGAGTCCAGCAATAGCTTTGAAGGACCACTTATATTCTCCACCAAGAGCAAGGCCGGACAAGAGATCGTGGGACACGTGGCTTAAGCTGTCAAAGGCCCAAAAATCGACCTAGTAGGAAAAATCGGCCGATTTTCCTGGTTGTAGGTCGATTTTCTTCAACAGAAACTTGTTATGATCATCTAGCCATGAGTTGCTCCAATGCTTGCACCAACAAGGGTCCTTGTGTCCTTCATTGCTCCAATTATGTTCCTTCAAAGCTTTGGATGTGTACCACCATGAGGCTTGACCCTCAAATGTCTCGATTAATGTCCAATAGGTCCCCGAATTACCTACAAAACCGATAAAAGGTCGTGTAGACGTCTTTTCTAGAAATATGCATGAATTGAGCGAAGACGTCATGAACCAATGCCAAAACGTGCATGAATGAGCGAGAAATCTATCTAAATGATTACCTAAACTTAAGTCATAAATCGTGTTATCACCTTGAAATATCACTTTGAGGGTGATCCAATAAGAAGAAGCACTACCAAAAGAAAAGTTTTTGAGTTTTCATACATACATAATCCATGACATCTTGTATTCTAAATTTGAGTCTTGCTTAGGGACAAGCAAGGGGCAAGTATGGGGTATTTTGATGAGATGAATTATGTACCATCATATTCATGCATATTGTAGAAGATTGTCTCAGTTTACCCTGCATTTAGAGAGATTTTGTGTACCTTTTATGTTCTATTCAATCATTTGTCGGAAATAGAGGTCTACACGAGTTTTTGATGAATTATAGGTAAATGGAGTGGAATTGAAAGCAAAAGCGGAGCAAGGAACATCTAAGGATGTTAAGGAAGCTAAAGGAGTCTTAAAGGGATCATAAAGAGCTAAGGAATTGCAAAGGAGAAGCATAGAAGACGAGCCAAAAGAAGAGCACTTTCTGTTGAAGAAAATCGTTCCAACATGCATATAAATCGGACGATTTTCTATCCTAGAAATCGAACGGTTTTGTGTATAAATCGACTGGGTCGATTTCCTTTGTTTTTCGGCCAAACGAAAAGACGACACAAAGCCCAATTCTTTTGGGCTAGAGGAGACTTTTGCCAAACGGCCCATCTACAAGAAACTATAGATGAGAACCCTAGGAACGAAAACGAGGAGGCCGCAGTGGGGAAATCTTTATACGTTTGAGAGAGATTGGAGATTCTTGGAGAAGGATTGAAGGACTTTTTGCCGGGAAGCCAATCTTGATTCTTGGTTGTGAGATTTCGTTATCCATTGAAGCAATTGTGCTTTTTGAACACGAATTTGAGTTACTTAAGAGATACATTGATTTGTTTTGACGATTGTTTACAGATTTGAAGGTTATTGAATTTTTATTCAAGATTTGGTTTTCTTTGCGATATTTCACTCCATCTTTAATTTGATTCGATTTTGAAAATGGTTGGCTAAAACCTTTGTGATTCTGGGGAGGATAGTTGAAGATTAAGGCTTAGATGATGATAGACTGAACTCATTCAAACATTAGGACCCTGAGAGTTTAGATTTTAGTTTTGCGACAACAGGAAAATCGGTGTGTTCTTGGAGTAAATCGGCCGATTTTCTTATGAACAACCCGATTTATTCTTCTGACGAACCTTAATTGAATCAATCTTTAATCAAAACTAATCCTTGCCTAAATCCCAACCTTGATTAACCTTTTTACCCTCTAATTGAATGTATGAAGACATTTCAAACTTGATTCTACATTTAATAGATTAAGATTTCAAGATTTGGGTAGTAAAGAGACTCAACATCCTTTATTAAGATTCTAAGTGTGCTTTCTATTCTTGCTTTGGAGAGTCATATCCTGGAGTTCTAGATAGTTAGTTTAAACATAATTGTTGTCTTTAGATCTTTCTATATTGCAGCCTCAACAACCTTTATAGAGGGAACCTTTAGATTAGTCATATAGGTTTCGGAACTTCACCGTACGATACCTACCTTCGAACACATAATCTTGGCAATATAAACTCTGTCCTATATCTATAGAAGTGTCTTGAATCAAAAGCCGAAATCGGATACTTGAATCCTTGGAATCATTTTACTCTTATTTGATCACAAAAGCTTTTCGCACTTTTCGCTAGATAATTGAAATTGGATTTATTCTCACCAAATCCCTGAGTTCGACTCTGGAATTCTTACCTTACTACAGCTGATCCGTACACTGCGGGTTCGCTTTGCTTTGAGTTCTAGATACAAATTTAAGACTTTGACGCACACACTTTTTGAGCGAACAAGTTTTTGGCGCCGTTGCCGGGGATCGAACCCGGGTCACCCGCGTGACAGGCGGGAATACTTACCACTATATAGACCCCGAACTTTAGGGCAACGAATGGACCCAATTCAGCAACCTCGCCGTCTAGGTGTGGATTTCGGAGCTGAAGACATCCAAGAGTTTAGCTTCTCACCACAAGTCATCACCATGGTTCGCCAAAGTCAATATGGCGGAGCAAGTACTCAATCTCCACACCAGCACTTGCAGAATTTTGAGATTCTCATGGAGACTATGAAGCCGAAGAAGGGTACTACGAGCAATTACAAGATCAAACCGTTCTTCTTTTCTTTGAAGGACAAGGCTCTAGCTTGGTACCAAACACTTCCAGCTGCAAAGCTAGCTACATGGGAGGAATTGTCTTCGGAATTCCTCACCAAATTCTTTCCGCCATCCAAAACGGCGGAATTGAGAGGTAAAATAAATGCTTTTTCTATGAAACCTAATGAAAGCTTGTTCCAATCTTGGGAAAGGTTTCAAGATCTCTTGTTGGATTGCCCACACCATGACATTTCCAAGCTGGAATTATTGGAGATCTACTACAAAGGATTGGATGTGGAAACACAATTCAACCTCCAATCTCTCTCTTGTGGTACATTCATGGACATGAGAGAGGATGATGCTTGGGACTTCATTGAGAAGCAAGCCCAAGTGATTGAGAAGTATTCCCACCGGAAGGTGGACTCAAATAGCCGGAATCAAAGCGATTCGGGAGCCAAG
The DNA here is from genome assembly GCA_033239045.1 of Fagopyrum esculentum. NCBI lineage: Eukaryota > Viridiplantae > Streptophyta > Magnoliopsida > Caryophyllales > Polygonaceae > Fagopyrum > Fagopyrum esculentum. Next base: position 22,822,013 of record BSUD01000005.1, on the reverse strand, counting down.
TTGAACCAAGCTGCTCAAACACAAATATTCTCCCTCAACAATGAGATCAAAGAGTTGAAGGAAGTGCTCAAAACGAGTCTTCAAAAGACTAAGGAGCAAGAAGCCAACTACATGGGAAGGGACAACAATCAAAGAAATGATAACCGGAACTCCAATTGGAACAACAACAACAATAACAACCGGAACTCCAATTGGAACAACAACAATAGGAACTCAAATAACAACAATTTGAGGTCAAATCAGCAAAATCCAGGTAACCCTTACTCTCATGCTGAAAAGGCTCTAACACCTCCATCTTCTTCTACTCCTTTAACATCCGGATGCATGGTCGATTGCAAGAATGGCCAGCTGTCCTTCCACATAGGTGAAGAAAAGATAGAATTCATACTCTCTTCCTTAATCAAGGAGCCAGCCTTGAGAGACGATGTTTTTGAAATTTTTGATGAAGAAGAGTCTAGAGAGGTGGTAAGTTCAATCTTGATGAAAGACCCTCTTCAAAAGGTTCTTAGTATGAGCATCATGGAGGAAGGAGTGGAACATGATTGCAATGAGGATGTGAAGGCATTAAATGATGTGGAGGAAGAACTAGGAACAAGAATTGAAGAACTAGAATTAACTCCGGAAACTGTGAAGAAAATCGACCTGCATGTACCATCATATTCATGCATATTGTAGAAGATTGTCTCAGTTTACCCTGCATTTAGAGAGATTTTGTGTACCTTTTATGTTCTATTCAATCATTTGTCGGAAATGGAGGTCTACACGAGTTTTTAATGAATTATAGGTAAATGGAGTGGAATTGAAAGCAAAAGCGGAGCAAGGAACATCTAAGGATGTTAAGGAAGCTAAAGGAGTCTTAAAGGGATCATAAAGAGCTAAGGAATTGCAAAGGAGAAGCATAGAAGACGAGCCAAAAGAAGAGCACTTTCTGTTGAAGAAAATCGTGCCAACATGCATATAAATCGGACGATTTTCTATCCTAGAAATCGAACGGTTTTGTGTATAAATCGACTGGGTCGATTTCCTTTGTTTTTCGGCCAAACGAAAAGACGACACAAAGCCCAATTCTTTTGGGCTAGAGGAGACTTTTGCCAAACGGCCCATCTACAAGAAACTATAGATGAGAACCCTAGGAACCAAAACGAGGAGGCCGCAGTGGGGAAATCTTTACACGTTTGAGAGAGATTGGAGATTCTTGGAGAAGGATTGAAGGACTTTTTGCCGGGAAGCCAATCTTGATTCTTGGTTGTGAGATTTCGTTATCCATTGAAGCAATTGTGCTTTTTGAACACGAATTTGAGTTACTTAAGAGATACATTGATTTGTTTTGACGATTGTTTACAGATTTGAAGGTTATTGAATTTTTATTCAAGATTTGGTTTTCTTTGCGATATTTCACTCCATCTTTAATTTGATTCGATTTTGAAAATGGTTGGCTAAAACCTTTGTGATTCTGGGGAGGATAGTTGAAGATTAAGGCTTAGATGATGATAGACTGAACTCATTCAAACATTAGGACCCTGAGAGTTTAGATTTTAGTTTTGCGACAACAGGAAAATCGGTGTGTTCTTGGAGTAAATCGGCCGATTTTCTTATGAACAACCCGATTTATTCTTCTGACGAACCTTAATTGAATCAATCTTTAATCAAAACTAATCCTTGCCTAAATCCCAACCTTGATTAACCTTTTTACCCTCTAATTGAATGTATGAAGACATTTCAAACTTGATTCTACATTTAATAGATTAAGATTTCAAGATTTGGGTAGTAAAGAGACTCAACATCCTTTATTAAGATTCTAAGTGTGCTTTCTATTCTTGCTTTGGAGAGTCATATCCTGGAGTTCTAGATAGTTAGTTTAAACATAATTGTTGTCTTTAGATCTTTCTATATTGCAGCCTCAACAACCTTTATAGAGGGAACCTTTAGATTAGTCATATAAGTTTCGGAACTTCACCGTACGATACCTACCTTCGAACACATAATCTTGGCAATATAAACTGTGTCCTATATCTATAGAAGTGTCTTGAATCAAAAGCCGAAATCGGATACTTGAATCCTTGGAATCATTTTACTCTTATTTGATCACAAAAGTTTTTCGCACTTTTCGCTAGATAATTGAAATTGGATTTATTCTCACCAAATCCCTGAGTTCGACTCTGGAATTCTTACCTTACTACAGCTGATCCGTACACTGCGGGTTCGCTTTGCTTTGAGTTCTAGATACAAATTTAAGACTTTGACGCACACACTTTTTGAGCGAACAAGTTTTTGGCGCCGTTGCCGGGGATCGAACCCGGGTCACCCGCGTGACAGGCGGGAATACTTACCACTATATAGACCCCGAACTTTAGGGCAACGAATGGACCCAATTAAGCAACCACGCCGTCTAGGTGTTGATTTCGGAGCTGAAGACATCCAAGAGTTTAGCTTCTCACCACAAGTCATCACCATGGTTCGCCAAAGTCAATATGGCGGAGCAAGTACTGAATCTCCACACCAGCACTTGCAGAATTTTGAGATTCTCATGGAGACTATGAAGCCGAAGAAGGCTACTACGAGCAATTACAAGATCAAACCGTTCTTCTTTTCTTTGAAGGACAAGGCTCTAGCTTGGTACCAAACACTTCCAGCTGCAAAGCTAGCTACATGGGAGGAATTGTCTTCGGAATTCCTCACCAAATTCTTTCCGCCATCCAAAACGGCGGAATTGAGAGGTAAAATAAATGCTTTTTCTATGAAACCTAATGAAAGCTTGTTCCAATCTTGGGAAAGGTTTCAAGATCTCTTGTTGGATTGCCCACACCATGACATTTCCAAGCTGGAATTATTGGAGATCTACTACAAAGGATTGGATGTGGAAACACAATTCAACCTCCAATCTCTCTCTTGTGGTACATTCATGGACATGAGAGAGGATGATGCTTGGGACTTCATTGAGAAGCAAGCCCAAGTGATTGAGAAGTATTCCCACCGGAAGGTGGACTCAAATAGCCGGAATCAAAGCGATTCGGGAGCCAAGTTGAACCAAGCTGCTCAAACACAAATATTCTCCCTCAACAATGAGATCAAAGAGTTGAAGGAAGTGCTCAAAACGAGTCTTCAAAAGACTAAGGAGCAAGAAGCCAACTACATGGGAAGGGACAACAATCAAAGAAATGATAACCGGAACTCCAATTGGAACAACAACAACAATAACAACCGGAACTCCAATTGGAACAACAACAATAGGAACTCAAATAACAACAATTTGAGGTCAAATCAGCAAAATCCAGGTAACCCTTACTCTCATGCTGAAAAGGCTCTAACACCTCCATCTTCTTCTACTCTTTTAACATCCGGATGCATGGTCGATTGCAAGAATGGCCAGCTGTCCTTCCACATAGGTGAAGAAAAGATAGAATTCATACTCTCTTCCTTAATCAAGGAGCCAGCCTTGAGAGACGATGTTTTTGAAATTTTTGATGAAGAAGAGTCTAGAGAGGTGGTAAGTTCAATCTTGATGAAAGACCCTCTTCAAAAGGTTCTTAGTATGAGCATCATGGAGGAAGGAGTGGAACATGATTGCAATGAGGATGTGAAGGCATTAAATGATGTGGAGGAAGAACTAGGAACAAGAATTGAAGAACTAGAATTAACTCCGGAAACTGTGAAGAAAATCGACCTGCATGTACCATCATATTCATGCATATTGTAGAAGATTGTCTCAGTTTACCCTGCATTTAGAGAGATTTTGTGTACCTTTTATGTTCTATTCAATCATTTGTCGGAAATGGAGGTCTACACGAGTTTTTGATGAATTATAGGTAAATGGAGTGGAATTGAAAGCAAAAGCGGAGCAAGGAACATCTAAGGATGTTAAGGAAGCTAAAGGAGTCTTAAAGGGATCATAAAGAGCTAAGGAATTGCAAAGGAGAAGCATAGAAGACGAGCCAAAAGAAGAGCACTTTCTGTTGAAGAAAATCGTGCCAACATGCATATAAATCGGACGATTTTCTATCCTAGAAATCGAACGGTTTTGTGTATAAATCGACTGGGTCGATTTCCTTTGTTTTTCGGCCAAACGAAAAGACGACACAAAGCCCAATTCTTTTGGGCTAGAGGAGACT
>BSUD01000005.1:22632426-22817440 GCA_033239045.1 Fagopyrum esculentum | reverse complement strand
GTTTTTAATGAATTATAGGTAAATGGAGTGGAATTGAAAGCAAAAGCGGAGCAAGGAACATCTAAGGATGTTAAGGAAGCTAAAGGAGTCTTAAAGGGATCATAAAGAGCTAAGGAATTGCAAAGGAGAAGCATAGAAGACGAGCCAAAAGAAGAGCACTTTCTGTTGAAGAAAATCGTGCCAACATGCATATAAATCGGACGATTTTCTATCCTAGAAATCGAACGGTTTTGTGTATAAATCGACTGGGTCGATTTCCTTTGTTTTTCGGCCAAACGAAAAGACGACACAAAGCCCAATTCTTTTGGGCTAGAGGAGACTTTTGCCAAACGGCCCATCTACAAGAAACTATAGATGAGAACCCTAGGAACGAAAACGAGGAGGCCGCAGGGGGAAATCTTTATACGTTTGAGAGAGATTGGAGATTCTTGGAGAAGGATTGAAGGACTTTTTGCCGGGAAGCCAATCTTGATTCTTGGTTGTGAGATTTCGTTATCCATTGAAGCAATTGTGCTTTTTGAACACGAATTTGAGTTACTTAAGAGATACATTGATTTGTTTTGACGATTGTTTACAGATTTGAAGGTTATTGAATTTTTATTCAAGATTTGGTTTTCTTTGCGATATTTCACTCCATCTTTAATTTGATTCGATTTTGAAAATGGTTGGCTAAAACCTTTGTGATTCTGGGGAGGATAGTTGAAGATTAAGGCTTAGATGATGATAGACTGAACTCATTCAAACATTAGGACCCTGAGAGTTTAGATTTTAGTTTTGCGACAACAGGAAAATCGGTGTGTTCTTGGAGTAAATCGGCCGATTTTCTTATGAACAACCCGATTTATTCTTCTGACGAACCTTAATTGAATCAATCTTTAATCAAAACTAATCCTTGCCTAAATCCCAACCTTGATTAACCTTTTTACCCTCTAATTGAATGTATGAAGACATTTCAAACTTGATTCTACATTTAATAGATTAAGATTTCAAGATTTGGGTAGTAAAGAGACTCAACATCCTTTATTAAGATTCTAAGTGTGCTTTCTATTCTTGCTTTGGAGAGTCATATCCTGGAGTTCTAGATAGTTAGTTTAAACATAATTGTTGTCTTTAGATCTTTCTATATTGCAGCCTCAACAACCTTTATAGAGGGAACCTTTAGATTAGTCATATAGGTTTCGGAACTTCACCGTACGATACCTACCTTCGAACACATAATCTTGGCAATATAAACTCTGTCCTATATCTATAGAAGTGTCTTGAATCAAAAGCCGAAATCGGATACTTGAATCCTTGGAATCATTTTACTCTTATTTGATCACAAAAGCTTTTCGCACTTTTCGCTAGATAATTGAAATTGGATTTATTCTCACCAAATCCCTGAGTTCGACTCTGGAATTCTTACCTTACTACAGCTGATCCGTACACTGCGGGTTCGCTTTGCTTTGAGTTCTAGATACAAATAAAAGACTTTGACGCACACACTTTTTGAGCGAACAAGTTTTTGGCGCCGTTGCCGGGGATCGAACCCGGGTCACCCGCGTGACAGGCGGGAATACTTACCACTATATAGACCCCGAACTTTAGGGCAACGAATGGACCCAATTAAGCAACCACGCCGTCTAGGTGTTGATTTCGGAGCTGAAGACATCCAAGAGTTTAGCTTCTCACCACAAGTCATCACCATGGTTCGCCAAAGTCAATATGGCGGAGCAAGTACTGAATCTCCACACCAGCACTTGCAGAATTTTGAGATTCTCATGGAGACTATGAAGCCGAAGAAGGCTACTACGAGCAATTACAAGATCAAACCGTTCTTCTTTTCTTTGAAGGACAAGGCTCTAGCTTGGTACCAAACACTTCCAGCTGCAAAGCTAGCTACATGGGAGGAATTGTCTTCGGAATTCCTCACCAAATTCTTTCCGCCATCCAAAACGGCGGAATTGAGAGGTAAAATAAATGCTTTTTCTATGAAACCTAATGAAAGCTTGTTCCAATCTTGGGAAAGGTTTCAAGATCTCTTGTTGGATTGCCCACACCATGACATTTCCAAGCTGGAATTATTGGAGATCTACTACAAAGGATTGGATGTGGAAACACAATTCAACCTCCAATCTCTCTCTTGTGGTACATTCATGGACATGAGAGAGGATGATGCTTGGGACTTCATTGAGAAGCAAGCCCAAGTGATTGAGAAGTATTCCCACCGGAAGGTGGACTCAAATAGCCGGAATCAAAGCGATTCGGGAGCCAAGTTGAACCAAGCTGCTCAAACACAAATATTCTCCCTCAACAATGAGATCAAAGAGTTGAAGGAAGTGCTCAAAACGAGTCTTCAAAAGACTAAGGAGCAAGAAGCCAACTACATGGGAAGGGACAACAATCAAAGAAATGATAACCGGAACTCCAATTGGAACAACAACAACAATAACAACCGGAACTCCAATTGGAACAACAACAATAGGAACTCAAATAACAACAATTTGAGGTCAAATCAGCAAAATCCAGGTAACCCTTACTCTCATGCTGAAAAGGCTCTAACACCTCCATCTTCTTCTACTCCTTTAACATCCGGATGCATGGTCGATTGCAAGAATGGCCAGCTGTCCTTCCACATAGGTGAAGAAAAGATAGAATTCATACTCTCTTCCTTAATCAAGGAGCCAGCCTTGAGAGACGATGTTTTTGAAATTTTTGATGAAGAAGAGTCTAGAGAGGTGGTAAGTTCAATCTTGATGAAAGACCCTCTTCAAAAGGTTCTTAGTATGAGCATCATGGAGGAAGGAGTGGAACATGATTGCAATGAGGATGTGAAGGCATTAAATGATGTGGAGGAAGAACTAGGAACAAGAATTGAAGAACTAGAATTAACTCCGGAAACTGTGAAGAAAATCGACCTGCATGTACCATCATATTCATGCATATTGTAGAAGATTGTCTCAGTTTACCCTGCATTTAGAGAGATTTTGTGTACCTTTTATGTTCTATTCAATCATTTGTCGGAAATGGAGGTCTACACGAGTTTTTAATGAATTATAGGTAAATGGAGTGGAATTGAAAGCAAAAGCGGAGCAAGGAACATCTAAGGATGTTAAGGAAGCTAAAGGAGTCTTAAAGGGATCATAAAGAGCTAAGGAATTGCAAAGGAGAAGCATAGAAGACGAGCCAAAAGAAGAGCACTTTCTGTTGAAGAAAATCGTGCCAACATGCATATAAATCGGACGATTTTCTATCCTAGAAATCGAACGGTTTTGTGTATAAATCGACTGGGTCGATTTCCTTTGTTTTTCGGCCAAACGAAAAGACGACACAAAGCCCAATTCTTTTGGGCTAGAGGAGACTTTTGCCAAACGGCCCATCTACAAGAAACTATAGATGAGAACCCTAGGAACCAAAACGAGGAGGCCGCAGTGGGGAAATCTTTATACGTTTGAGAGAGATTGGAGATTCTTGGAGAAGGATTGAAGGACTTTTTGCCGGGAAGCCAATCTTGATTCTTGGTTGTGAGATTTCGTTATCCATTGAAGCAATTGTGCTTTTTGAACACGAATTTGAGTTACTTAAGAGATACATTGATTTGTTTTGACGATTGTTTACAGATTTGAAGGTTATTGAATTTTTATTCAAGATTTGGTTTTCTTTGCGATATTTCACTCCATCTTTAATTTGATTCGATTTTGAAAATGGTTGGCTAAAACCTTTGTGATTCTGGGGAGGATAGTTGAAGATTAAGGCTTAGATGATGATAGACTGAACTCATTCAAACATTAGGACCCTGAGAGTTTAGATTTTAGTTTTGCGACAACAGGAAAATCGGTGTGTTCTTGGAGTAAATCGGCCGATTTTCTTATGAACAACCCGATTTATTCTTCTGACGAACCTTAATTGAATCAATCTTTAATCAAAACTAATCCTTGCCTAAATCCCAACCTTGATTAACCTTTTTACCCTCTAATTGAATGTATGAAGACATTTCAAACTTGATTCTACATTTAATAGATTAAGATTTCAAGATTTGGGTAGTAAAGAGACTCAACATCCTTTATTAAGATTCTAAGTGTGCTTTCTATTCTTGCTTTGGAGAGTCATATCCTGGAGTTCTAGATAGTTAGTTTAAACATAATTGTTGTCTTTAGATCTTTCTATATTGCAGCCTCAACAACCTTTATAGAGGGAACCTTTAGATTAGTCATATAAGTTTCGGAACTTCACCGTACGATACCTACCTTCGAACACATAATCTTGGCAATATAAACTGTGTCCTATATCTATAGAAGTGTCTTGAATCAAAAGCCGAAATCGGATACTTGAATCCTTGGAATCATTTTACTCTTATTTGATCACAAAAGTTTTTCGCACTTTTCGCTAGATAATTGAAATTGGATTTATTCTCACCAAATCCCTGAGTTCGACTCTGGAATTCTTACCTTACTACAGCTGATCCGTACACTGCGGGTTCGCTTTGCTTTGAGTTCTAGATACAAATTTAAGACTTTGACGCACACACTTTTTGAGCGAACAAGTTTTTGGCGCCGTTGCCGGGGATCGAACCCGGGTCACCCGCGTGACAGGCGGGAATACTTACCACTATATAGACCCCGAACTTTAGGGCAACGAATGGACCCAATTAAGCAACCACGCCGTCTAGGTGTTGATTTCGGAGCTGAAGACATCCAAGAGTTTAGCTTCTCACCACAAGTCATCACCATGGTTCGCCAAAGTCAATATGGCGGAGCAAGTACTGAATCTCCACACCAGCACTTGCAGAATTTTGAGATTCTCATGGAGACTATGAAGCCGAAGAAGGCTACTACGAGCAATTACAAGATCAAACCGTTCTTCTTTTCTTTGAAGGACAAGGCTCTAGCTTGGTACCAAACACTTCCAGCTGCAAAGCTAGCTACATGGGAGGAATTGTCTTCGGAATTCCTCACCAAATTCTTTCCGCCATCCAAAACGGCGGAATTGAGAGGTAAAATAAATGCTTTTTCTATGAAACCTAATGAAAGCTTGTTCCAATCTTGGGAAAGGTTTCAAGATCTCTTGTTGGATTGCCCACACCATGACATTTCCAAGCTGGAATTATTGGAGATCTACTACAAAGGATTGGATGTGGAAACACAATTCAACCTCCAATCTCTCTCTTGTGGTACATTCATGGACATGAGAGAGGATGATGCTTGGGACTTCATTGAGAAGCAAGCCCAAGTGATTGAGAAGTATTCCCACCGGAAGGTGGACTCAAATAGCCGGAATCAAAGCGATTCGGGAGCCAAGTTGAACCAAGCTGCTCAAACACAAATATTCTCCCTCAACAATGAGATCAAAGAGTTGAAGGAAGTGCTCAAAACGAGTCTTCAAAAGACTAAGGAGCAAGAAGCCAACTACATGGGAAGGGACAACAATCAAAGAAATGATAACCGGAACTCCAATTGGAACAACAACAACAATAACAACCGGAACTCCAATTGGAACAACAACAATAGGAACTCAAATAACAACAATTTGAGGTCAAATCAGCAAAATCCAGGTAACCCTTACTCTCATGCTGAAAAGGCTCTAACACCTCCATCTTCTTCTACTCCTTTAACATCCGGATGCATGGTCGATTGCAAGAATGGCCAGCTGTCCTTCCACATAGGTGAAGAAAAGATAGAATTCATACTCTCTTCCTTAATCAAGGAGCCAGCCTTGAGAGACGATGTTTTTGAAATTTTTGATGAAGAAGAGTCTAGAGAGGTGGTAAGTTCAATCTTGATGAAAGACCCTCTTCAAAAGGTTCTTAGTATGAGCATCATGGAGGAAGGAGTGGAACATGATTGCAATGAGGATGTGAAGGCATTAAATGATGTGGAGGAAGAACTAGGAACAAGAATTGAAGAACTAGAATTAACTCCGGAAACTGTGAAGAAAATCGACCTGCATGTACCATCATATTCATGCATATTGTAGAAGATTGTCTCAGTTTACCCTGCATTTAGAGAGATTTTGTGTACCTTTTATGTTCTATTCAATCATTTGTCGGAAATAGAGGTCTACACGAGTTTTTGATGAATTATAGGTAAATGGAGTGGAATTGAAAGCAAAAGCGGAGCAAGGAACATCTAAGGATGTTAAGGAAGCTAAAGGAGTCTTAAAGGGATCATAAAGAGCTAAGGAATTGCAAAGGAGAAGCATAGAAGACGAGCCAAAAGAAGAGCACTTTCTGTTGAAGAAAATCGTGCCAACATGCATATAAATCGGACGATTTTCTAACCTAGAAATTGAACGGTTTTGTGTATAAATCGATTGGGTCGATTTCCTTTGTTTTTCGGCCAAATGAAAAGATGACACAAAGCCCAATTCTTTTGGGCTAGAGGAGAGTTTTGCCAAACGGCCCATCTGCAAGAAACTATAGATGAGAACCCTAGGAACGAAAACGAGGAGGCCGCAGCGGGAAATCTTTACACGTTTGAGAGAGATTGGAGATTCTTGGAGAAGGATTGAAGGACTTTCTGCCGGGAAGCCAATCTTGATTCTTGGTTGTGAGATTTCTTTATCCATTGAAGCAATTGTGCTTTTTGAACACGAATTTGAGTTACTTAAGAGATACATTGATTTGTTTTGACGATTGTATACAGATTTGAAGGTTATTGAATTTTTATTCAAGATTCGGTTTTCTTTGCGATATTTCACTCAATCTTTAATTTGATTCGATTTTGAAAATGGTTGGCTAAAACCTTTGTGATTATGGGGAGGATAGTTGAAGATTAAGGCTTAGATGATGATAGACTGAACTCATTCAAACATTAGGACCTTGAGAGTTTAGATTTTAGTTTTGCGACAACAGGAAAATCGGTGTGTTCTTGTAGTAAATCGGCCGATTTTCTTATGAACAACCCGATTTATTCTTCTGACGAACCTTAATTGAATCAATCTTTAATGAAAACTAATCCTTGCCTAAATCCCAACCTTGATTAACCTTTTTACCCTCTAATTGAATGTATGAAGACATTTCAAACTTGATTCTACATTTAATAGATTAAGATTTCAAGATTTGGGTAGTAAAGAGACTCAACATCCTTTATTAAGATTCTAAGTGTGCTTTCTATTCTTGCTTTGGAGAATCATATCCTGGAGTTCTAGATAGTTAGTTTAAACATAATTCTTGTCTTTAGATCTTTCTATATTGCAGCCTCAACAACCTTTATAGAGGGAACCTTTAGATTAGTCATATAGGTTTCGGAACTTCACCGTACGGTACCTACCTTCAAACACATAATCTTGGCAATATAAACTCTGTCCTATATCTATAGAAGTGTCTTGAATCAAAAGCCGAAATCGGATACTTGAATCCTTGGAATCATTTTACTCTTATTTGATCACAAAAGCTTTTCGCACTTTTCGCTAGATAATTGAAATTGGATTTATTCTCACCAAATCCCTGAGTTCGACTCTGGAATTCTTACCTTACTACAGCTGATCCGTACACTGCGGGTTCGCTTTGCTTTGAGTTCTAGATACAAATTTAAGACTTTGACGCACACACTTTTTGAGCGAACAAGTTTTTGGCGCCGTTGCCGGGGATCGAACCCGGGTCACCCGCGTGACAGGCGGGAATACTTACCACTATATAGACCCCGAACTTTAGGGCAACGAATGGACCCAATTCAGCAACCTCGCCGTCTAGGTGTGGATTTCGGAGCTGAAGACATCCAAGAGTTTAGCTTCTCACCACAAGTCATCACCATGGTTCGCCAAAGTCAATATGGCGGAGCAAGTACTCAATCTCCACACCAGCACTTGCAGAATTTTGAGATTCTCATGGAGACTATGAAGCCGAAGAAGGGTACTACGAGCAATTACAAGATCAAACCGTTCTTCTTTTCTTTGAAGGACAAGGCTCTAGCTTGGTACCAAACACTTCCAGCTGCAAAGCTAGCTACATGGGAGGAATTGTCTTCGGAATTCCTCACCAAATTCTTTCCGCCATCCAAAACGGCGGAATTGAGAGGTAAAATAAATGCTTTTTCTATGAAACCTAATGAAAGCTTGTTCCAATCTTGGGAAAGGTTTCAAGATCTCTTGTTGGATTGCCCACACCATGACATTTCCAAGCTGGAATTATTGGAGATCTACTACAAAGGATTGGATGTGGAAACACAATTCAACCTCCAATCTCTCTCTTGTGGTACATTCATGGACATGAGAGAGGATGATGCTTGGGACTTCATTGAGAAGCAAGCCCAAGTGATTGAGAAGTATTCCCACCGGAAGGTGGACTCAAATAGCCGGAATCAAAGCGATTCGGGAGCCAAGTTGAACCAAGCTGCTCAAACACAAATATTCTCCCTCAACAATGAGATCAAAGAGTTGAAGGAAGTGCTCAAAACGAGTCTTCAAAAGACTAAGGAGCAAGAAGCCAACTACATGGGAAGGGACAACAATCAAAGAAATGATAACCGGAACTCCAATTGGAACAACAACAACAATAACAACCGGAACTCCAATTGGAACAACAACAATAGGAACTCAAATAACAACAATTTGAGGTCAAATCAGCAAAATCCAGGTAACCCTTACTCTCATGCTGAAAAGGCTCTAACACCTCCATCTTCTTCTACTCTTTTAACATCCGGATGCATGGTCGATTGCAAGAATGGCCAGCTGTCCTTCCACATAGGTGAAGAAAAGATAGAATTCATACTCTCTTCCTTAATCAAGGAGCCAGCCTTGAGAGACGATGTTTTTGAAATTTTTGATGAAGAAGAGTCTAGAGAGGTGGTAAGTTCAATCTTGATGAAAGACCCTCTTCAAAAGGTTCTTAGTATGAGCATCATGGAGGAAGGAGTGGAACATGATTGCAATGAGGATGTGAAGGCATTAAATGATGTGGAGGAAGAACTAGGAACAAGAATTGAAGAACTAGAATTAACTCCGGAAACTGTGAAGAAAATCGACCTGCATGTACCATCATATTCATGCATATTGTAGAAGATTGTCTCAGTTTACCCTGCATTTAGAGAGATTTTGTGTACCTTTTATGTTCTATTCAATCATTTGTCGGAAATGGAGGTCTACACGAGTTTTTAATGAATTATAGGTAAATGGAGTGGAATTGAAAGCAAAAGCGGAGCAAGGAACATCTAAGGATGTTAAGGAAGCTAAAGGAGTCTTAAAGGGATCATAAAGAGCTAAGGAATTGCAAAGGAGAAGCATAGAAGACGAGCCAAAAGAAGAGCACTTTCTGTTGAAGAAAATCGTGCCAACATGCATATAAATCGGACGATTTTCTATCCTAGAAATCGAACGGTTTTGTGTATAAATCGACTGGGTCGATTTCCTTTGTTTTTCGGCCAAACGAAAAGACGACACAAAGCCCAATTCTTTTGGGCTAGAGGAGACTTTTGCCAAACGGCCCATCTACAAGAAACTATAGATGAGAACCCTAGGAACCAAAACGAGGAGGCCGCAGTGGGGAAATCTTTATACGTTTGAGAGAGATTGGAGATTCTTGGAGAAGGATTGAAGGACTTTTTGCCGGGAAGCCAATCTTGATTCTTGGTTGTGAGATTTCGTTATCCATTGAAGCAATTGTGCTTTTTGAACACGAATTTGAGTTACTTAAGAGATACATTGATTTGTTTTGACGATTGTTTACAGATTTGAAGGTTATTGAATTTTTATTCAAGATTTGGTTTTCTTTGCGATATTTCACTCCATCTTTAATTTGATTCGATTTTGAAAATGGTTGGCTAAAACCTTTGTGATTCTGGGGAGGATAGTTGAAGATTAAGGCTTAGATGATGATAGACTGAACTCATTCAAACATTAGGACCCTGAGAGTTTAGATTTTAGTTTTGCGACAACAGGAAAATCGGTGTGTTCTTGGAGTAAATCGGCCGATTTTCTTATGAACAACCCGATTTATTCTTCTGACGAACCTTAATTGAATCAATCTTTAATCAAAACTAATCCTTGCCTAAATCCCAACCTTGATTAACCTTTTTACCCTCTAATTGAATGTATGAAGACATTTCAAACTTGATTCTACATTTAATAGATTAAGATTTCAAGATTTGGGTAGTAAAGAGACTCAACATCCTTTATTAAGATTCTAAGTGTGCTTTCTATTCTTGCTTTGGAGAGTCATATCCTGGAGTTCTAGATAGTTAGTTTAAACATAATTGTTGTCTTTAGATCTTTCTATATTGCAGCCTCAACAACCTTTATAGAGGGAACCTTTAGATTAGTCATATAAGTTTCGGAACTTCACCGTACGATACCTACCTTCGAACACATAATCTTGGCAATATAAACTGTGTCCTATATCTATAGAAGTGTCTTGAATCAAAAGCCGAAATCGGATACTTGAATCCTTGGAATCATTTTACTCTTATTTGATCACAAAAGTTTTTCGCACTTTTCGCTAGATAATTGAAATTGGATTTATTCTCACCAAATCCCTGAGTTCGACTCTGGAATTCTTACCTTACTACAGCTGATCCGTACACTGCGGGTTCGCTTTGCTTTGAGTTCTAGATACAAATTTAAGACTTTGACGCACACACTTTTTGAGCGAACAAGTTTTTGGCGCCGTTGCCGGGGATCGAACCCGGGTCACCCGCGTGACAGGCGGGAATACTTACCACTATATAGACCCCGAACTTTAGGGCAACGAATGGACCCAATTAAGCAACCACGCCGTCTAGGTGTTGATTTCGGAGCTGAAGACATCCAAGAGTTTAGCTTCTCACCACAAGTCATCACCATGGTTCGCCAAAGTCAATATGGCGGAGCAAGTACTGAATCTCCACACCAGCACTTGCAGAATTTTGAGATTCTCATGGAGACTATGAAGCCGAAGAAGGCTACTACGAGCAATTACAAGATCAAACCGTTCTTCTTTTCTTTGAAGGACAAGGCTCTAGCTTGGTACCAAACACTTCCAGCTGCAAAGCTAGCTACATGGGAGGAATTGTCTTCGGAATTCCTCACCAAATTCTTTCCGCCATCCAAAACGGCGGAATTGAGAGGTAAAATAAATGCTTTTTCTATGAAACCTAATGAAAGCTTGTTCCAATCTTGGGAAAGGTTTCAAGATCTCTTGTTGGATTGCCCACACCATGACATTTCCAAGCTGGAATTATTGGAGATCTACTACAAAGGATTGGATGTGGAAACACAATTCAACCTCCAATCTCTCTCTTGTGGTACATTCATGGACATGAGAGAGGATGATGCTTGGGACTTCATTGAGAAGCAAGCCCAAGTGATTGAGAAGTATTCCCACCGGAAGGTGGACTCAAATAGCCGGAATCAAAGCGATTCGGGAGCCAAGTTGAACCAAGCTGCTCAAACACAAATATTCTCCCTCAACAATGAGATCAAAGAGTTGAAGGAAGTGCTCAAAACGAGTCTTCAAAAGACTAAGGAGCAAGAAGCCAACTACATGGGAAGGGACAACAATCAAAGAAATGATAACCGGAACTCCAATTGGAACAACAACAACAATAACAACCGGAACTCCAATTGGAACAACAACAATAGGAACTCAAATAACAACAATTTGAGGTCAAATCAGCAAAATCCAGGTAACCCTTACTCTCATGCTGAAAAGGCTCTAACACCTCCATCTTCTTCTACTCTTTTAACATCCGGATGCATGGTCGATTGCAAGAATGGCCAGCTGTCCTTCCACATAGGTGAAGAAAAGATAGAATTCATACTCTCTTCCTTAATCAAGGAGCCAGCCTTGAGAGACGATGTTTTTGAAATTTTTGATGAAGAAGAGTCTAGAGAGGTGGTAAGTTCAATCTTGATGAAAGACCCTCTTCAAAAGGTTCTTAGTATGAGCATCATGGAGGAAGGAGTGGAACATGATTGCAATGAGGATGTGAAGGCATTAAATGATGTGGAGGAAGAACTAGGAACAAGAATTGAAGAACTAGAATTAACTCCGGAAACTGTGAAGAAAATCGACCTGCATGTACCATCATATTCATGCATATTGTAGAAGATTGTCTCAGTTTACCCTGCATTTAGAGAGATTTTGTGTACCTTTTATGTTCTATTCAATCATTTGTCGGAAATAGAGGTCTACACGAGTTTTTGATGAATTATAGGTAAATGGAGTGGAATTGAAAGCAAAAGCGGAGCAAGGAACATCTAAGGATGTTAAGGAAGCTAAAGGAGTCTTAAAGGGATCATAAAGAGCTAAGGAATTACAAAGGAGAAGCATAGAAGACGAGCCAAAAGAAGAGCACTTTCTGTTGAAGAAAATCGTGCCAACATGCATATAAATCGGACGATTTTCTAACCTAGAAATTGAACGGTTTTGTGTATAAATCGATTGGGTCGATTTCCTTTGTTTTTCGGCCAAATGAAAAGATGACACAAAGCCCAATTCTTTTGGGCTAGAGGAGAGTTTTGCCAAACGGCCCATCTGCAAGAAACTATAGATGAGAACCCTAGGAACGAAAACGAGGAGGCCGCAGCGGGAAATCTTTACACGTTTGAGAGAGATTGGAGATTCTTGGAGAAGGATTGAAGGACTTTCTGCCGGGAAGCCAATCTTGATTCTTGGTTGTGAGATTTCTTTATCCATTGAAGCAATTGTGCTTTTTGAACACGAATTTGAGTTACTTAAGAGATACATTGATTTGTTTTGACGATTGTATACAGATTTGAAGGTTATTGAATTTTTATTCAAGATTCGGTTTTCTTTGCGATATTTCACTCAATCTTTAATTTGATTCGATTTTGAAAATGGTTGGCTAAAACCTTTGTGATTATGGGGAGGATAGTTGAAGATTAAGGCTTAGATGATGATAGACTGAACTCATTCAAACATTAGGACCTTGAGAGTTTAGATTTTAGTTTTGCGACAACAGGAAAATCGGTGTGTTCTTGTAGTAAATCGGCCGATTTTCTTATGAACAGCCCGATTTATTCTTCTGACGAACCTTAATTGAATCAATCTTTAATGAAAACTAATCCTTGCCTAAATCCCAACCTTGATTAACCTTTTTACCCTCTAATTGAATGTATGAAGACATTTCAAACTTGATTCTACATTTAATAGATTAAGATTTCAAGATTTGGGTAGTAAAGAGACTCAACATCCTTTATTAAGATTCTAAGTGTGCTTTCTATTCTTGCTTTGGAGAATCATATCCTGGAGTTCTAGATAGTTAGTTTAAACATAATTCTTGTCTTTAGATCTTTCTATATTGCAGCCTCAACAACCTTTATAGAGGGAACCTTTAGATTAGTCATATAGGTTTCGGAACTTCACCGTACGGTACCTACCTTCAAACACATAATCTTGGCAATATAAACTCTGTCCTATATCTATAGAAGTATCTTGAATCAAAAGCCGAAATCGGATACTTGAATCCTTGGAATCATTTTACTCTTATTTGATCACAAAAGCTTTTCGCACTTTTCGCTAGATAATTGAAATTGGATTTATTCTCACCAAATCCCTGAGTTCGACTCTGGAATTCTTACCTTACTACAGCTGATCCGTACACTGCGGGTTCGCTTTGCTTTGAGTTCTAGATACAAATAAAAGACTTTGACGCACACACTTTTTGAGCGAACACTACTCACTACAGATTATATATAAATGGAAATACAAACATATCTAATCCACATCCTATAATCGATTTCTCAGTATGATTTCTTTTCCTCCTATGATTGATTTTCATGAAATTGCTCTAATTTATGGCTTCCAAGGTTCAGCTTGAGTTTAGCTTGAATTTGACAAGTTGATTTGGCCGGGTATTGGATTTATACGAACATGAAGTGAAGTTTCAGACTTTTCTGTTTATTGCAATACATTGTGGATTGCTTTTAGCATGAAAATATTCCTCCTTGAATTCGATTATTTTTGAAGACTGATTATGTTAGGTTTCACTGGTTTTTAATATCTCATTCTCTTGCACATTGAAATTCAAGCTTGTGTAAGGGTTTGCTAGTTGTCCATAGAGCATAGGGGCTTAGTGATCCTTCTTCCTATTCAAATTTCTTTCTCAAATAGTAATGATAGAGATACAGTGCCCGTTTGGTTGGAGCGGTGGAATGGAAACGGAATGGAATTGGATAAGGGTTAGGAATGGAAATGGAAATGATGGGATTACTTTCATGTGATAAAAGACCTTTAACCAAACATATTTTTTGATTGATTCGGAATCATTCCGTTACCGGGAATGATTCCTAGAGCTTCCAAACGGGCCCACAGTTTAGCCTTTTAATGTTTTTAGAGGTGTTTGTCAAGCCAGTTTTAGCCTTAGGGGTATTGATTGGCATTTTCATCCATACACTACACATTGTTGATATTAGTAAGAACATAATATATTTTTGCCTTATGGAAAGCATATTAGCATAAGTAGTTCTTTTGACATGAAAATCTGCATGGACAAAAGATGTACTAATTTATGACTTCTGCACTTCCTGGTGATATTCTATTTTCTTTATTGATGTGCAAATATGATGAACTTGGAATGTTTTCAAGTTGGATTGAAACAAAGTCCTCAAAAATTAATTAGTTGCATGAAGTTGAGTATTGAATTCATGAGAACAATGTGCATTATGTCTTTCTATATAAATTGTAGGATGAATATCTCGAGAAAGAAATCACTAGAGAGTTTGTTAGTGTTGGGCGCAAAGATGTTCTAGCAATGTCCTTGGGTAAGGTAGATCATCCAGGACGTGTTATAGGGGTCGGTCAAGACGTACATGTTAAAGCAAGCATGAAGGTTGAAATTGAATTTGTATTTGGTGAAACAAAACGATTTATCGAGGCTTTATTAGAGGCGAGAAAACAATATTGTTCACATAAACCACTTCCTAAAAAGCCTTCAATCTCTATTTCCCTGGATTCTAATCCTACTTCTGAAACTGTTAAAACATCTTGCACTACCGTTAAGGAAACTGCACCTCCTCAAGTTGTAAGTGTTTCTCCAAAAAAGGTAGAGGTAAGTCTCAATCATTGATCTCAAAGTTATATATATATATATATATATATATATATATATATATATATATATATATATATATATATATATATTACTTCTTTAATTCTAAACATTACTTTTTTTATGATTCTAATCATTCTAAAATATAGTGATGGAGTGAATGCAAGTTATTCGTGGACGACTGTGACATGGAGGTAGCAACAAGATTAGTTTATCATTCCTCTACCGGCACCATAAACTTGCACAATCGACCATTGAAGAAAGGTCAAGTGAAGTTCGAAATAGTTACGATTATGCAAGGTCAAGACAGGGTGATAGTTCCATTCCCTACTGAAGAAGTTTCTTACCTGTCAAAAGTTGTATGACAGTATATAGCATGGCACGACCATCATGTGTTTCCCATCACGGTAATCTGTCAAATTTCCTCATCTTATGTGCATAGTCAAAGTACAATATCCTTCTGTTTTGCTTTACAAATTTATAAGAACGAAAGGACAATGTTTTAATGAGTAGGATCCAAAGAGCCCTGCAAAAGGATTAAGGAACAAACAAAAGTCAATGGCAGATAAAATATAACAGAAAATGCCGTCTAAGTCTATGTTCCTAGATGCTGATCCTACTCCTAAAAGTGGTAAAAAATCTTGCAATACCATTAAGGATATTGCATCAAACCAAGATTTAGTGTGTTTCCATATATGGTAGAGGTAAATCTCAGTCCTTAATCTCAAAGTTATATGTTTTACTTCTTTAATTCTAAACATTATTTTTCTTTATGATTCTAATCATTCTAAAATGTAGGGATGGTGTGAATGCAAATTATTTGTGCCCGACTATGACATGGAGGTAGCAACAGGATTAGTTTATCATTCCTCTTCAAGCCCCGTAAACTTGCATACTCGACCATTGAAGAAAGGTCAAGTGAAGGTCGAAAGCGTGACTTATATGCAAGGTCAAGGTGAGGTGGTAGTTCTATTCCCTTTGAAGAAGCTTATTTCCTATCAGAAGCTGTAGGACAGTATATTGCATGGCACGACCATCTTGTGTTTCCCATCACGGTAATCTGTCAAATTTCTTCATCTTATGTGCATAGTCAAAGTACAATACCCTACTGTTTTGCTTTACAAATTTATAAGGATGACTACATCGTTTAATTGAGTAGGAACGAAAGAGCTCCCCACAAATATCGAGCAACAAGCAAAAGGAAAAGGCATTTGTGACACCCCAAATCCTAGAGGACTCAGAATGCTACGAGTTGGGACCTCACAATGGGTCCCGGCCCTTAGCCTAGCAACAACTTCATCGGACCTTACAACACGACACAAATAAAAAGGCAAAACATAGAGTTTTATATCATGAGCGAAAGGAAAAGTACAAAACTGAAAACAATCCAGCCAAGTCTCAAAACCAAAGTAACAACATAAGTCTCAACAGTCGTGAAATAAAAAGATAACAGTCCCGTCCTATAATGCACGGGACCCCGGATGCCCACTACCGCCGGATCACTCGATCGCCTCCCTAACCTGCAAGGCATCTACAAGCGGTATAAACCGTTAGCTAACAATCTATGCATAAGTATAAAGGTAAAAGCACAATCACACATCATACACAATCAACATGCAACATTCAATCCTTTTATTATCTTTAATTAGGTGATATGTCATTACTAATGATACTTATTTTGTGACACGAGGGATTCCCAAACCTCTCCCCTGTCCCCATTTACCAACGCGGAATGGTACTAATGCATTTGAACGTCTACCTTACTGGGCTGGTCGCAGGGAACCTCCTAGACTCTCGCAAGAGCTAGGCAGATGATGTCACGACCCGTTATCATACACTTGGGTCAATTACACAGTATACTAAAGTCGGCCTATTCCGGTTTTGTTGTTTTATCATAACTAACAAACACCACTCATACACATTACACTCATGCAAGAAGCCAGCTAAGTAAGTCCGTGGACTTACCAGAATCAAATCTTGACTCTCTTAATCACCACTCAATCGATAACTGCAGAAACCATCTGCCTGTCAAAGGAGGCACGTGGGTCAACACATTTCCCTAGGTACTTAGAAGTCTGAAACTCCTAAGATGTAAGATCCTATTTGGACATAAATTATTATATTACTTATTTAAGGTAACATGACTATTTTACCCTTGGTCCCGAGACTTTCAAAAACTCGTAATACATACTTAAATTCTTACTTGAGGCTAACTAATCATATTCTACTCTCTAGGATGATTTTAGGTAAAAACTAGAGAAGTACCCACTTTTCTATTTCCCGAAAAGTCACTAAGGTCCAACTACAACTTCAAATATGAAATTAAAATAAACTTATAAAAATTCTGAAATAAATCTCTAAATTATCTATGATATCCAATCTACTCATAGGAGCAAGAATTTCTTAAAACTGTTCAACTATCACTTCTACAAAAATCCTTAAAGTTGGCTACAACACTACAAATGTTCCTATATTTGGTCAAAATTCATTGCTGGAAAAACAGCTCAACTAATCCACTTTGAGACCCTATAACTTTCAATCCGACCGTTCATTTCTTCTCAAATTTTAACACAGTAAACTACGTATATCCATCTATGATCTATCAAAAATTCAACGGTGGATCTTCAACCAATATTTTTAACATTGATTCACAACAGTGACCATTCTTACTTTCAAAACTGAGGTTTTCAGGGGAGTTTCTCACTTCCATTTATATGCTAATCTGATCTACTTCGCTAGGTCATCTAATGGTCAGAAATTGGACACTTTAGGGGGCCACAACAACTCGTTTACTACTCGTCACTTTTCTAGTTTGATCTCTCCTCACCACCACACTAAAACATTTAAAAACCTAGGTACACACATGTCTATTTCCTCTATTGTTTAAAGGCTGAACTGCAGCCAGGATAAAGGGACAATGGTTGATCCCTTACCCAATGTTTTGATGACTGCAGAAGGTAAGCTGCTGCACCAGTGAGGGAGAGTTCGATTCCAAGGTGGCCGCTGGAGGGATCTCCTCTTCTGTCAACGCAGGGAAAGGAATGTGCAACACTCCAAACTCGTTATCTTCTGGGAAGGAGAGTGTACTGAGAGTTAGATCTCTAGAGGAAACTGAGTGTAGAAGGGTTGAATGAAATTCACTTACACTACTCCGGTTTCTGGCGAGGCTTGTGCAACGAGCATCCCTAAAAGAGATAGACGACTAGCTGCTGTAAGTTCCTTCCTCTGCTGGCTCCTTTCCTTGCAAATTCATGTGGTTGGAACGTTTCTGAATGTGTGCAGAATCAAGACAGGTGCATCGTGAATGTGGGGCGTGAAATGGGAGCAAGAGCGTTGCAACCTTCTTCTCTTTTGGCGTGGAAATAGGGGTTGTTTCAGATGTTTATTTACCTCATTTATGCAGCTGTTACGTGATATAAGGAAGAGGAAGAGCTGGATGTTAAAAAGTGGGAGATAGGGAAGCATCTCATGGAGTTCTGGGCTGGAATAAAAATGCCTCTAGGTTGCCGCAAGCCTCATTAGGCACCTGAGTGTGTGGGCTGCTGAAGGTGTGATTGCTGGGCAGCATAAATTCGGTGTGGGCTGGGGCTGGAGCTGGGCTGAGGCTGCTTCAATCCGCCAGCAAGGGGAAGGACAAGGGCTGGCACATTCAATCCAAATAAGCAACAATGGGCTGAAACAAGGCAAGACTAGTTGGGCTGAAAGTTTGTCAAAACTTGTCAAAAACTCGTCATGGCTTTGTCAAGACCATGCATGACCTTGTCACAAAGTTGTCGGGCTTTGTCATGACCTCGTCTCAGCTTTGTCATGGTCTCGTCACAAGTCGTCGTTCAGAACCAATTAAAAGAATTAGGGTTTGATATAATTCTATCATTTTATGTGAATTAAATTCTACATAAAATGATAAAATTGTGGAGGAAGAAATACTAGATAGAATGAGAAATAGTCAACGGATCGAAATCCGATTTGATTCGGAATTAAACGGAATAAAAATTCCGGATATTACAACATTAACCAAACAACCTTCTCCCGAACCAAAGGATCAAGGTTCTGTTTCGGCTTTGGTCGATGACTTTCGTTGGCTGCTAGATGATTATTTTGATGGTTCTACTGAAGAGATTAATATTCCAGAGGAGGTTTTCAATTGATCAAATCTTGATATCTCCATTGGCAAGAATGAAATTCTGATGTGGCTAGACAAGCAAGAGCTACAAATGTGTCATATATCAATATATATGAGGTTAGTTTTCACTAGATTTAACTTAATCTATTTTTCTTTATTTAATGCTTACATTATTTTATCAATGTAGATTTCTCTCGGAGACACATTGTCAATCAAGTAAAACATTCGGATTTCTTTGTCCAATGTTAATTTCTTCCAAAAGTCGTGGTGGTATGAGAATCAAAGAACATGCTACTTATATTGCTGGGGCCATCAAAGGCGATATCGAAAACCGAATATTTTTTGCTCCATATTATGTTGGGTTAGTATTGTTCTATTTATTCCTTTTAGATGTGCATACGCTCTTATAAATACTTACTTATCTGTGTAAGTATAGGAATCATTGAGTGTTGTTGATTTTACACTCTCACAAAGGGTTTGCATTTTGGATTGACCCGTTGCATAGACAACAAAATGATGATGCTGAGGAATTAGTTAATTTGTAAGTTTTTCGTACTATTTTCTACATGTAAGTAATTTCGTATATAGTATTTAAACCATATCTTTTTATCTTATTGTGTAGGGTTTATACTTTAAAATACACTAGTTTGGTACTAAAAAAACCTCGAAAAATTACTTTGTTGCAGTCCATAAAGGTTAATCCTCATATCTTCTCATATTTTTTATATCAATTATAAGGCACAAACATTTACATTTGACGTAATAGTATATCACTAGTTTAATATATGTTTTTTCTTGATCCGTAGTGTCCGCAGACTCCAAACTTGAATGATTGTGGATATTATGTGTTGAGATTTATGCGCGAGATCATAATAAGAAGAAGTCAAAGTGTCCCAAAGATTGTACGTTTCGACATATTTTAACATTATTTTTGATTTTCATTAAATATTATACTCATGAGCTTATCACAGTTAATTTCTGTTATCTTTACAGTGGTATGGGAAAAAAGATACTTACTCGTATGATGAAATTGAAGAAGTTCGTAAGGAGTGGCTGGAATATTTGCTTCAACTAATCTTCTAGGTATGAAATTTGAAACTTTGATTGCATTTATATGATTTGGATTTGGATTGTGTGTTCCGACCTCGAATATATTTTTTGGACAAATTGAAATTAACCCTAGGGTGTTGTTCTTTGGTTTTCATGAACAAATGTTTGACATTTCCATAGACTGCATTGAATGTTCTTTTCTTCTAGTATATATATTGGATTGTGTGCTCCATATACCTTTCACTTTGTAACTTTATCAAAATTGGTGTTGTTGTGCTCTCCAGGAAGTTTCAAAGCAGTGAAAGTGACAAACTTCAAAACTTGATCTTTTGTAAGGCTTCATGATATCTCCGGCAAAAACAGTGCAGATTTCATCACCAGTTATCGTCTAGTTGATGTGCATTGCTAGGACGATGAATATATATTTTGAAGATTGTGAACATTAAAATCTTTATACACTTGGTGACATTTAGTTTTTGAATCATGACTTTGAATTATGTTTGTGAATTTGGTTATCTTCGGATGTGGTATTGGTGATAACAAAACTGTAGTGAATGTTTTGAGTGTTTTGAGTTACGTACAAACTTTGAATCATGTTTGTGAATTTAATTGGTTGCTGAAGTTCTTTCTGCATTTGGGACAGGTTCAATTTGTGAATGCCATGAAAAACGTACAGAATCCGGACATTAAATCCGGGTTAAATAATTCAGAATGGTCTCGTCATAAATTTTATACATTATAACAGGGATCTTCATTGTAAGGATTATTAGGTAGTCACATACTCGAATAACCCAGATCCTACCATCCGGGTTATTTATTGGTTTAAGATAACCCGCTTCCCAATATCCGGTTATAAATTATAAAAATAAACGGCATCAAATAACCCGGTCCATACCCGGTTCTGTTACATTATCAAATACCCTGGGTTCATGGTTTCCGGGTTATTTGATCATAATATATCCCGGTTGCCAATGCTTGTACCAAAATTGAAGAAGATAAAATAATCCGGATGTTGTTTTACACACGCCCGGGTATAAAGTTGATGGACCAAATATCGCCCTAACCTTTACCCCGGTGGGAGTCCGGAGTATATTCTATCAAACGTCCGGGTTATCATCCCCTTTTTGTAGTAGTGATTTGCATGAAACACGTACAATTGTGCAACTAGCTGATGGTTCTAACATCCATCCTAAATGTTTAATTGAAGATGTTCTAATCAAAATTGACAAATTAATATTCCCTATTGATTTCTTTTTCATTGATATGGAACATAGAATGCATACCATCATGTTAGGAAGACCATTTCTAATAAAGGCTAAAACAAAACTCGATTATGTTAGTGGAAAACTTACTATCGAGTTCAACGATGAGGTAATTGAGTTTGATATGTTTAATTCCATGAAACACCCCATCGACGCTCCGTCTTTGTGTTCCATTAATACTCTCGAGTCGCTTGTGCAGCCTATGTTTGATGCTTTTGATTTTGATAATTTGGACTTTGTTGTTGAAATTGCAAAACAAGAAGAATTTGCTTTGAAAGTGGAATTGCAAGATGCTCTAACTCAAGTGGATGACATAATGAATTGGGCATTGGACCCGGCCAATGTTCTAATATCAATACAAGAGCTTGTTGTTTTGTCTTGCAGGAGGATGAGGTTGTACCATAAACACTTCAAAGGAAGAAGGTTGAAGAAGCACTAGAAGAGAGTGAAAAAACAAGTGGTTAGATCATGAATGACATCAAATGGATAAGACCTCCACATCAATGAATCGATCCCGTAGGAGTCATACAAGCATGATCAAGGTCTTATATCGAGCCAATTACGTAAAACAGAGGCGCTGCTCGGGAGGAAACCCGAGGAAGTAGAAACAGAAGTCTATCTATTGTCTATCCGCCCCCGTGGCTATGAAGGGCTGTGATCACGGCTAGCCCATATGTAAGAATCTGAGCCTTTGGAGCCTAGGAACCTTGCTGAGCCTTAGCTGAGTTAGCTTTGACACAGCTAGCCGCCCCAACAGACTCTGCTAGCCGCACTTGCGACCCAGGTGAGCCGTCCCTGCGCCTTAGTCGGACCGCCCCTGCGGTTTTGTGCGGTTGCAGCCACATTTGTTGACTTCTAACCTTGCTTTTGGGGGAGCTTCGTGTATAAGCCTCCCAATCCTCTGATGAAGGGTTTCTTCACTCCATTGCAGCTCCTTCATCACCTTTACGCTCTTCTTCTTCTTCCTCTTCTCATCTTTGCTTCTTCTTGATCTTGTGAGAGAGTTTTGAGAGTTTTGAGTGTGGCTTTGGCCTTTGGATGATCTTGGAGCTATTGCTGTATGTTGTTGTTGATGTGCTCAAGTGGTGAGGAGTGTGGATGCTCCTTAGATGCAGCCTAGGGTGGAGTGGTAAGCCTTTCTCTTCTTCTCTCTTCTTCCTTGCTTCTTTCTTCTTCTTTCTATCCTAGGATCACAAGTTGAACTTGTGATTGGATCCTTCTTGGATGTTTTGATGATCATATGTGTGTATATATGCATATGTGTTGCTGTGGTGTGTTGATGACATAAAGAGAATCGAGAAAGGAGTCGAAGAGAAGTCGGGACCAACTCTCTGCACAGTTGGCCGCCCTTGCGCCTGACCTGAGCCGCACCTGTGCCTGGTGTGGAGCCGCCCTTGCGCCTCACTGGGCTGGCTGGTGTGTTCTTGCTTCTGTTGGTGCATACCTTGTTGGTATATTTTCCTTCCTTTCCTTTGGCCATGGCTTAGTTGATAGCTAGGTTAGGATGGTTAGGATGAGTTGTATGTTAGAGATGTGCCTTAGGCACTTGTGTTGATGTTGAGAGTATGCTATAGGCATATGTGAGCTTGTGGTGATC
This sequence comes from Fagopyrum esculentum, assembly GCA_033239045.1. Taxonomy (NCBI): domain Eukaryota; kingdom Viridiplantae; phylum Streptophyta; class Magnoliopsida; order Caryophyllales; family Polygonaceae; genus Fagopyrum; species Fagopyrum esculentum. Next base: position 22,794,448 of record BSUD01000005.1, on the reverse strand, counting down.
TTTAGCTTGTAGGTTGGTTCTGGTTATGAAGACGAGTCTCCTAACCCTTTCAGGTTGTGATGTTGTGTGCCTTGCTCTTGTAGGCGTTGGTTTCTTCCCCGAGGGGAAGCTGTGACGTGGTAGAGGATACGAGAGTATCAGGTAAGTCCATAGGACTTACTTAGCGTGCAATTGTGGATTGTATGATTGCAATGGTTGTGTTTGTTCATATGGTTGTGCATTATAACTTAAACCAGACTAGGACGACCATTCATTACATTATATGGCCCATGTGTATTATAACGGGCGGTAACCACCGGTCTCCGCCTGCTGGGTTAGGAGGAGGTGCCCTGAAGATGATCTCCTAGGAGGGGACGAGTGACGGTCACCCCCATGTAAAACTCATGTGTTACGTTGGATGGGGCGCGGTTCTTGAGGCTCCTCGTGTTACAAAAGAAGTTGAATTAGTTATGATATAACGTAATTAAAGATAATAAATGAATGTGTGTGGCATTGCATGTATGAGATGTTGTGGTGTGTTTGTGCTATTATTATCATGCTTATCTACTGTTGTAGCTAACGGTGTATACTGTGTTGTAGATGATCTGCAGGTTAGGAAGACTGCAGAGTGAGCCAGATGGTATGACCAGCCGAGGACTTCCGTACATTAGGATGCGTGGGTTGGGGATCTTTTGTACTAGTTGATGTTGTTGTTATGGTTTTGTACTCGGCTTTGAGTTTGTAAACTCTTTTATTGTATCATACAACTTTTATGTATTTGTTTTTACTCTACTTGTGCCTTGTTGTAAGATCTAGTGAACTTGTTGTCAGGCTAGGGTCAGGATCCATTGTGAGATCCTAGCCCAATGTAGCATTCCGAGTCCCGTAGATTCGGGGTGTTACAGAGGTTGTATTAGAGCGTTAGGTTGACAACAATGGCACTTGCTATCTACAATAGAGGTAGAGTGGATAAATAAATGGAACCCACATGGGGTCTGACGTTTTAAAGAGTTTTGGTTTTAAAGCGAGTACAAATGTTTTGGGATAGTGTGTACAGAAGTCGTCACCCATCTGAGGATCTCGATAGTATATATATATGTATTTATATATATACCTTTTATGTGATGATATGTGTGCATGTATTATTAAGTATTATATATATATATATATATATATATATATATATATATATATATATATATATATATATATATATATATATATACATATGGCCTATATAGAGCCTTATACGTTAGGTGTGCATAACCCGCAGATGGCTCGGACTAGAGCTACTGCTGCAGGCAAAGGTAAAGGTAGATCACCTCTTCCTCCAAGAGAGAGGAGACAGGGACAAGCTCCCGCTGCAGATCCACTAGTGGTGGAGGAGGCTCATGAGGAGGTTGCTGAGAGCTTTGTTCCAGCAACGAGGAGTGATGGATCCAGGAGACATCAATCACATCGAACCCAGTCAGATGGTTCAGATCGTGTTTCTATAAGAGGACCTGAGTTTAGAGAGTATCTCAGGCAGTTTGAGGAGGCCATCAGAGCGGGTCGACAAGCCCCAGACTTACCAGGGCAGGAGGGATTATCTGAGGAATCCCATGGAGCTACTCAGGTGCCAGCTGCACCAGTTTGTGTAGCTGAGCCATCTCGAGTTGTGGAGGAGACTAGAGGGCCTCGACTAGATACCTAGTTGAAGGCATTCCACCAGCAGGGAGTACCACACTTCTCTGGGGAGATCGGCCTAGAGACTAAGGTGTGGATTGGGCATGTAGACTCAGCTTTAGAGTCTATTCATTGCCCAGAGGACAAACGGATAGAGCTAGTACAATGTCTATTCCGTGACCTGGCACATCAGTGGTGGAGGACAATTAGAGCACGGGTCACCACCTATGAGCAGATGAGGACTTTGCTCAGGGAGCAATTCTGCCCTACCTCATTGAGGAGGGAGAAGCTGCAGGATTTTGTGGAAGCAGGCTTTGACGACGTACCCATTACAGATGCCATTCGCCGCTTTCGGACTGAGTTAGCGTTGCTGGGTCCAGCTGCACCTTCCGAGGACCAGCACATATGCTTATTCTCCCGACGTCTGAGGGAGAGTACGCGTTCATATATGGCGGGAATTCATTGTGACTCATTGGCAGACTACCAGGATCGGGCCTCTGCTTATGAGAGAGAGGGTGAGCCAGAGGAGGACTTCTTAGACCGGACGGTCTGAGAAGAGACAACGTACAACACCGACTGGTGTAGGAGCATCTGGATTCGGACGAGGTCAGACTCAGGGTCGCTCGAGTATTCTAGTGTCTACACAGACTACTGATAGAGGCCGACAATGTTACAACTGCGGGGCCTATGGACATATGAGGGCTGATTTCCCTAGAGCACCGTTGACTTGCTTCTCGTGCGGGAAGCCATGACATATAGCTACGTTTTGCCGTCAGGGCAAGGCACCATCACAGCAGGGTTCTTCCCCTGCAGGTGCAGCAGGAGGTGGGCAGAGACCGCCTCAGCATCAGGGACAACAGAGGGTTCCAAGGACACCTGCTACTCAGGTTTCAGCTCCTGGACCGAGTAGGGGTAGAGGTAGAGAGGCTAGTATTAGTGATGTTCGAGGAGTTAGAGGCCGTGCTTTTGAGTTGAGGAGTGCTGAGGAGCCGCCAGCACCAGCTGCTACAGGTACCATTCTGTTACATGGTTTACCTGTTAGAGTTTTATTTGATACGGGTGCTACGCATTCTTTTATTTCTGCTTCTTGTGTTGAGCGTTTGAGTTTGTCTACCATATAGGGGGCACCCTTTACTATAGGGTTACCTGATAGTAGTAGGGTCAGAGGTACCCAGGAGATACGTAGTTGTCCCCTACATTTAGGGACTCGTGTACTATTTGTTGACTTCTTAGTCATGCCCTTGATGCATGAAGAAGTCATATTAGGTATGGATTGGATGCGTAGACACCGTGCGGTGTTAGATGTGGGTAAGAGAACTATTACAGTCTCTACCGACTTGGGTCCGATAGAGGTCTTCCGGGGTTGGGACCTTGGGAAGACAGGATCTATCATCAGTGCTGTATGAGTAGCTAGACTGATTGCACATGGGTGTGATGCCTTCTGGTGCTACGCCATGAAGGATGGAGAGAGTCCAACTTTGGAGGACATACCGGTGGTTTGTGAGTTTACAAACGTATTTGCAGAGCCGTCTAGCTTTCCACCTCAGATGAGCGTAGATTTCGGCATTGATTTAGAGCCTGGCACGAGACCCATCTCGAAGGCCCCATACCGTATGGCACCTGTCGAGATGTTGGAGCTGAAGAAGCAACTCGAGGAGTTGGCTGATAAAGGATTTATACGCCCTAGTGTTTCACCATGGGGTGCACCGGTCCTCTTCGTACGGAAGAAGGACGGATCGTTGAGACTGTGCATAGATTACAGAGAGCTGAACAAGGTGACCATCAAGAACATGTATCCACGACCTCGTATTAATGATCTACTTGATCAGCTGCAGGGAGTGACAATCTTCTCCAAGATTGATTTGCGTTCAGGATATCACCAGCTGAGGGTGAGAGAGGAGGATGTGTACAGGACAGCATTTCGTACCCGTTATGGACACTACGAGTTTGTAGTGATGCCATTTGGGCTGACGAATGCCCGGCAGTATTCATGGAGTTGATGAACAACATCTTCATCGACTTCCTGGATTAGTTTGTGGTGGTCTTCATCGATGACATTTTGGTGTACTCTCGTAGCAGAGAGGAGCATGCGGGACACTTGAGGACGGTTTTGCAGATTTTGAGGTATAGAGAGCTGTACGCCAAGCTCTTTAAGTGCGAGTTTTGGATGTCTGAGGTTGTTTTCCTTGGACATATCGTCTCCGCCGATGGGATCATGGTTGACCCGGCGAAGATTGAGTCCGTTGCTGCATGGACGACACCGACGAACGTTAAGGAAGTGCGTAGCTTTCTTGGCTTAGCTGGTTATTATAGACGCTTTGTGGAGGGATTTTCTGTGATTGCCCGCCCATTGACTAGTCTTTTGAGGAAGACTACTAGATTTGTATAGACTGACCAGTGTGCTTGGAGTTTTGAAGAGTTGAAGATGCGTTTGATTTCTGCTCCTGTCTTAGCACAACCAGAGGGTTCTAAGGAGTTTGTGGTCTACAATGATGCATCCAAGCTAGGCTTGGGATGTGTGTTGATGCAGAGGGGCAGAGTGATTGCATATGCGTCTCGACAACTGAAGACGTATGAGGAGAACTACCCGACTCATGATCTGGAGTTAGCAGCGGTAGTTCATGCTTTGAAGATCTGGAGACATTACCTGTATGGTGCTACATGCCAGATCTTCACAGACCATAAGAGTCTGAAGTATATTTTCACGCAGCGGGAATTGAATAGCTGCCAGCGTCGATGGCTTGAGTTGATCAAGGACTTTGACCTTGAGATTTTGTATCATCCTAGCAAGGCGAATGTGGTAGTTGATGCATTGAGCAGGAAGACGCCTCGAGAGAAGGCGATTGCCAGACTTACTATACAGCCTCAACTTCACAGCGATCTAGCTTGGCTAGAGACGGAAATCCAGTTTCCTGATGAGGATGCCCGGTTGTTTACCTTAGAGGTTCTACCTGGTCTTTTGGAGGAGATCCAACAGAAGCAGGGGACCTGCCCGACCTTGGCGAGGATCAGAGATAGGATGTCAAGTGGAGAGGCACCCCTGTTCACTATTGGGGCAGATGGAGTAATGAGGCGACATGATCGTATCTGTGTTCCTGCAAATACAGAGCTGAGACAACGGATATTGTAGGAGGCTCACTATACACCTTACTCAGTACACCCTGGTACGAGTAAGATGTACCATGATGTGAGACGTTCATTTTGGTGGGGAGGGTTGATGCCCGATGTAGCCAGATTTGTGGCTCAGTGTGCGACCTGTCAACAAGTCAAGATAGAGCATTTTAGGCTTGGAGGTGAGCTCCATCCACTGCCAATACCACAGTGGAAGTGGGAGGACGTCTCCATGGATTTTGTGACTGGATTGAAGACTAGTAGGAGCTTTGATGCCATCTGGGTAGTCGTTGACAGATTGACAAAGACGGAACGTTTCATCCCCATTAGAGAGACGTGGCCAGTGAGCAGATTAGCTGAGGAGTACACTAGACAGATAGTGAGACTCCATGGAGTACCGAGGACGATCATTTCTGATCGTGATGGACGATTCACATCGAGATTCTGGCAGCAGATTCAGACTGCTTTGGGGACGAGTCTACACTTTACGACTGCATTTCACCCCCAGATAGATGGTCAGTTAGAGAGGACCATCCAGACCTTAGAGGACATGCTGCGAGCTTGTGCATTGGATTGGGGACATGGATGGTCTGATTATCTCCCACTCATTGAGTTCTCATACAACAACAGCTGGCATGCATCTATAGGGATGGCTCCTTATGAAGCGTTGTATGGACGTAGATGCCGTACACCGTTATGCTGGGACGAGCCTAGCAGCATCAGTGGGATAGCGCCAGAGCAGATTCAGGATGATATGGCTCGAGTAGCGCTGATCAGAGAGAGGATGTTGGCTCCACAGAGTCGCCAGAAGTCGTATGCAGACAAGAGGCGTCAACCTCTAGAGTTCAAGGTAGGAGCTCATGTCTGGTTGAGGGTATCTCCGACGCGAGGTGTCAGACGTTTTGGTATAAAGGGGAAGTTGAGTCTCCGATATGTCGGTCCTTTTGAGATCCTAGATAGAGTTGGGCGAGTGGCTTACATATTAGCCTTGCCTCCGAAGTTAGAGGGTGTTCATCCCGTGTTTCATGTATCTTAGCTGCGGGAGTACATACCAGATCCGAGGCACATTGTGAGTTATGATAATCTGGTGGTCGAGCCGGACCACACGTTTGCAGAGCACCCTATCGCAGTCCTAGAGCGAGGTGTGAGACGCCTGCGTTCGAAGGACATTTCTATGTTGAGGATACAGTGGTCTAGACGAGGACTAGATGAGGCTACCTGGGAGACAGAGGATAGTATCCAGAGGAACTATCCCGAGTTCTATACGGAGTTAGAGGCACAGTAGGGTCTATGAGTAGATCTTAGCGCCTTCTTGGTGAGTGCTTGTATGTTATGTGCTTATGTGATATGTTATGTTTCCGTGCTAGTTGTGTGTGCATATGATCTGTTAGATCATGTTTGCTAGCACGAGATAGGTATAGCTGGAGATGGTTCTTTCCTCCATGCTATGGTGTATGTGTTTGGATTAGCAGAAGACAGTTCTTTCCTCCATGCTATCTTTGATGGACATAGTGTGAGTGGAGATGGTTTTCCTCCACATAGTAGTGTTATGTGTACATGGTGGATGGAGACAGTTTTCCTCCATGCCAGTGTGTTGTGGTTAGTGTTTGGCTAGAGATGATCTTTCTCTAGGCCTTGTGTAGAGTTATGATGCTGGAGTTGTGATACCTCCATGCTGTGTGAAGGATATAGAATGTTATAGGTTTTGAGGAGAGAATTTACCTCGGCTTATGGGTCCGAGAGACTTTGGGTTTTTGCAAGTTTCGGGATGAAACTTGTTTTAAGGGGGGTGAGATGTAAGAGCCTGAGCCTTTGGAGCCTAGGAACCTTGTTGAGCCTTAGCTGAGTCAGCTTTGACACTGCCCGCCGCCCCAGCGGACTCTGCTAGCCGCACATGCGCCCCAGGTGAGCCACCCCTGCGCCTTAGTCGGTCCGCCCCTGCGGTTTTGTGCGGCTGCAGCCACCTTTGTTGACTTCTGACCTTGCTTTTGGGGGAACTTCATATATAAGCCTCCCAATCCTCTGGTGAAGGGTTTCTTCACTCCATTGCAGCTCCTTCATCACCTTTACGTTCTTCTTCTTCTTCCTCTTCTCATCTTTGCTTCTTCTTGATCTTGTGAGAGAGTTTTGAGAGTTTTGAGTGTGGCTTTGGCCTTGGATGCTCTTGGAGCTGTTATCGTATGTTGTTGTTGATGTGGTGAAGTGGTGAGGAGTGTGGATGCTCCTTAGATGCAGCCTAGGGTGGAGTGGTAAGCCTTTCTCTTCTTCTCTCTTCTTCCTTGCTTCTTTCTTCTTCTTTCAAGCCTAGGATCACAAGTTGAACTTGTGAATGGATCCTTCCTGGATGTTTTGATGATCATATGTTTGTATATATGCATATGTGTTGCTGTGGTGTGTTGATGACGTAAAGAGAATCGAGAAAGGAGTCGAAGAGAAGTCGGGACCAACTCTCTGCACAATTGGCCGCCCCTATGCCTGACCTGAGCCGCACCTGCGCCTGGTGTGGAGCCGCCCTTGCGCCTCTGGTGAGCCGCCCCTGCGCCTCATTGGGTTGGCTGGTGTGTTCTTGCTTCTGTTGGTTCATACCTTGTTGGTATGTCTTCCTTCCTTCCTTTCCTTTGGCCTTGGCTTAGTTGATAGCTAGGTTAGGATGGTTAGGATGAGTTGTATATTAGAGATGTACCTTAGGCACTTGTGTTGATGTTGAGAGTATGCTATAGGCATATGTGAGCTTGTGGTGATCTTTAGCTTGTAGGTTGGTTCTGGTTATGGAGACGAGTCTCCTAACACTTTCAGGTTGTGATGTTGTGTGCCTTGCTCTTGCAGGCGTTGGTTTCTTCCCCGAGGGGAAGCTGTGACGTGGTAGAGGATACGAGAGTATCAGGTAAGTCCATATGACTTACTTAGCGTTCAGTTGGGGATTGTATGAGTGTAATAGTTGTGTGTGTTCATATGGTTGTGCATTATAACTTAAACCGGACTAGGACGACCATTCATTACATTTATATGGCCCAAGTGTATTATAACGGGCGGTAACCACCGGTCTCCGCCTGTTGGGTTAGGAGGAGGTGCCCTGAAGATGATCTCACAGGAGGGGACGAGTGACGGTCACCCCCATGCAAAACTCTTGTGTTACGTTGGATGGGGCGGGGTTCTTGAGGCTCCTCGTGTTACAAAAGAAGTTGAATTAGTTATGGTATAACGTAATTAAAGATAATAAATGAATGTGTGTGGCATTGCATGTATGCGATGTTGTGGTGTGTTTGTGCTATTACTATCATGCTTATCTACTGCTGTAGCTAACGGTGTATACCGTGTTGTACATGATCAGCAGGTTAGGAAGACTGCACAGTGAGCCAGATGGTGTGACCAGCCGAGGACTTCTGTACATTAGGATGCGTGGGTTGGGGATCTTTTGTACTAGTTGATGTTGTTGTTATGGTTTTGTACTCGGCTTTGAGTTTGTAAACTCTTTTGTTGTATCATACAACTTTTATGTATTTATTTTTACTCTACTTGTGCCTTGTTGTAAGATCCAGTGAACTTGTTGTCAGGCTAGGGTCAGGATCCATTGTGAGATCCTAACCCAATGTAGCATTCCGAGTCCCGCGAATTCGGGGTGTTACACCATAAGTGTCTGCACCCGCGGCAAAGAAGAGCCGCGACCGCGGCGGTTCTGACTACATGTAGGTAAGAAAATCACCTTCTCTCAAATCTCCGACCACCATCCCCTCTTTCCCTCACCACTTACATTCACCATCCTTCTCCACTCAAACCCTAGCCTCCACACTCACCTCCACTTATCCACCATGGCACCATCTGATCTCCACCAAAGACAGGAGCACTTCTTCTTCCACTTCCCGTACCCACCATAGTACCATGATTTTCCACCGGACCATCTCATCAGTGATCTTGTTCTTTATGCTCCTCCCTTTTTAGTTTTTTCCTTCATTTTCACACTTTGAGGGCAAAGTGGTCTTCAAGCATGGGGGAGGAAATTTTATCTTGTATTTTTCATTATTGATCATGGTTATTTGTTTGGTTGAGAAGTTTGTTTGTATAGTTGAAAAGCAAAAGAAAAAGACAAAAAATGAAAAAGTCAAAGAAAAATCCTAGGATAAGTCAAAAACCTAAAAGGGCAGCTTAGGTAAAAAGCAGATAGTCCGACCAACGCTAGGTTGGTGCAAAAGTGAACTTGAGTGATGTGAGAATTATTGAGATTATCACTGAATAAAAGAAGAGTGGAAAGGTGAAAACCTAGAAGGGCGCCTTGACAAAATGAGTGAAAAATCCAAATGATAGGTTCATCATTTTGACGTTGGAGACATAAGAAGAGGATATATAAGGAGGAATCCGGATAGACCACTCTTGGAGAATAAAGATGGTAGTTTTTCTCTTTTCACATCACTTTCATAGATTTTTTATTTTTGCTCTTTTGCATGCTTTGTTTCATTGTCTTTCTATTTTCATCATGCTTCCTAAGGCTTTTTGTTTCACATTAGATAGATTTTTGGTTTACTCGGGACGAGTAAGAGTCTAAGCATGGGGGAATTTGATGGGTGATGGAATTTATTTAGGTAGTTTAAGCATGTTTTTAGAGTCAATTGGTTGTATTTTGTTGCCAACTGTGTAAATCCAGGTGAAGAAATGAGCAATGAAAAAAATCCAAGGATTTAAAATTAATTCGAAAAAGAAGGGAAGCAAAGAGAAGTCAAAGACGAAGTCCTGCTGAAGAACCGCGCCCGCGGCAACACTGTGTCGTGCCCGCGGCGACTTATGAGTCTAGAAGACCTGTGTCACCGCACCCGCGAAGACACTGTGCCGCGCCCACGGTGACTGCACCAGAAGACCATGTCAACGCCCTTGTGCCCTTGCCAGCGGACCAGAGGAAGCCCAAGCGCCGGTGTCACCGCACCCGCGGTGACACTAGGCTACACCCGCGCCTAGACAACAGAAAGTCAGAGGCTGAAGAGTCCAAGCGTTTCAAGAGTTGTGAAAACCCCGCACCTGAGCCATCCCATACCGCGCCCGCGGCCAGAATAAAGACGATTCTATCAAAGAAAGGATAAACTCTAGGATTGATATTAGAAAGGATCCCAAAGACGTCATTTTTCTTCGAGTGCAAAGAAAAAGAGTCATTTCGGATGATATTGATCTGATAAGGAGACAAGTAATAAGGCCAAAGGGAAAAAAAATAATTAGTAATACCTTGAAAAGAAGACTCAAACGGCGAACTAAAAACAATAGTCCATGCCAAGGACTTTTGTCTCACGTCTGTTCGAACACCATTAAATTTGAAGTGTTGAATTATTTCTATGGTGTTACATGGCTGTGAAGAAGGAAAGTCTCATTAAACTTATTGGAAAATTTTGGACCAAAAATCTCTTTAAAAACAACTTATATTGAGTAGAAGACAAACTTTTTTTTACTATATTGAATGATGAATGGGGTATGAAAGTTGAGTCCGAACATAAAAGTCTTAATAATGTTTCTAATCCTTTGTCATTAGAGTGTGTTAATTCTGTTTGCTTGAGGGAAAACTTAAAATGAGAGGTCGAGTCTAGGAGGGTTGTTGAAAATGCCTTTTATGAAGTTAAAAGGGAAAAGAGTGAACTTCTTAAGAAACTTGATGTCCATAATTGGTTAGACGATGGATCTTGTAAGGAGAAAAAAATATCAACATGAAGAAGAAGGGAAAAAAACATTCTAAATGCAAATATTAAGGTCTAGCTTCATCCAGATTATTAAAAGAAAGAGGAGCTTTTGAGGACAACTTTACCTTTAGAAATATTGGTTTATATACCGGTGAAGGGAAAGCTGGAGCTTGTTTTGTTAAAGATTTCTCTAATATTTCGCAGATCTTGCTTTTTTGAACATGATTTGACGTTAATCGCGTGCCCCTTGACCAGAGATTTGAAATGTTGCGATTCTCTAAGCTTCAAAGCAAGAAAAGCCATATTTGAGGGTTCTTAAAACCGCTTTTTCTTTCGATACATTGTTTTTCATAATATTGCTTGACAAATATATCTTCTGCTGCCTTTTTTTGCTTATAATCTACGTCTTTCAAATATTTTTTGTTCGACTCACAAATATTTAGTCTCTCTATTGACTGCATAGTCAAGAGAAGCCTAGATATACTTGCATTACCTCAAGATTTCGAGTTTCTTGGCTCTGTTATAATCAGATCTACTCTTGTTCTTTGATTCTAAGCCCGATCATGTTCTTTTACTTCAATTAGTCACTTATCCTCAAAAGATCTTCAAAGGAACAAGGACTCTTCCTTTGTTTTCTTTAGATTTGAGGATTTAGCTACAACTTTAGGGTTCTTTGGCTTTGTAATAGCCATATCTATAGATCTACTTACTTTTTTTTGATCTATTCTTCACTTTCTACTACCTTCTTATCTCTAGGACACACTTTATTTATGTCTTAAGAAACCAAAGTTTGATTATTTCCGAGAGTTAAAAACTTTTCTTGAGACATTAAGATCTCTTTCTGAAACAAAAATTGCGTAATTTTTGAGACTAAAGAAGTTCTTTGAGTTCAAAAATGATAGAAACGATGAGTTTCTTTGAATAATCTATACTTCATATTTTCCCTCTAATAAAATATTCAAGTATTCTTCTCTATTGTTTTACATAATGGGTAATACGGACAAGATCAAATGATTTGATGGAAACTCTTATTTTTCCATGTGGCAAGTCAAATGAAAGCTATTTATTAAAGAAAAATGTTGGAAAGTTGTGACTACTACATACCCTGAAGGAACTAAGGAGAAGGAGAAAGAGGAGGTAGATCAAATTCCCCCCCTCTAAGATTATGTTACGCCTCACTAATGAGGTTGATCGCTAGGTTCTCACACAAGTTACTACTAAAACCTTATGGGATACCCTAGCTTCTTAGTATATTGTAAAAAGCATGCCTAGTAGAATTACTCTCCTATGCACGCTTGTTTCATTTCTGAATGGATATTAATCTCACTTTGAATAATAATCTGAATTCCTTTCTTTGTTTGACTTTAGACTTTAAACGTTATAAAGATAAGTTAGATGACACTCATCAAGCTATTATTATCCTAATACTATTTGCAATCTTAGTTTAACAATTTCAAAGATTTTATTCAGTATGTCCATGAGGATTTGACTAAGAAAAAGTTGTTAGAATCTATTATACAAAAATAATAAAGAAATGAAAGTCTTTAAAATCAAATGAAAATCTAAAGATACAAATGAGCTCATGCATGTTATGGGTAAAAATAAAACTAAGAAAAAGAAGAATCAAGATAATGGCAAGAATGACAATAAGCAAAATAACCCGAATTTAAATAAAAATGGGAAGAACAATAACAAGAATGACAAATTAAATATAAATTTGTCACATGTTATTACTCTGGTAGAAAGGGACATGCTTCACGTGATTGTAGGGGAAAAACAAGATGAAGGTGAGAAATCTGCCAATAATTCTATTGACACATTTGCTTTATGTGAATACACTCCCTACTATGACTATGAAGTTCTCGTGTGTTTTGATGTGCTTAATTGTTCTACTGAATCAAACAAAGAGTACTTGAATTCTTGACTCTGGTTGTACCATGCATGCTACACCTCCTGAACATTTCTTTGATTATCTACATAAGCACAATGAGGGTGAAGTTAGACTTGGTGATCATACTACCTTACCCAATAAGGGTATATGTTTTGTTCTTTTTAGGATGCATGATAATAAAGTCGTATTAATTCAAAATGTTAGATGGATACTTGAACTAAAGAGAAATATGCTTTTTGGAAGTGCTTTTGATGATCTTAACTATGATATTCATACTCATGCTAGTATTAGTAACAAATCTAGAGAAGGTTGAATCATTGTTAAAGGTATATAGAAAAATAAGCTTTATCTTGTAGTTGGATCACTTGAGTTAAATGTTGCTAATAATTCTGATTTATTAACTCGTGCTCAGACTAAGACATCTTATTCTAGGTTAGGTCACACAGGTAATAAAGGTTTGCACTATCTTTACAGACATGGTAGAATTCCTGGAAAACCTAGTGCCTTGAAGGCTTGTGAAACTTGTATTATTGGAAAATCCACTAGAACCAACTTTACTCGATCCTAGTATAAGGCTTCCACTCCTCTAGAATATGTTCACTTTGATTTTTAGGGTCCTACACAGGTAGATACCGTTGAAGGGAGAAATTATTTCCTTTATAGACCACTATAGTAGAAAGTTATGGGTGTATCTCCTTAGCAATAAGAGTGATGCCTTTGACCACTTTAAGCTTTGGAAGCTTACCGCTGAAGGTCAAACTACCTACAAGCTTTAATGCCTTCAGAAATATAATGGTTTGGAATTCTATAATTATGAGTTTAACTTATTTTGGTTAGAATAATGTGTCAAGAGACATCTTATTGTCCTTGGAAATTCTCGGCAAAATGGTATTGTTGAAAGGATGAACAAGACACTCCTTGAGAAAGCCAATTGTATTCTTTTATCATTTGGATTAAAGTAGTCCCTTTGGGGTGAAGCAGTTGTCTCAACTGCTTACCTTATAAACATGTCACCTTGTAGTGTCATTTCCTCAAGACATCCCCAAGAACTTTGGTCTCAATCCCCACCCACCCTCCCCATTTGAAACCTTTTGGTTGTATTGCTTTGGCTCATTATTCAAATGGTAAACTGAATACTACGGCACACAAATATGTTATGCTTGGTTACCCTAAATGGTAAAAGGTTATAACTTCTTATTGTTCAACCTTGTTCTTAAAAAGTTATAACTATTACAAATGTTAATTTTTTAGAAGATGATTTTCATTTTGAAAAAGTAGCTAACACTTCTATTGAGCAAGATTACAATTACTCAAGTAATGAACCAACTTTCTATACACCCAACTCGAGCGATCAACTCACTAAGGATGATATAGAAATTGGTGCAGATGTGGAGTCTTCTAGTGCTTCCACTTCCATTACAAAACACTCTTGAGTCTAGTCATCATGACTCAGATGGTCAAGATCTTATTGTTGCTTCTTCACCTCACCACTTAGGTGGGCCTGATGGCGATTCAATATCAGATAATGATACTCACTCTACATCTCATGCTTCTTCTTCTGAATCTGAGTGTCATGATGTTTTGTTTGATATTACTTTACCTAATTATTCTCTTTCTATGAATGCTTTACCGTCTCTGATTATTAATTGACTAGACATAGACAACCTAGGGAAATAAAGCCAAATTCAAAGTATATGAACCTTGTTGAACATACATGAATGATCTATCATATATTGTTGAGTACGCTTTTCTAATTGCTGAGGTGGTCAATATTCCTACCCATGAGTTATATGAGCATGTTGTTAAATGTGTTAATGCTAAATCTTGGATAACTTCTATGAAAGAGGAAATTTATTCCATGATTGCTAATAAGACTTGGACCTTAGTTCCTAAACCTAAAAATGCTAGATCGATAGGCTGAAAACGGATGTTTTGTAAGGTTAAGGAGAGTCATAACACTTCTAATTCTCCTAGATTCAAAGCTAGATTAGTTGATAAAGGTTTTACCCAAAGAGAAGGTAAAGATTATAATGAAATCTTTGCTCATGTTGTCAAGTATAAAACTTTGAGTTTGCTTATGTCTATTGTTGCTATTTATGATTATGAATTAGAACAAATAGATTTCAATACTACGTTTTTACATGGATCTTGATGAAACTATATACATGCGCCAAACCAAAGGTTTTATTGACATGAAACATCTTGATCATGCTTGCTAGTTAAATCCTAACTTTTGATGATTGCTTTAAACCTTTATCAACTGTATGTTTCTTATATCTATGTGAAGTATGTTAAATACATGCGCCAAACCAAAAGTTAGGATTGGTTTAAAGCAATCCTAACTTTTTCATGCAATAGTCAAACTTTGAGTTTGCTTTAAACCATAGAAAATGGAATAACAAGTTTGACTATTGCATGAAAAAGTTAGGATTTATACAATATTATTATGATTCTTATATCTATGTGAAGTATGTTAAATATGATTCTCCTCTGTATGTTCTATTTTATGTGGATGATATCCACATGCATGACGTGATGCGGGGTTGAAGCTGTAGCTTACGATCTAGATTGAAAGTCCACGAACTACCTCAGAGAAGGAATCTCGGTCACAAATATCGGGCAAGATTTTGGTGTTGCCAAGATTTATGTAACTTCGAACCAAAAAACGTGAGTTTAATGGATTGATGATGGATAGATAAGAAGATGATTATATAGAATGAATTTAATGAAAATATAGGAAGATACGAAATAAGGTATTCCCGCAAAGAACCTTGACCAATTACTTGTCAAAACCCCTCAACGAAGACCTTACCTTAACCCTCACTTCTTTAACCTTGCACAAGCCTTCTAGATAAGACAAGAACAAAGAGGGACTAGAATTGATTAGGAAAACCAACCTTTAAGAAGCTTAACACACATAAGCACAACCTAACAAGGACTCACAACGATTTAATCAAGACTCTCTTTGATTGAATAGGATGAATAAAACACAAACTTCGTAAGTAGCGAGTTCTCTTGTTCACTCCAAAAGGTGTATGCAAGCTTTAATATTTATAATCCAAGAAGTATGCTTGAATAATATGCGAACCCGTTGTGTACGGATCAATTATAATAAAAACAAGAATTTCAGGGGTCGATCACAAGGACTATGGTGAAACAAAACTCGGTAATTCAGGTTGTCAAATAACCACAAGCAGCAAATTAAAGCAATCAAAGATGATATAAAAGTCATATAAAAAGAATGCGGATTCTAGAGATTAAAACATCCAGTTGTGGTTCCGACTCAAGATCTCAAAAGATAACGTGGACAAAGTTGAGGTTTGTAAAGGGAAGTTGTTTCTAAGGTGGGAATAGATCACCGGGAAAGTCTCACTACTCACTATCCCAAACCAAAGATCCTTTTACGGGTAAGTCTCAAGGTACTAAGGAAAGAAACTATAATCTCAAACCAACACACCACCCAAGGGAATAAAATCAACCTTTACCGGGTAAGTCTCAGGCTAACTCTCAAAGATGGGATGAAGGCACACTCAAAACCCAATACAGGATAAACCTTTATTACCTACACTCATGATCTTAGGTAAACAAGCAAAGGAATCACCGGGTAAGTCTCATCCTAGGCTTGCGTTGAACCAGGAAGGGTATAACAAGGATAGGATTTGGCAAACAGAATCCTCAACTCAGATAAGGATCAAGAAAGGTCTTGCCTCGCTCAGTTTATATTACATCCCGGCCGAGATGTTCAATGACTGACCGAGGTGTTCGTCGGGTAAGGTAAAGGCTCGAGCTTTCAGGGTTAGCTTGGGTTAAGATCATTCTATCATCGCCTTTCCCACAACTTTCAGCCAATCACCCTAGAATCGCATAAAGAACTTAGCCAACAATCATCATGATAACAATAATAAAAAATATAAGAAAGGAATCAATATTCAAACAAGAAAACCTTAGCACAAAGGTCTCAATAACTCAATGAATCAAACAAACAACAATCAACGTTCTTCAATCACAAATCAGAAAAGACAACAAAACCAAACCAACTAAGGAAATCTTACAAACTTCCTTCAAAGACAACTTAAACTTGATTCCTTCCTTCCTTCCTTGAACTTCAACCTTCAAAACTTCCTTCAAACTTTCTTCAAACTTCCTTCAGAAAATCCTTGATCCGAAGATGGTTGAATTAAAGAAAATCCAATAGGAGAATTATCTTCCAAAGATAAAATATCTTAAAAAGATAATTTCCTTCAAATATATCTCCATATCTTCCAAAATATATCAGCCAAAAAGATATCTTCCTTCCAGAAATCCAGCTAAAAATATATGGTATTCACTTTCCAAAAATAGAAGATCTCAGCCAAAAATAAAGATCTCATGTCCCGTCATCAGTTTGCCTCGGTTCAAACACTCCTCAAGAACACCTCGGTCGAGGTGATACTGTAGCCGACCAAGGTGAGTCTCAACTGAAAGTATAACTCTCTAATCTGGTCCAAAATCAATCCTCTAAATCATTTCCATGCTTCCTGGGATCTTTATATCACTCCTCAATGCTCCAGGATGTAGCTCCAATGACTCCTTAGCTTCCTTAGCTCCATTTCCGTCCAAAACATTCCATTTCCCTACAATTACAACGAAACTAGGTGTAGACCTCGATTCCCACAACGGTAGATAAAACAACAATATAATCAAAGAATATACATCCATACATGCAGATTTATGAAGATAAAACGTCTAAACCAATCCCAAAATATAGACTGTAATACATGCTATCAAAATACCACATACTTGTCTCTTGCTTGTCCCCAAGCAAGATCCAAATCATAGATACAAGATAGAATGGATTATAAGTCATCAAAAAGATCAACCAAAAATATTTCAAAACCTTTTGTAGTGTGCTTTCCTTAAAGATCACCCTAAGAGAATGCTTCATGGCAAATAAAATCAAGACATAATCAAAACATTTTATAAATATAAGAAAGTTGTTCATCTTTGCATAAAATCATAGAATGCATAATAAATTATGTTTATCGAAATTAATCATGTATAATCCAGTTTAAACCACCAAGTCAATCAACAAGCTCGAGGTTTCAAGGGCTTCCAAAAGAGGACAAGAAACGTGTCAGGGTGGGATGTATATAGGGTAATGTGGTGCTAGAATCCGAGAATAGGATCTTTTCTTCACTTTCTTTGAATCACAACATCTTCCACCAATAAGCTTTGCTTATTTTACTTTACTTTTTGGGATGCATGAACATAGGTGCACTCTTCGCTCCAAACGGTGTGTGCAAGCTTTAAATTTATAACCCTAGACGTAAGCTTAAAACAAGGATGCGAACCCGCAGTGTACGGGTCAATCGTAGTAAAAAGCAAGGAATTCCAGGGGTCGATCACAGGGACTTAGTGAAACAAAGTCCAATCACGGTATGCTTATGTAAATACTAACCACAAGAGCAATTAAAACAATCAAAGATGAATAAGAAGTCAATAAAGCAAACATGCAATTTTAGGGATTAAAGCATCTAGTTGTGGTTCCAACTCAAGATCTAAAGATAAGCGGACAAAGTTGAGGTTTTTGCATGGGGAAGGCGTTACTAATGTGGAATAGATCACCGGGTAAGTCTCACTACTCACTAATCCTAAACCGTAACTCCTATTACCGGGTAAGTCTCAAGGAATTAAGATAAAGAACTATAACCTCAAACTAACACACCACCTAAGGGAATAGAATCAACCTTTACCGGGTAAGTTTCAGGCTAACTCACAGAGATGGGATGAAAGCACACTCAAACCCCAATAAAGGATAAACCTTTATTACCTACACTTATGATCTTAGGTAAACAAACTAAGGAATTACCGGGTAAGTCTCATCCTAAGCTTACATTGAACCAGGAAAGGTATAATAAGAATAGGATTTGGCAAACTCTAACACTTAACTTTCAGTTTCGGATCAGATAAGTCACCTCGGTCAGCCAAATTCCACCCGGCCGAGATGTTCATCGACTGAGCGAGATGCTTGGGGTTAAGGTTAAAGACTCGAACTTTCAGGGTCCTACTGGAATCTAAGATTATTCTATCATTATTTTTCCCACAACTTTCAGCCAATCACCCTAGAATCACACAAGGAAATTAGCCACTCATCATCATCATGAAAGTATTAATCAAATATATGGGAAGAAGGTGAATATTTGAACAAGAAGAATTTAATGAAAAGACTTCAATAACTGAATCAAATATCACAACAAAGCGTTCTTTGGATATAAATCCAACAAGCAAGACAACAAGGAAGAGAATCTAAGGTAATCTTACAAGAAAACCTTCTAAAAGCTATAAAAGCTACAATCTTCAATCTTCCTTCAACCTTCAAAAAGGATCTTGAAATCTCCCAACTAGAGTATGGCTGCTGCGTGATTCCCAACTGAATGCGGATTTTTCGGTGTAAGCGGGATGATAGCGGATGTCTAAGCACGATCGGATTTGTGGAAAATCCAACCCTTTTTATAGGAAAATTACTCTCCAAAGATAAGATATCTTAGAAAGATCTCTTCCCATAAAAATAGGTAAAATATATGATCTAGCATATCTTCTTCCTTCCAGGAGCCAAGCCCAAAAATATAAGATCACTTTCCAAAGATAAAAGATCTCAGCCAAGAATAAAATATTCTTGCCGCGTCCTAGGTATTCGCCTCAGTCGAGTCGGCTTCTCTGGATCACCTCGGTCGAGATGAATCTGTGGTCAACCGAGGTGAGTCATAACTGAATGTGAAATCTCTCAAAACTGGTCCAAAGTGAATCCTTAATCCATGGCTATGCTTCCTGGATGGTTCCTTATGTTCCTCAATGTAGCTCCAATGACTCCATAGCTCCTTTTGCTCCTTTTCGATGCAAAACATGCCATTTTACCTACGATTACAACAAAACTAGGTGCAGACCTCAATTCTCGCAAAGGTAGATGAAATGGTAATATAATCACATAATATACATACAAACATGCAGATTATGAAAGATAAAACGTCCAAACAAACCCCAAAATATAGACTATAATTCATGCTATCAAAATACCCCATACTTAGCCCTTGCTTGTCCCCAAGCAAGTTCCGCATATAAAAGGCAAGATAGAATGGATTATAAGTCAAGAAAATCAATGAAAAAGTCCTTCACTTTCGTACTTTTTTTTTCTTTTACTTTACTTTTTGGGATGCATGGACAGACGTGCACAATAAGCGAAGCCTAGGAAATCAGCAATCATCAATTTCTTGAGATGCATCAAACCCTTGATGCACATACCATGACCCGTTAGGAATATCGCTCAATCCGACTTTGGCAAGACATAAACACCCGACTATGTGAATGGTGCCGAGTTACTCATCTTCGTGATTGACTTCCCCAAACCTATTATTACTTTCTAACACTTTCACTTCCAGCCAACTTCTCAACTTTAACTTCACTTGCTTTCACCACTTCGCTTGCTTCCAAATTCCCGGATAGGTAAAGGGAGGCAAAATGTATATGAGGGGCTAAGAATGATTAAGAAGAAGAAGAGAGAAGAATGAATTGCCTTGGTCTTTCTAGGAAGAAAGTGAGAGAACTTATCTTGCGGTGTCAACCTTCAAATTCAACATAATTTAGATAAAAACAAAGTATTAAACATGCCAATAATTTCAAACAAAGCATTTAGCAACTTAAACATATTATAAAACCTTTCAAACACATAAAGAATTTAAAATCAGTCAATAAGCAAGATCTTCACTGAGATCATATCCAGATAAGACGCACAAAAATAGTTTCGAAAACTCTCAGTTAACCTACCTCGGTCGAGGTGTTCGTAGGTCAACCGAGGTGAAACACCTCGTTCGGCCAGAACTGCCCCGGTCGAGGTCTAAAAAATTTTTTTTAAAACCATTTTTCTTTCAGTTTCGACGTTTTTCTCAATCAAATAACCTGTAAGTATGCATGCAATCTCAGATAAACATATAGATGCAAAAGTGAAGCATAAATATCAATATCCGATCAAGTAGAGTCATACATAAATGTCAAATAATACACAAATACCCCATACTTGGGACACACTGTCCTAGTGGGTCAAAATAAGTCTAAGGAATAAAATACTCACCGGACATAAAGCTGAACTGCATGAAGAAGTAAGAAACAGCTCCCAGATAAGACCATCTCGGTTGGCGAAGCACATCTCGGTCAAGGTGTTCTGACAGTACCCGAGATGTATCTCAGTAAAGCTCGTTTTCTCAACTTCTCGAAATTTTGTTCTTCCAGTGTAGCCCCTGAACTGTGATCCTTCCTTTTGGAATACCTGGTTGTTGTCTAGAGGAAATCAAAAACAAAGCAACTATCTAAACTAAACTAGAAAAGGGAGAAAAAAGCAATACCTTGGGTTGCCTCCCAAGAAGCGCTTGGTTTAAGGTCGCTAGCTGGACCCTTCTCCATAGAATTACTCAATGTACCTTGAACATCATGGAGTGCTCATCACATCCATCATAAAATTCTTCCAAAAAGGAAGAAGAAGAGAATGAAGTGCCTTAGTCATCCCATGAAGAATGTGAGAGACACAAACACCCGGATATGTGAATGGTGCCGAGTTACTCATCATCATAATTGACTTCCCCAAACCTAATTGTTTCTTTCTAACACTTTCAGCCAACATCTCAACTTCACTTCGCTTGCTTTCTTTGCTTGCATCCAAATTCCCGGATAGGTAAAGGGAGGCAATATGTATATGAGGGGCTAAAGCATGGTCAAGAAGAAGACGAAGAAGAAGAGAATGAAGTGCCTTAGTCATCCCATGAAGAATGTGAGAGAACTCATCATGTGGTGTCAACCTTCCAATCCAACATAATTTTGATAAAAACAAAGTATTAAACATGCTAAAATTTCAAACAAAGCATTTAGCAACTTAAACATATCATAAAAACAAATATCTTCATCAAGGTCATATCCAAAATAGAAGCACAAACCGTTTCGAAAAACTTTTCAGTTAAAGCCATCTCGGTCGAGGTGTTCTGGCGTCATCCGAGATGTTCACCCTCGACCGGACATGAACGTCTCGGTCGAGGTCATAAAAAAAATTTTCAAACCAGTTTTTGACGTTATTCTCAAACAGAAACCTGTATGTATGCATGTAATGATAGATAAGCACATAGAGTCAAATAAGATCATAATCAAAGATCAAGAGAGTAATATAAGTCTTACAAATACCCCATACTTGGGATACATTGTCCCAATGGGTCAAATATAAGTCATAAGAAATAAGTACTCACCGGACATAGCTGAACTACATAAAAAAATTAGAAACAGCTCCCAGATAAGGCCATCTCGGTTGGCGAAGAACACTTTGGTCGAGGCACTTTGACAACACCCGAGATGTACCTCAGTTAGGCTCCATTTTCTCAATTTCTCGAACTTCTGTCCTTCCATGTAGCTCCTGAGTTGTAATTTCTTCTTAGAGATCACCTGATTCCTGTCTAGGAGGACACACAAAACACAAAGCAAACAATCTAAACTAAACTAGAAAAGGGAAAAGAAAGAAATACCTTGGGTTGCCTCCCAAGAAGCGCTTGGTTTAAGGTCGCTAGATGGACCTTTCTCCATGAAATTACTTAATGTACCTCGAATATCTTGGAGTGCTCATCACATCCATCATTAAACTCTTCCAACAAGATTCCGGTTCCAAATTTCACCGGCAAATGGTAGGATCTCCCACATACAAGCTTGTATGGTTTAGTTCTCACCGGAATCCTACCGGTCTTCCTATTCTTCCATGGGACATAACTCAGTTTTGCATCCCATCCTATCCTGGATCGGGAAATCAGCTTCTCGAGAATCCACTTAGCTCCCCCATCTCCAGCTTGGGGATAGTACAAGGTCTTTGTCACGTGAGTGACCCCATACTTGAATAGAAAACACATTGTTGCCTTAGTGGTGAAGCACTTGTTAACTTTACTCCTTATAATCCTAGGAGCATCTACTTTCAACAAATTTGGGGGAGGTTTCATCTTGACCTTTAGAGGTTCCTTTGGAGGAGACTTCTAACTCTTCGGTGCATCCTTGGAATGATTAGTAATTTCAAAAGGAATTTCAAAGGAAGTAAGAGAAAGTACCTTGTAAGTTCCTTCAAAACGTGGGATGAGATTTATGTTAGGATGACATCCACACATGAAACTTCTCCCAACTTAATTGATTCTTTGTCCACCTCGACCGTAGTAATAGGAATTGGGTCGAGGTCTTCTACACCTTCCTCTTCTTCAGTGAGGACTTCAAGAGGGGTTCGGGTGGAGGAATGCTCGAAACTTGTAGTTCTTCCTTATACACCTCTTTCGGCTTAGCATAGGATAGGGAGCTTTCTTTGAGCACTTCCACCTTCTTCATCAATTTCTCCCATTTTGATTCAAGCGAATCTTTAAGAGGTTGCTCATAAACCTTTGTAGGGACATTCAGCTCATCCCATATTGCAAGCTCCTCCTCAATAGCCTCTTCTCTTTCTCTTTCACTGTCAAACAAACTGAAGGCGTATTTCTCTTCCAAGTATTCATAGTGGTCTGCCCTAGCACTTTATCTTGCTATCCAGGCTGGATCAAATGCAGGTTCATAGAGACTTGCAGCCATTGGAAATCCTGAAAACTACAAAACTCATAGGAAAAGATCAAATGCAAAAGCAAAAGCTTCCAAGCTAGACAACCAAATACCGAACTCGGTCTTGACAAAGTCCCCGACAACGGCGCCAAAATCTTGTTCGCTCCAAAAAAGTGTGTGCAAGCTTTAATATTTATAACCCAAGAAGTATGCTTGAACAATATGCGAACCCGCAGTTTACGGATCAATTGTAATAAAAGCAAGAATTCCAAGGGTAGATCACAAGGACTATGGTGAAACAAAGCTCGGTAATATAGGTTGTCAAATAACCACAAGCAGCAAATTAAAGCAATCAAAGATGATATAAAAGTCATATAAAGAGAATGCGGATTCTACAGATTAAAGCATCCAATTGTGATTCCGACTCAAGATCTCAAAAGATAACGTGGACAAAGCTAAGGTTTGCAAAGGGAAGATGTTTCTAAGGTGGGAATAGATCACCGGGTAAGTCTTACTACTCACTATCCCAAACCAAAGATCCTTTTACCGGGTAAGTCTCAAGGTATTACGGAAAGGAACTATAATTTCAAACCAACACACCACCCAAGGGAATAGAATCAACCTTTACCGGGTAAGTTTCAAGCTAACTCTCTAAGATGGGATGACGGCACACTCAAACCCCAATAAAGGATAAACCTTTATTACCTACACTCATGATCTTGGGTAAAGAAGCAAAGGAATTACCGGGTAAGTCTCATCCTAGGCTTGCGTTGAACCAGGAAGGGTATAACAAGGATAGGATTTGGCAAACAAAAACCTCAACTCAGATAAGGATCAGGAAAGGTCTCGCCTCGCTCAGTTTATATTCTATCCCGGCCGAGATGTTCAATGACTGACCGAGGTGTTCGTCGGTTAAGGTAAAGGCTCGAGCTTTCAGGATCCGCTAGGGTTAAGATCATTCTATCATCGTCTTTCTCACAAATTTCAGCCAATCACCCTAGAATCGCATAAAAAACTTAGCCAACAATCATCATTATAACAATAATAAAAAATATAAGAAATGAATCAATATTAAAACAAGAAAACCTTAACACAAGGGTCTCAATAACTCAATGAATCAAACAAACAACAATCAGCGTTCCTCAATCACAAATCAGATTAGACAACAAAACCAAACCAACTAAGGAAATCTTACAAACTTCCTTCAAAGCCAACTTCAACTTGATTCCTTCCTACCTTGAACTTCAACCTTAAAAATTTCCTTCAAACTTTCTTCAAACTTACTTCAGAAAATCCTTGATCCGAAGATGGTTGAATTGTAGAAAATCCAACCCTTTATATAGGAGAATTATCTTCCAAAGATAAAATATCTTAAAAAGATAATTTTTTTAAAATATATCTCCATATCTTCCAAAATATATCAGCAAAAAATATATCTTCCTTCTAGAAATCCAGCTAAAAATATATGATGTTCACTTTCCAAAAATAGAAGATCTCAGCAAAAATAAAGATTTCATGTCCCGTCATCAGTTCGCCTCGGTCCAGACGCTCCTCAAGATCACCTCGGTCGAGGTGATATTGCAGCTGACCGAGGTGAGTCTCAGCTGAAAGTATAACTCTCTAATTTGGTCCAAAATCAATCCTCTAAATCATTTCCATGCTTCCTAAGATCTTCTTATAACTCCTAAATGCTCCAGAATGTAGCTTCAATGACTCCTTAGCTTCCTTAGCTCTCTTTTGGTCCAAAACGTGCCATTTTCCCTACAATTACAACGAAACTAGGTGTAGACCTCGATTCCCGCAAAGGTAGATAAAACAACAATATAATCAAAGAATATACATCCATACATGCAGATTTATGAAGATAAAACGTCTAAGCCAATCCCAAAATATAGACTATAATACATGCTATCAAGTTCACACAGTATTGTGGAAATATTAATTAAATCAAATCTATCTAATAATCACCTTCTAAGAATATTTATAGGTGAGATCCTCATAAAAAGATAAAAATCTGTAGCTAAAAGATAATCCTAAAAGATAGGATCATCAAATACCTTTAGAATGTTTAAGAGCCTTAAAGGTATTAAAATAATAAAAGCTATTTATAACAAATAAGATCGTAGCTATATCTTATAACTTGACAATAGCCAAACCTCGGTCAATATTTGTAGAAATATTGGCAAAGATTTTGGTCCTCAAGGCCGAGATTTGTTCTCTAGAGCTCTTTCCTCGTCCTAGCCACCTTCTATGCTTGATGGATCATCTTGGCCCTTGTATGGTCCTTCTATAGTAGCCAAAAATGTCACTAAGGAAGCCCTAGTTATAAGTGATGTCTCTTTAAGTGTACATATTGCTAGTAGGCTAGCAACTTTCTCATGGATGGTCTTTGCTCTTGCTCTAGTGATAACTCCTTCTATGGTGGGACTTGAAGATGATGTGGATGTATTATCATTCAATGCATTGGCCTTTGATCTAGTGATTGGTCATTGTGGTGGTGTTGAGGAAGGTCCCTCATCATACTCCCCTTCTTGAGAAGGATTCATCCTCGAATCACCAAAGTGTTCATCCTTAGACTCAAAAGGACTCTAGTCTACTACACTGAAGGTCTTGCTTACTCCATGCTCAGCTGGGAGCTCCAAGACATAAGCGTTGTTGCCAACTTTACGCTTTATACAAAATGACCCATCTCCTCTTGGATACAACTTAGACTTCCTCTTCTCTTAAAATCGCTCTTTCCTTAGGTGCAACCAAACTAGATCTCCTAGTTTGAATAACACTTCTTGCGATTCCGATTCGCCTTGGATGCCACGTTTTCCTCTTTGTTTTCCAACATTATGCGTGTCTTTTCATGCAACTCCTTGATGAACTCAACATGTTGTCCTATAATAAAATATGCTCGCTCCTCTATGGGCCATGGTATAAGATCAAAAGGGGTCAAAGGATTAAACCAATAAACACTCAAAATGCGTTAGATTTGTAGATGAATGCAGGGCACGATTATAAGCAAATTCTACATGCGGTAAAACATCCTCCCAAGCATTCATATTATCCTTCAAAACAGCCCTCAAAATAGTTGTTAAAGTCCTATTAGTGACTTCCATTTGACTGACTAGAGGTTGAAAATAACAACCTTGTACCTAGCTTTTCCCAAAGAGTCTTCCAAAAGAAACTAAGGAATTTAACATCCCTATCGTTCACAATAGTCCTTGGTACTCCATGTAACCAAACAACTTCCCTAAATAACAAGTTAGCCACCTTATTAGTAGCATCAATCTTATGGCAAGCAATCAAGTGAGCCATTTTAGAAAAATGATCATCAACCACAAAAATAGAATCTCTCCCCTTCTTAGTCATTGGTAATCCACAACAAAATCCATACTAGTATCAAGCCATGGTAAGTAGGTGTAGGTAAGGATGTATACAACCATGTGATTTTAATCTAGACTTAGGTTTCAACACACAATTCATCTTTTAAGCATGTTCTCAACATCTTAAAGCATATGCGGCCAATAGAAACGTGAATGCAACATGTGATAAGTCTTATCTCTACCAACATGTCCCATTAAACCTCCCATATGAGCTTCCACAAACAGTATTAGTCTGAGAGAACATCTAGGGATACGCACTTTATCCTCAAGGAACATAAAACCTTAGAAAATATAGTATTTATCATGCAACAGTGGCAGATCTAGGCCAGAATCTCGACCGAGATTTCCGGAATATGGCCGAGATTTACACTGTGCGTAAATATCACCAAAATCAATGTCATCCACGTATATATCCTTAATATAATGAAAATCTAAGGCCTTAGAATCTAAAGTGGTGATCAAAGAATATCTCCTAGAAAGAGCATCCGCAACAACATTGTCTTTTCCTTTCTTACACTTGATAATATATGGAAAAGTTTCTATAAACTCCATCCTTCTATCATGCCTCCTATCCCAATTATCTTGACTCCTAAAATTCTTTAGAGACTCATGATTAGTTCTAAGGATGAATTCATTAGGCCAAAGATAATGTTACCATGTCTTGAAAACTCGAAATAAAGCATATAATTCCTTGTCATAGGTCGAATAATTCAACATGCTCCTTTCAATTTTTCACTAAAGCATGCAAGTGGCTTACCTTCATGCATGATCACTCCTCCAATGCCAATTTCTGATGCATCACACTCAACCTCGAATGGTTTAGTGAAATCTGGAAGTGCTAGAAGTGGTGCATGTCATAGTTGCTTATTCAACTCCATAAATGCCTCTTGAGCTTCCCCCTTTGAATTTTACTTGCTTCTTCGTGAGAGACGTGAGGGAGGTTGCGATAGTGCTAAAATCTCGTACAAAACATCTATAGAACATTGTTAGCCCATGAAAAGATCAGACATGGCCGATTGTTGTAGGTTTAGGCCATTCTTGAATGACTTTGATCTTCTCCTTGTCCACCTCAAGACCTCTTTGTACTCACTATATATCCAAGGAAAACAACTTGATTAGTACTAAACTCACATTTCTTAATGTTATCATATAAAGATTCAGTTCTAAGAGTTCCGAGTACTTCCCTCTACTGTTCTTCATGCTCCTTAAGGGACTTGTTGTAGATGAGGATGTCATCGAAGTAGACAACCATAAACCTTTTAATGAAATGGCATAAGACGTGATTCATAAACCTCATGAAAGTACTAGGAGCGTTAGTCAAACCACAAGGCATAACCAACAAATCATAAAGACCAAACTTAGTCTTAAACGCCGTCTTCCATTCATCACCTTCCCGCATCCGAATTTAATGATATCCACTCTTAAGATCGATCCTGGAGAACAATATAGCTCTACTAAGCTCATCTAGCATGTGTTTTAATCTGGGAATGGGGTGATGGTACTTGATAGTGATGTTGTTGATTGCTCTAAAATCAAGACACATCCTCCAAGTATTATCCTTCTTAGGTACCAATAGAACTGGAACCGCACATGGACTCAAGCTTTCTCGAACATAGCCTTTATTCAAAAGCTCATGTACTTGGTCCTGAATTTCCTGGTTTTCCTAAGGACTCATCATGTATGATGGACAATTAGGAAGTGTTGAACCTAGAATGAAATCAATTCGATGCTCAATGCCTATAAATGGTGGAAGACCTGTAGGAATCTCATCCGGAAATACATCAGAAAACTAATCCAAAGTCCTTAAAATGTTTGTAAGTAAGGTAGCCTAAACTTCATCACTCAAAGTCATAAGGCCTTTACCCAAGCTCAATAAAATAGTATCCAAAAGAACAAAATCATCAAGAAATTTGTGTTTCGATGCTAATAGAACTCGATTAGGTTCCGAAGAAGGAATCTCAGTTTGGAAATCTTGGGTGAGATTTTTGTTTCGGGGCCGAGATTCTGCATTGGTTTGTGATTTCTTTGAACAGAGGTGAGATTTTTCTTGTCTTGCCCAAGATTTCTTCTTTGAGAGGTGTTTCTCGCTCCTTTTTATTACGTTTCTCCTTCTTCTTGTCATAATATTCTTCAATGTACAAGGGAATCACAGGTTTTAGAGTAATTGCTTGTCCATTGAACTCAAATGAATGTTTGTTAGTAAAACCATCATGTTTGACCTTTCTATCGAATTGTCATGGACATCTAATAAGATATAACATGCTTGCATAGGCACAACATCACAAACAATATTATCCTTGTACTTTTCCAATATAAAAGCAATCTTAGCTTGTATGTTAACTTTCAATTCCCTACAATCATTCATCTATCGCAATTTATGAGGTTTAGGATGATAGAAGGTAGTGATTTGAACTTAGTGATCAATTCCTCACTAGTGATGTTGCAACAACTACTGACATGAATAATCATGTTGCACACCTTTCCTTGAATAAGACATCTAGTATGAAAAGGTTTTCCCTTTTTTCTTATCCTCACATGGGGCTATCTTAGCATGCAAAGTTCCCTAGCAATTAAAGATTCTACACGCTCATATTCACAAACTTCATCACTTTCACTAGTGTTATCGTGTTCATGCAATGCATTAAGATGGGTATGATCATTTTCATGCTCTTCTTTACTTTCATATTGCCCTTGTTGATTTACAAATAACACCATTTTATTAGGACAATCTCTCATGTAGTGACCTCTACCTTGACATTTGAAGCATAAAATATCTCTAGATCGTAAAGTAGAGTTAGAAATGCTCCCTTTATTATCCTTTGAAGACTTATTCAAAGGGCGAGACTGAGGAGAAAATTTCTAGGTTGTGGGATCGGGCGTTGGACGATTTCCCTCGTTTTTATACGAATATCGGGTAGAATCTCGGCTGAGATTTGGTCGATTTGGCCGAAATTTCCTCTTTGGATTCCACGAACTCAATCCTTGGTTCTGCCCTTTGATCTTCTTTTCTACCTTTATAGCCAAATGTAGTAAGTTAGTCATTGTAGCATATGGATATAACCAATTTCATTAGCTAATGAAGGATGCAAAATTCTTAAAAGTCGAGCCCTAATGGACTCCTTATCCTCTTGAACGTTAGCTTTCACCATCGCATCTGCATGGTGGTGTATACTTCCTCCATAGTAATGGAACCTTGCATAGTGTTGAGGCACGAATTTTGCTTTCATTCAAGCCTTCATTTGCTCCCAGGTGTTGATGTCCGGATCTAGTGTTCATTTCCGTTCTTTGACAAGGTGATCCCACTAAACTAAGACATATCCTTGGAACCCCAACGCAGCAAGTTGGATCTTCCTTTGCTCACTAAACTTATGGTAAGACCAAATTTGTTCAATTTTAGTCTCCATTCCATGTAAACATCCGGATCGCATTTGCCTTCGAAATTTGGAATTTTGACCTTAACCTTCCCAATTCCGTCATTATTTTGGGGTGGTCTGAAATGATCATAGTCATGACCTGCCCTCGGATTATGATGACGTCTAGGGTAATCTCTCCACATGCCCTCATCATCCTGATCTCCTAATTCCTGAAAATTTCCACCAAAGTGGAGATTGTTAGATGCATTAAAAAGAGGATTGGGATGAGTGATACCTGACCCTTGAGAGGAGAGGTTGGAGGCGGCACAGGGGTTGATGACATAGGTGGATGTTGTGAACATCCCCCACTTCGTACACAGATCTCGGGTCAAACCTTGGGTGAGATTTTGGCCAAGAATCTTCATTGGGAAGAGATTCTAACTTCTCCACCCGTTCAGTTAGTATGGAAACCGTCCCCATGAGTTGTTTTAGTAAATTCATGGCTTTTGAACTTGAAGAGTTATTCTTTTGTGATTCCTTTGGGCTATTCCGTCCTGATATTTACACAAACACGCAAACTAGCAACACAGTTGTGATGTTAGTGAAAACAAAGACGCCTTACTCGTTTTTTCTCACACTCACCCTCTGTTGTGATATCACAAGCTAATTTGATATAATTTCCTTGTATCCATTAATACTCCTTTAAAGTTAATGTAACACCCCGAATCCGCGGGACTCGAAATGCCACATTGGGCTAAGATCTCTGACTGAAGGTATTTCTGTGGTCGTCTATACCCAATCAAAAGTAAATCCTGACTTAGCACTAAAACAAGTATAGTAGTTAAGTAAGGGTCGAACCCAAGAAAGTTAAGGTGTTTTATTAGATACAATTATTGATTATAGAAACAGTAGCAAAGGGGGGGGTTGGTTAAATTGATGCACAAAAACTTATGAAAACGAATAACGCAACAAGTAAGACAATAATGGGTGAATCTACACTAGGTTGATTCTAAGCATGCAATTGCTACTTTGCTGAGTTCCTTTTACAAGTTTTCAAGTAATCTCCCGTCTCGATCATATATATGTGTTGAGCCAACCGGCATCAACAAAACTTAACAGGTAAGTATTCCGTAAACCTACAAGAACAAATAACAAGTTAGCTTTCTAACCCTTCAACTTTCTCCCGTTTTTGATGCCAAGCCGCCGGGGCGTCCCTATGTCAACGCAGGGGCGGTGACACAGCCTCTTCATCTTCCAACTCCCAGGTTGAGGCGCAGGCAGAGGCACAGTGGAAGACGCAGGGGCGCTGGTCTTCGTTTCTTCACGGCAAGTCACCGCAGGGGCGCCAAGGAGTGGCGCCGGGGTGGTGACACACTTCATGGCTAGCGCTAGCGAAGGCGCAGGGAGCTCTCCAGATTAAGGTGTCACCCGCAGGGGCGGTGACAAGGTTCCGCTGGGGCGGTGACTAGGTGGCGCCAGTGCTTATAACTCCTTCCTTAGCTTCTTTTAGTCTTCTTCTTCTGGACCAAGGAGTTAGTAGCATAAACCGACACAAATGCAATAAAAAGACTCTAAAAACTATCCGAAATGATAGTGATTTCATCACCTATCAAACTCCCCCATACTTAGACCTTTTACTCGTCCCGAGTAAAACAAATGACAACAACTAATCACAAAGGCCTCAGGAAGCATGGGCAAGCAGAAAAGACACTGAAAACAAAAGAAAAGCCAAGAAAGAAAGAAGGAAAAGAGAGGAGATGTGAGAAAAAGGTTAGAAACTACCATCCTTATTGCTCCAAGAGTGGCCTACCCGGAAAACCTCCTTATGACTCCCCTTCTTATGTCGCCAAACACCGGAAGGGAAACCTACACTCGGTGTTGCTCGTTTTGCCAAGGTGCCCTTTCAGGTTTTCACCTTGCCACTCTTCTTCTTTTGATGATCTCACTTGAACTCACATCCCTCAATTCAAATTTTGCACCAACCTAAAGTTGGTCGGACTACCTTCTTTTTGCCTAAACCGCCCTTTCGGGTAGTCGGACTCACTCTTCTTCTTTTGATGATCTCACTTGAACTCACATCACTTGAACTCACTCACCCTTGTTTGAGGCTAATCCCTCAATTCCAATGCTGCTCCAGCATAGTCTTCTGGTAGTCGGACTGCCAACTCCGGTGTTGTGTGGTCATAGCCGCCATCTGAGCCTTAAGGCTCGCAAGGGCCGGGTCCTCCTCTGGTGCCGCAGTGGGCATCTCCTCATCATCTGGGATGGGTAGGTGCTCCTCCTGATGAGCCTGGCTGGAGCTAGCGGCATGCCTCTCCACAATGGCCACTAATGGCCTCCTCGGCACGAAGGGGTCTGCCAGAATGTAGAGCTCGGAGAGCTCATCTCACAATGGTAGAGGCCGAGGGAGATAGGTGAGGTGGCTCCCATCTGCAAGGGAGATCCAAAATAGGTTCTCCCCGTCCCGCCGGAGGAGCTTGCACCTCCTAAGCATCCCCTCAATGTAGAGAGGAGCCTCCATCCCGTCCTTTAACTTGGACAGGTCCATCACCTGTAAGGCGATCAAGGAGATCACCCCACCTCCGACAATGTCCCTCGGCTCGCTCCTCCTAATTCGCTTCAAAGCGGCAAGGAAGAGGGACGGCCAATCCATCACCTTCTCGTTCATCGGAAGGCAGGAGTAGAGTAGTGGGAGGTCTTTGAGGGCGACCTTGTTTTCCTCTTTGTGTCCAAAGAAGATACTCATGAGGATCTTAGAGATGAACCTCAAACTAGGGTGAGTGAGTTTGTTGGAGTACTCACCCCCAACATGGAACTCTGACCCGGTAGCTGCCTGCCAGAACTCACACAGGTCCGAGGTCGGGACTGGATCCCACCAGTTTGCGGAGGGGTTGAGAGTCACCCCGAAGGCCTCCTATAGATCGTTGTAATCAAGTGTGTATTTCACCTTGTTGAACTTGAAGGTGAGTCCGCTACACACATGATCTTCCTTCTCCATTGTGAAGGTGGAGATGAACTGTCTGCTGAGCTCGGGATATGTTGGAGCACTCCTCTGTAGGAAGTCTCCGAGCCCAACATTCGCCAAAAAGGATTGCATGCTCTCTAGCATGCTAAGCTTCTCCAATGTCGGAACGTGCAAGAACCGAGTTGTGTAGACAACTCGATCCTGCACGATCCTATACCTCTCTCTGTCGGCTTCGGTCATTTTGTATTTCCTTTGTGGCTCCATTCTGGTACTTCATTTAACAAAGGAATCAAAACTTTCAAAAATTGAGAGAGAAAACGAACCCTCTGTTATCTTATCCGCATGGATGGCTGCAGCAGGCACAGGGACGGCAAGGGGCAGGTGCGGGAACTTGTAGGCGCGGGGGCGGGAGAAGTGCAGAGGGCAAATTTTTGGGAGCGACGAAGGTGGTGATGCTGAGGCCGTTCCGGTGGCTTCCTTGCTGGTGTAGGCGTCGCCAGAGGTGGAGCAGGTTTGGAGTTTGTGGTGGAAGGTGAAAGAGTTCGGTGGGAGGGAGGTGGATCTGTTTACGGTGGCGCAGGAGCGTCGCAGTTTGTTGGTTGTTGACCGAAGGTATTTCTATGGTCGTCTATACCCAATCAAAAGTAAATCCCATCTTAGCACTAAGAACACGTATAGTGATTAAGTAAGGGTCGAACCCAAGGGAGTTAAGGTGTTTTAGATGCAATTATCGATTATAATGACAAGTGACACAGGGGGGGGGGTTTGATTGAATTGATGAACAAAAACTTATGAAAACGATTAATGCGACAAGTAAGACAATAATGGATGAATCTACACTAGGTTTATTCTAAGCATGCAATTGCTACTTTGATGCGTTTCTTTTATAAATCCTTAAGTAATCTCCCGTCTCGATCATACATATGCAATTTCTACTTTGGTGCGTTAAACTTATCTTTATATTTTTGTTCCTTTTCTTTAAGTAATATCCTATGCATGCAAGTGGGTTCAACCTCCTTTGAGGTTGTCTAGAGGGCTTGGCTTCGTCCTCAAGTAATATCCTATGCATGCAAGTGGAAGGACTTTTTTCGCTCCAAACCGTGTGTGCAAGCTTTAAATTTATAACCCTAGATGTAAGCTTAAAACAAGGATGCGAACCCGCAGTGTACGGGTCAATCGTAGTAAAAGCAAGGAATTCCAGGGGTCGATCATAAGGACTTAGTGAAACAAAGCAGGAATAGGTAAGCTATGTAATTACTAACCACGAAGCAATTAAAACAATCAAGGATGATAATAAGTCAATTAAGGAAATATGCAATTCTAGGGATTAAAGCATCTAGTTGTGGTTCCAACTCAACATCTAAAGATAAGCGGACAAAGCTGAGATATTTGCATAGATAAGGTGTTACTAAATTGGAATAGATCACCGGGTAAGTCTCACTACTCACTAATCCCAAACCGTAACTCCTATTACCGGGTAAGTCTCAAGGAATCAAGGTAAAGAACTATAACCTCAAACCAACACACCACCTAAGGGAATAGAATCAACCATTACCGGGTAAGTCTCAGGCTAACTCACAAAGATGGGATGAAGGCACACTCGAACCCCAATAAAGGATAAACCTTTATTGCCTATTGCTTATGATCTTTGGTAAACAAACAAAGGAATCACCGGGTAAGTCTCATCCTAGGCTTGCATTGAACCAGGAAAGGTATAATAAGAATACGTTTTGGCAAACTCTAACACTTAACTCTCAGTTTCGGATCAGGTAAGTCACATCGGTCAGAAGAATTCCACCCCGGTCGAGATGTTCATCGACTGAGCGAGATGCTTTAGGGTTAAGATTAAAGGATCGAACTTTCAGGGTCCTACTGTGATTTAAGATTATTCTAGCCCAAAAATATAAGATCCTCTTTCCAGGCTCGAACTAGGCTTGCATTGAACCAAGCTCATCCTAGGCTTGCATTGAACCAGGCTCGAACTTTAGGCTTGCATTGAACCAGGCTCGAACTTTAGGGTTAAGATTAAAGGCTCGAACTTCCAGCCCAAAAATATAAGATCCTCTTTCCAAAGATAAAAGATCTCAGCCAAGAATAAAATATCCTTGCCGCGTCAAAGGTGTTCGCCTCGGTCGAGTCAGCTCCTCTGGATCACCTCGGTTGAGGTGACTCTGTAGTCAACCGAGGTGAATCACAACTGAATGTGAAATCTCTCAAATCTGGTCCAAAGTGAATCTCTAATCCAATTTCATGATTCCTAGATTCTTCCTTAAGCTCCTGAATGTAGCTTCAATGACTCCTTAGCTCCTTTTGCTCCTTTTTGATGCAAAACGTGCCATTTTACCTACGATTACAACAAAACTTGGTGTAGACCTCGATTCCCGCAAAGGTAGATGAAACGACAATATAATCAAATAATATACATCCAAACATGCAGATTATTGAAGATAAAACGTCTAAACAAGTCCCAAAATATAGACAATAATTCATGCTATCAAAATACCCCATACTTAGCCCTTGCTTGTCCCCAAGCAAGTTCCGAATATAAAATACAAGATAGATTGGATTATAAGTCATGAAGATCAATGAAAAAGTCTTTCAAAACATTTTAATGGCGCGCTACAATCATAGATCACTCTAAAAGAATACTTCATGGAATTTAAAATCAAGACATGATCAAAACATTTTATAAATATAAGAAAGTTGTTCATCTTTGCATAAAATTGTAGAATGGATAATAAATCATAATCATCGAAATTAATCATGTATAATCCAGTTTAAACCACTAAGTCAATCAACAAGCTCGAGGTCTCAAGGGCTTCCCAAAAGAAAGGTCAAGAAACGTGTAGGGTAGGGATGTATAGAAGGTAATGTGGTTCTAGAATCCGGGAAAAGGATCTTCACTTTACTTTGCTTTCAACATCTTCCACCAATAAGCTTTGCTTATTTACTTTCCCCTTTTTTTTTTTACTTTAATTTCTGGGATGCATGGACAGAGGTACACAATAACCGAAGCCTAGGAAATCAGCAATCATCAATTTCTCGAGATGCCTCAAACCCTTGATGCACATACCATGACCCGTTAGGAATATCGCTTAATCCGACTTTGGCTAGACACAAACACCCGGCTATGTGAATGGTGTTGAGTTACTCATCATCATGATTGACTTCCCCAAACCTATTTGTTTCTTTCTAACTTCCAGCCAACTTCTCAACTTTTACTTCACTTGCTTCACCACTTGCTTGCTTCCAAATTCCCGGATAGGTAAAGGAAGGCAAAATGTATATGAGGGGCTAAGCATGATCAAGAAGAAGAAGAGAAGAGAATGAATTGCCTTGGTCTTCCCAAGAAGAAAGTGAGAGAACTCATCATGTGGTGTCAACTTTCAAATTCAACATAATTTGGATAAAAACAAAGTATTAAACATGCCAAAAAATTTCAAACAAAGCATTTAGCAACTTAAACATATCATAAAACCTTTCAAACATATAAAGATTTCAAAACAAGTCAGCAAACAAAGTCTTCACTGAGGTCATATCCAGATAAGAAGCACAAAAATCATTTCGGAAACTTTCAGTTAAACCACCTCGGTCGAGATGTTCTAAGTCAACCGAGGTGAAGCACCTCGTTTGCCCAGAATCACTTCGATCGAGGTCATAAAAAAAAATTTTCTTTCTAGTTTTTGACGTTTTTCTCAATCAAATAACCTGTATGCATGCATGAAATCTCAGATAAGCAAATAGAGCATAATAAGATCATAAATATCCGTCAAGGTAGCATACAATCATAAATAGTCAAATAATACATCAAATACCCCATACTTGGGACACATTGTCCCAATGGGTCAAAATAAGTCTAGAACATAAAGTACTCATCGGACATAGCTGAGCTGCATAATAAATAAAGAAAGAAAATCCTGCAAGCTCTCAATAATAACGATCCGGTGGTGGTGGTGGTGGCACATATGGGTACAGGGATGGTTCGAAAGGATAGCCCATGACATCCTGAAACTGAATCTCAGCCATCACGTGCTGGTAGTGTAGTCTCTCCTGCATCCCTCTGATCTCCATGGACATAGCGGCGTAGGAATCTATCATCTGATCTGTCAGATCATCGATCCGACGGTGAGCATCTGGATCCCTCTGCCTGCGAACCCTGCGCCTAGCAGGGCGTACTGGTGATGCAGCCAGCTCCTCCTCAGTCTCGTCATCGTCTAAATCAATGACCGGCGCACTAGTCCCAGCTGTATCTGTGCCCGTGTCCATAGGAACACCACCATCCTCATCATCATCAGCCTCCTCAACCTCATCCTCCTCAGCTGGCCCCTGAGCTGCTGCAGTTGCCGCCTCTCTAGCATCCTCCATAAATATGATCCACGCAGTCTGCTAGTAATGTGGATCAAACACAAAGAATTGAGCTGACCATCTGATCCCCTGCGGTGCAGTCGGCTCCCATGGCATCGCCACATATGGCGTAGTGAGTCCTCAGGGAACTAGTATCCTTCGAGTGATCATCTCCTGAAATCCAAGCGGCTTGGCAGCCTCCACCATGGTACAAGCACTGAGGTCCATATCTATGTAACTCGCTATATGAGTCACAATACCTCCACAGCAGATGTCGCCCTTCCTCTTCGCCTTTATCCTATGCAAGTCCTCTGCCAGCATCAACCCAAAATCTGGGACTCCTCCAGTCACCATGCAGTATAAACTCAGAAGCTCGCCTTGTCTGACCTTTTGGGGCATCTCAGTACGCGCTAGAAGAGTCTCACTGAATATACTGTGGGCTAGTCTAAAAGCGAGATGGAATATAATCCTCTCCCTGGAATCTCCAGGACTCCATCTGTTAGCATGCTCAACCACGTTAGCTATCTGTCCCTAGAACTCCCTAGCTACAGCTCGGGAGGGAAAATCAGCAACAGTCGAGATCGGGAAGCCAAAGATATCCCGCCAGTGGTCTAAAGGAACCAAGTAGTTCCGGTTCATCAACCGGTACTTCACGGCCCGCTCGGTGGGCAAGTAAGTGAAGGAGCTGACAAACTCCAAGGTCGGCTCCAAGTATGCCGGGGCTCTAATCTCTGTGAACTGCTCCAGCCCCACGGCAGAAATCATATGCCTCAGATCATCATCAACGTGGAGGCAGTCAAAAGCTGAAATGTCCAGGAAGCGGGGTGCAATCACTGGACGGGCCGCTATGCAGTCATAATCGACCTGGTGTCGCTCGTGGATCACCGGTCTAGTACGGCGGGAGGAAGAACAACTGTCTCTCAGAACTCATCTTTCTGTAATCTGTTAGGTCACCTCGGTTGCTCTGACAACCCTGTAGAACACCTCGGTCGAGGCGCAGGCCGACTGGACCGAGGCGAAGAGTTGTTCGATCGATTCTCTCAAAAATCCAATTCTTTTCCCCCAAAATCACTACCACAAGTTCCTATGGGGTACTTAATCTGTTCCTTAGCAAATGTAGGGGCAACCAAAGCCCAGAACGAGAGAAATCAGTAGAGAAAAACGAAGTTAGGGTTTTTTCGATTTTTACCCCGATTTGGTCGATTCTGCTCGTTCTTTCTGTAGATTAGTGCTTGCAATACGATCCTCTACGCTTTCCTCTCAATTTAGAAGCAAGAATCGTCGAAAATGAGCGAAGAACGGAGGAGCGAGGTGAGATATGCGCCGCGGTCGAGAAGAGGGTAAAGAGAGGAGAGAGAAATCTTCAGCCCCTTTTATACCCTTTTCTGGAACTGCTGTCACCTCGGTCGAGATGGTCTCGATTGGACCGAGGTGTACGGACCGAGGTGGATCTTCAGAAATCCTAATCGCCTCGGTTGCTCAAGAATCATCTCGGTCGAGGTGCTGTGACAGCAACCGAGATGTGTCTCAGTCAACTTCGTCTTCTTAATTTCTCGAACTTTTGTCCTTCCAGTTGTGCTCATGGGTTGTATTCCTTCCTTAGATGTCACCTATTGTCTATACAGGACGCCAAAAACAAAACAAAGCAAAGCAAAAGCAAACTATCTAAAACTAGACTAGAAAAAGGAAAAAGAAAGCAATGCCTTGGGTTGCCTCCTAAGCAGCGCTTGATTTAAGGTCGCTAGTTGGACCGTATGATGTCTCTAAACAAGGCGGGAGGTATCCTCACCCCATACTTCACCTTCGTCATGGGGTGAGGTAAGGAAATCTATTAAACGCTCCAACATGTGCAAGTGCTCATCAGGGAATGAATCGTCTATGGGTGGGTCGTCCTTCTCACGTGAAGAGGGAGGTAGCCGGCTGAGGTGGTCCGCAACAGAATTTTCGGACCCCTTCTTATCGCGGATCTCTAGGTCAAATTCTTGAAGCAAGAGAATCCATCGGATAAGGCGTGGCTTTGCATCCTTCTTAGCAAGTAAGTAATGTATGGCTGCATGGTCAGTGTAGACAATGACCTTCGCCCCTACTAGGTAAGAACGAAACTTCTCAAAACATATACAACCGCCAATAGCTCCTTCTCGGTGGTGGCGTAGTTACACTGGGCCTTATCTAGCATCTTGCTAGCGTAGTAGATGGCGGTGGTCCGCCCATCCTTCTTTTGTCCAAGCACCGCTCCTACCGCCACATCACTAGCATCGCACATGATCTCAAAGGGCAAGGTCCAATCCGGAGGCTGGATAATGGGAGCGGAGATCAACGCTTCCTTAATCCTGTAAAATGCATCAAGACATTCCTACGAAAACTCAAAAATAACATCTTTTATCAAGAGGTTAGTTAGTGGTTTAGAAATCTTCGAGAAGTCCTTGATGAATCTCCTGTAGAAACCTACATGCCCGAGAAAACTCCTCACACCTTTAACAGAACAAGGGGGAGGGAGTTTCTCAATGGTCTCGATCTTAGCGGGATCGACCTCAATGCCTCGATTAGAAACGAGGTGTCCTAGCACAATGCCTTCATTAACCATAAAGTGACACTTCTCCCAATTTAAGACGAGATTGGTGTCTTCACATCTTTGTAGCACTAGAGAAAGGTTAGACAGGCAATCATCAAAAGAGGAACCATATACTGAAAAATCATCCATAAATACCTCCATGATCTCCTCTATATACTCGGAAAAGATTGCCATCATGCATCGCTGGAAGGTAGCGGGTGCATTGCATAATCCAAATGGCATCCTCCTATAAGAGAATGTCCCCCATGGACAAGTGAAAGTGGTCTTCTCCTGATAATCCGGATGGATAGGAATCTGGAAGAAACCACTATAGCCGTATAAATAGCAGAAGTGTGAATGCTGGGCCAACCGTTCGAGCATTTGATCAATGAAGGGAAGTGGAAAATGGTCCTTCCGAGTGGCCGTGTTCAGCTTCCTATAATCAATGAAAACCCTCCAGCCCGTGACGGTCCTAGTCGGGATTAACTCGTTGTTCTTATTCGTCACAACGGTCATCCCTCCTTTCTTCGGAACTACATGTACTGGGCTAACCCACTTGTTGTCCGAGATAGGATATATGATACCTGCATCCAACAACTTAAGAATTTCTTTCTTCACAACCTCTTTCATGATCGGATTTAACCGTCTTTGAGGTTCCCGTGAAGTCTTATGATCGTCCTCCATTAGTATTCTAT
This sequence comes from Fagopyrum esculentum, assembly GCA_033239045.1. Classification (NCBI taxonomy): domain Eukaryota; kingdom Viridiplantae; phylum Streptophyta; class Magnoliopsida; order Caryophyllales; family Polygonaceae; genus Fagopyrum; species Fagopyrum esculentum. The sequence goes on along the minus strand of BSUD01000005.1, from coordinate 22,754,294 downwards.
GCATGCAGAAAGAAGGCTTAATGCCAATAAGATCATCAATGGTATTACCCAAAGCCTTTTGATGCTTCCTCGGGACATGCATTAGTTTAGATAATTCAGATTCGAAGAGGGAAGCACTAACAATAACGGGATAGGTAGAATCCGGTCCAAGAAATACATACCTCAAATGACTTGGGAGTTGTTTAAGCTCCACAACAGGGGGTGCTTTCTGAGGAGGATCCTTGCTTCCTTCTTCCAGTGGGGAAAATTGAGGAACTGGACCTTCAGAAGTCTCAGTTGACATCATCTCGCTTTCGACCTCGGTCGAGGTCCAGAGAGGTTGACTGAGATGTTCTTCAGTCACCTCGCTTGGTCCAGAAAGTGCATCGGTCGAGGTACTGCAACTGGAACCGAAACTGGAGATCTTCTTCTCCTGGATTAGTCTTTCAGTTTTAGCTCCTGGATCTTCTTCCAGTGCCTTTAAGCTCCGTATATCTGCATCACAAGAAGCATCTATACCTTCCTCCATTAAGCTAAAGCTAATAACTTTTTCAAGTGGATCTTTAATAAGGATAGAGCTCACCAATTCGCTTGATTCTTCTTCATCATAGATGTTGAAGATATCATCTCCTAGCTGCTCTCCTTTCATAGCCGCAAGTAATGCGAATTCTACTTCATCTCCGCCAATATTGAACTTCAGCTTGGCGTTCTTACAATCACCATTGCAACCTGAAGTTGCTAGAAATGGCCTCCCGAGAATGATAGGAACGCGATAATCTGCGGGAATGTCAAGCACAACAAAGTCTATAGGTAAATAGAAGTTACCTAACTTAACCGGAACGTCTTCCAGAATGCCCACGGGATGGGTAATGGAGCGGTCCGCCATGTATAACCGTATCTTAACCGGCTTGGGCTCTCCAAGTCCGATTTTAACACATAGCTCCAGCGGAATGATGCTCACGCTGGCTCCTAGATCACATAAGGCTTCACAAGTGACATCCCCAACTTGAATGGGAATGCAAAATGAGCCGGGATCTCTCAATTTGGGTGGCATATTCTCCTTCATGATTTGAATGAGCACCGAGGATTTAGATGTCATCCTTACTTCACCAAAGTCTTCCAACTTCCTCTTCCTTAACAGAATCTCTTTTAAGAATTTCCCATAGGCGGGCATCCCTAGAATAGCATCAAGGAAAGGGATATTAATGTGTAGCTTATTCATCAAGTCAAGGAACTTACCAAAATGCTTGTCTAGAAATGCTCTGGCCCTTGACTGGGGGAATAGAAGTGGTGGTTTATATGCAGGAGGTGGAATATAAACTTCAGTTTTCTCCTCCGCATTCTGTGGCTCCACCTCGGTTGGCATCTCGGCCGAAGTGTTCTTCGTCTGCACATGGACCGAGGTGGTCTTCGTCTGTATTGGCACCGACCGAGGCACTGGATCTGCAGTCTTCAGTCCACTGCTCGTCGTTATGGCCATGATCTGGCCCTTAGGGTTGCTTTCCGTCTTTGCTGGAAGCTTCCCTGGATCTCTTGGCGTTTCATTCGCCCTACTAGCAAGTTGTTGTTCAAAGGCTTTTTGTGCCTTCGAAAATGACGTCATAGATGTCTCCATAGCGCTAAGCTTGATCAAGATGGCCTCCAGCACTGCGTCTTTCTTTTCCGGCTGGGACGAATTTGATCCTTACTCTTGGCTCTTCAATGGAGTGGATGAAGAAGGAGAAGAGAGGAAAGGATTAGAGGAATCATTCGAATTGGAGTAAGAGTAAGGGTTACCCGAATTTTGGTTGTTTGTCCTCCAATTATTGTTGTTGGATCCTCTATTGTTATTATAGTTATTGTTCCAGGAACCGTTGTTGTTGTTACGGTATCCATTATTGTTCCTTGATCCTTGATCTTCCTTCTTGGTTTGAGCAACTAAGAGTTCCTTCAATCGTTTCACGTCATTCTTCAAAGAGATGAGTTGATTAGTGTTTGATGGCTCCTCTTGAAAGTTGACTTTTTAACTCCACCTTCAGCTCTTTGGTGGGAATATTTCTCCATGTGTAAAGCTTACTTCTCTATGAACTCCCAAGCTTCGTCAATCGCCATGTCCATAAATGTACCGGCGGATAGTAGTTGAAGGTTGAGTACCCCATAGGAACCAGTTGTAGTGATTTTGGGAAAAAAGAACTGGATTTCTGAGAGATTAGATCGCACAGTTTTTCGCCTCGGTCCAGACGTGCTGTGCCTCGGCCGAGGTGTTCTTCAGTTTGTCAAACCGATCGAGGTGACCTGACAGAAAGAGATTTAAAAATGAGTTCTGACCGACGTCTTGCCATTAGGGATAGATCCTCCCCTTCCCCTTCCTCTTCTTCTTCCAGACCTTATCGACCGGTGATCCACGAGCGACACCGGGTCGATTACGACCGTATAGCAGCCCGTCCAGTGATAGCACCTCGCTTCCTGGACGTGTCAGCCTTTGACTGTCTCCATGTGGACGGAGACCTTAGACGTATGATATCGACGGTAGGACTGGATCAGTTTACTGAGATCCGTGCACCTGCCTATTTGGAGTCCACCCTAGAGTTTGTTAGCTCCTTCACCTACCTCCCCACAAAGCGTTCTGTGAAGTACCGGTTGATGAACCGGAACTTCATAGTTCCACTAGAGTATTGGAGAGACATTTTCGGTTTCCCAGCCCCGACCGCTGTTGACTTCCCTTCCCGGACTGTAGTTAGGGAGTTTTGGGGGCAGATTTCTCACGTGGTTTAGCACGCAGACATGTGGCGCCTTGGAGACTCCAGGGAGAAGGTTATTTTTCATATAGCTTTTAGGTTAGCCCACCGCATCTTTAGTAAGACACTTCTGGCGCGTACTGAGACGCCCCAGAAGGTCCGTCAGGGGGAGCTTTTTAGCCTATACTGCATGGTGACTGGAGGGATCCCCGACTTTGGCTTGATGTTGGTAGAGGACCTGCACAAGATCAAGGCCAAGGCGAAGGGGGACATCTGCTGCGGAGGGATTGTGACCCACATCGCCAGCTATCAGGATATGGATCTCAGCGCTTGCACTATGGTGGCGGCTGCCAAGCCGCTAGGGCTGCAGGAGATGATCACTCGGCGGATTCTGGTTCCCCGAGGACTGACTACACCATATTTGGCTATGCCATGGGAGCTGACTGCACCGTAGGGGATCAGATGGTCAGCCCAGAAACACTTAGGATCACTCGGCGGATCCTTCTATTAGTTCAACAATGAATGGGAAAGAGAAGAGGCCATTAGGCATGAACTTGCAATGTGGGATGAACAGAATGTCCCTAGAAACACTTATGAGCAACCTCTTGAAGATTCTCTTGAATCAAGATTAGAGAAGTTGATGAAGAAGGTGGAGGAGCTCAAGGAAAGCACCATATCCTATGCTAAACCGGAAGAGGAGCATAAGGAAGTGCTGCAAGTTCCAAGCACCCTATCCTATGCTTTTGAAGGAGAAGAAGATTTGGAAGATTTCGATCTAACTGTTGAGACCTCGGCCGAGGTGAAAGAGAGATCGGCCGAGGTGGAGGAAAAATCTGGAGAACTGGAAGATACGGAGAACCTTGGCCAAATTACTGAGACTATGGTCAAGGTGGAAGAAAGACCAGCTGAGTTGGGAGGGATTTTGGGCGTGGATTATTAACCCAACATGAAACTTGTCTCAAGCTTTGGAGAACTTTACAAGGTACATTCTCCTACTTCATTTGAATTCCCTATTAAAATTTCTGAATTTTTCAGGAATGCACCGGAGAGTTGGAGGTCTCTTCCGAAAGAACCTCCCAAGATCAAGATGAAACCTCCCTTGAAATTGTTAGAAGAAGATACTCCTTGGATTATAAGGAATGGAGTTTGCAAGAACTTCACCGTTAAGGCGATGAAGTATCTTTTGTTCAAGTATGGGGTCCCTCGCATGCTAAGGACCTTGTACCATCCCCAAGCTATAGATGGGGAAGCTACTAGGATTCTCGAGAAATTGTTTTCTCGATCAAGGAAAGGATGGGACGCAAGGCTAGATTATGTCCCATTGAAGTGCAGGAAGGCTAGAAGGATTCTGGTGAGAATCAAACCGTACAAGCTTGTACGTGGGAGATCTTACCATTTGCCGGTGAAATTAGGAACCGGAACCTTTTTGGAAGAATTTTATGATGGATGTGATGAGCACTCCATGGTGTTCAAGGTACATTGAGTAATTCTATGGAGAATGGTCCATCTAGCGACCTTAAACCAAGCGCTTCTTGAGAGGCAACCCAAGGTATTGCTTTCTTTTTCCTTTTTCTAGTCTAGCCTATATAGTTTTGCTTTTGCTTTGCTTTGTTTTGTTTTTGGCGTTCTAGACAGACAACAGGTGACATCTAGGGAAGGAGTACAAACCAGAAGCATAACTGGAAGGACAGAAGTTCAGGAATTTGAGAAGACGAAGTTTGACTGAGGCACGTCTCGGTTGCTGTCAGAGCACCTCAACCGAGATGATTCTTGAGCAACCGAGGCGACTAGGGTTTCTGAAGAACCACCTCGGTCCGTACCACCTCTGTCCAGTCGAGACCACCTTGACCGAGGTGACAGCAGTTCCAGAAAGGGTATAAAAAGGGGAAAAAAATTCTTTTTCTTCTCTTTACCTACCCCCTCGACCGCGGCGCTCCCTTTCACCTCGCCCTTCGATTCTTGCTCGTTTTCGAAGATTTTCGCTTCCAAACTGCAATTAAAGTGTAGAGGATCCCAGTGCAACGTCGATCTGCGAAGAAATCGAACCGAAACGGCCGAACGAGGTAAAAAGAGAACGAAACCCTAACCTCACTATTTTTGCTTCGATTTGGGCTTGGATTGCCCTGCATTTGCTGAGAAATAAATTAAGTACCCCATAGGAACCAGTTGTAGTGATTTTGGGGGAAAAGAACTGGATTTCTGAGAGATTAGATCGCACAGTTTTTCGCCTCGGTCCAGACGTGCTGTGCCTCGGCCGAGGTGTTCTTCAGTTTATCAAACCGATCGAGGTGACCTGACAGAAAGAGATTTGAAAATGAGTTCTGACCGACGTCTTGCCATTAGGGATAGATTCTCCCCTTCCCCTTCCTCTTCTTCTTCCAGACCTTATCGACCGGTGATCCACGAGCGACACCGGGTCGATTACGACCGTATAGTAGCCCGTCCGTGATAGCACCTCGCTTCCTGGACGTGTCAGCCTTTGACTGTCTCCATGTGGACGGAGACCTTAGACGTATGATATCGACAGTAGGACTGGATCAGTTTACTGAGATCCGTGCACCTGCCTATTTGGAGCCCACCCTAGAGTTTGTTAGCTCCTTTACCTACCTCCCCACAAAGCGTTCTGTGAAGTACCGGTTGATGAACCGGAACTTCATAGTTCCACTAGAGTATTGGAGAGACATTTTCGGTTTCCCAGCCCCGACCGCTGTTGACTTCCCTTCCCGGACTTTAGTTAGGGAGTTTTGGGGGCAGATTTCTCACGTGGTTGAGCACGCAGACATGTGGCGCCTTGAAGACTCCAGGGAGAAGGTTATTTTTCATATAGCTTTTAGGTTAGCCCACCGCATCTTTAGTAAGACACTTCTGGCGCGTACTGAGATGCCCCAGAAGGTCCGTTAGGGGGAGCTTTTTAGCCTATACTGCATGGTGACTGGAGGGATCCCCGACTTTGGCTTGATGTTGGTAGAGGACCTGCACAAGATCAAGGCCAAGGCGAAGGGGAACATCTGCTGCGGAGGGATTGTGACCCACATCGCCAGCTATCAGGATATGGATCTCAGCGCTTGCACTATGGTGGCGGCTGCCAAGCCGCTAGGGCTGCAGGAGATGATCACTCGGCGGATTCTGGTTCCCCGAGGACTGACTACACCATATTTGGCTATGCCATGGGAGCTGACTGCACCGTAGGGGATCAGATGGTCAGCCCAGTTTACAGTTTATGACCCTCATTACTGGCAGACCGCTTGGGCCCCAGTGATGGAGGATTATAGAGAGGCAGCAGCTGCACCAGCTGAGGAGGAGGAGGTAGATGATGAGGAGACTGCTGATGACAGGGATGGTGGAGTCCCGATGGATACAGGGACGGATACTACTGGGACGAGTGCGCCAGTTATTGATCTTGATGATGATGATACTGAGCTTGCACCAGCTGCAATACCAGTGAGACCTGCTAGGCGTAGGGCACGCCGACACAGAGACCCAGAGGCTCACCGTCGGATCGATGATCTGACGGATCAGATGATTGATTCTTATGCCGCTCTATCACTGGATATCCGCGAGATGTAGGAGAGACAGCATTACCAGCACATGATGGCCCAGATCCAGTTTGAGCACATCATGGGCTACCCGTTCGACCCGTCTCAGTATCCATATGTGCCACCACCACCACCACCGGATCGTGATTATTGAGAGCTGGAGGATTTTCTTTCTTATTTTTATGCAGTTCAGCTTTATATCCGGTGAGTATTTTATTTCCTTAGACTTATTTTGACCCACTGGGACAGTGTGTCCCAAGTATGGGGTGTTTATTGATGTATTATTTGACACTTATGTGATGTATGACTCTACTTGATCGGATATTTATTTATATTTATGCTTCAGTTTGCTTCTATGTGTTTATCTGAGACTGCATGCATACATACAGGTTATTTGATTGAGAAAAACGTCGAAACTGAAAAAAAAACTAGTTTTAAAAAAAAAAATTTGACCTCGACCGGGGCAGTTCTGGCCGAACGAGGTGTTTCACCTCGGTTGAACTAAGAACCCCTCGACCGAGGTGGGTTAACTGATAGTTTTCGAAACGATTTTTGTGCTTCTTATCTGGATATGATCTCAGTGAAGATCTTGCTTACTGACTGGTTTTTGAAATCTTTATGTGCTTGAAAGGTTTTATAATATGTTTAAGTTGCTAAATGCTTTGTTTGAATTTTTTGGCATGTTTAATACTTTGCTTTTATCCAAATTATGTTGAATTTGAAGGTTGACACCGCAAGATAAGTTCTCTCACTTTCTTCCTGGAAAGACCAAGGCAATTCATTCTTCTCTCTCTTCTTCTTCTTGATCATGCTTAGCCCCTCATATACATTTTGCCTCCCTTTACCTATCCGGGAATTTGGAAGCAAGCGAAGTGGTGAAAGCAAGTGAAGTTAAAGTTGAGAAGTTGGCTGGAAGTGAAAGTGTTAGAAAGTAATAATAGGTTTGGGGAAGTCAATCATGATGATGAGTAACTCGGCACCATTCACATAGCCGGGTGTTTGTGTCTTGCCAAAGTCGGATTGAGCGATATTTCCAACGGGTCATGGTATGTGCATCAAGGGTTTGATGCATCTCAAGAAATTGATGATTGCTGATTTTCTAGGCTTCGGTTATTGTGCACCTATGTACATGCATCCCAAAAAGTAAAGTAAAAAGAAAAAGTGTGAAATAAGCAAAGCTTATTGGTGGAAGATGTTGCAAGTCAAAGTGAAAGTGAAGTATATCCTTTTTCCGGATTCTAGCACCACATTACCTTACATACATCCCTACCCTACACGTTTCTTGACCTTTCTTTTGGAAAGCCCTTGAGACCTCGGGCTTGTTGATTGACTTAGTGGTTTAAACCGGATTATGCATGATTAATTTCGATAATTATGACTTATTACACATTCTATGATTTTATGCAAAGATGAACAACTTTCTTATATTTGTAAAATGTTTTGATCATATTTTGATTTTAAATTCCATGAAATATTCTCTTAGAGTGATCTATGATTGTAGCACACCATAAAATGTTTTGAAAGACTTTTCATTGATTTTATTGACTTATAATCCATTCTATCTTGCCTTTTATATGCGGAACTTGCTTGGGGACAAGCAAGGGCCAAGTATGGGGTATTTTGATAGCATGAATTATAGTCTATATTTTAGGGTTTGTTTGGACATTTTATCTTCAATAATCTGCATGTTTGTATGTATAATATGTGATTATATTACCATTTCATCTACCTTTGCGGGAATCGAGGTCTACACCTGGTTTTGTTTTAATCGTAGGTAAAATGACACGTTTTGCATCAAAAAGGAGCAAAAGGAGCTATGGAGCCATTAGAGCTACATTCAGGAACATAAGAAAACATCCAGGAAGCATAGCCATGGATTAAAGATTCACTTTGGACCAAATTTGAGAGATTTCACATTCAGTTGTGATTCACCTCGGTTGACTACAGCGTCACCTCGACCGAGGTGATCCAAAGAAGTCGACTCGACCGAGGCGAACACCTGGGACGCGGCGAGAATATTTTATTCTTGGTTGAGATCTTTTATCTTTGGAAAGAGTACTTATATTTTTGGGCTTGGCTCCTGGAAGGAAGAAGATATGATAGATCATATATTTTACCTATTTTTGTGGGAAGAGATCTTTCTAAGATATCTTATCTTCGGAGAGTAATTTTCCTATAAAAAGGGTCGGATTTCCCACAAATCCGACATCCCGCATAGCACGCAGCATACATCCGCTATCACCTTGCTTACACCTACTACATCGCTGCGGCCATACTCCAGTTGGGAGATTTGAAGAACCTTTTTGAAGGTTGAAGAAGGAAGATTGTAGCTTTTATAGCTTTTGAAGGGTTTTTGTAAGATCATCTTAGATTCCCTTCCTTGTTGTCTTATCTTGTTGGATTTCTATCCAAGGAACGCTTTGTTGTGATATTTGATTCAGTTATTGAAGTCTTTTCATTAAATTCTTCTTGTTCAAATATTCACTTTCTTCCCATATATTTGATTAATACTTTCATGATGATAAGTGGCTAATCTCTTTGTGTGATTCTAGGGTGATTGGCTGAAGGTTGTGGGAAAAACAATGATAGAATGATCTTAATCACAGTAGGACCCTGAAAGTTCGAGTCTTTAACCTTAACCCTAAGCATCTCGCTCAGTCGATGAACATCTCGGCCGGGGTGGTATTAGGCTGACCGAGGTGACTTATCTTATCCGAAACTGAGAGTTAAGTGTTAGAGTTTGCCAAATCCTATTCTTATTATACCTTTCCTGGTTCAATGCAAGCCTAGGATGAGACTTACCCGGTAATTCCTTAGTTTGTTTACCTAAGATCATAAGTGTAGGTAATAAAGGTTATCCTTTATTGGGGTTTGAGTGTGCTTTCATCCCATCTTTGTGAGTTAGCCTGAGACTTACCCGGTAAAGGTTGATTCTATTCCCTTAGATGGTGTGTTAGTTTGAGGTTATAGTTTTTTATCTTAATTCCTTGAGACTTACCCGCTAATAGGAGTTATGGTTTTGGATTAGTGAGTAGTGAGACTTACCCGGTGATCTATTCCACTTTGGTAACACCTTCCCTATGCAAAACCCTCAGCTTTGTCCACTTATCTTTAGATCTTGAGTTGGAACCACAACTAGATGCTTTAATCCCTAGAATTTCATATTCCCTTTATTGACTTTTATCATCTTTGATTGTTTTAATTGCTTTGTGGTTAGTGATTGCTAAAGCTTACCGTAATTGGACTTTGTTTCACTAAGTCCCTGTGATCGACCCTTGGAATTCCTTTCTTTTTACTACGATTGACCCGTACACTGCGGGTTCGCATCCTTGTTTTAAGCTTACGTCTAGGGTTATAAATTTAAAGCTTGCACACACCGTTTGGAGCGAACAAACTTTCAGGGTCCTACTGTGATTTAAGATTATTATATCATTGTTTTTCCCACAACCTTCACCCAATCACCCTAGAATCACAAAAGGAAATTAGCCACTCATCATCATGAAAGTAATAATCAAATATAAGGGAAGAAAGAGAATGATTGAACAAGAAAACCTTAAGAGAAAGGCTTCAATAACTGAATCAATTATCAATCAACAAGCGTTCCTTGGATCAAAATCCAACAAAGACAATCAACAAAGAAGGGAATCTTACAAAACCCTTCACAAAGCTATAAAAGCTAAAAACTTTCTTCCTTCAATCTTCCTTCAACCTTCAAAAAGGTTCTTCAAATCTCCCAGCGGTAGTATGGTAAAACGGCTGTAAGCGGGATGATCGGTGGTATAGCACGATGTAGATTTGTGGAAAATCCGACCCTTTTTATAGGAAAATTACCCTCCAAAGATAAGATATCTTAAAAAGATCTTTTCCCATAAAAATAGGTAAATATATGGGCTAAATTATCTTCTTCCTTCCAGGAATCCAGCCCAAAAATATAAGATCCTCTTTCCAAAGATAAAAGATCTCAGCCAAGAATAAAATATCCTTGCCACGTCCAAGGTGTTCGCCTCGGTCGAGTCAGCTCCTCTGGATCACCTCGGTCGAGGTGACTGTGTAGTCAACCAAGGTGAATCACAACTGAATGTGAAATCTCTCAAATCTGGTCCAAAGTGAATCTCTAATCCAATTTCATGATTCCTGGATTCTTGTTTAAGCTTCTGAATGTAGCTCCAATGACTCCTTAGCTCCTTTTGCTCCTTTTTGATGCAAAACGTGCCATTTTACCTACGATTACAATGAAACTTGGTGTAGACCTCGATTCCCGCAAAGGTAGATGAAACGACAATATAATCAAATAATATACATCCAAACATGCAGATTATTGAAGATAAAGCGTCTAAACAAGTCCCAAAATATAGACAATAATTCATGCTATCAGACTTATCCCCTTGATGTCCGCAATAGTCCATCCGAGGGCCGTCTTGTGCGCCTTTAGTACGTTCACCAACTTATCTTCTTGTCCGGGGGTCAACTTATTGGAGATGATCACCGGCTGGGTATTGTGTGCTCCAAGAAAAACATACTTGAGGTGTGACGGAAGATCCTTCAATTCTATTTTCGGTGCCTACACTATGGACGGAACAAGCTTTTCGCTTGGGGTTAGTAAAGTGGGCCCAATGGCCAAATTGGAGATAGGTAGCCTTTTATGCCCATCTAATTGGGCTAGGACCTCTTTCATGCTAGATGTTAACACATAATCTGATTTGAAACCATCAATGTCATGCTCAATCACATTTCTTAATTCATCCACGTCAAAGTTATCAAAAACATCTTGCACAAAAGGTTCAACAACGTCAATAGCACATAGAGAATGATCATCGCTAGGAAATTTCATTGCATCATAGATGTCCAATTCCACTACTTCTCCATCAAACTCCATGGTCAATTTACCACTAACATAATCAATTTTAGTCCTAGCCGTTTTCACAAATGGCCTACCTAACAGAATGGGTGCAGCATGCGTGTCATTTTCCATATCCATTACAAAGAAATCAGCAGGAAAAATTAGGTTGTCTACCATTACTAATACATCTTCAATTATCCCTTTCGGGTACACATTAGATCTATTAGCAAGTTGTACTACAATCCTAGTTTCCATTAGTGGCCCAAGGCCAAGTGGTTTGTAAATCGAATATGGCAAAACATTAATAGAAGCACCGAGATCAAGCATTGCTTTGTCAAAGCGGGTTTCCCCTATAACACAAGGAATGCTTACCATGCCCGGATCGCTATATTTCTTGGGCATTCTCCGTTGGAAAACTGCCGACACATGTTCACTCACTTGCACTTTCAGTTTCCCCTTTAAATTTTGATTTCTCTTGATAGTGCAAAGTTCCTTCAAAAAACGAGCATACTTAGGGATACTTTTCACCAACTTAAGGAGGGGAATGTTTACCTCGCATTTAGAGAAAGTCTCAAAGAGGTCCTTGTCCTATATGATTCTTCGCTCCTTTAATGCTTCAGGAAAAGGAGCCGATGGCTTTTCGGAGTACAGCGGCGGGAAGTTAGGCCGGACGTAAGTATCCTTTTTAGCAGGACCTTCTGCTGTGTTTTCCGCAGGGGCGTAAGCTTGAAGGCGCAGGGGCGGCTCAAGGGCTGTCACCGCAGGGGCGGGGCAGCCAGCTGCAGGGGCGTCCTTCCTTATGGGCTCGGCGCAGCTGCAGCCGCAGGGGCAGATGTGGGTGCGGAAATTACAACAAAAGGTTCGCTGTGTGACTCTTTTGCTGGCTCTTGTCGGATTTGCTTCCCGCTCCTTAATGTCAAGGCACTAACATTCTCCTTGGGGTTTATAAACATCTGGGAAGGCAATCTTCCGGAAAGCCTTGATTCGGTCCTTGAAATAGCTTCCGCCATTTGACCAACCTGCTTCTCAAGGTTCTTGATGCTTGATTCTGTTGTTTGGACATGAGTAGCAAAGTGTTTAGTCAAAACCTGTAACATATCTTCAATTAAGTGATACTTACCTTGGCGGGGATGTTGTTGTTGGTTTTGTTGATCCCTCCAACGAAAATTCTGTTGGTCACGCCAATTTGGCATGAAATTCTATGCATAGGGACCGTTCCTGGGTCTTTGCTGCTGTGGTTGTCCATTACCCATTGCGTTCACTTCAGCATCGTTATCTTGAACTTGTGGACACATGTCCGTTGGATTATACGGGTCAACACAAACTCCACAAGCTTTGAGCTGTTACGGTGTTCTCATAAGTGTTAGCCTCTTCACCATTTCCTTCAATTCCGCCAGCTCGGTGGAAATCTCGCTCTTCCCGGAACTCACGGCATGAACTCCTTTCTTAGCCGGGGTCCTTCCAAAGTTCCGAGTTCCTTCCGCTAGCTCCTGTATCTTTTCCAAAGCAAGGTCAGAAGTAGAGTTAAGAATATTACCTCCGCAAGCCGCATCGACGATCCTCCTTTCATTGTCTAGCAAGCCATTGTACAAGTACAAGACTAGATCTTGAGGTGAATATCCATGGAAAGGACATCTGGATCGGAGGTGTGCAAACCTTTCCAAGTACTCGTAGAGAGTTTCGGTTGCCTCTTGCTCGATGTTGCTTATATCCTTCTTCAAGCTATTGGCTTTTTTAGCTGGAAAGTATTCCTCCAAGAACGCTTTGTGAAGGTTCTCCCAAGTGTCAATACTCCCGGATGGAAGGTGGTAATACCAATCATCCGCCAAATCTTTGAGTATGAAGCCGAATGCCCTCATCTTGATCTGTTCTTCGGTAATGTTGGCCGGCTTCATGCCCATACAAACGGTGTGGAACTTCCCAAGGTGCTTGATGGGGTCTTCACCACTTAGCTCATGGAAGGATGGGAGCAAGTGAATGAGGCCCGGTTTGAGCTCAAAGTTGACTCCTTCCCCTAGTGCCGGTATAGCGACCGCAAGAGGGTTTTGAGCCAAGGTGGACTGCGTAAGTTGACGAAGAGTACGGTCAGCCATCTCTTGTTGTAATTGTTGTTGTCTTCGTTGCCGGATGTGCGTCCTCTCAATTTCTGGATCAAAAGAAGCAAAGCCGGAATTAGTAGCACGGGTTTGAACCATAAAAATGGTTCAAACCAATAATCAATAATAACAATAAAACACAAAAACTCCCCGGCAACGGCGCCAAAATTTGACCGAAGGTATTTCTATGGTCGTCTATACCCAATCAAAAGTAAATCCCGACTTAGCACTAAGAACAAGTATAGTGATTAAGTAAGGGTCGAACCCAAGAGAGTTAAGGTGTTTTAGATGCAATTATCGATTATAATGACAAGTGACACAAGGGGGGTTTTGGTTAAATTGATGCACAAAAACTTATGAAAACGATTAATGCGACAAGTAAGACAATTATGGATGAATCTACACTAGTTTGATTCTAAGCATGCAATTGCTACTTTGGTGCGTTCCTTTTATAAATTCTTAAGTAATCTCCCATCTCGATCATACATATGTGTTGAGCCAACCGGCATCAACACAACTTAACTTATTAAAGTTCCATAAACCTACAAGAACAAGTAACAAGTTAGCATTCAAACAAAGACTAAGGGATATAAAGAGAAGATTAAAACCATTAAACTTATCTTTATATTTGTGTTCCTTTTCTTTAAGTAATTACAACCCGTTATTACTTAAAGTTGCTACTAGATTAAAGACTCAAACCCGGAACCTATTAATCCTAGTTATTTACATGCGCTTTAGAACCTAAGGTGATCAATCTCAAGTAATAGCTAACATGCAATTAAATAATGGAGATCAATGAAACACAAAGCATTACTGATAAAAACTTATATTAAAAGAACTTACAACCAAAGTAACAAAGCAGCTTCAAACCAACCCAATGTAGCAAGGGAGTTAGCAACTCATTACAATGGAAAGACTCAAGTCTAAAATGGATTTTGTGAGGAAAAGCATGGATGATTCTAGCAATCAGCCATGGACTATTTATACTACATAAGACACTTAATTAGGAGTAAATAGCCGGCCTAAAACAACCACCTTTAATGCCATAAAGGTGGTGTAAACAGCCGGAGTAAAGCTTCTGGCGTTAAACCGCAGGGGTGGCCTTCAGGACCCGCAGGGGCGGTTTAGGCAGAATCGGTTGATCTTCTTCAGAACCGCTGGGGCGGCTACACAACTCCGTTGGGGCGGATCTTTAATGCACTTCAACGTCTGACCTTTCGCCTTCTTGACGTTTCTGATGTCAAGGCGCAGGGGCGGTGACACAGACTCTTCACCTTCCAACTCCCAAGGCGAGGCGCAGCTAGGGCGTAGTGGGAGGCGCAGGGGAGCTGTTCTTCGTCTCGTCAAGGCAAGTCACCGCAGGGGCGGCTGCAAGGACCCGCGGCGGCGGTGGAGCAACAGAAGCTTTGCTTCTTGATCGATCTTCACTCCTAAGTGCTTATAACTCCTTCCTTAGCTTCTTTTGATCTTCTTCTTCTGGACCAAGGAGTTAGTAGCATAAACCGACACTAATGCAATAAAAAGACTCTAAAAACTACCCTAAATGATAGTGATTCCATCACCTATCAGTTGTCGTCGGAAGTGGTGCAGGGGCGTCGTAGGGGTGGCTAGTGAGTCTTTGGTGGTGGCACAGGGGCGTTGCAGCTTGAGAGAGGTTAAGGTGAGGGAGACGAGGTTGTAGTTGATGAGGAGGTAGAGAGTGGGTGGGTGGGGTAGGTGTAGGGGAATGTCTTTGCGATTTCTATTTTTTTCTTTTCTAGGTAAACCCGCAGGGGCGGGAGCTTGTCGCCGTGGGGGCGGTGACAAGGGAGAGGGGTCACGCATGCTAAGCGCCGGGGGCGGCGCCGAGGATGTGTGTCAAGGATGGCCGCCGCAGAGGTGTAAGAATGTCACCGCGGGGGCGGTGACTAGCATGTTGCAGGCACAAGCCCAGCGCCGGGGGCGGCTCTGGGCATGAGTGTCACCGCAGGGGCGGGGACACTGAGCTGCAGGGGCGGTTTTCTTGACAGAGGCTCCTCTTCTTATTCCTTCGGGTTGCTTCCCGAGCAGCGCCTTTGTTTTACGTCGTTGGCTCGACGTAAGACCTCTACTTCTCCGATTGTGCTTCCTCCAGCACCATCTCATCAATCGGATCGTTCTTGACTCCTTCAAGGTAGGCTTTAGCCTTTGTCCGTTTACCTTGAATGCCTTGTGTGTTTGGGGATCATAAAGATCCACAACTCTGTGAGGGCATACTTCGGCTACCACGAACGGCCCTGTCCATCTCGAACGCAGCTTACCTGCAAAGAGTTTCAAACGTGATTAAAAGAGAAGTACCTTATTACCTACCTTGAAGTCCTTCCGGAGAATATTTCGGTCATGCCATGCTTTAGTCTTTTTTTTGTATGTGGTAGCATGGTCATATGCATCTAGCCTCAATTTCTCCAACTCTTGCAATTGGAGCTTTCGGAATTCTCTCACTTCCTCTATGTTCATGTTGCACTTCTTTACCGCCTACCAAGCTTTGTGCTCTAGCTCCACCAGTAGGTGACAAGCTTTCCCAAACACAAGCCTAAAAGGAGACATCCCGATAGGAGTTTTGTAGGTTGTCCGATATGCCCATAGGGCGTCATTTAGCCTTGCACTGCAATCCTTCCGTCCGGGAGAAACTATCTTTTCAAGGATGGTCGTTATTTCCCGGTTGGATACCTCAGCTTGGCCGTTTGTTTGTGGATGATAAGTTGTTGATACTCTTTGGTGGACGTGGTACTTCTTAAGGAGAGCCGTGATCGTCTTGTTGCAGAAATGGGTATCCTATCACTGATTAAGGCTTTTGGAATTCCAAATCTTGCAAAGATATTTTCCTTAAGGACAGCTGCAACCACTTTTGAATCATCAGTTTTTGTGGCCTTTGCTTCCACCCACTTGGAAACATAGTCCACCAAAAGCAAAATATATGTGTGACCGAATTAAGTAGGAAACGGCTCAGTGAAATCAATTCCCCAAACGTCAAATATTTCGCAAAATATAACAGAGGATTGGGGCATTTCATGTCTCCTTGAAAGATTTCCTACCATTTGGCATTTATCACACACTTTGCAAAACGCAAAAGCGTCTCGAAAAATGTGTGGCCAAAAGAAACCGGCATCCAAAACTTTTCTTGCAGTTTTGTTTGCCCCAAAGTGCCCCCACATGCTTCAGAATGACAGAAGGTTACGACAGATTGTACCTCATTGTCTGGAATGCAACGGCGAATTACTTGGTCACTGCAATGCTTCCATAGGTAAGGATCGTCCCAAACGTAGTGTTGAGCTTCTGCTTTTACCTTCTCTGGTTGTGCCTTCGTGAAGTCTGGAGGATATTCTTTCTTGACAATGAAGTTCACAATGTCAGCAAACCAAGATTTAAAAGACTGGAGCTTAAGACAAACCTCTGTCGACAATTCCACAGGGGCGCCTAGACTGAGCCGCAGGGGCGGCTGGCCGCAGGGGCGGCTTGTGTGAGGCACGGGGGCGGTTACACAACAGAGGGTTGTGTAAAATGTATCGTCTCAAAAGCTTCCAGCTATCTCCCTTCTTTTTCCTGGATTCTCCTCATCTTTCACTAATCTGCTCAAATGATCAGCCACCAGGTTCTCAGCCCCCTTCTTGTCCCTTATCTCTAGGTTAAACTCACTTAGAAGGAGCACCCATCGAATCAATCGTGGTTTTACTTCCTTCTTCGCCATGAGGTACCTAAAAGCTGCATGGTCAGTGAAGATAATCACCTTTACCCCAAGTAGGTATTGCCTGAATTTCTCAAGGGCAAAAACCACAGTCAACATTTCCTTCTCGGTGGTAGAGTAATTCCTTTACGCTCCATTGAGCGTCATAGACGCATAATGGATCACATGAGAAGCCCGTCCGTATTTATGTCCTAAGACGGCTCCAACGGCGTAATCACTAGCGTCACACATGATTTCAAAAGGTTTCTCCCAATCCGGGGAACGGATGATTGGTGCGGTGGTAAGACATGCCTTCAAAGTGTCGAAAGCTTTTTTCAATTCTCATCTACTATGAAGGTGACATCTTTCTTGAGTAATTCACATAGGGGTGCCGAGATCTTTGAAAAATCTTTGATGAAACGTCGGTAGAAACTTGCATGACCAAGGAAAGATCGGATTTCCTGAACATTAATAGGATAAGGTAAATTTTGGATTACATCAACTTTTGCCCTATCTACCTCTATCCCTTTTGAGGATATTACATGTCCTAGCACAATTTCTTATTCGACCATGAAATGACATTTTTCCGAATTAAGAACCAAATTGGTTTCAACATATTTTTCAAGAACAAGTTCCAAATGTCCCAAACATTCGTCTAAACTGTCTCCATGGACGGTAAAATCATCCATGAAGACTTCAATGAAATTTTCTATGTATTCGGAGAAAATACTTATCATGCACCGTTGGAAGGTGCCGGTGCGTTGCAAAGTCCAAATGGCATTCTACGGTACACAAAAGTGTCAAATGGGCAAGTGAACGTCGTCTTTTCTTGATCTTCTAGTGCGATGGCTATTTGGAAATAGCCCGAATATCCATCAAGGAAACAATAGTATTGATGATCTGCAAGACGTTCCAACATTTGGTCAATAAAAGGTAATGGGAAATGGTCTTTTTGCGTTACCTTGTTGAGCTTGCGGTAGTCAATGCAAACTCTCCATCCGGTTTGTGTTTTGCTCGGGACCATCTCTGCATGTTGATTTTCCACCATGGTGATGCCTCCTTTCGTTGGAACCACTTGGGTTGGACTAAATCAAGTGCTATCCGAGATAGGGAAGATCATATCTGCTTGGAGGAGCTTCAACACTTCCTTCTTGACCACGTCTATCATTGGCGGATTCAACCTCCGTTGAGGTTGCTTTGAGGGTTTGGCTTCATCCTCAAGTAAGATCCTATGCATGCAAGTTGAAAGGCTTATCCCTTTGATGTCCGTAATGGTCCATCCAAGGGCCGTCTTGTGCTCTCTTAGCACTTTTACCAACTTGTCCTCTTGACCGGTAGTCAACTTGTTGGAGATGATCACCGGCAAGGTATTTTGTTCTCCAAGGAAAACGTACTTGAGGTGTGTCAGAAGGTCCTTCAATTCTATTTCTGGTGCCTACACTATAGATGGAACAAGCTTCTCACTTGGGGTTAGTAAAGTGGGCCCAATGGCCAAATTAGAGATAGGTAGCCTTTTATGCCCATCAAATTGTGCCGGAAGGTCCTTCAATTCTATTTCTAGTGCCTACACTATAGATGGAACAAGCTTCTCACTTAGGGTTAGTAAAGTGGGCCCAATGGCCAAATTAGAGATAGGTAGCCTTTTATGCCCATCAAATTGTGCTAGGACCTCTTTCATGCTAGATGTTAATACATAATCTACTTTAAACTCATCAATGTCATGCTCAATTACATTTTTCAATTCATCAACATCAGAGTTATCAAAAACATCTTGCACAAAAGGTTCAACAATGTCAATAGCACATAAACAACATTTGGTCAAGAAAAGTCTCACTTAAGATCTTGGGGGCCAGTCTGAAAGCAAGATGGAATATAATCCTCTCCCTGGAATCTCCAGGTCTCCATCTATCAACATGCTCAACCACGTGAGCTATTTTTCCCCAAAACTCCCTAGCTACAGCTCGGGAGGGAAAATCAGCAACTGTCGGGATCGGGAAGCCAAAGATATCCCACCAGTGCTCTAAGGGAACCAATTAGTTCCGGTTCATCAACCGGTACTTCACGGCGCGCTCGGTAGGCATGTAGGTAAAGGAGATGACAAACTCCAGGGTCGGCTCTAGATAGGTCGGACCTCTAATCTCTGTGAACTGCTCCAGTCCTACGGCAGAAATCATACGCCTCAAATCATCATCAATGTGGAGGCAGTCAAAAGCTGAAATGTCCAAGAAGCGGGGTGCAATCACTGGACGGGCCGCTATGCAGTCATAATCGACCTGGTGTCTCTCGTGGATCACCGGTCTAGTACGTCGAGAAGAAGAAGGAGAAGGAGAAGATATGTCCCTCATGACCACTGTCTCTCAAAACTCATCTTTCAGCAAACTGTCAGGTCACCTCGGTCGCCCTAACAACTCTGTAGAACACCTCGGCCGAGGCACAGGCCGACTGGACCGAGGCGAATAACTACTCGATCGATTCCCTCAAAAATCCAGTTCTTTTCCCCCAAAATCACTACCGTAGGTTCCTATGGGATAGTTAATCTGTTTCTCAGCAAATGTAGGGGCAACCAAAGCCCAGAACGAGGGAAATCAGTAGAGAAATACAAAGTTAGGGTTTTTTTGATAATTACCCCGATTCGGTCGATTCGATTCGTTCTTTCTGCAGATTGGTGCTTGCAATACGATCCTCTACTTTTTCCTCTCAGTTTAGAAACAAGAATCGTCGAAAATGAGCGAAGAACAGAGGGACGAGGTGGAAGATGTGCCGCGGTCGAGAAGAGGGTAAAGAGAAGAGAGAGAAATCTTCAGCCCCTTTTATACCCTTTTTTGGAATTGTTGTCACCTCGGTCGAGATGGTCTCGACTGGACCGAGGTGTACGGACCGAGGTGAGTCTTCAAAAACCCTAATCGCCTCGGTTGCTCAAGAATCATCTCGGTCGAGGTGTTGTGACAGCAGCCGAGATGTGTCTCAGTCAAACTCCGTCTTCTCATATTCTCGAACTTTTGTCCTTCCAGTTGTGCTCCTGCGTTGTATTCCTTCGTTAGATGTCACCTGTTGTCTGTCTAGGACGCCAAAAACAAAACAAAGCAAAGCAAAAGCAAACTATCTAAAGCTAGACTAGAAAAAGGGAAAAGAAAGCAATACCTTGGGTTGCCTCCCAAGAAGCGCTTGATTTAAGGTCGCTAGTTGGACCGTACGGCATCTCTCAAACGAGGTATAGTGGTGCAACCTCCTCAACCGGAACTTCCGGTTTGTATTTCTTAAGTCTATGACCTTTGACCTTGAAGCTTCCACTCGTTTCTCCCCAAATCTCAACTGCACCATGAGGGAAAATATGTTTCACAACATAAGGTCCGGTCCATCTAGATTTCAACTTACCTGGAAAGAGGCGGAGGCGGGAGTTGAAGAGTAGAACTAAGTCTCCTTCTTTAAGCTTCTTAGGAATGATGCGCTTGTCATGCCATTTCTTCGTCCTTTCTTTATAGATTTTGGCATTCTCATAAGCGTTCAAACGCAACTCCTCCAGCTCATTGATATCCAATAGCCGCTTCTCGCCGGCTTCCTTGATGTCGAAGTTCAACCATTTGATCGCCCAATACGCCTTGTGTTCTAACTCAACGGGCAGATGACAAGACTTCCCATATACCAAATTATAAGGGGTGGTACCAATGGGAGTCTTGAATGCGGTCCTGTAAGCCCAAAGAGCGTCGTCCAACTTCATGGACCAATCCTTCCTCGTCCTAGAGACGGTCTTCTCCAAGATTGCTTTAATTTCTCTATTCGAGATCTCGACATGTCCACTAGTTTGAGGGTGATAAGGGATTGCTACCTTGTGGGTCACCCCATACTTCGATAGAAGTGCCTTAAACTTCCGGTTGATGAAATGCGTCCCTCCATCGCTGATGATGATGCGTGGAGTCCCAAAACGTGGAAAGATAGTCTTGTTAAAGAACTTCACAACCACCATGGCGTCATTAGTGGGAGAAGCAATGGCTTCAACCCATCTAGAGACGTAATCAACTACTAGAAGAATATAGAGGTTTCCTCCGGATGATGGGAAAGGTCCCATCAAATCTACTCCCCATACATCAAAAATCTCAACCTCTTGTATGTTATTGAGTGGCATCTCATTCCTTCTAGATAATTTCCCTGTTCTTTGGCATGCATCACAAGAGACAACAAACGTTTGCACATCCTTAAAATAATGTGGGCCAAAAGAAACCGGAACGTAATACCTTAGCGCATGTCTTGTTGGCGCTAGCATGCCCTCCACAAGGAAGTGAGTGACAATGCCGAATGACGCTATTAACTTCATCTTTCGGAATGCATCTTCTAAGCATCCCATCCGGCCCGCGCTTGAATAGCAGCGGTTCATCCCGGTAGTAATGGCGTACGTCCGTGAAGAATTTCTTCCTTTGAGCGTACGTCAACCCGGGTGGTATTTCTTGGCAAACAAGATAATTAACAATATCAGCATACCAAGGTCCTTTATTATCAGAAATTTGGTGGAAAGAATGTTCCACCAACTGAGGATAAATGTCAGAGAAGGGAGTAAGAAGTTTGTTATTTTCAGTAGTCTTAGTTCACATCATCTCGCTTTCGACCTCGGTCGAGGCGCAGAGGCGTTGACCGAGATACTCTTCAGTGGCCTCGCTTGGTCCAGAAAGTGCCTCGGTCGAGGTACTACAACTGGAACTGAAACTGGAGATCTTCGTCTCCTGGATTAGTTTCTCAGTTTTAGCTCCTAGATCTTCTTCCAGTGCCTTTAAGCTCCGTATATCAGCATCACAAGAAGCATCTATACCTTCCTCCATTAAAGTAAAACTAATAACTTTTTCTAGTGGATCGTTAATAAGGATAGAGCTCACCAATTCTCTTGATTCTTCTTCATCATAGATGTTGAAGATATCATCTCCTAGCTGCTCTCCCTTCATGGCCGCAAGTAATGCGAATTCCACTTCATCTCCGCCAATATTAAACTTTAGCTTGGCGTTCTTACAATCCACATTGCAACCCGAAGTTGCTAGAAATGGCCTCCCGAGAATGATAGGAATAGGATAATCTGTTGGAATATCAAGCACAACAAAGTCTATAGGTAAATAGAAGTTACCTAACTTAACCGGAACGTCTTCCAAAATGCCCACGGGTTGGGTAATGGAGCGGTCCGCCATGTATAATCTTATCTTCACCGGCTTGGGCTCTCCAAGTCTGATCTTAACACATAGCTCCAGCGAAATGATGATCACGTTGGCTCCTAGATCACATAAGGCTTCACAAGTGACATCCCCAACTTGAATGGGAATGCAAAATGAGCCGGGATCTCTCAACTTGGGTGGCATCTTCTCCTTCATGATTTGAATAAGCTCCGAGGATTTAGATGTCATCCTTACTTCACCAAAGTCTTCCAGCTTCCTCTTCCTTGATAGAATCTCTTTCAAGAACTTTCCATGGGCGGGCATCCCTAGAATAGCATCAAGAAAAGGAATATTAATGTGTAGTTTATTCATCAAGTCAAGGAACTTACCAAAATGCTTGTCTAGATGTGCTCTGGCCCTTGACTGGGGGAATGGAAGTGGTGGTTTATATGCAGGAGGTGGAATATAAACTTCAGTTTTCTCCTCCGCTTTCTGTGGCTCCACCTCGGTTGGCATCTCGGCCGAATTGTTCTTCGACTGCACCTGGACCGAGGTGGTCTTCGTCTGTACTGGCATCGACCGAGGCACTGGATCCGCAGTCTTCAGTCCACTCCTCGTTGTTATGGCTATAATCTGGCCCTTAGGGTTGCTTTCCGTTCTTGCTGGAAGCTTCCCTCGATCTTTTGGCGCTTCATTCGTCTTGTTGAAGAATGGTTGTTCTAAGGCTTTTTGTGCCTTCGAAAATGAAGTCATGGATGTCTCCATAGAGCTTAGCTTAATCAAGATAGCCTCTAGCACTGCGTCTTTCTTTTCTGGCTAGGACGAACTCGATCCTTGCTCCTGGCTCTTTAATGGAGTAGAAGAAGAAGAGGAAGAGATGAAAGGATTAGAGGAATCATTCAAATTGGAGTTAGAATGATGGTTACCCGAATTTTGGTTGTTTGCCCTCCAATTATTGTTGTTGGATCCTCTATTGTTGTTGTAGTTGTTGTTCCGGGAACTGTTGTTGTTACGGTATCCATTGTTGTTCCTTGATCCTTGATCTTCCTTCTTGGTTTGAGCAACTAAGAGTTCCTTCAATTGTTTCACGTCATTCTTCAAAGACGTGAGTTGATTGTTGTTAGGCGGAGTATCTTGAAAGTTGACTCTTTTAACTCCACCTTCAGCTCCTTGGTGCGAGTATTTCTCCATGTGCAAAGCTTGCTTCTCTATAAACTCCCAAGCTTCGTCAATCGGCATGTCCATGAACGTGCCGACAAATAGTAGTTGAAGGTTTAACTGGGTGCTTCCGTCCATTCCCTTGAAGTATATCTCCAACAACTCTATCTTTGGAATCCCATGATGTGGGCAATCCAAAAGAATGTCTTTAAACCTCTCCCATGACTTGGACAAGCTCTCCTTGTCCTTCATGATGAATGCATTAATCTTACCTCTCATTTCAGTGGTTTTAGAGGGGGGAAAGAATTTAGTCAAGAATTCCGTCGTCATCTCCTCCCAAGTACTGATTTTTCCTAGAGGAAGAGATTGATACCAAGTAAGAGCTCTATCTTTCAAAGAGAAGTAGAAAGGCCTTAGCTTGTAGTTGTTGTTTTCCAGCCTTGAAGGTCTCAAGGTCTCCATCAAGATCTCATAGTTTTGTAGATGTTGATGTGGAGATTCCCTCTCTAGCCCTCCAAACTGGCATTGGCGAATCATGGGAAGAACTTGCGGTCGAAGCTCATAATCATGGTTCGTTGGATCACCTAGGTCGACTCCTGGACGCCTCAGTTGTTGATTAGGGTACATCCTCTGCCCTAGGGTTTGTGGAATACCTGCAAAAAGAACATCTCGGACTGGCATCCGAGGTGGAAGTATCTCGGCCGGGGCGATGGGTACTGGATTCTGCCTCGGTCGAGGATCTGGAGCAGGGTCTTGCCTCGGTCGAGGATCTGGGTTCAGTCGAGGTAGATACTGGTCTCGTAAAGCTGCCATATCTGCTTCGATCGCTTCAGTCCTTGCGCGAGTTTCTTCCCTCTCCAGTCTCAGCTCTTCTTTGCTGAGGCGTAGCTGTTCTAACGCCTCCTTCAATTCGGCCTCAAGACCGCGATTATCTTTGTCGGCCATCTTCGCTTCTTTCAAGCGTCTTTTGTATGTCTTTTCTGGTTCGGGATCGTAAGGAACGTTTTCCTTCCCAACGCGGGTTCTTCGCATAAACCTAAAAAGAACCTGCGAAAGTCACTCAAGTAGAGTGGTCAGTAAAAACAGGGGCAAGTGCCCCGAAAGCAAACCGCAACCGGCTCGGTCTAGACCAAGTACCCGACAACGGCGCCAAAAACTTGTTCGCTCCAAACGGTGTGTGCAAGATTTAAATTTATAACCCTAGATGTAAGCTTAAAACAATGATGCGAACCCGCAGTGTACGGGTCAATCGTAATAAAAAGCAAGAAATTCCAGGGGTCGATCACAGGGACTTAGTGAAACAAAGCAAGTATAGGTTTGCAATGCAACTACTAACCATAAAAGCGATTAAAACAATCAAAGATGATAAAAAGTCAATTAAGGAAATATGCAATTCTAGGGATTAAAGCATCTAGTTGTGCTTCCAACTCAAGATCTAAAGATAAGCGGACAAAGCTGAGGTTTTGCAAAGGGAAGGTGTTTCTAAAGTGGAATAGATCACCGGGTAAGTCTCACTACTCACTAATCTAAAACCATAACTCCTATTACCGGGTAAGTCTCAAGGAATTAAGATAAAGAACTATAACCTCAAACCAACACACCATCTAAGGGAATAGAATCAACCTTTACCGGGTAAGTCTCAGGCTAACTCACAAAGATGGGATGAAAGCACACTCAAACCCCAATAAAGGATAAACCTTTATTACCTACACTTATGATATTGGGTAAACAAACAAAGGAATTACCGGGTAAGTCTCATCCTAGGATTGCATTGAACCAGGAAAGGTGTAATAAGAATAGGATTTGGCAAACTCTAACCTCTCAGTTTCAGATCAGGTAAGTCGCCTCGGTCAGAAGAATTCCACCCCGGCCGAGATGTTCATCGACTGAGCGAGATGCTTTAGGGTTAAGGATAAAGACTCGAACTTTCAGGGTCCTACTGTGATTAAGATTATTCTATCATTGTTTTCCCACAACCTTCAGCCAATCACCCTAGAATCACACAAGGAAATTAGCCACTCATCATCATGAAAGTAATAATCAAATATAAGGGAAGAAACGAATAATTGAACAAGAAAACCTTAAGAGAAAGGCTTCAATAACTGAATCAATTATCAATCAACAAGCGCTCCTTGGATCAAAATCCAACAAGGACAATCAACAAAGAAGGGAATCTAAGGGAATCTTACAAAACCCTTCACAAAGCTATAAAAGCTATAAACTTTCTTTCTTCAATCTTCCTTCAACCTTCAAAAAGGTTCTTCAAATCTCCCAGTTGTAGTGGGGTAAAACGGATGTCTAAGCTTTGTCGGTGGTATAGCATGATATGAATTTGTGGAAAATCTGACCCTTTTTATAGGAAAATTACCCTCCAAAGATAAGATATCTTAGAAAGATCTTTTCCCGTAAAAATAGGTAAAATATATGGGCTAAATTATCTTCTTCCTTCCAGGAATCCAGCCCAAAAATATAAGATCCTCTTTCCAAAGATAAAAGATCTCAGCCAAGAATAAAATATCCTTGCCGCGTCCAAGGTGTTCGCCTCGGTCGAGTCAGCTCCTCTGGATCACCTCGGTCGAGGTGACTCTGTAAACAACCGAGGTGAATCACAATTGAATGTGAAATCTCTCAAATCTGGTCCAAAGTGAATCTCTAATCCAATTTCATGATTCCTGGATTCTTCCTTAAACTCCTGAATGTAGCTCCAATGACTCCTTAGCTCCTTCTTCTCCTTTTTGATGCGAAACGTGCCATTTTACCTACGATTACAACGAAACTTGGTGTAGACCTCGATTCCCGCAAAGGTAGATGAAATAGCAATATAATCACATAATATACATCCAAACATGCAGATTATTGAAGATAAAACGTCTAAACAGGCCCCAAAATATAGACAATAATTCATGCTATCAATGCTGGATGTTAATACATAATCTGCTTTAAACTCATCAATGTCATGCTCAATTACATTTTTCAAATCATCAACATCAGAGTTATCAAAAACATCTTGCACAAAAGGTTGAACAATGTCAATAACACATAAAGAATGATCATCACTAGGAAATCTCATTGCATCATACATGTCAAATTCCACTACTTCTCCATCAAACTCCATGGTCAATTTGCCACTAACATAATCAATTTTAGTCCTGGCAGTTTTCAGAAATGCCCTACCTAACAAAATGGGCGCAGCATGTGAATCATTTTCCATATCCATTACAAAGAAATCAGCAGGAAATATTAGGTTGTCTACCATTACTAATACATCTTCAATTATCCCTTTCGGGTACACATTAGATCTATTAGCAAGTTGTACTACAATCCTAGTTTCCATTAATGGCCCAAGGCCAAGTGATTTGTAAATTGAATATGGTAAAACATTGATAGAAGCACCAAGATCAAGCATCGCTTTGTCAAAGCGGGTTTCCCCTATAACACAAGGAATGCTTACCATGCCCGGATCGCTGTACTTCTTGGGCATTCTCCGTTGGAAAACTGCCGACACATGCTCACTAACTTGCACTTTTTGTTTCCCCTTCAGCTTCTGATTCCTCTTGACAGCGCAAAGTTCCTTCAAAAAACAAGCATACTTAGGAATAATTTTCACCAACTTAAGGAGGGGAATCTTAACCTCGCATTTGGAGAAAGTCTCAAAGAGGTCTTTGTCCTCAATGATTCTTCTCTCCTTCAGAGCCTCAGGAAAAGGAGCTGGTGGTTTCTCAGAGTACAGTGGCGGAAAGTTAGGCCGGATGTAAGAATCCTTCTCAGCAGAACCTTCTGTTGTGTTTTCCGCCGGGGCGTCAGCTTGTATGCGCAGGGGCGGCTCAGGGGTTGTCACCGCCCCAGCGGGGACATCCAGCTGCAGGGGTGATGTTTGCTCAGTATTGGGCGCAGTTGCAGCCGCAGGGGCGGTTGTGGGTGCGGTAAAATCGGCAGAAGGTTTGCTTTGTGATTCTTTTGGTGGTTTTTGTTGGATTTGCTTCTCACTTCTTAATGTTAGGGCACTAACATTCTCCTTGGGGCTTATAAACATCTGGGAAGGCAATCCTCCGGAAAGTCCTGATTCGGTCCTTGAAATGGCTTCCGCCATTTGACCAACCTGTTTTTCAAGGTTCTTGATGCTGGATTCTATTGTTTGGACATGAGTAGCAAAGTGTTTAGTCAAAACCTGCAGCATATCTTCAGTTGTTTGATACTTACCTTGACGGGGCTGCTGTTGTTGGTTTTGTTGATCCCTCCAACGAAAGTTCTGTTGGTCACGCCAGTTTGGCATGAAATTTTATGTACCGGGAAGAGTGAGATCTCCACTCAGTGGAGATCTCACTCTTCCCAGTATTCATAGCATGAACTCCTTTCTTGGACGGGGTTCTTGCAAATTTCCGAGTTCCTTCCGCTAGTTCCTGTATCTTTTCCAAAGCAAGGTCAGGAGTAGAGTTAAGAATATTACCTCCGCAAGCCGCATCGACGATCCTCCTTTCATTGTCTAGCAAGCCATTGTACAAGTACAAGACTAGATCTTGAGTTGAATATCCGTGAAAAGGACAGCTGGATCGGAGGCGTGCAAAATTCCGAAGTACTCATAAAGAGTTTCGTTCGCCTCTTGCTCGATGTTTCTTATAGTTTTCTTCAAGCTATAGGCCTTCTTGGCTGGGAAGTATTTCTCCAAAAACGCCTTGTGAAGGTTCTCCCAAGTGTCGATGCTCCCGGATGGAAGGTGGTAATACCAATCATCCGCTGAATCTTTGAGTGTGAAGCCGAATGCCCTCATCTTGATTTTCTCTTCGGTAATGTTGGCCGGCTTCATGCTCATACACACGGTATGGAACTTCCCAAGGTGTTTGATGGGGTCTTCGCCACTTAGCCCATGGAATGATGGAAGCAAGTGAATGAGACCCGGCTTGAGCTCAAAATTGACTCCTTCCCCTAATGCCGGTATAGTGACCGCAAGGGGGTTTTGAGCCAAGGTAGGCTGCACGAGTTGACGAAGTGTACGGTCAGCCATCTCTTGTTGAAGTTGTTGTTGTCTTCGTCGCCGGATGTGCGTCCTCTCAATTTCTGGATCGAAGGTAGCAAGATCGGGGTTAGTAGCACGGGTTTGAACCATAAAAATGGTTCAAACCAATAATCAATAATAACAATAAAACACTAAACTCCCCGGCAACGGCGCCAAAATTTGACTGAATGTATTTTTGTGGTCGTCTATACCCAATCAAAAGTAAATCCTGACTTAGCACTAAAACAAGTATAGTAGTTAAGTAAGGGTCGAACCCAAAAGAGTTAAGGTGTTTTATTAGATGCAATTATTGATTATAGAACCAGTAACAAAGGGGGGGTTTGGTTAAATGATGCACAAAAACTTATGAAAACGAATAACGCAACAAGTAAGACAATAATGGGTGAATCTACACTAGGTTGATTCTAAGCATGCAATTGCTACTTTGGTGAGTTCCTTTTACAAGATTTCAAGTAATCTCCCGTCTCGATCATATATATGTGTTGAGCCAACCGGCATCAACACAACTTAACAGGTTAGTGTTCCGTAAACCTACAAGAACAAATAACAAGTTAGCTTTCAAACAAAGACTAAGGGATATAAAGAAAAGATTAAAACCGTTAAGTTTATCTTTATATTTGTGTTCCTTTTCTTTAAGTAACTACAACCCGTTATTACTTAAAGTTTACTACTAGATAAAGACCCGAACCCGGAACCTATTAATCCTAGTTATTTGCATGCACTTTAGAATCTAAGGTGATCAATCTCAAGTAATAGTAAAAACATGCAATTAGACAATGGAGACCAAGGAAACACAAAGCATTACAGAATCAAAACTTATATTAAAAAAAATTACAACCAAAGTAACAACGTAGCTTCAAACCAACCCAATATAGCAAGGGAGTTAGCAACTCATTACAAAGGTAGCAAGATAATCTAAATGGGAAAAGTGGATAATTTGTTGGCTAACAAGATGGATCCTTTTAGAAATCCACCAAGGACTATTTATACTACAAAAGACACTAAATAGGAGTAAATGGCCGGCCCAAAACAGCCACCTTTAATGCCATAAAGGTGGTGTAAACAGCCAGAGTAAAGCTTCTGACGTTAAACCGCAGGGGCGGCCTTCAGCTCCGCAGGGGTGGTGAAGGCAAAAATGCTTGATCTTCTACATGGCCGCAGGGGCGGCTAGGCAATTCCGAAGGGGCGGATCTTTAATGCTCTTCAAACGTCTGACCCTTCAACTTCCTGCCGTTTCTGATGCCAAGCCGCCGGGGCGTCCCTATGTTAACGCAGGGGCGGTGACACAACCTCTTCATCTTCCAGCTCCTAGGTTGAGGCGCAGGTAGAGGCGCAGTGGAAGGCGCAGGGGCGTTGGTCTTCGTTTCTTTAGGGCAAGTCACTGCAGGGGCGCCAAGGAGTGGCGTCAGGGCGGTGACACACTTCATGGCTGGCGCTGGCGAAGGCGCAGGGAGCGCTCTGGAGTAAGGTGTCACCCGTAGGGGCGGTGACAAGGTTCCGTTGTGGCGGTGGGGCAACAGAAGCTTTGCTTCGTGAAGAATCATCACTCCTAAGTGCTTATAACTCCTTCCTTAGCTTCTTTTAGTCTTCTTCTTCTAGACCAAGGAGTTAGTAGCATAAACCGACACAAATGCAATTAAAAAGACTCTAAAAACTATCCTAAATGATAGTGATTCCATCACCTATCAATCTCAAAGTGGATCCTGACCCTAGCGTGACAACAAGTTCACTAGACCTTACAACATGGCACTCACATATATAAAACAAATACATAAACTATATAAAATTGTACAACCAAAGGTAAACAAGATCATAGTCGAGTATCAAACACAACCCTAACACAGGAGGTATACAAAACATCATCCTCACGCAGGAGGCAAACAAAAACAACCCCAAAAGCCATAACCCCCTAATGCACAAGAGTCATCGGCCTGTCACCCTGCCAGATCACTCAGCAGCTCGCCTATCCTGCAAGGTATCTACAACATGGTATGAAACCATTAGCTAACCAAACGTATATAAGGTAATGCATAAGCACAAGCACAATCATGAAAGATAAACACATAAGCATGCTATCACACATTTATCCATTTTATCATCTTTATATAATAGTTCTTCACTCAAATCGTATATATATAGATAGATGAAACTATGTGACACGAGGAACATATCATCCTCGCCTCTGGGCCTGCTAGCCATCTAGAAGTAGCGTCGGTCACACAACCCATGTACCCTATGGGAGTGGATTGCGCCCTTCCTGTATACCAGGTGGCCTAACGTCAGAGAACCACCCAGACTCCACGGCGGGATGAAAGGGAAAGGTTATCACAACCACGCATACGAGGCAATAAATAAAACATAGGTCGGTAATAATCGACATCACATGCTATCATATCAAACATATAACACACACACCACTCATGCAAACAACCAATATAAGGGTGGTAGCAAAGTAAGTCTTACGGACTTACCTTAACCTCCTATGATTACAACCACGATCAACCTCTAATCCTGAGAGGGACACTACCTAACTACAAGGCATAGAGATATATCAATCTCCTATCAATAAAAGGGGTCACACCTAGACCCAAGGGATCCATAGGATCATCCTCAACCTAAACCTCACAACATTTATTCCTCAAAATCCATTCAAGGCATAACATGATCATAACATCATCAATACACTCTCATCTACACCTAGCATGGTACTACACACACACTAGGAAAGGAAGAGGCAATTCCATCCACAGGAAAGCCTAGAAGCAAGACACACCTACAGAACCAAGGGCAAAGCCAAGCTGGTGCAGGTGGACGCATGGGCGGCTCCAAGTTGGCGCAGGGGCGGCTGGTGTGTAGAGGACACACTTCCAGCTTCTCTTTGCTTCTTCACTCGATTCTCTTCACTTCTTCTTCAGCCAGCAGCCAAGCATATACATACACATACATATATATACATCAATTAAAGCCTATCAATGCTGCCACAAGATCAAACTTGTGGAACCTAAGCTAGGATGGAAGAAAGAAGGAAAAAATGAAGAATGAAGAAAGATAAGAAGAGATGGAGGGAGAACTCACCAAGTTGAACCCTAATAGAGGAAGAACACCATCAACAACCTCAAGGATGGCTCACCAAAGACACAGCAACATCAACCATCATCATCCACAAATAAAGCCACACAAAAGCTCTGACAAACTCAACAAGATCAAAGAAGACCAAGATGGAGATCCAAAGAAGGAAGGAGAAGAAGATGAACGTGAGGGAAAAGATGAAGTCTGTAAGAAAGGTAACTCTCATCAGGAGGGAGAGAGAGAGAGAGAGAGAGAGAGAGAGAGAGAGAGAATGAAGCTTATAAAGGAAGGAAAGGGGTAAAGCACGGGTCAAGAGTCAACAAAGACGGCTGCAACACACCCTAAACCGCAGGGGCGGCTCAAGGAGGCGCAGGTGCGGCCTGGGCAAACCGCAAGGGCGGCCTCTGGCTCACGCAGGGGAGGTTCAGGCTAGTTCTGAACCCTCAACACTCATGTAATAGCTAGGATTTCTGAGTTCTAATTAATGTTGATTAACTTAATCCGTGATAGTAATTGGCATATAACTCGCGAAGATTGCGTAAGTGTTGAGTATAAGTCCCACTATTATGTTCCTGGCGTAATTTTGGGCTTATGGTGAAATTTTTACTTTTTCCCCCGGATAACTATTTTTACCCTCCAATATTATTTGGAGCATTTGGGAGCTCCAATTAATAAAAATGCAGTTGAGAGAAATGATCAGGACATCGGACATGTCCTAGATATGAAATAACATGGAAAGGCAAAACGGACAAAAGAGTCGCTATTTCGTTTCTTAATGGCTAAGAAAGACGGCTTAGGAATACACGTTTTCCGAGGCAATTGTGGAATAATTATCCCTACAATATTCAAGATCTATTATTCCAATTTCGAGAAGTTTGGATAAAGGGGTTCAACCCACCATTGGATCGATAAAAGGATAATTATCAACTTCGCTAAAGGATAATTATCGACTTCACTATAAATAGCGGAAAATCGTTTATTAATTCATTTCCTTTCACGTTTCCTCGTAAAAGCTCTGATTTCTCTCAAACTTCAAACTCAGATATACTCTCCGTTTCTAATCCGATTTCAAATCCGTTTGAGTTTTTGGATTCCTCTCTTCATTCTCTTCATATCGGTACCGAGTTTCTGCATTTCCGAGCAGATGAAGACCTGGTCGAGCATATATGTCACCAGGACAGTTCTGTCGCTCAGATTCCGGTGAATTTGATGTTGTACATGCGTAGCCTGCGTCGTTGTGATTCCGAATCTTCTTTCAGATCGTCAATCAGGTTAGTAACGAATAAGTTATGAATTTATTCGTTTTCCGTACTGCGATTTGGCCTAAATCGACCTTAGGCTTTTCAAAATGGATAATTAGAAATTCCATTATGATCATTATAATATTCTGGTGTTTATGGGTTGTTTGTTGATGAAATCTGATGATAGGTGGGTTTAGAAATGGCCTGCGGGCAAAACGTTATTCAGGTGAAATTTAATTGATTAATTAAAGGTTAATTAATTAAATTAGAATTAAATTTGAGATTGAGGAATACTGATTAGATGCATGCTAGGTGTCAGAATGGTTTGAGGATCATGATAATGTTATGGATATCGGTTATGGCTTTCAGGATTAGTATGTGTACGAGTGTGATGAGATGTTATGTTAAGGATATGCCTTAGGCATTTATGAATGTGTTGAGGATCTGAGGTTTAGATTTGAGATATAGGTTGGGTGTGGTTAGTGAGACGAGTCTTCTAACCTTTGCAGTATATGATTGTGTGTGCCTTGCTATTGCAGGCGTTGATTACTTCCCCAAGGGGAAGCTATGACGTGGTACAGGTTACGAGTATATCAGGTAAGTCCATAGGACTTACTTAGCGTGCAATTGTGGATTGTATGATTGTGATGGTTGTGTGTGTTCATATGATTGTGCATTTTTAACCTAAACCGGACTAGGATGACCATTCATTACATTTATTTGGCCTAAGTGTATTATAACAGGCGGTAACCGCCGGTCTCCGCCTGCTGGTTAGGAGGAGGTGCCCTGAAGATGATCTCACAGGAGGGGACGAGTGAAGGTCACCCGCATGCAAAACTCCTGTGTTACGTTGGATGGGATGGGGTTCTTGAGGCTCCTCGTGTTACAAAAGAAGTTGAATTAGTAATGGAATAACGTAATGAAAGATAATAAATGAATGTGTGTGGCATTGCATGTTTGAGATGTTGATGTGTGGTTGTGCTATTACCTTCATGCTTTTCATTGTTGTAGCTAACGGTTTCATACCGTGTTGTAGTGTTCTGCAGGTTAGGAATACTGCAAAGTGAGCCAGATGGTGTGACAAGCCGAGGACTTCTGTACATTATGATGTGTGGGATGTGGGATCTTTTGTGGTTTATGTTGTTGTTTTATACTCGGCTATGAGTTTGTAAACTCTTTTGATGTAGCATACTCAGCTTT
The DNA here is from genome assembly GCA_033239045.1 of Fagopyrum esculentum. NCBI lineage: Eukaryota > Viridiplantae > Streptophyta > Magnoliopsida > Caryophyllales > Polygonaceae > Fagopyrum > Fagopyrum esculentum. Next base: position 22,720,630 of record BSUD01000005.1, on the reverse strand, counting down.
TATGTATTTGATTTTAATCTACCTTTGTCTTGTTGTAAGATCCAGTGAACTTGTTGTCAAGTTAGGGTCAGGATCCATTGTGAGATCTTAGTCCAATGTGACACTCCAAGTCCCGCGGATTTGGGGTGTTACAACTCACTCTCAGCTCCTCAAGACTAAGGCTCTTACATCTCACCCCCCTAAAAACAAGTTTCGTCCTAAAACTTGCAAAATCCCAAATTCTCTCGGACCCATATGCCGAGGTATAACTCTCTCTATCGGAGGTATCACATCTTCGTTCAAAAGGTCACAACCTATATCGTTCTATAACCTCAGACACAACCATGGAGGAATCGTCAACTCCAGAAAACAGGGCCATAACGCTACCCCAAAGGCATAGAGGAATCACATCTCTTGCCATACTCACATCACGGGGCATAGAGGAAACACATCTCTAGCCAAATCAAACTCATATACAACTCATGGAGGAATAACATCTCCAATGAAACTATGTCCACCAAGGTAGCATGGGGGAAAGAACCATCTCCAGCTAAATCCTAGTCGCACTCAAATAGCATGAAGGAAAGAACCATCTCCAGCTATAATCATACATCACTCTAGCACATCAAGATCTAATAAGATCACATATCACTTCATAGCTAGCATGGAATAAACACATCAAGGCATGTAAGCACATAAACACATAATCATATACTCACCAAGACGGCACTGAGCTTTACTCATCGACCCTAGGTGCATCTATCTCAGCATAAAACTCTAGATAGTTCCTGTGGATACTATCCTCAGTCTCCCATGTAGCCTCCTCGGGTCCTGGTCTCGACCATTGTATCCTCAACATGGAGATGTCCTTCGAACGCAGGCGTCTCATACCTCGCTCTAGGACTGCAATAGGATGATCAGCAAAGGTGTGGTCTGGCTCAACCACCAAATCATCATAACTCACAATGTGCCTCGGATCTGGTATATACTCCCTCAGTTGAGACACGTGAAATACAGGGTGAAAAGCCTCTAACTTTGGAGGCAAAGTTAATCTGTAGGTTGCCCTCCCAACTCTATCTAGTATCTCAAAAGGACCGACATATCAGGGACTCAACTTCCCCTTTATGCCAAAACGTCTGACGCCTCGTGTCGGAGATACTCTAAGCTAGACATGTGCTCCCACTCTAAACTCTAGAGGTCGATGCCTCCTGTCTGCATATGACTTCTGGCGACCCTGTGCAGCCAGCATCCTCTCTATAATCAGCGTTACTCGAGCCATATCATCCTGAATCTGCTCTGGCGCTATACCACTAATACTGCTGGGCTCATCCCAGCATAAAGGTGTACGGCATCTACGCCCATACAATGCCTCGTAAGGAGCCATCCCAATAGATGCATACCGACTGTTGTTGTATGAGAACTCGAACAATGGGAGGTAATCTGGCCATCCATGTCCCCAATCCAACACACAAGCTCACAGCATATCCTCAAGGGTCTGGATGGTCCTCTATGACTAACCATCAGTCTGGGGGTGAAACGCAGTTGTGAAATGTAGACTCGTCCCCAAAGCATTCTGAATCTGCTGCCAAAACCTCGAGGTAAATCACCCGTCTCGATCAGAGACGATTGTCCTCGGTACACCATAGAGTCTCACTATATGTCTAGTGTACTCCTCAGCCAATCTGCTCACTGGCCACGTCTCTCTGATAGGGATGAAACGCGCCGTCTTCGTCAGTCTATCAACCACAACCCAAATAGCATCAAAGCTCCTACTAGGCCTCAATTCGGTCACAAAGTCCATGGATACGTCCTCCCACTTCCACTGCGGCACTAGCAGTGGATGAAGCTCACCTCCAGGTCTGCAATGCTCTATCTTAACCTGCTGACATATCGCACACTAGGCCACAAATCTGGCTACATCAGGCTTTAGCCCTCCCCACCAATATGAGCGCCTCACATCATGGTACATCTTACTCGTACTTGGATGTACCGAGTAAGGTGTACAGTGAGCCTCTTGTAAAATCCTCGGTTTCAGCTCTGCATCAGTAGGTACATAGATGTGGTCATGACGTCTCATCACTCCATCTGCTCCAATGGAGAACTATGGTGTCTCACCACGAGACATCCTCTCTTTGATCCTCATCAAGGTCGGGCAGGTCCCCTACTTCTGTCAGGTCTCATCCAACAAACCAGGTAGAACCTCTAAAGCATATAAATGGGCATCCTTATCAAGAAACTGGATGTCCATCTCTAGCCAAGCTAGATCCCTCTGAAGCTGAGATTGTACTGTCAATCTCGCAATCGCCTTCTCTCGAGGCGTCTTCCTGATCAAGGCGTCAACGACAACAATTCGCCTTCGCTGGATGATACAGAATCTCAAGGTCAAATTCCTTGATCAACTTGAGCCATCGACGTTGGCGGTTATTCAACTCCCGCTGCATAAAAATGTACTTCAGACTCTTATGGTTTGTGAAGATCTGACAAGTGGCACCTTAAAGATAATGTCTCTAGATCTTCAAAGCATGAACTACCGCTGCTAACTCCAAATCATGAGTCGGGTAGTTCTCCTCATACGTCTTCAGCTGTGTAGACACATAAGCAATCACTCTGCCCCTCTACATTAACACACATCCCAAGCCTAGCTTGGATACATCACTCTAAACTATAAAATTCTCAGAACCCTCTAGCTGTGCCAAGTCAGAAGAAGAAGTCAAACGCCTCTTCAACTCCTCAAAACTCTGGGCACAGTGATAAAGACCATACAAATCTGGTAGTCTTCCTTAGTAGACTCGTCAGTGGACGGGCACTCACAAGAAAATCCCTCCACAAAGCGTCAATAATAACCGGCTAGGCCAAGAAAGCTACGCACTTCTTTGACATTCGTCATTGTCGTCCATGCAGCAACAGACTCGATCTTCACCGGATCAACCATGATCCTACTGGCGGAGACAATATGGCCTAGAAAGGCTACCTCTGGCATCCAAAACTCGCATTTAGAGAGCTTAGCATACAACTCTATCCCTCAAAATCTGCAAAACCGCCCTCAGGTGACCGGCATGCTCCTCTCTGCTACGAGAGTATATACCAAAATGTCATCAATGAAAACCACTACAAACTGATCAAGGAAGTCGATGAAGATAATGTTCATCAACTCCATGAAGACTGTTGGGGCATTCGTAAGCCCAAATGGCATCACTACAAACTCGTAGTGACCATAACGGGTACGAAATGCCGTTTTGTGTACATCTTGCTCCCTCACCCTCAACTGGTGATATCTTGAGCGTAAATCAATCCGGGAGAACACCGTCACTCCCTGAAGCTGATCAAGCTGATCATCAATACGAGGTGGTGGATACTTATTCTTGATGGTTACCTTGTTCAGCTCTTTGTAATCGATGCACAGTCTCAACGATCCGTCCTTCTTCCGCACGAAGAGGACAGGTGCTCCCCATGGGGATACGCTAGGGCGGATGAAGCCCTTCTCAGCAAACTCCTCGAGTTGCTTCTTCAACTCCAACGTGTCGATAGGTTCCATACGATATGGGGCCTTCGAGATCGGTCTCGTACCAGGCTCCAACTCTATACTGAAGTCCACACTCCTCTGAGGCGGCAAGCTAGACGGCTCAAGAAACACGTCTACAAACTCACAGACTATTGGAATATCCTCTAATGATGGACTCTCTCCATCCTTAATGGCATAACACCAGAAGGCATCACATCCCTGTGTTATCAGCCTCGCTGCTCGTACGACACTAATGACAAAACCTGTCTTTCCAAGGTCCCAAACTCAGAAGACCTCAATCTGACCTACCTCGGTAGAGACTGTCATAGTCCTCCTACCAACATCTAAACTACACGGTGTCTACGCATCCAAACCATACCTAATATGACCTCTTCATGCATCAATGGCATGACAAAGAAGTCCACAAGCAACCCACGAGTCCCTAAATGAAGGGGACAACCACGTAACTCACGGCTACCTCATACCCTACTACCATCATGTAACCCTATAGTAAAGGGTATCCCCTCTGTAGTAGCTAAACTCAAACGTTCAACACATACATCAAAAATAAAGGAATGTGTAGCACCCGTATCAAACAAAACTCTGACAGGTAAACCATGAAGCAGAATGGTACCTGTAGCAACCGGTGCAGGCGGATCCTCTATATTCCTCAGCTCAAAGACTCTACCTTGAGCTCCTCTGGTATCAATGGTACTCCCACCATGATCTCTATCTCTACTCGGCCCGGGAGCAGATCCCTGAGTAGAATGACGATCTGGGACTCTTTGTTGTCCTTGTGTCTGTTGCTGAGGTGTCCTCTGACCACCTCCCATCACACTGGCAGGAGAAGAACCCTGTTGTGATGCAACTCCACCCTGCCTACAAAAGGCAGCTCTATGACCTATTCTACCACAGGTGAAGCAAGTCACAACTGGCCTCGTACACTCTGGTCTCAAATGTCCAACATCACCACAATTATAACATTGTCGTCCCTTCTCTACAGTCAATGCAGATGAGGGGTAACTCTGACGTCTCTGGCTCCGTCCAGAACCAGAAGATCCTCCAACACCACTAGTTTGCCCAGTGCGCTGCCTCTTCTCATACCGTCCCATCTGAGAAGCTCTCCTTTGACTAGCTCTCTCACGCTCACAAGTAGAAGCCCGGTCCTAGTAATCTGTCAAGGACTCACAATGGAATCCCTCCATGTATGAACGTGTATTCTCCCTCAGCCGACGGGAGAACCGGTATACATGTTGGTCCTCAGAAGGTGCAGTTGGACCCAGCAAAGAAACCTCTATCTAGAACCGGCTGATGGCATCTACAATCGGCACATCCTTAAAGTCGGTCTCCATAAAATCCTGCAGCTTCTCCCTCCTCAATGAGGTAGGGCAGAACTGCTCTCTAATCATACTCCTTATTTGCTCGTAGCTAGTGGCTCTGGCTCGTATAGTCCTCCACCACTGATGAGCAATGTCATAGAATAGAGTCTGAACTAACTCTATCTGTATATCCTCAAGGCATCTCATAGACTCTAAAGCTGAGTCCATATGCTTGATCTAGACCCTCGTCTCTAACCCTACCTTTCCAGAGAAAGGTTGTACTCCCAGGTGATGAAATGCCTTCAACCAGGTATCAAGTCGAGGCCCTCTAGACTCCTTTGGAGCTCTAATAGTCTCAACAACACGTGTCGGCATAGCTAGCACCTGAGTGGCTCCCTGAATCATCTCTGAAGATCCCTCTTGCACTGGTAGATCTAGGGCCCGTCTGCCTGCTCTAGCGGCCTCCTCAACACGTTTGATGTAATCACGAAACTCTGGTCCTCTCATGGAGACACGATCCGAGTTATCTGACCGGACTCGATGTGAATGTTGTCTCCTAGATCCACCACTCCTCGTCTTTGGGACAACACTCTCAGCAATCACCTCATGCACCTCCTCCACCACTGGTGCATCAATAGCGGGAACTGGTCCCTGTCCTATCACGCCCGGAGGAAGGGGTGGTCTACCTCTACCCCAGCCTACAGTAGAAGCAGCTCTAGTCCGAGCCATCTGCGAGGTATGCACACCTAACTTATAAGGATCTATATACGCCATATGTATGGATATATATATATATATATAGAGAGAGAGAGAGAGAGTTTGGCTCCCATGTAAACAACCCTTATAGTGTTCAATGAGAACGAATTATATTCGTTGGATCAATATAATGGACGGCTGAGATTAAGCAGTTTCTTAATTAACAAAAATAATATATATAAATGCTAAACAAATATATGGAAGTTGCAGGCGCGTGTGTAACCGCACTATCCATAACTTCCCTCAATTTTAAAATTTTCCTTTAATAAAACCACTAAATATTCCTACGGTTATTTCTGCATCCCGCTTCTTCCTCCAAAACACAATCCCGTGTTCTTCAACTGAATCGTTTCTTTGGTGCCGATAGTTGCAGGATCTTTTTGTGTTCGCCTTTCTTCCCCATCCATCTACACAAGCAACTGTGTTCGCCTTTCTACGTCTTCACTCGAGGTATTCATCAATAACAATCTTTTTTCGATTCTTCAATTTAGGGTTTTTTAATGGTTAAAACTAACAAAATCCCTAATTTCGTTGTGACTATCTTCGTCTTCAACTTCTGTATTCAAAAATTCGGAGCCATTGAAGTTGCCCGCGCAGTGGTTGGGGATCGATTTCGTATTCAGTTTTGTGGTCGACAATATTCGCAGTTGTACAACCTATTATCCTGGTTGGTGGACATATTCGGTTGTAACAGTGACTGTATTCAGCATTCTTCATTCTCCTTTCAACGTCTTCACTCGAGGTAATGAACATTCTTGAATGCCCTAGTTTTTTCGATTCTTCAATTTAGGGGTTTTTTTGTGGGTTAAAACGCTATTCGGTGTTCTAAATCATAATATCCTGTTCGGTGACCGTATTCGGTGAACTAAGTTACTATATTCGTCGTATTGCATCAAAATATTCTATTCTTCGTCGATTCTTACACACATTTGGGTTTCCTTCGACTATCCGCAAGTAATCCGTCTGAATATGTACTTTAATTGTTGTATTTCGATTGTCTATCCATATTTGAGTTGTGTTTAAGAGTATGGGTTTATATAATCGGTTGTCCATTGTTGTTGATTGTTTGAAAACCGAGTGTCAATTGATTTATTTTGTTCATATTGAACCATTTTTTTCGAATTTGGGATACCATGCTATTGTTGTTGAATATTGTCAAAGCCTTGTCGAATGCGAGTTACGCTTGAGCCATTATACACATGCATATTCATATGTGATTGGTGTCATTGTATTTGGTTTTTATAGCTTGATAAGTCCATTATTGATGAATGTTGACAACTAAATATTTATTGATTTATGTTGATAAATTTGGGTTGATACTCAATTGTTGTTGAATGTTCTCTATGCCTTGTCGAGTACGAGTTATACTACATCCTTTTTAGACCTGCCTGCTCGTATATGATTGGTGTTAATGTTCACTATTTTTAATATTTGTTACTAAAGTTTATAAACTTCTAAGATATGTATTATATTCGTTATTTTTTTATTGTTCTCCATTCCTTTTTGAATGAGGAATTTGCTATGCGTATTACATATTCATGAATATGATCTATTATATTCGTTATTGTTTGATTGTTGTGTTCAGAAAACAAGATGGTTTCAGACAAGAAACAACATATTAGAAGTGGGAAAAGGAAGGTCGTTTCAATGCAAGAATCTTCTGACGATTTAGAAGATGATAACAATGTAAGGAATTCAAGAACAAAAAGAAAACATGATAAACCTGCAATTTCGGCTAGTAGCGATGATGACTTCATAGATCCTGTTCCTACTAGACATAGCCGTTTAGATTCCGGTAATATTTCTATTGTTTACTTTGTTTATTCAGTGTCACTATTTATTTTATTCATAACATTTAGTGTTGTTCTTCTTGTGATATCCTGGAAAAAAAAAAGATTTGTTCGTCGTTTGTTTATGAGTTGATATTCGATGATTTGTATTATATATATTCGATATTGCATGAGTTTTTATTCGGTATGTATTTCCTTTATTTTAGAATTCATAAGTCTGAAAGTTTTGTTTTTACAAAAGAAAGTGATGATGAGAAGCCTACACGTGGAAGAAAAAGGAGAAAGGCAAATGTTGTGGGCAAGTTTCCAAAGTTGGATACTAGGGGATCACCTAAGACCTTAGTGAATTGTTTGAAAAACTTGAATGAAGCGCAAGTAGAGGCTGTGAAAGGTATTCGCTTAGGTAGCTTGCTGGAGTTGGGGTTGTCGAAGCAACCGCTCACCTTGGGGAAGTGGTTGGTTGACAATTTTGACGAGAACAATTGTAGTTTGGAATTGCCAGGAGGGCGTAGCATTTACATTACTGAGATTGATGTTCATATATGTTTTGAGCTTCCTCTAGGAGGCAAACGGATTAGTACTACTGGCCTTGAGGAAACTAGTGAGGTCGTAAAGGCATGGAAGTCTCAGTTTCGTAACAACTCGCTAAAGCTGAGGTTTGAGGAGTTGAATGAAAAAATAAGATCGTGTAGTGATGGAGGCTTCAAGTTTGTACAGAATTTCGTGGTGTTATTCTACACGACTCTAGTTCGCAGCCACCAGTATGGAGAAATTAACAAGGGCATTGTGAAGCACTTGTGTAGTGTAGATGAAATCAAACAATTTGATTGGTGCGAATACATTACTCGTAACCTCGTTGAATCGAAGAGAGACTATAGGTTGAATGAAAAGGGAAGTTTTAGAGGCCCAGTCTTGTTACTCATTGTGAGTAATTCAATCTTTTATCTTACTTTATTTGTGTAAAGTTAACGTATATAATATATAAATGTTTTTGAATTTGTGTTTGCAGCTTGTGTATATTGATCGGGTTGTTAACGTGAACAACAGACTTGTGGAAAGGGGTGTCCCTGTTTTCAAATTCTGGACGAATGACTTGATATACGAAACGGAGAAGATAGACAAGAACAATGCTTCTTTTGGAAAAGGGCGTGTAGATCCACCGATTACAACAGTTGAGATCTTACAAACACAATTTGGTAAACAATGTGGTCCCACTGATAGTAGTGACATACCAACAAATGGTGATAGGGTGGATTCAATGAAAGAAAATGAATCTGTTGAGGTATTTTGTCGAATACTTTATTATATTGATGACGAATATATTCTGTGTGTTTCCATATTCACCATATTTTACTGCATTTTTTATTTGATTGATATAATTTTTTCCTTTGATATGCACAGAAATTTCTTGGAAAGTTTGTAGATGTGTTTGTGGAGATGGCGGCTACTGTAACTAAAGTCATTGATAAGGTGGAAGAGACGCCAAAAGAATATATGAGTCATCCCGCTATTCAAGTTGCATATGGTTATTTAAGTCAATGTTAGGTGGTGGTGAATCAAGCTCCGGTGGTAGCACAAGTGACGTTGCAACACATTTGGGGTGTGTAATGACTCAGTCAAGTACTCAAATATTCAACGATGAGACATTGTTGGTGAACATGAAGAAAATTGATGATGCAATGAAGTTGCGTGACGCCGTATTAGCTGAGAAAAACAAATGGCCTTCTTTTGACCTCGGGATACCCGGTGTTAGGGTAAGAATTTGGATCCCGTCGATGTTGTCATCGCGAACATCCTAAAGGGGCAGGACTTGACAGTTGATAAAGATACTGAAATCATCAACAGGACGGAAGGGCATGAAGATATTATATTTAATTCACCGCATGTCGCACCAGAGGTGATTTCTTTATTCGTTTACAAATGTTTATTATTTTATATATAGAAAATGCTATTTTAATATTTGATATTCCAGATACGCGTGGTTGATGAGGATGAAGCAACTGATGGTGATACATTGTGAGCGGATGATACCATGCGGTCTGTGTTTGTTGACAACTCTAATGCATGCATTTCATTAAGTTTACTTCACAATTATTATGTAGATATATTCAACTGCATGTGTTTATATATTCAGTTCAATGTGTGTGTATTTATAAACTTGTAAGTATACATTTTTGTCTTAACTATAAATGTGCAGGGAAAGGAAGTCAACATTGATAATCAGATCACCGCAACAACAGCGCCACCAAGCTCTGACGTTGCATTGCAAATGGATGTGTCGTTTGACTCATCAAATGTATGTATATGAATATCTTATATTCATCTATTTAATTGTGTGTATTCTGTTGCAATTTATGTTATATTCAGTTTGTTAGTAAAATCATCTATTAGTTGTTTAAGTTATTTTGTTGTGGTATATGTGCAGGGAAAGGAACTCGTTGTTTATGATCCTGATAAGATCAAAAATACTGTTCAAAGTTCTGTACGAAATGTGCAAACAGGGGTCACCTTGGTTTCGTCAAAGGTATGATGTTGAATATATATGCTACACATTTGACACGTAGTTTTTATAAAGTTATATTTTTATTATATCCGGTAAAGGATGCTATTATTATTAAATTACATGTAATGTATATAACCTTTATGCTTAGGGGAAAGAAGTCGCTGCTCCCACTATTGCCAAGTCGAAAACTCCGCGTCCAAAGAGGGAGGTGAAGAAATATGTGTATGAGAAAAGTCCATATGTTGATAGGGTTGTGAAAATTGTGGGCCAAAGTTCTATTGAGGAGACTTCATTGAACAAGTTCATAGGGGCGTTGAATGTAAGGTAATTGTGTATGGTCTTCCTATCAGTTGTAATTGTTATTTATAACTTACTTAAGTTTGTATTAATAATATATTGTTGATTAAAATAAACTACCATATTGTTCAGGAAAATACTCTTCAAATGTGGAGCAATTGTGATGGATACTGAAATATATAAATCCATCCAAGGAAACTCAAATGGGGCGCCAGCTATTGTGGATACTTGGGCATCATATTTAAACGCACTTGAGTGGTATAAAGGAGAAAACTCACCGAAGATCTTTTTTGTGGGTGTGTCATGCACGGTAATGTGAAAAAATAAATAGATATTCTGTTATTTTGTGTATTTATATTCAATACCATATTATATTTATATTTTGTACTATCTGATTTGTTTCTAATCGGAATTTAATGCTATCAATTGGTGCAAAATTGTACGCAGCTACTTTCAATAGGTGACGAAGAGGAAGTTGAGTTCGAAGAAATGTACAAAATTTTCAATTACGAGCTTAACAAGTGCATAATATCAACAGATCATATGGAAGATTTCAGAAATCTTGACATGGTAACAGAAAATTAATTTTTTCTTGTTTAAATTAACGTTATAATATTTATTGAATATGAACTAAGCCTATATTTTATTGTGTAACAGGTTATGTTTCCGATGTGCGTATATGAACATTATTACGTTATGTGCTTCAAAATGAAGGAGGGGGTCATAGACATACTTGACAACTCACTGGATGGACCACCAACTCTCAATCATCCATACATTACACACTTCACTTTAATTGTGAGTTTTATTTTAATTAACATGAGTGTTGGTCTTGCTAAGGTGCTATATGCGTACATATTTGTTGAAAAATTGTGAGTTTGTGTGTGATGCAGAAGCGTCTATTCCAAGCCTATTTGTTGGAGGATGATTATGAGGATCTGGCTCATAAGGTGAAAAGCATGGTCAGAATGCACAACGTGAATATGAAATGGAGAGATACACGTGTTAGCCAATACAGCGGTATATATGCGATGCGTCACATGGAAACTTACAAGGGGGATGTCAACTGGGATTGTAATTTTGCACGAGGAACCAGGAAAAGTATTGGGGTGTTGAGGGTCAAATATTTATATACTTTGCTCCATTGGTCTGAGAACACAGTGATGCATGACATACCACGTATGGTTGCTAGAGGGGCTTTGGAGATTAACAACGCTAAAGATGATGATGAATAGACGTACCAAGCTGGTGTCTTGATATGTTCCTTTGGACAACTATTTTGCTACAGTTTCTTAAACTATATTCTAACGTGCATTTCTCTGTTTTGCTATTTTGAACACTTATGTATGGATTATTGTGTTTGACACTACTGTCTTTATTAATGTCAATTCACTAATTTACAACAGCCGTTCGTGTAAGATTTGTATCTTGTATACTAACACCAATTAACAGTCTATATATGCTGGATTATTAAGTATATAAATCACCGAATGTGAACGACAAAATTACAGAATGTACATTATGTATTTAATGAATATTTTGTACATTAATGTTGTGTTAAGAATCAAATCCTTTGCAATTTTTACCATATGAGATGTTATATTTTATAGAATATACAATGTATATTTGCCTGATATATAATATATTAGTGTGTTGTACGTTAATGACCCCTACCTCTGAATATATGCAACATATGTAATGAATATAAAGGATTGAGTTGCCGAATATACTCGATATAGACAATATAAGTGTGTTGTATGATAATGACCAAGTTAATGAATATAGTCAACATAAGTAAAAATTATATAGGTTTAAGTTGCCGAGTAAACTAGATATAATGTCTCATCAAAGGTATGTATCAGAATATGAATTATATATTTGGTTGATGTTTCGTATATTATATGTAGTATGTTGATAATCACACCCTTTACATTTTTGACCGTATATGATGTTAAATTTTATATAATAGACAATGTATATTTGACTTATATATAATATATTAGTGGGTTTTATGTTAATGACCGCTCTTATTGAATATAAACGATATAAGTATAGAATATAAAGGTTTGAGTTCTCGAATATACTCGATATACTGTCTGAATGTTATAATGTTTGTGTGACGAACTCAGATTAACTAATTACTTGCTTATGATTGAGTTACTATAACAAATTTGCAAAATATCATATTCATCTAATACAAGTTCCACACCAAACCTTCATCAAAAAAAAGTTCCACACCAAACATGATATAAAGAGTCAACTAATAAAGACAGTTTATTGTAAATTCATAAACATATAGTACTCATTCGAGGGACTCCTTGCAATTCCTCTTGTCGTGTGTAGTGAGCTGACCACATCTTGCGCACTTGCGTAGTGGTTTGCTTGCTTTCGTAGTTGCAGTTTCGAGACTACTTTTTATACGAGTGCCTTTATTTTTTGCTTTCACCGGTGGCTGAATGGTAACATCTCGTGAAACTTTTATTCCAACAAAACTCTCAACCATGTCTTGTTTTGATGGATTTACAGTGAGTAACACATCATCGGACTTCATATATTCAGCTCTTTTTGCATTAAGGGTTTGCAACAAATCTTCTAGCATTGCAGTGTCGTCAACTGCACTTCCAACCGTTGAGTATATTGCACTCCATACCTTATTTGTTAATTCTTTTTTCTCTTCCAACGCAATACACTGCTGGACAACTACGTGATCTATGTTCATACTGGCTACCCGTCTAGCATCCTTCCTCCACCGAGGTAACACCATCTCATTCGGGATCTCCTTCATATACATATACTTGTAAGTGCAGAATATGTGAAGGCAAGGGATACCAACCCTGTTAAACATGTTGCACGTACATGTTGACTTTCTCACATCCGAATCATGTTGGACAGTGAATAATCCAAACCCTTCGTCACAAACAACATGTGTCTTATAACCATCCACAACAGTCTCCTTAGTGACATTGCAGTTAACACACGCAAAGTATATCCCATATTGTACCTTTGCAAATGTCTTGAGAGTGTATATAGAAGATGCAAACCTCTCTATTTCATGCGGTGTTTTGTAGTTGGGTGACATGGTTGCAGATTCCATGTCCAACTTTGATTGCGCATGTCTTTGAGCATCCATAGCACTATCAAACTGCATCATCAGCTCTATGAGTGTGAAATTCTGCTTGTTGTATCTACCGAAAAAGCTATTAGCTGATTCAGATATCGAAGTTGTACGCATCAGTCCACCCAATAGTACGTTCCTAAAATATGCAGGAATCCATAATTGCCGCAACGAGTACATTAATAAAAGCAAGTGTTTGCACCCAAGTCAAATTCATCGATCATTTCCCCCCATTGTTGTTCAAACACCGTGATTGTAGTCTCGTAACTCCAAACAACCTTGTTAATCTTCAACCTAAATCCTTGTTCAACAGCACAACTTTGTCACCTGTTAGATCGTAAAGAATTATAAATGTTAAATATATTCAATGAAATAACATAATATATTTGTTAATAAATTAATCATATATACGACATCTAAAACTTGTATACCAAATGTAAAAATGTGATCCTTATGTGTAGCGGCAATTTCATCGTTATATGCCACATACAAAAGTGGTGTCGAGTATCGGGGAATACGTCTGGCACAACAATCCTAAGGGTAGGATCTTGATCGGTGACGATAACAGCAAGAGCCCTAAACATTGCTTTTTTAAAGTGGCGTAGAATCCATATGTAAGAATCTACGTCCTCTTTCAAAAGTAGACCGGCACCAAATGTGACCGATTTACGATGGTTATCCATTCCTGTAAAGGGAGCGAATATCATACTATACCTGCAGTGTGCGGTGATATGTTCATGATACAACAAATAGTTCCAATTATACCAAATTAATGAATTGTGGTGATTGAATACAAAAATAACTGTTTAAACTTAATTGTTTGATCGAGACATAGAGTCGAAAGATACCACATCGCCAAACGCTGCAAAATTTGCCCTAGCGATTGGGTCACATCAAAACAACCTTGTGAGTCGTTTTTGTTCGTCCACGTCATATGCAAAGTAGAAACCACTACACCGCTCTTGCTTCTTGTGGAATGTATCCAAAATTATTTGTACATCCGCACCGGATATGTAGGTCATTAAATCCCTCTTGAAATTTCGACAATCCTTCACAATAGGTTCAACATCTCCGTACCCTCTCATGATTTCGTTCATCAAACGGTGTGACATAGATAGACCTAAATTAGCTTTTGTGCAGTTTATAAGAAACTTCTGATGTCCGTAATCAAGCTTCCTGATCGTTTTCATGAATTTCTTCGACACTCCTTCAAGTAGCGAATGATTATGTTGAGCCTCAAATTTTGATATAATGTACCCGTCGTTTCCGGCAAACTTAATAGCAAATATTGTTTTGCAACCAACACGATTTGAAACTCTACGACGCTTTCCGGTAGTGGGTACATTTCCCTTGAATCCTGACCGACTACACAATATGCGACGATGCAATAAAGTCCCATCTTTTGAGCATACACGTGAAGATGACAACCGAATATCAAAACCGACCTCTTTAGCATACGCCTTATAAAAATCTATACCTTCCTCCGGCGTCTTGAAACACATTCCAATATGTGGATGGGTTGATTCATCATAATACGGAGTCCAATATTTCGTTTTACCCGGTAATTGTGTCATGACTATTCCGGCATTGAATTCTTCGTTTGCCGCTGCTTCATAAAATTCATCCATACTCTCCATGTTAGCATCAATGCCGGATCCATCAACATCCCAATCTCTTTCACATGGGGAATCTGTAAAAAATTCAATACATATTTATATTATGATAATTTAAATACGAGTATGTTTAATAGTTGATATTTATGTAAACCTTCACCGTTACCGAATCGTATTCGGTGGTATATTCAAATATATTCGTTAATATGAAACCAAATATCTGTTAACATATTACTTTAATTGTTTATGGTATTTCACGTTCACTTAACTTCTTCCAGCGATTCCGAATTTGTTGCTTGCCAAAATCCCCTACACAAATCAACCGAAAAATTGTGGACATATATTGATGAAAAACGTAAGTAATTTAAGATGACTACAACCTTCTGAAGAACAAAAAACCGATTGTTTGATGATGGAAATATTGTATACTGAAAACGAAACACTTACTGTTAACTATTCCGGCGAAGATATGGTTAGTTTTTCCGGCGATAATGGAGTGTATGTAGTTTCAGCAAAAGGTATCATCCCTATAATTGATATTGCTTTGAACGATTTTGTTGAAATTAATTGGAAGATTCTGTAAATTGTAACTGCCTAAAATAGTGGAAGAAGATCTCATTTATAATTATTAAAGAAATATTGTAATTGTCTTATTTTGGAGAGTATATTACACATTCCAATCAGGAGAGTGTGCTGAATTTTTAATTGACTATTTATGTTAAATTTCAGCCTTTAGATTAATCACATCAAGGGCTACTATTTGTTCTCATTGTACACTATAAGGAATGTTTACATACGAGTCAATATATATATATATATATATATATATATATATATATATATATATATATATACTGCAGAGATCCATGACAAATGTGACGACTCTTGTACATTCTAACCCAAAACAACACTTTAAAACCAAAAACTCTTTGAAAACGTCAAACCCCCTTGCGGGTTCTGTTTATTTTACCTATCAAACCTCATTGCAGATAGCATGTGTCATTGTTGTCAACCTAAGCTCTAATACCAACCTATCAAAATCTCGTATCTTGTGCCTGTGAATTATCAATATTGTTATCCATGTCTATGTTAATTCATTTGGTCAATGAACAAGTATGAAAACTTAAATATAATAGCCCTTCGTTAAAAAGTTATACTACTCACCCTAGAAGTTGAACTTTTATAACAATCTACATCGTTAAATTTGATTCTTACACTATAAGTTCAACCTACAACATGAAAATTTGATTCCACATTCACTAAAATTCAATTTTAGTTACAATTACTTGAAAGAGAAAACCAACTACACATGTACATATACTACCTCAACATCTATCTATCTATATATATATATATATATATATATATATATTACTTAGAAACTTATGATGCAATACAAAATTAACAAATTCAAGCTAAATGGAACTTTGCATGAAAAAAAAAAGGAAACATACCTAGTTCCATGGAAGAATGAAAGCTTCATTTTTTTTGTCTCACCACACACCCTAGCTTGTTCTTTGTATCACCACAATCCTTGACTCGCTCTTTATCTACCAAGTGTCACTACAGTCTTGGCTCGATGGAAGAAATAACTTAGGCTCGAATCATAGAAACAAGTATTGCACAACAAAAAAAAAATATCGTTCGTTCGATGGGAGAAGAAGAAACATTTTGAATGAAGATCTATACTAAAGATCTTGTTTGAATGAAGAAACAACCGTTCGTTCATTCGATGGAAGAAGAAAGAAGAAACAATTGGGAAGAAGAAAGAAGAAACAGTCGGGAAAAAGGTTTGAAGCCAGATCTATAAACTGAGAGAAATTAAAGAAGGCTCTAGTTTTGCCGCTGCTTGAATGAAAAAAGAGGGAGAAGTCTTGGGCATAATTAATCGGTAAATAAGGTTTCATGGAACCCACAATTTAAAACTACGGTTCTTTCAATTTTTTTCAAAAAAAAAGAAAGAACCCGCATTTTAAATGATGGTTTCTTGTAATATTCCAACTGCCACCTGCATGCATTAAGGGAATCTTTGACCCTAGTAAATTCGAAAAATCCGCAGTTTAAAATTGTGGGGTTATGTAAAGTAATTGGGCATCTTTGACCGTAAAAACTCGTAGTTTTAAAATATCAGTTCTTAATTTTTTTTATTTTTTTAAAATATGTAAGTCGTAATTAAAAAAATACTAAAAATAATGCGTCCGTTAAACTACGGCTTAGGTAATTAAAATAAAGAACAACAAAGCTGTAGTTTTAAACTACGACTTATTCATCTAAACTCATAGTTTAATACTATAGGTCTGCTCCGACTCTAACAACTCTTCTATTGTCGGAATTAGTTTTAGTCCATACCTATTATCAGAAATATTTACCTCTTATTGATTATTTTTGGGGATCACACTTTTAATGTACAAAAACATCATACATCAAAAAATTTTGAAAATTTTCATATATTAAAATATTTGAACCTATTGTATGGTTTAAATCTTTATGGCATCTCCGATTTTAAAATCCATATGAAATACTAAATAAATTTATTTCTCAAAGTTCCTTGAGTAGAGTTCCGTCCGGAGCTATTGAAGTATTCAAAGTTATCTTTGTGCATTTCGTGGTTGATTATAATTCATAACATTGTTGTTAATGTTCTCATATATCTCGGTATTATATTGACTTTCCTTGACATACTCGGTTGAGAGGTGTGAAAATATCTCACATCAACGATACGATATTACGTGAATTTAACGTATAAGTCTTAGGACTACTTTCACTATTGTCAATTAATTTTAGGATGGAACCCCGAACACTTGTTTGTAGGTTTACTCTGACGTACTTTCCCTCCACGTCTTAGACTCACCGGATATTTAAGATAAATTAACATGGTATCAGAGGTCGTCTCATTCTAGTCCGTTATCCTGTGTTTGGGTTGTGATTAGGGAAAATATGTTATTTGCTCGGCCGTTTGGCTATGTCGGTCCTTGAGGCTTTGTGTCAAGTGTCAAGTAGTCCAGAATAGTTGCACTGGAGGGAGTGTTGAGATGTGTGAAAATGTCTCACATCGACAATATGATACTACGTGAATCTAGCATATAAGTCTTATACTCCTCGACAATATGATACTACGTGAACCTAACATATAAGTCCTATGGCTACTCATCGACAATTATTTTTTTGATAAGGCTTTGTTCGCCCGAAAACGTGTGTGCAAATAAGTTTTAAATTTATAAAACTAGAATAAAAGCAAGCGAACCCGCAGTGTACGGATCGGCGTAGATTTGCAAGTATTCTAGAGTATCGAACTCAGGGATTTGGGGGATCAAATTCAGTTCACAAATTATCGAGCAAGTAAAGTATAGAAGCTTTGTAAATATTGGGAAAACAGCAATCCTAAAGATCCAAGTATCCAATTGTGGCAATCGATTTAAGATATACTATAGATATAAGTACAGAGTTGAGGTTTGCAAAGGTATACTAAGGTAAGGTAATGTACGAAAAAGTTCAAAAACCCTATATGTCTAACCCAAAGACTCTCTCTATAAAGGTTGTTGAGGCTGCAGTATAGAAAGGATCTAAGCACAAAAATTAATCTCAAATACCCATGCCCAAACTCAAGGAATCAAAGATAAACTAGAACGGTTAAGGTTGTGACACTCGAAACCGAAATAGAGGATGTTGAGTCTCACTACTACCTAGGAAAGGCAAGTCAAGGCTAGGTTAAAGCTAATCTTTAACTTTGGATTAAAGCAAAAGCAAAGGTCGTAAAACAGGTAAAATTACGGGTAGTTCTTGAGAATCACGGCCGTGGAAACCAAGAACAGCCCGTGATTTAGGGTGTCGACGATGTTTCTCACACTCTCAGGGTTCAATCTGTTTACGATCGATCTATCATTATCTAAGCCACAACTATCAACCCTTCACCTTAGAATTGCTAAAGGGTTTTAGCCAATAATCATCATTGTAAAATCAAATATCAAATATGAAAGGGAGGAAAGGTAAAACCTTGAAATCTCAATAACAAACACAAAACCAATATCAATCAAACACAATAATCGCAAACCGCGTTCAATGGATGTAGAATCAAAGGAACAGAAAAATCTTACAAAATTTCTAGGGATAATGAAGAACGGGATGTCAATCCGCCTTCAAATGTAAATCTAAGATCTTCCAACTCCAAAAATAGGAAAGTGTGTCCTTCCTTAAACCCTCCTTCCAAATCTCTTCTTTCCGTGGTGTAGCAAGACCTCTAAGTCTGCCTCTCTAAGTATCCTTTGGAGAATTTTGACTCCTTCTAGTCTCCCTTTGGAGAAATTGACTCCTTCTAATCTCCCTTTGGAGAATTTGACTCCCCTTCAATGTTGAAGGCTGTCGAATATATGTAGGGATGAATTTAGGATTTAAAGGTAAAACCCTAAATATTTGGGCTGAAAAGAAGTCGAGTCCGCTGGTATCAGAAAATACTTTGGCGCGTCAGACGGTATCAGAAGATATTTTGGGCACGTCCTAACTTCCTTTTATTTCTCTTTTTGTCCCGCTTCAAGGCTTAATCCTTAAATATGCTATTTTGCTCCATAATTCGCCAAATTACCTACAAATGCAATAAAATTTTGTGTAGACCTCTATTCTTGCAAAGTAAGTGAATATAACAATAAATACCATGAATGTATGTCTATGCATTTAAAATAAAGGGAAAATATATATAAATATATGCCTAAAAATAGGTCATAATTCATATCATCAGGCTCTGAAGGCTTGTGTGTAGGTTCACTTAACGTGGGCTATAGTACGTAGACCTAGGTTCACGTAAGGTTTTGTGTTATATGTAAGTGAACATATATACAAGTCGATGTTCCATCCTAAAAGCAAAGGAGTAATGTTAAATTCACGTAATATCATATTGTCGATTTAAGACATTTCTAAGGATCTCAAAATAGTGATTCTATTGAATTAATAGGTCTGTACTTGAAGATACGTAGCCATGCTACATGGCCAATCAAAATCTATTAGACTATTACTATCGTTTGTAATCAATTCTTAACCTCCAACTAACAACGAGACTTTTTGAAACATACTATTTAATTAACCTTGAGTGCAAAATGCAACTTTAAAGTACTATGTGACGCACCAATGGTAGATAATAGCATAAATTATATGATAAATCGTTATAGTGATTAATTGCAGCCCCTTTGTTAATTGTATGATTAAAATGAAAAAAGATTAAAATGAAATAAGCAAAGAGAATTGCAACCCCACATGTACAAAAAGTATAAGAGCGACATATTTGAAGTAAATTAAAGATTGGTTTAATTTAAAGAAAAAGTCTAAATCAAGCTTTTGAATGCTTAATTGCTTTGTCTGTACCTTGTTAATGTTAGAAATCGGTCCAAAATTAACGACCTAGCTAGCTGTCTAGCTAGCTACTCTCTATGTATACTTTTTATATTGAAGGATCAAAGGCTCACTTGACAATTCCACTTTGCCAGTCATCGACTATTACACATTCTAATTTTCTAATTCTCACTTTTCTAACGGTTACTAATAATACAGCTACAGTTTAGGGACGTGTTTGGATGTAAGTTTCAAAACATAAACGAAAACAATACAAATTTATCTTATATGCATGTTACTGTTTATTTGTAAAATTAATCTTTAGAATGAATCACGTACTTTACGTGTTTTCACGTAATAACATGTATAAATAGGCTAGATTTGTCTCCGTTTTTCAGAGTTGTAATCAAACGCCCCTTTATTTTTTTAATAGTGTTTGATAATTATAGGTGGTTTAATATGATGGTGACATGTGATAAAATTCGAGGTAATTTTATATTGTGATGACTTAACCTTTTACATTATAAAATTTATGTATTTTGTTATTGTCTAATAGAAGAAAATAAAAGGATAATTATACATTAACGAGAGAGTATTAATTAATATTTTAAATTTGAATACCTATATATATATATTACTAAGCTGTAAAATTGAGTATTAACTCAAATTCATAAATATTACTAAGATGTAATTTTTTAAAAAATTTAAAATTTTATTTATATTTTTTGACAAATCATATTAAATCTATATAAATTTTTATGTTATAATGTTGAAAAACATATGCAGTAATTTTTTTACTATAGCATAATAATAATTTTTTTTTCTCAAATTTATTTTGAAAATAATTTGTTACCCACATTTTTTTTACTCCGTCATATTTTCATATATTTTAATATCCCATAACGGGTATCAATAAGACTCCTAAAGGTGTGAAAGAAAAACTCATAAAAAGTTTGAATATAAATCACAACATACTTTTTTTTTTTTGGCCTTTTGCCTAATATCAAATATAACATTTATTTATAGCGACTTAATATTTGGTAAGTGGCCCATTAATTTCACTTTTTATTAACACCTGCTTAAATCCTTGATCCTTATTTGTGTTTTTTTCAAACATGTCCTAAACACCATAAAAGTTTATTACATTTATATTCTTTTATATTTCATCAACAAATTGTATTATTTAGTTATGAATATTTGAGTTTAAAAGTTTAAATTAATAATAAATTATACATTATCTATTAAATAAATTCAACACATTATTATCAATAAATACTAAAAATTATTTTTAAAAAAATTTTGATATCTATATCTTACATATAGTGGACGACACGATTTCTAAACTATTATACATGGCATTCATATAAGCCGCATTTTAAGAGAGGTAATGAAATTCTGAATCGTTACTTAGGAAAACATTACATTTTTTATGTGTAGTTTAGTTTTCGAGGAAAACATTAGATTTTTAAAATGTATATAGTATGAGCCGTGTTTCTAGTTTTGCTTCAAAACAAATGTATAATGCATTTTAAAAGTGTCCTTTTACCTAGAAGCAAAATTCATGTATAATACTATAAGTGAAGGAAATTATTTGTCATGCTCCCATCAAACCATCTCAGCTTTATAACTTGACATCACCATATAAGTCGCATTATATTTTGTTATATATTACTCTTATATTAAACGGAGGTCCGAGTTTTAACTGAACTTAAATTTTAACAAAACTTTAAAATAGGCTTATAGTTAGTTCGTTTAGAAAGTGAATAAATTGAAGCCAAATTTTCTCTTTTTCTAAATCGAGTCTGGATAGCTTGATTTAGATAACATTCCTATTGTTAAAAAAATCGAGCTTTGTTATGCTCACGCTCAGCTCATTTTATCATCTTTTAGAGAAGTATTTTTATCTTTTTACATATTTTCCATCTATTAATACTCATGTTAATTATTATAATTGATGCCCCAAAATAATGGGAAGCCTAATCCACACAAAGTCATGTGTTAGTGATAAACTAGATAACCAATTCTTATTTAAAAAGTAAACAAGGAAGAACCAAACTTTATTCAAGTTAACATGAGGTCGAGTAGCTCGGTTCACGTAACCGCCCTGTGATAACTCTTAACCCTATTGTTTAAGAAAAATACACAAACTTTATACTTTATTTCCATGGTTAATTGAGGGTTTGAAATGGGTAAATGTAGCAACAAAGTTACTTACTAAACGGCTTGTTAATTTACGTAATTACTGATTTATCTTTGATTGTCAAGGAAAGGAGGTAAAACGTAGGTTTTCATCTATACTTCCCACCTAACCAAATGAAGTGACATTTGATTAGGTTGAAGGTCATTGCCATCAAATTCATAGAGTCTTCGTTTAACTTGCTTGCACACTATCGGATGCTCTTAATTACAAAGGTCAATGTGAATTGGTGTTAATGCATTTTATAAGTAGGGGCATGACATCACAAATGAAGTGGATCTTCATCCTCAAAACAACACTTAAGATACTTGAATCATATACAAGCAAATACCCACAACTACTTAGACTTATGCAATGAAAGTGCATTGTTTCGTCACATTTGACTCTAAATCAATCCGGAAATCTTCCAAATTAGCCTTAAGGAAGCAATGACAAAACTAGTTCTTTCGAACTATTTCATTGAGGCAAATCACCAAACTAAGTATCTGTTTGGTATTAGATTACATGAGATTCATTTAGATTAAATGGATAAATTTATTTATAGTGATATGTTTATATTGATATAAATTATAAATTAGATTATTAAAATAGCTTATATAAGTAGATTTATTTTTGCGACAAGATTATTGGAGATTAATAAAATTCAACTTTAACAAGTTTATAAATGTCAAACACCTTATCTTGGGATAACCTGATCGGTGTAGACTTGGGTAGGGAACTAGAGGATATCACACGAGTTATATTGGTTTTGGAGCACATGTTAACCAATAAAGTCATCAAAAAATTATACGTTGATGAGTATGTCAAAAAATCGCACTACACTAAAAATAAAAATTACATCCTATACCTTTTGTAAATTACAAAATCGATATATGAGTGTCCAGTTTAGGAACGAAAAAAATTACATTATGAGTCAATTTGTTAATTGAAAACTATTATTTTCACAATGACTCCTAGCATTAACATAATTCAAGTTCTAATTCATCAAACACAACTTAAAATTAAAAAGAATTATTTAAAAGGAAAATACATAGACAATTACAGGAATTTAAAAAATTAATAATTTTTACTTGTTTTATACTTTTCAATAAAAATATGATGCAACTTTCATTTTTAAGGGAATATAAATTTTATGATAACCAATATTAATTAGAAAAGTTCTTAAAACACCCGGAAATTAAAGTGTTTCCTTTCATAAAAAATAAAATAAATTCATAAAGGAACTTAAAATATACTTTAGTAAAAAAATTTAATTACGAACTCATGTTATCTTTCAAGGTAATTCAGATGATGAAGGTTAGTGGATCGAAAGACCAAATAAAAGTAATAGGCGTATCGACAATTATGAACAGGGTATAGATGAAAAAAAACTAGAGAACAATGGTATGTTCGATTTATGAAATTCACAATCTATAAACAAATAACTCGAATCACCTTCAAAACTTACTCCAAACTTGATGTAAATTTCTTTATCTTTGTTAGAAAATTTTTTTAATAATTACGATAAACAATGTTACGCAACATTACCAGTTTGAGCTCTCAAACAAATGAGTACGGCTAATAATAGTACGCAATTGTATGAGCCCCTACAATGTCCTTCATACAACTAAATCAACTCCTTTATTTTTTATTGTTAAAAAAAACTTTATAAAAATAATCAGTGGGCCCCGATGGAACCCCTTATAGTCGTTTCTGCATGGCAATTCACAAATCAACAGTGTAAACACTAAAAAGAAAAATAGTTTATAAAAATAAATTAATGTTTTTTGACTTACAAGCTTATATTATCGAGTATTGAGTGTACGATGTAATTTTTGATATAAATCAAATTAAATTTTAACAAGCTTATTATTGGGCGACAAACGCCTCACCTACCCGGAGTCCGCATGCATCTAGGGGTGGCGTTTTCGCGGACCATGAGTGCGCCCGCGGTTCGCCCCAAGGTAGAGGAAGATCAGACTTCTTATGAATAGATGCCTTTCTTCCAATCTTCACTTTCTTCGTCTTGGCATCGGCATCGGTAGCTTTCACTGCAGAACAACTGCGATAGCCTCAACTTCAATGGTCGCCATAGCCAAATACTTCAAAAGACAAGGGGATTGATCGATTGATTAAACAAGATGGAAATATAGAATGTTGTGATTGAAATCATTTCCGTAGGAATCCATGGTAAGTCTGCATATCCTCCACAACTACACCATGCTCTCATAAAACCCAATCGCGTTCACATTTCAATGCGCCCCCGTCCACTCCACCCTTCCCAACTCTAACTCCGCCGCCTTTGCCACCACAGCGGAAACACTAATGATGGGCCTTGGGCGCATGCGCTTGCGGAAGGCGAGTGCGCTCCGTCCGGACGCACTCGGAACGTGTCCGTGCCTTGTTTATAATTTCTGGCCCACCCAATAACATCACTCTTTTAGCAATGAGACTTACCACATCTTATTCTATCTATAATTCTATTCATACACTCGATCCGTGTATGATTAAACTAATTTGTGTATCCAATATATCGACATGAGTTTTTTTTATGTCGATCAACTTTTCATTTATGATATAATATAATTCATTTCATTTAATCGGTGAAAAAGATAGTCTGGATTTAAAATAAAAGGAAAATAAATTAAAAAGTTTGAGACTAAAGACTATTAATTTATGAAAGAATTTGACCAAATAAACACTTTCCTATTTTCATTAAGGTTGTGTATCCCTTTAAAATTTACCACATTTATTAAATTGAAGTTGGAAGGTAAGGGGGTTTGATTATGGATATATTCAATAAACATATTTATACCATGAGCTAGTTATTAGAGAGAAATCTCAAAAAGGCTTACTTAAGTAATTTAACCTTAATTTATTAAAGAAATGGCTCAATTATGAAATTTTAAACCTTTTAAATTGAGTTAAAAAAAGGTCCAACATCCAAATAATTCGGCTCGTTTGAAAGCGCTAAAAATTATTTCTGGTAACGGAATGATTCTAAAGCAATAAAAAACTATATTTGTTTATAGGGGTCTTTTCAATATATCAAAGTATTCTCATCATTTCCATTTTCATTTCCATAATCTTATCTGGTTTCATTCCGTTTTCATTTCACCGCTTCAACCAAACGGGCACTAAAATTACTTAGACGCACTAGAGTTTTATTTATGGAAAAAGTACCGAGCTACGAAGAAAAACAAAAAATTGAGGCACATTTTTTTTTATAACGGAAAGCTATTCAAACCATTAGACATCGCGCCGTCTAGTGCATCGAAAGGCCGAAAACGATTGGCAGACGGGCGAGCTGTCATGAAGAACACATCAAAGGAGTAAATAAACATACAAAAATACATCATTAAAACCCGAAAGCAAGAAGATCTTCAAAAGAAAGCAGGATGATCCATACATCCACCCAATAGGGATGACAATGGATCAGGTGGTGGGTGGATGACCCAATCCGCCACTCGACCTGCCAACAAATTTCATGCACCCCACCCGACCCACCACCCACCTAACATACCACCCGCATCCGATCCACCCACATCCAACAGAAGAAGGGGGTGGATCAGGTGTGATTTCGGGTGTTTTGTGCATTTCCTTTAAATCGATACTAAATTCGAATACGAAAAATCAATAATAAAAATAAATTCAACCCGAAAACGTTTTATCCATAAAAATATGATAAATCTGAAGTCAACACAAATCATTCAATTCTTGAAAAAAAAAGAGAAATGGGCCAAATGGCCTTTAGTTCTAAAAAGGTAACGCACAATAATCCTGAAAACCTGAGTAATGCATGTCACCTACGAATGGAAACTGAAGTCGGCCGCCCTTGCGAGTTTGAAGGTTGAAGACACATACCTTGCAAGTTGAAGCTGGCCGCCTGAGGATGTAGTCAAAAAAGACTAAGAAGAGACCTGGCGAAGTGGTGAGTCTGGCGACTTGTAAAGTAATCGACTGTCAAGCAAGAATACCTTGCGAGTTAGGTTTAGGGATCTGACTTTTTTTTAGGGTTTTGTTTAAATAAAAAATTTATTAAATTATTATATATATTATAACTGGTGTAAGCGGGTGAAACGGGTCGGGTGGGTGGATGGATGATGGATCGGGTGACGGGTGGATGAAAGGTTCATCCGAATCCGACCCGATCCATCACCCACTTCATCCGCCATCCGCTTTCACACGCTTCATGTGGGGTTTTCACCCTTTTATTATGGATCGGGTGATCGGATGTCCATCAGGTTTGGATGAAATCACCATCCTATCAGCCAATATGAGACAATGAGCATAAACGTTCATCTTCGAAGAAAATTGTCGCGCAATGATGTTGTGCAGTAACGTTAAGATGCATGTAATAATAATTTCGACGTGGTGTATTTAAAAAAAAAATAAATCAAAATTTGAGTAAGAGGAGAGGATCACAAAATGGGGCCACATTATAAGGATTGTACCATCGATGACATTAAATTCTCTGCTTGAAAATAATCTGAATTGATATTTTATTTCTATTAAAAAGAGAAGAAACAAAATACCTTCCAATACTCAATTTGGGGTCTTTATACAACAATCCATAAGGGTCACAATTCCATAGTATAGTATAATGATCACTAACTAGTATATATTACTACCTTTGCCCTCATTACTCCATCCCTATCCAACATCCCAAACACAAATCAAATTTCACAACAATCAAAAGAATTAAAGTCCCTCTGATCATCACATACTCAATTCAAGATGAGTCCTCATTCTTGCTGCAACAAACAGAAGGTTAAGAGAGGCCTCTGGTCTCCTGAAGAAGATGAAAAGCTCATCAACTATATCTCCTCTTATGGCCATGGATGTTGGAGCTCCGTCCCCAGACTCGCTGGTATATATATTTCTCAAAATGTTTTCTTTGTTTTTTGTGTTTTTGGTTTCTGGGTTTTTGTCTGTTAAGCTTTTTCTCTTCTGGGTAACCTTCTTTTTTCTTTTGTAATGGTCATTTCTTGATTAGGGCTTCAAAGATGTGGAAAGAGTTGCAGACTAAGATGGATAAATTACCTCAGACCAGATCTTAAACGTGGGAGTTTCTCTCCTCAAGAAGCTGCTCAAATCATTGAACTCCACCGAATCCTCGGAAACAGGTTCCGATTTTGATCAAGTTTAAGTGTAGTTTTAATTTTTTTTAGTTTGGATTATAATTTGGACTGTAATTTAACAATTTGGACAGGTGGGCACAGATTGCAAAGTGTTTACCAGGAAGAACTGATAATGAGGTGAAGAATTTCTGGAACTCAACCATCAAGAAAAAGCTGATTGCTTCTCAAGAGTTATTCATGTCTGATCATCATCAAATCTCACCCACCATTTTCACTGATCTTAATACCTCATCAAACTCCACCATTCTTTCTGGAACCTTCTTCTCATCTCCAAACCCGAATCCAACTTGGCTCGCCCCGCAATTCGATCATCCAAGCTTCTTCACCAATCAATCACCTCTCAACATTTTACCATCAAATCTCTCCTTTGATCCTCCAACATGGGCTGCTACTACTAATTCTCAAAATGATAACGGTAATAATAATTACTACCAGCTTTATGTTAATGAAGGATTTGTGGTCAACCCAGGAAGTGATCAGAAACAAGAGGAAGTAATCATTAACCTGGTTGATGAAAATGAGGATGTTAACGTTGTTGTTG
Source organism: Fagopyrum esculentum (assembly GCA_033239045.1). Taxonomy (NCBI): domain Eukaryota; kingdom Viridiplantae; phylum Streptophyta; class Magnoliopsida; order Caryophyllales; family Polygonaceae; genus Fagopyrum; species Fagopyrum esculentum. The sequence continues at coordinate 22,692,579 of BSUD01000005.1, read as the reverse complement.
CTGCTAATGAAGATGATGATAACCAGATGAAGATGATGATGATGATGGATATGTCACTACCATCATCCCATGAAGTTTTAAACTACATACATTATAATCTTAATGATGCTGCATCAATTCAAGCAAAGTTAAATGAGATGAATTATCCAAATGTTGATATCATGGCGATGGCGTCTTCAACGTCGTCATCATCTGCGAATTCGCCTTCATTGTTGTCATCATCTTCTTCATCAGTTGTACCGTTTCAGCAGGGAGCTACTAATCTCAGGAACCCTACTGCTAATAATCTTCTCTTGCCAGCTGGCATCACTCAATTTGGTAATTAATAGTATGGTTGGCTACTCTTTAATTTCTTTATCTATTTTTATATATATGAGTTAATAATCATTGAATTTAATATTGTAAATTTAGGCCTCACTTCCATTATTATCTTATTATTATTATTAGTATTGTGTGGGTTGTAATAAAATTAATATCATGAATATGTTGAACGAATCGAATTCTTAACGATTAAAAATGTGTTTATATTCAGTTTGTTTTTCGAACTTAGTTGGGCCCATATAACAACTTTATGAATAATTACAAAAGTTGACCATAAGAGATATGTTTCCTGAGGGGAAATATTACAGAGACCCTGATATAACAGTTTTGTTAGTACATATCTCATAAGGGAAGAAGATGAAGAAGAAGAAGAAGAGAGAGTGAGAAAGGAAAATAGGGAAAGGATCAAAGAAAGAGAATAAGGCGTAAAGGGTACAATTTTCTTTTTGTGTTGAATGTGGACAAAAAATTTAATTTAGAAACTGGAGTATGAAGAAAGAAACAAATAAATTTCTCTGAACAACATCGACTTTATTGTCTTTTTGCTATTTATTTCTGAGATTCCCCTATTAATTTTCTTTTGGTACACTTTTGAATTATGATAATAAAAATTGACCATTTCTGAATCTCGAGTTTGTATAATCTCTTATGACAAACTTATAATTCAAACAATTCATATTTGTGGCACTGAATTAGCATAATTGTGAAGGTCGTATTATGGGTTTATTTTAGATTAGTTTAATGAGATAGGATCAGAGAGTTCTTAATGGGCCTCTAGTTTTGGGCCGGATCTAGATGGGCTCAACACCCAACTTGTTAATCTCTATTTTTTAACCCTCTAATTTTCAATCAAAAATCATTTTCAATTTCATCTACGATATCCTCGTCCTTACTGAATGGACACCGTATATTTTTCCGTCCTCATTTTCTATACCAATTTGGAGCTTTCTTAAATCTAGGATTAAATGTGAGGATTGTCGTAAGTGATAAGTTTTGTAGATACAGACGGATAATTGTATGATCGGAACCAATTAAAGGAATTTTGGCTAAATAAATCTAAGCAATAGGAAGGATCGATAGGTGATTAATATGTTGAAATTTATTTTATAAAGTGCCACGGGTAACTATTTTGGGCACATTTTCAGTGGGTTTCGGCCATTATCATCTCTGGAAAGTGGAGGCGTACTTGACTTCGCCTATTACTTTCGCATAGTTTATTCATATATAAGAAAAGATCCGTTTGAATGAAAAATTAATGTCAAAAGTGGATGGCATAAAATGCACGTTACAATGAAATGGAAGTTATATAACTATCCCACATTTATTATAATATGGAGGAAAGAAAGTATAATTGGCAACTGTTCAGGTAAGGTCCTTAATTTCCGGTAAGGTTGTGTGGCTGACACGTGTCCTAATTTTTTTTTTTTTCGAAACAAGTGAAAATGATGGTGCAAAACTTATAAAGGGATAGTGCATGTATCCTGGTGAGTCTCTAACCTCTGAAGAGTATAATTCATGAATTATAATAGAATAGTTCATAATGCAAAACTTATAGAGGGTAGTGCATAACTTATACAAGGATAGTTCATGAATTATAATAGAATAGTTCATAACATAAACGATTAGTTTATAAATAATTTGATATAATATACTAAAAAGTAATAGTTCATGAATTTTATGAGAATAATTAAAAGTTTATAAGAGAATAGTGCAAAACTTATAATATGATAGTTCATTATAGTTAAAAGTATCCAGAATATTCTTTAAAACAATTTTTTTGACACGTGTCAAGCGCACAGCCAGCCGCACAGTATTACCACAATAATGGACCTTACCTGAACAACCCCCAGTATAATTAAATATTAGACATAATTGTTGTAAAGTAAGAAAGTATAATAACATATAATTTGTTTATATTAGATGTAATAATGTACAATTTAGCTAAGTCAAAAGGGGATAGAAAGAGAGAAAAGAAAGAAAATATGGTTTTTGGGTTATGTTGTGAAGTAACAAAGTAACAATTAAAATAAAAAAAGTATAAGAGAAGTCATCAAAATGAAAAGATATCAACAGAAATATGTAGGTAACTATACAAACTATCCTCTACCACTTCTCAATGTGCAAGGATGTGTCCAACCCATCCCGAAGATGCTTTCGTAGTTGCTACAAGTATAAGCCAAACCCATTAGGTACTAGGAACATTTGAGGTAAAACTGAATATGCTCTTTTAGAAAAAGATAAAACCAAAGAAACTTACCACGTTCTCGCATAAAACGGATTTCTATTCTCAAGTCAAACACCACGTCTAAATGCACGAAAACAAAGGTATCGATCTTCATATGGATAAGGAATGATCGAATAAGGTCACTATGGAGAAACAAAGTCAGCTGACTTCAACTCAATCAATTTACATATAAAACCACAAATTAATTCATTATTGGGTTCAACCAACCCTTAGATATGTAAAACTTAGTCAAGTATGTTCAAAACAAAAATATCAATGTTCTCATGGAAAATAGAAAACATAAAAAATTAGATAAAATGAACAAAAATAGAAATTTACATAAAAATATCAAAGTGTACCTTAAACAGTCTCACAAAACAAGATAAAGATAGAAGCGAATTAAAATCAACACAAAACCACCGACCGAATTTTCTTGTGAAGCAAAAGTGTAAAAACCTCTATCTCATACTTTCTAATGTGAAACTAACTCTAAATTACAGTTTGTTTGAACCCTCATTCAGTCTAAAATTCGACCTTAAGTATGGCTCACAAAAATCCCACAGGTGGGATTAAAAATCCTAAGCCGAAAATAAAAGAAAACATCGTTCAACATCAATTGATGTGATTATACGGTCTGTAATATGGTTTAGGGGGAGAATAATGTTTATGTGTAAAGCACCATACGACCGTATTTACATATAAACCGTATATCAAATGAACACATAAAATGTATAAGTGCACCAATAAGAGCATCTTCTCCGATTTCATTTCATCTTTATCTCTACCGTGGATCTGCCTCGGGTCTTCAATCCTCAATCGATTTGGACGTCTTATATGATATGTTTGACCTACGGGAGGATTGAAACTCGTACTTTGCCGTTTTTTTTTTAATCGATTTTTGCACCAAAATGCATCTTTTTGGCCTCGGATCCTAAAATACAAAATAAACTTAACTAGATACCACAAATGCAATACGAATGTTTTTTACTCCAAATCTATGAAAAAAATACACTATATGAAGATGAAAATACATGAAACTAACAACTAAAATGATGCATGAATATAAAACACCTCATACTTGAACCTTACTTATCCTCAAGTAAGATCATGACACATGGAAAACTAAGTAAAAAAACAAAGGTCATGCCTCAACTAGAAAGAGAACTACTTTTCAAACCATGTCATCATAACAACAAGCACGGTTAAAGGAAGAAAGATAAGTCATGACTCTCCAAACCGCTCAAAAGGGAATGTGTTTACTCACTCTCAAAAGTTTGTATAAGCATATAAAATAATCACTCAAACTTAACAAACATGCAAAGATATTAGCATAAGCTTGTCAAAGTATTTTCAAACTCCACTACCTACCATTGAAACTAAAAATGAAAATATGAATCATGAGGTCTTTATATAGGGTGTAACGGGGCCATGAGAATAAGAAATCATAGGTGAGGAAAATATTTGACAAAAGTGGTGCTAAAATATATGGGGAATCGAATCCAACTTATCGGGCATACTCAACGTCTTCTTTTTGTAATTTTCTTCCAAAATCACATAATAGATACACTTTCAACCATTTTCTTGATTTTTCGCAACTTCAAGTATGGTGTGAACTTATTTAATTTTTTTTATTTGTTCTTTTTACCAACCAAGAAGTTTTTACAATATACACAACATGATCAATGTTCAAAGTATAAAACTCACCAAAAACTCACATACCAACTTAGTACCCCACACTTACTCTTTTGACTCTTCTCAACCCTGAATAGGGTCAACTAAAGCAATATTATGTAGCTATTCGGAGTTTTTTAGGGGCTTATTAAAGAAGGACAAATAAAGGCAAGAATTGGCTAACAAGGAAAGGAAACATACATATAGGCAGGAAAGGACACATAGGCTTAACACGGGGGCTCAATCATTCTCATGTCAAGCATATAGAATCAAATAATAATGCAGTTTTGCAAATGGGTCAATCACAAGTTGTAGAATATACTAAACATGCTAGAGATCACACAAGAAAGAGAAAGGGCACATGAAAATGCATGTGCAAAGACTAACATCGCTCACGAGGTCATGTTTAGTCATATCAATCATCGAAAGTCATGTATACACCATGTGCATAAATAATAGAAAAAATAACTTTATAAAGTATCATAGGCAAGACAAATGTCATTAACACTGCATGTATCATTTTCTAAAGAAAGGTTCAAGAAACAAGGTTTTGGTTAAGAAATTGGTTTATGTGATGAAGTTGAGAGTTTTGAAAACTAGTTAGAGTTGATAGGATATATAAAGTGTTTGGTATCAAAGGAGCAATGGATTTTAATCAAAGAATAATAAACAAAACTTGACTTTAGTAAATAACGAGATTAGAAGATATTCCTAGGAACATTGATGATCCCGGCTGACATCTTTTCGCAAACATTTTTTACGGATTTTGAAGTTTTTGATTATTTGATTTTATTTTATGTCGACAATGTAACTCTAACACCACTTTGATAAGGGGATCAATGATGTCTTCCATTTGTCCTTCATATTAATTAGTCATTAGATTCATGCAATTTGATGCATATAGTAGTGTAGTTTAGCATTGATAGCATCGAAACTTTTCTACCCTGTTATTCATGCAGCTTTACCTATCTTTTGGTAAAATATATATTATTATAATGCATAATGCGTTCTTATTATGTTTTTGGTATCTACTTCCGGTTATTTTCATGTTTCAAGCGTTCAAAGCCTATTTCGAGGCATTTTTGTCCCATTCACTTGACTATGCATACGGAGCTCGATTTTCCGTCAAGTCAAGCATCATAATTTTAATATCTTATGTGATTGAGGATCGATTGCTCAAGAAGTTGAATAACCACCTTGGATGCAAGCCAAGAACCTGCTGATAACATGTTTTTATTCTTTCTTTATAGATGTTTTTTTGTGGGTTTTCCTTAGTTTTGCATGGGAATATACATTCACATCTTTTATTATGCTTAAAACTAGACTTGTTCATATCCGGGCCCGGGCCGGGCCGAGCCCGTCTACTGGACCTGAGATGGGTGCCGTATCCGCCAGACCGGGCGGGCCGGGCCTACGGTACCCGTTTTCATTTTTTTAAAAAAATATTTAAAAAATGTATTTAATATGAATTTTTATAATAAATTACATTTAAGATATTTTATGTAAAATATATTAAGTTTGTTATAATTATACTAAATATAGTATATTTATACTTACTATTTATAATATATACAATATAATATGTATATATTTTTATTTTTTTTAATTTTCTTACCCTTGCCGGCGGGCCGTGCTTTTCGGCCCGGTTAGGCCTAGAGTGGTGCCTGGATCCAGCCCAACGGGCTTGACGGGCCAGACTTTTCGGTCTAGTCGGACTTCCTCCTCTTTTCAAACCACCCGTTTTTTCGGGCGGGCAAGCCGGGTCACACGGGTTGCCCGGATCTGAATAGGTCTACTTAAAAGTATCAAAGAATATCTAACCCTTTTGTTTGTATTTTTAGGTGTTGTAGGTCTAAATTGGAGCACAAAGGACCAATGAATGCACAATCTAAGGAATACTAGTCACACTCTTATCATCAATAAAGAGCCAAAAAAAGAAGGAAGCAAGAAAAGAAGGAAAGTAAGGAGCAATACAAGCAAGAAGCCCAAAAAGAGGACCCTCGAGTTTACAAAAACTCGAGGTAAGAAGACTTGGAAACCCCAACTAGGAACAACTCAAGTTGCAAAATCCAACCTAGGTCGAGTTCACTCAAGACAAGCAAGAAAGAAAGCACAAAATCTTGACCTAAGTTGAAGAAGAAACTCAATCAAAGAACACCTTCCAGGAGGAGATTACACTTACCTCGGGTGAAATGAAAGCTTGACCAAAGAAGCACAAAAACTCGACCAAATAAGCACAAAAACTAGAGCTATGTGTAATTCTCTATGGCAGCAGGAAAAAAAGACCAAGAATCTCCTTCAAATCGACCTAAGTCAATGCAAAACGTGACCTAGCTACTCGGTGTGGACCACTTTTGCAACTAACTCACACTTGATGTGTGAGTTTGTTAGGATGATTCTAGATTGGGGGACCACGAGTATATCCTATAACTAGAAGGCATGGCTGCTTGTATTTCATATCATCCAATACACAAAAAAAATCTCTAAATTCTCTCTTTGTAAGCAAGTTGGCCGAATTGGCAAGGAAACAATTGAAGTGTTCTTGAAGTTTTTCACAAATCTCTTCTCTAGATCCATTTTCAATCTTGTTTTGGCCATAACTTTGGATTGGTAAGTCCGTTTTACTCCATTGTTCTTCCTACGATTCTCGTTTTAAATCTAGTTTGTCACCATGGTATTCATTTAAACCGTTTGTGTTATTGAATTTTCGGTCATGAGTGAGTAGTCACCTTGCTATGATTTGGGGTGAAAACTTCAAATCATGCTAGGATTGTCTTGATCTATGTTATGTTTATAAAAATATGGAGAATAAAATGCATGATTAGTAGCATATATGAGTTTTCGAATTTATTTGAATGTTCATCCATGTTTGATCTTATTTTAAATGTCGGATGCTAGATTAGTCATAATCTAGATTGTTCTCATAGCACATTGTCCATTTTCAAGCCTGAATGAATGTTTTGATGAATTAATCATCTTAGATGAGAACTATAAGTAAATATAAGGTTATTGTGCATTTCATGATGCCTATGATGTTTGAATGATGCTAGCTAGGGTCGTGAAGATGGCTAAGCGCATTTGTCATGTGAATGCCCAAGTATGGCTATGTCGAATGTGTAAGCAAATAGTAAACACCATTTTATGCTTGCATAGTTCAATATGGTCATAAGTTATAGAGAAGATTACCAAATGAATAAATAGCAATGATCAGGTGATATTCATTAGTTGAAGCAAGCCAAATGCATTGACAAAGCATATCTATATCACGCGACATTAACATTTATGACGTAGATGTGATATCCTCTTCCTTTTTGGGTATTCCGCGACCGTGTCGGTGATGTGATCGAACTCGATTCGAACACGAGGATCCACCGGCACAAGTTCACACTCGGACTGGAATAGGTGAAATGAAACTCTATTTTTTTGGATTTTGTGTTTTTGGATATGAAGAGGAAATTCCCTCGGTCTCTCACTTTGGGAATCCCTCAACTCGAACGAACTATCCTCGGAATCTCACTTTGGGGTTCGAACCTTCGTTCCTCGGCCTCTCACCTTAGAACCACCTAAGCATCTCACCTAGATGTTTGAAAACTAAGCATCTCACCTAGAATTCGGGTTTTGTTTTAAAGCAAATAACTTTGAAAACACAAAGACTAACTTACTTCATTTAACTTGACTTGTCTTACAATGGGAGGATACAAGGCTTTATATTGCCACAAAACTTAGCCTAGAAACTCCCTAATTAAGTGCTAGAAATATCAAAGATTTATTAAAAGGAAATGCAAAAAATTCAAGAGTTTTTCTAGGAAATTCAAACACATAAATGGCCACATTTGACCTTTATTCAAAGATGACTCTTGGATCTTATTCTCTTCACTTGGACAACACATCAAGGAGGGTCAATTCATGTCTTGAACGTCCATATTGAAGGAGAATAAGACCATTGAACTAACTTGGCCTCCATTCAATATATGTGTGTGAAGATGCCTTAAATGTTTGATTGAATGTTGACTTGTTGACCTTCACATGATTAATACATAAATTCATGCATAATAATGAATAATATGAGCATGGTATGCTGCATGAAATATGTATTGGTTGGACGTGCATATGTTTTGAATAACCATCTTTCATGCCTCTATGCATGATCTTGCCCAACAATTTATACAAGTACCGTAGTTGCTGCAATGTACGGTCATTTTCACCCTATTCCTCTTGGAATCTCGACTTTGTGTAAACTAGAAAGTTGTAGATATTGAAAATACCTTTCAAATTACTACTTATGGGTATTTTAATTCCAAGAATTGCCTCAGTTATAGGCGTTTTACTGAGAGTGCGCAAACTTGACAGCTTAACCGGAGAGAGTGAAAATTGGCTTGCATTGGGCATGCTCGGTGCAAGCATTTTCGGTTTGATTTCAATAGGTTTTGACTCAGTTTTAGGTATGACCTCCAACACATAAGTATTGATTTCGATAGGTGCCGGCTGAGTTTGGACTTGGACGGGTTGGTGGCAAAACGATTGGTTCCGGCATATTGACGATGATTTCTTTTCCGGTGAGGATCACATCAGCCGGTCCCCGCCGCAGGTGCGGGCCACCGTAGGCGCGGCGCTGCTGAGCCGCGACCGCGGAAAAGGCGGTCACAACCGCGTTCTTTGACTTCTTGACCCGTGCTTTTGCTTTCCTTCTTCTATAAGTTTGCCTCTTCTCTTTCAGATGAAGGGTTTCCTCCTCCAAACTTCTTCATCTCCTCCTTACCTCACATTCTTCTTCTTCTTATTCTTCTTCTTATTCTTGATTTCTTTTCCTTGACTTGGTTGGATCTTCTTCAAGTTGCAAGCAAGCTTTGGTAATACAGTGATGTGTTGATGATTGTTGTGTTGGTTGAGAGCCTACAGCTTGTGTTCTTCTTTGATTCTGGATAGAGAAGTGGTAAGAAGATCCATTCTCTTCTTCTTGTCCATCTTTTCTTTCTTTCTTTCTTCCTTTTCCTTGAGTTTCTCCCAAGGTTTGATCTTGGGGTTGATGTTGATATGATGAATATATGTATTTGGTTGAGGGGCAGTGATTGCCTAACTCACTCCCAATTCAGGAGTGTCTATTGGTGGAGAGATACGTCGAAGAGCACTAGGGATCGTGCTCTGTTATAGCATGAAATATGACTATATTTTAGGCACTTGTTTTGATTGTTTTTCCCTAGATAGTTGTGTACATGGATATGAGTTTGAAGCATTTATGAGCACATTCACCTATTTTATCGATATAGAGATCTACACAAGCTTTTTTATGTTTATAGGTGAATAAAGGCTTGAATTGGAGCTTAATGTGGAGGGATAGGAGTATTTGATCATGCTAGATGTCAAGGAGATGCTTTGGAGAAGCTAAGGAAGGATCATGAGTGAAGAACATCACGAAACAAAGGCTTTCACGAAGGCCAGAGAGTTCCACGACCTAAACCACGACCGTGGTTATGGGTTGGGTTCGTAGAAAGTGATTTTGGAGAACATCAGAGAGTTCCACGCCCTAAACAATGGCCGTGGAATCTTGTACTAGGCCGTAATTTCCATGACGATGTGACATGTCATATTCGCCATGTCAGCGACGGTTATTGGGCTTTTCTCGTAACCCTATTTCACCCTATAATAAGGCTTGAGAAGGGAGTTTCGAGGACGGTCGCTTAGGGCTTCATTTTACCTTCACTTACAATTCCGCGCTTAGGGTTGATACGAAGGATTGGAGATTTCGGATCGTGGCTTGAGAAAGACGCAATATTGAAGATTGTGTACTTCGAGATTTTCTTATGGGTTTGCCTTTGGAGATGGATTGACATTCCGTTCTTCGTTATTCCTTAAGATTGTTGTGAGGATTTCTATTCTCCATTCCGCATTCAATAAGCACGATACTTTGTTGTTCAGATTTGAGATTGATTGTGATTGTTTATTGAGTTTTCGAGGGTTTTTACCTTTTTCTCTTCTCAATTTGATATTTGATTCAATGACTATGATTATTGGCTAAAACCATTTAGCAATTCTAAGGTGAATGGTTGATAGTTGTGGCTTAGATGATGATAGATCGATCGTAAACAGATTGAACCCTGAGAGTGTGAGAAACCTCATCGACAACCTAATCCACGGTATGTTCTTGAAAACAACGGCCGTGGTTCTTCAAGATCTAGCCGTGATTTCCTCTGTTTTACGACCTTTGCTTTTGCTTTGATCCAAAGTTAAAGATTTGATTTAACCTAGCCTTGGCTTGCCTTTCCTAGGTAGTAGTGAGACTCAACATCCTCTATTTTGGTTTCGAGTGTCATAACCTTAACCGTTTTAGCTTATCTTTGATTCCTTGGGTTTGGGCATGGGTATTTGAGAGTAATTCTTGTCCTTAGATCTTTTCTATATTGTAGCCTCAACAAACTTTATAAAGAGTCCTTGGGTGAGATATATAGGGTTTTGGAACTTCACCGTACATAACCTTACATTAGTTATACCTTTGCAATCTCGACTCTGTCCTTATATCTATAAAATATCTTGAATCGATTGCCATAATTGGATACTTGGATCTTTAGGATTGTTGTTTTCCCAATATTTGCAAAGCTTCTATACTTTATCTGCTCGATAATTTGTGAACTGAATTTGATCCCCTAAATCCCTGAGTTCGATACTCTTGAATTCTTGCTTTACTACGCCGATCCATACACTGCGGGTTCACTTGCTTTGATTTTAGTTTTATAATTTGAAACTTATTTGCACGCACACTTTGAGGCGAACAAGTTTTTGGCGCCGTTGCCGGGGACTTGGTTTAGGCCAATTTCGGTTTTTGGTTGTCGAGCTTGGGAGCTTTTGCTCTTATGATTTGATTTGTCTACTTGAGTGATTTTTGCAGAATATTTAGGTATATGTGAAAGACTAGATCTACCGAAGATCTAGTTCCTTTTGATCCAAAACTTGAGAAAACTTTGAGAAGAAAGTTGAAAGAGAAAACGATGGCTGAAAATAATGAGAGAAACATCCAAGAGGAGTTGGATGAAGCTAGAACTCAACTCAAATTAGTGAGAAGGCTCGTATGGAAGAACTAGAGCATCATCAATTCCAAATAGATGAGCTCAAGGCTATGATGCTAGACATGAAGTTGAAGATGAATGATTCTAAGAAGAAGAAAGTCAAGAAAACTAAGTCCATTAGAGCTGAATCATCCGACGATGATGACATGCCGGACCTAGAGGATATTACACCACTAGTCAGTCCAATTCGTGATAATCCTAAACCACAAGTTAATCATCGCGCTCCCGTAGGAGATGTGAGAATTGCTGATGGAGGGGATGAACCACGAACCCTTGGACAAAGGATGGATCCAATTCAACAACCACGCCGTCTAGGTGTGAATTTCGGAGGTGAAGATGTCCAGGATTTCGGGTTTAGCCCGCAAGTGATTACCATGGTTCGCCAAAGCCAATTTGGTGGAACGAGTGTTGAATCTCCATACCAACATTTACAAAATTTCGAGATTCTTATGGAGACATTGAAGCCGAAGAGGGCTGTCAACAACCACTACAAGATCAAGCCGTTTTTCTTCTCTTTGAAGGACAAGGCTTTGTCTTGGTATCAAGCTCTTCCGGCTGGAAGACTTAACACATGGAGGATCTATCTTCGGAGTTCCTCACCAAGTTCTTTCCGCCATCCAAGATAGCGGAGTTGAGAGGTAAGATTAATGCGTTTTCTATGAAACCTAATGAAAGTTTGTTTCAGTCTTGGGAAAGGTTTCAGGATCTCTTATTGGATTGCTCACACCATGGCATTTCAAAGCTTGAATTATTGGAGATCTACTACAAGGGGCTAGATGTGGAAACACAATTCAAGCTCCAATCTCTTTCTTGTGGTACATTTATGGACATGAGAGAAGATGACGCTTGGGACTTCATTGAGAAGCAAGCCCAAGTGATTGAGAAGTATTCCCACCGGAAAGTGGATCCGAAGAACCGGAATCAAGGGGATCCGGGAGCTAAGTTGACCCAAGCTGCACAAACTCAAATATTCTCCCTCAACAATGAGATCAAAGAGTTGAAGGAAGTCATAAAAACTAGCCTTCAAAAGGCGAAGGAGCAAGAGGCCAACTATCTAGGGAGAGACAACAACCAAGGCAATATTTTAGAAATTGTAAGAACAACACATGTTCCGATTAGATATCGGTCGTAAACCTAAGCCGTGAAAAAACATACCTTGGCAGTTTAGCACCGGTTTTAAAAAAAACCCGAGAGCAATCTCAGTCGGAGTTTCAAAAATCCCGGGCGAGATTTTGGACACTAAGCGCGAGATATAACAAGCGGAATTTCTGTTCCGGAAACCGGCACTCAGAACTTATTTCGGAGACATATGAGTGGTGTCAAAAGGAGTTCTCGCTCCCACGGCCTCAGAAGACTCGTGGTGCACCTTGGAGAAGAACAATAAGTCACCTCTTCTCCTCTCTTATCTTCTTGTCTAGTGTCTTGAGATAAGACTCATTCTTGAATCCCCCATGTGTGTGTGTGTGTGTCGATGACGTTGTTCAGAGAGCATGGTGGTTGCAGTTGGGTACTAGACTAGAGTAGTGAAGCAAAGCCATCCTATGAGACTTTGAGAGTCTCGTTGTACAACAAAGAACGTCGAGCAAGTTTGCCTCTAGAGTTCTCCCGCGACTGCATATTCCTGCGGTCGAGCCTTTCGCATTGATATTCCTTCCCACAGTCGCGCCTTACCTCCACTGGGTACCGTCTTGTGGTATGTCACTTCCTTCTTTTTGTCATAGTTGATCCTAGAGTTATACCACTAGGTCGGACCCTAACATAACTAGTGGAAATTCTAGTTAGTGGTTGTGAGTTTTTTGGTGTTGGAGACCTTAGGTGATTGTGGAAGTTGGATGAGAACATAGAGCTTGTGTGTTGTTGTTTGATCATGTGAGGATTTTGAGACTAGGATTGGAACGTCCTAAGATATCGTTATATGATCTTACAAAGATCACTGAGACTAGACGTTGAGGACTTTCTAGCATATCGGATAATCTTTGATTGTGTGCCTTGTTTGATCAGGCATAGAGGATATTCCTACAGGAAACTGTGCGTGGCTTATAGAAGGGATTACCTTGAAACAGGCAAAGTCCCTTGGGCTTACTTAGTTGATTTCTGTGTGTTAGCTTGACTGTGATAGTGTTGTATGCATGTGTGATATTATAACAACTTGATAGGACGACCGTTATTGTTGTTTGGCCCAATCAGTAAGAGGCGGTGACAGCTTGTCAAGTTCTACAAGAGACCAGGAGGTTCTCTGCGACTAGGATAGACAAGTACACGGTGAGATACATCGGATCTAGTCTTGTTGGTATAAGGGGACAGAGGCAAGGTTCGGGAGATCTTCGTGTCACAAAAGAAGTTGAACTAGTAAAGTGAATCACCTAATGAAAGATAATAACCGGCTTAAGTGTGAGTGTGCTTTATGTGTTAATAGTACCTTGTGTATGATAGTGATATTATCGTTATTCTTATATGTAGAGTGCTAGTTAACGCTTTATCCGTTGTTGTAGATGCCTTGCAGGTTAGGGATGTTGTCGAGTGAACCAGTCGGAGTGGTCAGCTGGGGTTCCCTTACATTGTAGTAAGGGTTTATGGGATTCTCATTTCTGTTGCATGAATTTATTATTGTAGTACTCGGATGAGAGTCAAATTCTTTATTACTATGTTAAACAGTTTGACGTTTTATCTATTTGGAGTTATATATTTATTTGTGTCTTGTTGCAAGATCCGGTGAAATTGTTGTCAGGCCAAGGGTCAGGACCCATTGTGAGGTCCTAACCCGGAGCATCCCGAGTTCCTAGTATTTCGGGTGTTACAACATGGTATCAGAGCTCTAGGTTGACAACAAAATAAGTTGCATTAGTAAAGAGTATTGTAACACCCCGAATTCTCAAAACTCGGGACGTCACTGGTTAGGACCTCACAATGGGTCCCGACCTCAGTTTGACAACAATATTACTAGGATCTTGCAACAAGACACAAATAAGAAAAACCGAAATTTATGAAATAATATTTTTCAAAAAAAATGAATGCAACAAGGTCTAGCAGCCTATAGTACTTAAAGAAAGGAAAAAAGATCAATTGTCTTAACAACAAGGAAGAACGACAAATAGCAACCCAAACCCCACTCTAAGAAGTACGGAGACCCGGCTGACCACTACTTCCGGATCACTCAGTTGCTACCCTAACCTACGGTAAATCTAAAAACACAACAAGAGAAACCATTAGCTAGTTATCCAAACATTAGGAGAATAATAACAACACACACACACATAAAAGAATAAACACCCATCATGCTTTCAAACAAGTCCATTTATTTTCTTCATTTAAGTTATTCACTCTTACTAATGATACTTATTTTGTGACACGAGGGATTCCCAAACCTCGCCTCCGCCCCCGTGTAACCATCAGGAATGGATCTGATGCATCTCACCTTGTACCTGCCTGGTCTGGGTATAGAGAACCTCCCAGTCTCCTGTCAGAGCTGGGTAGTGATGTCACGGCCCGTTATAATACACTTGGGCCTTAAACCATAATAACACGGTCGTCCTAACAAGTTGTTATTATTATTTTCACACACATTGCACACACACAACCATTATCACTCAACTAATATTCAGAAACTGGCTAAGTAAGTCGCAAGGACTTACCTGAGTCAAATCACACTCTAACAAGTCTCAACTCGGTCCGTACTCGTGGTAACTAAAACGCCTGTCAAATAAGGCATGGGGATCAAAACACATCCCTAAACTCTTAGAAGTTATAAACCCCTAAGCTGTGAAATCTCACGAAGAAAAGTTAAGGAACGTTTCTCCTAGGTTAACAAGACCATTTTGCTCTTGATCGCGGAACTCTCCCACGTCTATCATTAAAATCTAGCATTTACTTTAAGAACTTGTTTTCCAACATTTGTTTCTCTCGGATAACTTACTTAGCGTTTATAGGTTCAAATCCCGAATCAACTCGTCAAAAGAACAACACTCCTCCTCCTTCCCGGTTACTACTCTAATCTTATACATATATATATACTTACATACATACCTTAACCTTTCCTTCAACTTATAATTATGTAACTATTCGGTAAACATATATATATATATATATATATATATATATATATATATATATATATATATATATATATATATATATATATATATATATATATATATATATATATATATATATACATATATTTATTTTCCCATCTCGTACGGATATATGTACACTTACGTATATGAATATATATATTCTTATAAGTATACCTATATATATATATATCCAAATTCCAACCTATTCATATATATATTTATATCTCCACTCACGTTTTGCAGCAAAGCACTGCAGTACATATATATATACACATTTACATCTCCTTACAATACATATACACACATATACACAATTACGATGGAATTCATGAACTTCTAGCTTACTCATACCTAACTGTACATTCACTCCTCTACTTAGCCCGGTCTGCCTATGTGGGAAGGAGCTTCGGCTCCAACGGTATATTCCACAACATCAACTAACATCCTAGGCTACAAGAAGGCAGAACTGTAAAAGACAGAAACGGCCTACCTACAACTCGCTTGACTGCAATCTCGATCGGTTGTCACGCTCGGGAGGTACGGCTCGACTCGGTGTCTTCCGACTAGGCTCCCCACGCTCTACTGGTTCGAGTTGACGGGGGGTAAGGCGGCGGCGCTCTGGCTGGTTGGAGGGACAGAAGGTTGACGTCGGTTGCCGGAGGTCATGGGAAGAAGCGTCACACAGGTGGTAGGTTAGTGCTGCGCCGAAAAGATAGAAGAGGAGATTAAGGAAGGGGAAATAAGACAGCAACACTGCTTACCGGAATGCCTCCTGCGGCCGGCTGGGCAGTGCTCTAGGTGGTCGACAGAGACGGCGGCAAGACTCGGTTGCGGCTCCGGTGCAGGGCGAGGAGGCAGTGGTGTACGTTCTTCAGGGTAAGAGTTACGATAGGAAGGAGGTTGTGATGAGCAGCAGCAATTGTGGAAAGCGCAGGTTAGGTTTAGGATTATACTAGTTTAGGATTAGGGTTAAGCTTAAGAAGTAGGCCGGTGGGTCTTTGGGCCTGGTAGTGGGCCAGAACTGGCCTGCTCCCCATTAAAACCAGGCTAAAAGAAAACTCATTAACCGCCCTGATCGAAAGAGAATTTTATTTATACTTTTATTTTAAAAGTACGGAATTATTTCCGGTTGCATAATTTATCATTTTATGTGAAATAAGGTCACATAAAATGATAGAGATTAATTCTCGTGTATTATTATTATTTTTTATTATTTTTTATTTTATTTATTTATTTATTTATTTAAAGGGTAAAGGTTGGTGGATCGGAATTCAGGGTAAAGGTTGACGGATCAGAATCCGGTTAAATTCAGTATTAAACGGAGTTTAAAATATTCGGTTATTACATCAGTGCCCTCTTAAAAGAATTTTCGTCCCGAAACTTGGGATAATATATCTAACACATGATTTTCTTGGTATAACTTAGTTTTTGAAATTTTCCGCTTTCTACCATGCAACTACTCAATCATCATACTCAGACACGCATCATATTAAAACATAACTACTCAATCCAATATAAAACATGAATGGTCAAACAACACAACATCTGAGCACTAACTCGTCAATACAAAAGTGGCATCTAACTCCGCAAAGAACTCGGGATAATTACGTCTAATACTCTCCTCGATCTCCCAAGTGGCCTCATCAACTCCTCGTCTAGACCACTGGATCCTCAACATAGGTATCTCCTTGGACCGCAGACGTCGGGTACTGCGCTCCAGGACAGCTACTGGGTACTCTACAAATGTATGATCAGGCTCAACTATCAGATCCGCATGGCTGATGACGTGTCTCAGATCCGGGATGTACTCTCTCAACTGAGATACATGGAAGACCGCATGGACACCCTCTAGTCTCGGCGGTAGTGCTAATCTGTAGGCCACCTCTCCAACTCTCTCCAAGATCTCAAAAGGTCCAACATATCGGGGACTCAGTTTCCCCTTAATGCCAAAACGCCGGACTTCTCTCGTAGGTGACACTCTCAACCACACCTGAGCACCCACCCTAAAATCCAAGGGTCGACGCCTTTTATCGGCGTAGGACTTCTGCCGACTTTGAGATGCTAACATCCGCTCCCGGACCAGGGAAATCCGAGCGATGTCATCTTGTATCTGATCTGGAGCTACTCCATCAGCTCTGGTGGGCTCCTCCCAGCATAATGGCGTACGACATCTCCGCCCGTACAAAGCCTCATAAGGGGCCATCCCAATAGATGCGTGCTAGCTGTTGTTATACGAAAACTCTACCAGTGAAAGATGATATGGCCATACCTGTCCCCAATCTAGTACACAAGCCCGTAGCATGTCCTCTAATGTCTGAATGGTCCTCTCAGACTGTCGTCTGTCTCTGGGTGATAGGCAGTGGTAAAGTGGAGACTCGTTCCCAAAGTAGTATGTACCTGCTGCCAAAATCTCGAGGTAAAACGTCCATCTCTGTCAGAGACGATAGTCCTCGGTACCCCGTGGAGTCTCACAATGTCTTTGGTGAACTCCTCGGCTAGACGACTTACCGGCCACGTTTCCTTAATCGGAATGAAACGTGCGGTCTTCGTCAGACGGTCTACCACTACCCAAATAGCATCAAAACCTCTGCTGAGCCTCAATCCTGTGACAAAATCCATAGATATATCCTCCCACTTCCACTGTGGTACTAGAAGTGGGTGAAGCTCTCCTCCGGACCTACGATGCTCAATCTTGACCTGCTAGCAGGTCGCACACTGAGCTACATACCGAGCCACGTCAGGCTTCAAACCACCCCACCAGTAGGACCGTCTCACATCCTGGTACATCTTACTTGCTCCAGGATGTACTGAGTATGGGGTAGCATGAGCCTCACCTAGTATCCTCTGTCTCAACTCACTGTTTGACGGCACACCGACGCGGTCCTGACGTCTCATCACTCCATCAGCACCAATAGTGAACTGTGGGGCCTCATCTCGAGACATCCTATCTCGGATCCTGGTCAAAGTCGGGCAAGTCTCCTGTTTCTTCGGATCTCATCCAACAGATCAGGAAGTAACTCCAAGGTAGCCAACTGGCGATCTAAATTGGGAAACTGAATCTCTATCTCTAACCAAGGCAAATCCCTCAACAACTATGGCTGTACTATCAATCGGGCTATTGCCCTCTCCCTAGGTGTCTTCCGGCTCAAAGCATCAACTACTACATTCACCTTCCCGGGGTGATAGAGAATCTCAAGGTCAAAGTCCTTGATCAACTCTAACCACCGCCTCTGGCGGTTATTCAACTCCCGCTGGGTGAATATATACTTCAGACTCTTATGGTCTGTGAAGATCTGACATGTCGCGCCATAGAGATAGTGACGCTAGATCTTAAGAGCATGGACTACTGCAGCCAACTCTAGATCATGTGTGGGGTAGGTCTCCTCATACGTCTTCAATTGCCGAGACGCATAGGCTATGACCTTACCCCTCTGTATCAAAACACACCCCAAGCCTAGCTTGGATGCGTCACTGTATACCATAAAGTCATCTGTACCCTCAAGCTGTGCTAAAATCGGAGCAGACGTCAATCTCCTCTTCAACTCCTCAAAACTTTGCTGACACGGCTCAGACTAGACAAACCGAGTAGTCTTCCTCAGAAGACAAGTAAGTGGTCGGGCAATCAGGGAGAATCCTTCCATAAACCGGCGGTAATACCCTGCCAAACCTAAGAAGCTGCAAACCTCCTTAACATTCTTAGGAGGTTGCCAAGAAGACACTGACTCGATCTTCACCGGATCGACTTTAATACCCTCAGCAGTCACTACGTGGCCTAAGAAAGCCACCTCCGCCATCCAAAACTCACATTTGAATAGCTTAGTATACAATTGGCTATCCTGCAGAATCTGTAATACTGTCCTCAAGTGTCCGGCATGCTCCTCTCGACTCCTAGAGTAAACTAGGATGTCGTCAATGAAGACCACTACAAAGTGGTCTAAAAAGTCGATGAATATCCCATTCATCAACTCCATGAACACTGCTGGTGCATTAGTGAGCCCAAATGGCATCACTACGAACTCATAATGACCATACCTAGTCCGGAACGCCGTCTTAGTTATGTCCTGATCTCTCACCCTCAGCTGGTGGTAACCTGACCTCAAGTCTATCCTCGAGAACACGGACGCTCCATGCAACTGGTCCAACAGATCATCTATGCGCGGCAGTGGGTACTTGTTCTTGATGGTGACTTTATTCAGCTCTTTGTAGTCTATGCATAACCGCATCGATCCGTCCTTCTTCCTCGCAAATAATACTGGCGCGCCCAAAGGAGACACACTAGGGCGTATGAAGCCCTTCTCTGCTAACTCCTCTAACTGCTTCTTCAACTCAAGCAGCTCTATCGGTGCTATACGGTACGGGGCCTTCAAGATTGGTCTCGTGCCCGGCTCTAACTCAATGGTGAAGTCAACGCTCCTCTGTGGGGGTAGTCTTGGCAGATCATCACTGAATACCTCTGCAAACTCGCAGGCAACGGGTATCTCCTCTATGGTCAGGCTCTTGCTTTCCTTCATGGCATAACACCAGAAGGCCTCGCAACCCTGTGCTATCAGTCTCGCTGCTCTCACTGCTCTGATAACGGTGCCGGACTTTCCGAGGTCCCAACCTCGGAATATCACTCTATGACCCTCCTCACTGGCAACGGTCACTGTCCTCCTACCAATGTCTAAGACTGATCCGTGTCTCTTCATCCAATCTATCCCTAAAATCACATCCTCATGAGCTAAGGTCATGACTAGAAAATTTACTAGCCAGTCTCAATCTCCCATGCGAACAGGACATCCATAGATCTCTCTAGTCCCTCTTACCTTACTCCTATCAGGTAAGCCTATCATAAAAGGTATCCCCTCTAAAGTAGCTAAGGACAACCTATCTAAGCATGCATCAGATATGAAGGAGTGTGTAGCACCCGTATCAAATAAAACCCATACGGGTAAGTCATGGATCTGGATCGTACCTGTGGCAGTCGGTGCCTCTGGCTGATCAGCACTCCTCATCTCAAACACCCGTGCCTGAACTCCTCTAGTATCAGCTACACTGCCACACCCTCTGCCCCGACCTGATCCCTGCATAGAGCTTTGTGAAGACGTGTGTCCAGGAGCCCTATAAGACTGCTGCTGACTTGGGGCTCGGTACTACTGCTGTTGACTCGAAGCTCGGTACTTTGGCTGCCTCTGTACACTCCCTGATAGACCTGTAGGGGAAGAACCCTGCTGAGATGGAGCCTTGCCCTGGCGACAGAATACATCCATATGTCCAACCTTGCCGCACTAGAAGCAGGTCACTAACGACTTCGTGCAGTTCGATCGGATGTGTCCATAGCCACTACAGTTGTGGCACTGTAAACCCCCAGCTGAAGTCTGACTAGTAGCGGTATGGCCATGTTGCCCCTGAGTCTATCCCCGTCCAAAAATAGCTACTCTTGTACTACCACTAGCATATCATGTCCTCTGCCGCTTATCCGGCCTGTCTGACTGAGCAACTCTCCTCTGGACTGGTCTATCTCTCTCATATGCAGACGCCCTATCTTGATAGTCTAACAGAGTCTCACAGCGAAATCCTGCCAGATAGGAATGAGTGCTCTCTCTCAATCTCCGTGAAAATAGATACACATGCTGCTCCTCAAGAGGTGCAGCTGGTCCATGTAGAGTCAGTTCCTTCTGGAACTTCTTGATGGCAGCAGGAATCGGAATATCCTTAAATCCTGCCTCAATGAAGTCCTGAAACCTCTCTCTTCTCAACGAGACAGGACAGGTATCTGTCTCTAACAATGCTCCTCATCTGCTCCCAACTGGTGACTCGACTACGTATGGTCCGCCACCAGGATTGAGCATCCTCAGTGAAACATGTCTGCACCAAATCCACCTGTCGATCCTCTTGGCAACGTATCGCCTCTAGTGCAGTCTCTACCTGTCCAATCCAGTGCTCCACCTCTAACCCTATCTCTCCACTGAATGAGGGGACTTTCTGAGAGTTGAAAGCCTTCAACCACTCATCCGACCTCGGTGCTCTAGACCCAGTAGGAGCTCTGTCAGCCACAACTCTCCTCTCGGGTACAGCCGGTACATAAGGCACTCCCTGTGTCACCTGAACAGACCTAACCGGTACTGGTGGTACCTGGGTAAGTCTCTTTGTTCTAGCAGCCTCCTCCATACGCTCGACGTATGCTCGGCACTCTCTATACTCAGATGCTCCAATAGAAACACGTCCTGACTCCGTCGAACGTGCTCTCTGCGCTCCAGACCTAGCAACGGTCTTATTCCTGACCTCAAGACCTACACTCTCAGCCACCTCCTCCACTCCAACCTCTGGCATGATCACTACTGGTGGATCCTCTCGAGGAGCTCGACCTCGACCTCGTGCTAATGGAGGTCTACCTCCACGGCCGCGTCCTCTAACTATAGGGGTCCTATCTCTCCTACCTGGTCCAGCTGGAGGGAGAGGTGGTCGACCTCTACCTCGACCAATAGCTAGCGTAGCTCTAGTACGTGCCATCTGCGCGAGGAATAACAACTATAATTATAAACTAGCTAATAAGTCCAACTACAGTAAAAACCTAAAGTCCAAACTAAGCATACTGAGATCCGCAGTAGTAGTGGTGGTCAGCCGTACTTTTCTATTCCCAACCAGACTATGCATGCCTTTGAAAACCAAAAGTCCCCTTTTTAAAACTCAGATCCCTTTCGGGTTCTGCTTAATACTTATTCGGTCTTTCAGAAGATTTTAAGTGCCATTGTTGCCAACCTAGAGCTCTGATACCATGTTGTAACACCCCGAATTCTAAGAACTCGGGACGTCACTGGTTAGGACCTCACAATGGGTCCCGACCTCAGTTTGACAACAATATTACTAGGATCTTGCAACAAGACACAAATAAGAAAAACTGAAATTCATGAAATAGTATTTTTAGAAAGAATGAATGCAACAAGGTCTAGCAGCCTATAGTACTTAAACAAAAGGAAAAAGATCAACTGTCTTAACAACAAGGAAGAACGACAAACAGCAACCCAAACCCCACTCTAAGAAGTACGGAGACTCGGCTGACCACTACTGCCGGATCACTCAGTTGTTGCCCTAACCTACGGTAAATCTAAAAACACAACAAGAGAAACCATTAGCTAGTTATCCAAACATTAGGAGAATAATAACAGCACACACACACACATATAAGAATAAACACCCATCATGCTTTCAAACAAGTCCATTTATTTTCTTCATTTAAGTTATTCACTCTTACTAATGATACTTATTTTTTGACACGAGGGATTCCCAAACCTCGCCTCCGCCCCCATGTAACCATCAGGAATGGATCCGATGCATCTCACCTTGTACCTGCCTGGTCTGGGTATAGAGAACCTCCCAGTCTCCTGTCAAAGCTGGGCAGTGATGTCACGGCCCGTTATAATACACTTGGGCCTTAAACCATAATAACACGGTCATCCTTACAAGTTGTTATTATTATTTTCACACACATTGCACACACACAACCATTATCACTCAACTAATATCCAGAAACTGGCTAAGTAAGTCGCAAGGACTTACCTGAGTCAAATCACACTCTAACAAGTCTCAACTCGGTCCGTACTCGTGGTAATCAAACGCTTGTCAAATAAGGCATGGGGATCAAAACACATCCCTAAACTTTTAGAAGTTATAAACCCCTAAGCTGGGAAATCTCACGAAGAAAAGTTAAGGAACGTTTCTTCTAGGTTAACAAGACCATTTTGCCCTTGATCCCGGAACTCTCCCACGTCTATCATTAAAGTCTAGCATTTACTTTTAGAACTTGTTTTCCAACATTTGTTTCTCTCGGATAACTTACTTAGGGTTTATAGGTTCAAATCCCGAATCAACTCGTCAAAAGAACAACACTCCTCCTCCTTCCCGGTTACTACTCTAATCTTATACATATATATACTTACATACATACCATAACCTTTCCTTCAACTTATTATTATGTAACTATTCATTAAACATATATATATATATATATATATATATATATATATATATATATATATATATATATATATATATATATATATCCAAATTCCAACCTATTCATATATATATATTTATATCTCCACTCACGTTTTGCAGCAAAGCACTCTAGTACATATATATACACACATTTACATCTCCTTACAGTACATATACACACATATACACAATTACGATGGAATTCATGAACTTCTAGCTTACTCATACCTAACTGTACATTCACTCCTTTACTCAGCCCGGTCTGCCTATGTGGGAAGGAGCTTCGGCTCCAACGGTAAATTCCACAGCAACAACTAACATCCTAGGCTACAAGAAGGCGGAACTGTAAAAGACGGAAACGGCCTACCTACAACTCGCTTGACTGCAGTCTCGATCGGTTGTCACGCTCGGGAGGTACGGCTCGATTCGGTGTCTTCCGACTGGGCTCCCCACGCTCTACTGGTCCGAGTTGACGGGGGGGGGGGGGGGGGGTAAGGCGGCAGCGCTGTGGCTGGTGGGAGGGACAGAAGGTTGACGTCGGCTGCCGGAGGTCATGGGAAGAAGCGTCACACAGGTGGTAGGTTAGTGTTGCGCCGGAAAGATAGAAGAGGAGATTAAGGCAGGGAAAAAAGGCGGCAACACTGCTTACCGGAATGCCTCCTGCGGCCGGCTGGGCGGTGCTCTAGGTGGTCGACAGAGACGGCGGCAGGACTCGGTGGCGGCTCCGGTGCAGTGCGAGGAGGCTGTGGTGTACGTTCTTCTGGGTGAGAGTTACGATAGGAAGGAGGTTGTGATGAGCAACAACAATTTCAGAAAGCGCAAGTTAGGTTTAGGATTTTACTAGTTTAGGATTAGGGTTAAGCTTAAGAAGTGGGCCGGTGGGTCTTTGGGCCTAGTAGTGGGCCAGAACCGGCCTGCTCCCCATTAAAACCACGCTAACAGAAAACTCGTTAACCGCCTTGGACCGAAAGAGAATTTTATTTATACTTTTATTTTAAAAGTACGGAATTATTTCCGGTTGCATAATTTATCATTTTATGTGAAATAAGGTCACATAAAATGATAGAGATTAATTCTTGTTTATTATTATTATTATTATTTTATTTTATTTTATTTTATTTATTTATTTATTTAAAGGGTAAAGGTTGGCGGATCGGAATCCGGGGTAAAGGTTGGCGGATCGGAATCCGGGGCAAAGGTTGGCGGATCGGAATCCGGTTAAATTCAGTATTAAACGGAGTTTAAAATATTCGGTTATTACATCAGTGCTCTCTTAAAAGAAGTTTCGTCCCAAAACTTGGGATAATATATCTAACACATGATTTTCTTGGTATAACTTAGTTTTCGAAATTTTCCGCTTTCTACCATGCAACTACTCAATCATCATACTCAGACACGCATCACATTAAAACATAACTACTCAATCCAATATAAAACATGAATGGTCAAACAACACAACATCCGAGTACTAACTCGTCAATACAAAAGTGGCATCTTACCCCGCAAAGAACTCGGGATAATTACGTCTAATACTCTCCTCGGTCTCCCAAGTGGCCTCATCAACTCCTCGTCTAGACCACTGGATCCTCAACATAGGTATCTCCTTGGAACGCAGACGTCGGGTACTGCGCTCCAGGACAACTACTGGGTACTCTCCAAATGTATGATCGGGCTCAACTATCAGATCCTCATGGCTGATGACGTGTCTCAGATCCGGGATGTACTGTTCGCCCCTAAACGTGCGTGCAATCAAGCTTTAAATTTATAAAACTAGAATAAAAGCAGCAAACCCGCAGTGTACGGATCGGCGTAGATTAGCAAGTATTCCAGAGTATCGAACACAGGGATTTGGGGAGACAAATTCAATAGTAGATTATCAAGCAGTTTATGTAAGAGCTTTGCAATATATTGGGGAAAACAACAATCCTAAAGATCCAAGTATCCAGCTGTGGCAATCGATTCAAGATGTACTTAATGATATAAAGACAGAGTTGAGATATGCAAAGGTATGCTAATGTAAGGTAATCGTACGGTGAAGTTCCAAAAACCTTATATGACTCACCTGCAAGACACTCTCTATATAGGTTGTTGAGGCTTCAATATAGAAAGGGCTCTAAAGGCGAGAATTAATGTCAAATACCCAAACTTGCAATCCAAGGATCGAGACTAACTAAACCGATTATGGTTGTGACACTCGAAATCGAAGTAGAGGTTGTTGAGGCTTCACTACCACCTAGAAAAGGCAAGCCTAAACTAAGTTAAAGCAAATCTTTAACTTTGGATTGAATTAAAAGCAGGTTCGTAAACTTAAGGGAAATTACGGGTGAATCTTGAGATTCCACGGTCGTGGAACTCAAGAACAAACCGTGATTTAGGGTTCGTCGACGATTCTCTCTAACTCTCAGGGTCTAATCTGTTTACGATCGATCTATCATCATCTAAGCCACAACTATCAACCCTTCACCTTAGAATTGTTAAGGGTTTTTAGCCAATAACGGTCATGTTGATATCAAATTCAAGAATTAAAAGGTTGAAAGATGAAAACTTCCGAAACTTTCAATAAACTTCAAACCAATCTCAAAGTCACAATCAAGAACAATTATTGTCACTAATTCCAGAATAGAACAAATAAACACAATCTTAGGTAAGAAGGAAGAACGGGATGTCAATCCGTCTTCTAAATCAAACCTAAACAAGAAGAGAAGTCTTCTTGCAACAATCTTCCGTCAATCCGGGAATCTCAATCACAATCTCCACCAAAGTGCGAGATTAGGGCAAATCCGAGCGTAAGCGAAGGTGCAAAAATGCGTCTAAGCCAAGGTCTAAAGCGAGGTCTAAAATGCGTCCAAGCGGAGGTGTAAGCCGAAGTCTAAAGCAAAGTGGTAGCGGGGGTGACGGAATCTCCCTTCGTCCGTCTTTTTATAGGGCAAGATAAAATATCGGCCCGGCCCAATCTTCAAAAGATCGTGGCTTCAAAATGTGGCGAAAAAGATCGCCAAGATTACGGTCGTGGAAGGTTCCACGACCGTGATTTAGAGCGTGGAAATCAACACGGTTTGAACACAAAGATTCCACGACCGTAAAAGCTTCAGGAATGAACCACGCTTCTCCTGCAGGGTTCCACGGCCGTGGAACTGAACGTGGTTCATAGTACGGCCGTATTTTAGAGCGTGGTTTAGGGCAAGAACGTGATTCTTCCCTAGCCTCGTGCATTCCTCAAGTTTGCTCTCTTTTGGCTCCTAAGAATGTCCTCAATCCATGGACAAACTCAATCAACTCTTCTTTGCTAAATTCCGTTCGGAAATGGCTCCCAATCACCTATAATCAACACAGAACTTGTGTAGACATCCATATCGATAATATAGGCAAACTGGCTCACAAATGCAATAATGCTCAATCAAGGACTATCAATATGTATCAAATACACTTAGAAAACGTGTCTAAAATATCACAATATTTCATGCTAACAAATAACCCCATACTTTCAACTTGCTTGTCCTTAAGCAAGGTCTTTCAAAAGCTTTTAAAACAAGAGTTAGGATGAAATATGTGTACCTTCTCAAAGCAATACTTCTTTTGGATGAATGTGCCTTCTAAACAATAGATCATTCTCAAACCTTGCTTCATTCGTTTATAAGACTTTCATACACTTAATCAAAGAGTAAAGAGTAAAGAAAGATCATGAATCAATTAAACTTCACTACAAGCATCATAACCTTCAAACATTATCAAAATCAATCATAAGAAACTTCAATTTAGATCACCAAGCCATATAACATTCTTTTGATCTTAAGGACTTTCAAAGAAAAAGGTCTAGAATGTGGAAAAGGAAGGGAACTTTAAGGAATGTGGTGCATGAATCCGGGAAAATGGACAACTACTCTTTCTTCTTCTCTTGCGGTTTCCGCACACTTTCAACTTAGAACTTCGCTCTTTTCCTTTCATTTTTCGACTTTACTTTTGGAGTTATGGATAGAGGTGCACAAAAACCGAAGCCTAGGAGATTGGCGTTTCTCAATTTTCATGAGATGCCTCAAACCTTTAGCGCACATACCATAATCCGCTAGGAATATCGCTCAATCCGACTTTGGCAAGACACAAACACCGGCTATGTGAATGGTGCCGAGTTACTCATCGTCATGATTGACTTCCCCAAACCTAAATTTCTTTCTATTCTTTTGATTGCAAATAATTGCTCTCATGGCCCTTCCACATCAAACATGCCTTTTTCATTCACTTCTCCAAATTCCCGGATAGGTAAAGGAGGTCAATATTTCAATGAGGAGCTAAAATGATCAAAGAAAGAAGAAAGAAAAATCGAATTGCGTTAATCATCTCAACAAGAAGCATAAGAACTTATAGTGTGATTTCAACTCCAATTTCTCAACATGATTTAGGTAGTATTCTTCACATTATGAAACTTGCAAAAGAGGTACAATCCATTCATTCAAATTCTTTTCAATTCACTATTCTTTTAAGCATGCAATTGTCATCAAACTCAATTCACAAGTGATATTATCATAGAATTCATCTCTAACATAGAAGCACATAATTTTTCAAAATTTTTTAAATTTTTATGGGTTTTTCAAGTTCTTTTTCATGCAATGCAATAAGGAAACGTGCAACAATATAATGAAATGCAAGATAGTCTCGAATAGAAGCAAACATAGTGAGTAGAAGTTATTACAAACTTTTAGTCACACCCCACCCCATACTTGGGACGAACATTGTCCCTAATGTTCAAATAAAAGAAAGAAAAGAAGAAAAGAAAAAGAAACTCACAAACTGGCGGTGGGGCGGCTAAAGCGAACGGTCAATCATCATCGTCACTGCTGTGCTGGTGGAGGCGGGAATGGAGAGAAGCTAGGGTCATAAAACCGCCCAAACTGCTGGCGGTAGACATCCCTCATCATGTGATCGAGGTCGTCCAAGCGTCCATCTCTAGCATCGGCTCGGATCTCCAATGCTCCTACTCTCTCCGAAAGACCAGTAGCCCAATCCGGCATCTACTCATACCATCCCGGAGCCTGGCTGTACCATGCTGGGGCGTCGGACGGTGCTGGTGCTGGTGCTGCTGACTGCTCTGTGGACCAAGGAGGTGGAACTCCATACCACGTAGGAGGCGTGGTCATCCATGTAGGTCTCTCACTCACGCTAGCGCGGCGAGAAGACGAGCCTGAAGCTCTGGCTGGACGTGGAGAACGTCTTGGGACATCGGGGGCCGCATCCGGCTGATCCGGAAACGTGCCAAACTCCTGCTCTGCTCCTCCTCCACCCTCAAACTGATCTCCCATCTCCTCCTCCTCAACAACTGGTGGTGGGACATATGGGGGAGCTACAATCCTGTTCGCATGCATAGCAGCGAACGTCTCCTTCCAATTATGGCGTCCTGCCATAATGGAGTACTCCGGTAGCCACTCTATACCCCTACCCGTCCTGCTCTCCCAAGGCATAGCCGCATAAGGCGGACCTCTATGTGTGGGGAAGATGAGGCCTCTAGTCATGAAGGTATGAAGTCCTAGAGGTACAACTGGTATGCGGGTGCACGCAGAGAAATCAACACCCAAGCTCCTAGCAAGGTGGGTAACTATCCCACCATATCCAATGTTGCCCTTCCTCTTGTTCTTGAGCTTGCTCATAGTAGCAGCCAAGAGGGTGGCACAGTCAGCTCGGCGCCCGTACAGCATGGAGTATAGCAAAAAGAGCTCATCCGTCTTGATCTTTTGGGGCGTCTCCATCCTAGGAAAGAGACACTCCGAAAGAACACGGTGAGCAATCTTCAAGGCTAGGTGGTACATCAACCTAGCCTTGGTGTCAGCAGGTTGCCAACGGTCCTCGTTGGCATAAATCATCGCTACCTCCTGTTAGCATGAAATATTGTGATATTTTAGGCACGTTTTATAATCGTATTTGATTCATATTGATAGTCTTTGATTGAGCTTTATGCATATATGAGCTAGTATTGCCTATATTGTCGATATGGATGTCTACACGAGTTCTATGTTGATTATAGGTGATTTGGAGCTATTTCCGAACGAAATCGAGCAAAGGAAAGTTGAGTTGATGTACCTCTAGATCAAGGACACCTTTTGGAAGCAATTTGGAGTATTAGATTGAGGAATGCACGAATGAAGGCAAGAATCACGGTTTTACCCTAAATTACGGCCGTGGATTGTGAGTCAGAATTCGATGTTCATTCCAGGAGATATTACGGCCGTGGAAGCTATCCGTGTTTGTTTCCACGCCTCAAAATTACGGTCGTGGAATCTTCCACGACCGTGATCTTGGCGAATCCTCTCGCCACGTTTCGAAGCCATGATCTTTTGAAGATTGGGCCGGCCGACATTTTGCCCTGCATTATAAAAAGAACGGATGAAGCAAGATTCCGTCACCTCGCTTACGACCCTTCAACCCTAAGTTTAGCGGCAAAAACGCAAGCTTAGCAACACACAAACCCTCATTCTTGGAGGCGATTTTGGAGATCTCATTGAAGTTCAAGAGTTCGTATTGGAGAATTGCTGTTTGTGATCTTCGCGCGGAAGATCGAAGTTCTTGGAGGATTTTGCAAGAAGATTTCTCTTCTTGCTTAGGTTTGATTTAGGATCGGATTGACATCCCGTTTCTTTTCTTCCCTAAGATTGTGATTGCTTATTCCGTTTTGAATCTTTTGATAACACTTGTTCTTGACTGTGATTCTGAGATTTGTTTGAAGATTATTGATAGTTCTTGAAAGTTCTCATCTTTTACCTTTCAAATCTTGAATTAATATCAATATGACCGTTATTGGCTAAAAACCCTTAACAATTCTAAGGTGAAGGGTTGATAGTTGTGGCTTAGATGATGATAGATCGATCGCAAACAGATTAGACCCTGAGAGTTAGAGAATTGTCGCCGACAACCCTAAATTACGGGCTGTTCTTGAGTTCCACGGCCGTGGAATCTCAAGATCCAACCGTAATTTCCTTAAGTTTACGAGCTTGCTTTTACCTTAATCCAAAGTTAAAGATTTGCTTTAGCTTAGTTTAGACTTGTCTTTTCTAGGTGGTAGTGAAGCCTCAACAACCTCTACCTCGATTGTGAGTCTCAACAACCTCAATCGGATAAGTTAGTCTTGATCTTTAGATTTTAGGTTTGGGTATTTGATACTAATCCTTATCTTTAGAACCTTTCTATATTGAGCCTCAACAACCTGTATAGGGAGTGTCTTTTAGGTGAGTTACATAAGGTTTTTGGAACCTCAACCGTACGATTACCTTACATTAGTATACCTTTGCATATCTCAACTCTGTCTATATATCATTTAGTATATCTTGAATCGATTGCCACAGCTGGATACCTGGATCTTTAGGATTGTTGTTTTCCCAATATTTGCAAAACTCTCATATTCACCGCTTGATAACCTGCAATCGAGTTCGTTCCACCCAAATCCCTGTGTTCGATACTCTGGAATTCTTGCTTAACTATATCGATCCGTACACTGCGGGTTCGCTTGCTTGATTCTAGTTTTATAAATTTAAAGCTTATTTGCACACACCTCTAGGGGCGAACAAGTTTTTGGCGCCGTTGCCGGGGATTTGGCTTCGTCCGAATCCGGTAGACGGTTGTCAAGCTTGGGAGCTTGCTCTCGTTATTTGATTTTTCTTTGAGTGCATGCGCAGGTCTAGGAACACCGAAGACCTCTTACCTCTTGATCAAGAGCTAGAGAAAACCTTGAGGCAAAAGCGCAAGGAAAGGAAGATGGCTCAAGAGAACGAAAACGATCTTCAAACTAAGTTGGCGGAGAAGGAAGCTCAACTCCGATGGAATGAGACTCTCCTCCAAGATGAGATGGATCGTCATCAAACTCAAGTTAACGGTCTGCAAGACATGATCGTCCAAATGAAGATAAAGATGAGCGATCTTGAAAATAAGGTGGGGAAGAAGTCCTCGAGAAGGAGGACAAGGTCTAGAAGAAGAAACTACTCATCCACCGATGATAGTGATTCTTCCATGCCTCCGCTAGAAGAGATTGATCCCACAATCAATATAAATCCTTTCAATCAACAAGGAGCTGCTAACCGCCGTATTCCACCTAGGAATGCGAGGGTCGAACGTGTGGATAATGAGCCGAGAACTCTTGGCCAGCGGATGGATCCAACACAACAACCACGCCGCTTAGGTGTGAACTTTGATGCTGAAGATGTACAAGGGTTTAGCTTCAACCCTCAAGTTATCACTCTTGTTCGCCAAAGCCAGTTTGGCGGTACAAGCACTGAATCTCCGCACCAACACTTGCAAAACTTTGAGTGTATGATGGAGACAATGAGACCAAAGAGCGCTACTACCAACAGCTATAAGCTCAAACCTTTCTTTTTCTCTTTGAAAGGGAAAGCGCTATCTTGGTACCAAGCTCTTCCTAGTGGGAAACTAGAGACGTGGGAAGATCTTTCCGCGGAATTTCTCACCAAATTCTTTCCGCCTTCCAAAACGGCGGAACTTAGAGGTAAGATCAATGCTTTTTCTATGAGACCTAACGAAAGTTTGTTTCAATCTTGGGAAAGGTTTCAGGATTTGCTCTTGGATTGCCCTCATCATGGCATATCCAAGCTTGCCTTGCTGGAGATTTACTACAAGGGGCTGGATGCGGGAACGCAATTCAACCTCCAATCCCTCTCATGTGGAACGTTCATGGACATGAGAGAAGATGACGCTTGGGACTTCATTGAGAAGCAAGCAAGAGTCATAGAGAAGTATTCCCACCGGAAAGTGGAGGGAAATCGTGTGGAGCAAGGAGCGAAGCTCACACATGAAGCTCAAAATCAGATTTTCTCCCTCAACAATGAAATCAAGGAGTTGAAGGAGACTATCAAGACCAACTTCCCAAAGCAACAAGGGAAGGATGTTGGTTATTTGGGCAACAACAACAACGGCGGTGATAACACCAACCGCAACAACAATAACCGGAACAATAACCGGAACAACAATTGGAATGGGAACAACAACAACCGGAATAACAACAATTGGAACAACAATCGGGGTTCGAACAACAACAATTGGCGCTCCAATCAACAAAATTCTGGTAACTCCTATCCTTCCAATTCCAATTCACTAACTCCACCCTCTTCTTCCTCTACTCCTTTGAAAAGCCAGGGGCAATCATCAAATGGAGGAAACAATACGGGAAAGGAAAAGCCGGATCCCATGTTGGAAACGATCTTGGGAAAGCTTCAAGGGTTGGAGAACCGCATCATCAAGGTTGATGATCAAATTTCTAAGGTTGACAAAGCTCAAAAGGTTTTGGAAAATCAAATGTTCAACCATGCGGAGGAAGTTCCTAGAAATCAAGGGAAACTTCCAGGAAAGACGGAGGACAACCCTAAGGGAAGGGTAATGGCGATTACAACTAGGAGCGGAGTGACTACCACCGATCCGCAACCTACGTTTGTTGAAGTCCCCGTAGAGAAAAGCAAAGAAAAGGGGAAGGAGAAGGAGGACGTCTATGTTCCCCCTCCAGCTTTCAAACCTCCCCTACCGTTCCCTCAATCTAGAGCGCGAGCGCGCCTAGACAAGCAATTCGGTAAGTTCATAGAACTCATGAGCAAACTGCATATTAATATACCTTTCATTGATGCTATTGTAGGTATGCCGGCTTATGGCAAGTTCTTGAAGGAGCTCCTCTCTAACAAGAGGAAGCTAGAAGATTTTGGAGAGGTCAAGATGAGTTCGGATTCTTCGGACCTCATCAAGACTATGAAGGAGAAAATGCCCCCAAAGCTGAAAGATCCGGGGTCGTTTTGCATTCCCATTGGAGTGGGAGAGGTCACATATGACGCTTTATGTGACTTGGGAGCAAGTGTGAGCATCATACCACTTGCATTGTGCAAGAAGATCGGTTTAGGCGACCCTAAACCAGTAAAGATGACGTTATACATGGCGGATCGATCAATTACTCGTCCCGTCGGCATTGTAGAAGACGTCCCAGTCAAGCTAGGCAAGTTCTTTGTTCCCATTGACTTTGTCGTGCTTGACATTCCTGCAGATAGTCCGGTCCCGATCATACTCGGAAGGCCGTTTCTTGCAACTTCCGGCTGCATGGTCGATTGCAAGAATGGGAGACTCGCTTTTGATATAGGGGAAGAGAAAGTAGAGTTCGTTCTTTCCACTCTAGTGAAGGAGCCGATCTTTGACGAGGATATTTACAATGTCCAAGACGAAGAAGGTTTATCTAGGGAGAAGGTAAGTGCGATTCTCTTTAACGATCCCTTACAAAAGGTTATTACTATGAGTCTAACCGATGTAGGAGAAGAGGAAGAGTGCAAAGAGGAAATTGAAGCCTTAGAAGCACAAGAAGAGATGCATGAAATGGAGTTTGAGAAACTCCACGATGAGGCTGAGAATACTCGAATCCACGGTCATACCCTGTATTCCACGACCGTGGATTCCACGACCAAAATCAACCTCCATTCCAGAGGATATTACGGCCGTGGAAAACCAGAGGAAACCGTAATTTTGGCCGTGGAAAAGGACAATCGGCATAATTCTTCAACTTCTTCTAATTCTTCTCCAAATCATTCAACATCCTTAGAAACTTCTAAGGAAACATCGGAAGCTCCTCAAGGATCATTGGAAGCTCCGAAAGCAATGGAACTCAAACCACTTCCTACTCATCTAAGGTACGCTTTTCTTGGATCTAATTCTACCTTCCCGGTCATCGTTAGTTCCGAATTAAGCTTAGATGAACATGAACAGCTCATGATTGTCCTTAGGAAACATAGAAAAGCCATAGGCTATACTATTGAGGACTTAGTAGGAATTAAACCCTCCCTATGCATGCATAAAATACTAATGGAGGAGGACTTTAGAACTTCAAGACAACCTCAAAGGCGGTTGAATCCGACCATGAAGGAGGTTGTCAAGAAGGAAATTCTTAAACTTCTTGATGCAGGTATCATCTATCCTATCTCCGATAGCAAATGGGTGAGCCCAGTTCAAGTAGTTCCGAAGAAGGGAGGAATGACGGTCATCACCAACAAGAACAACGAACTCATTCCTACCCGAACCGTGACTGGATGGCGAATGTGTATAGACTACCGCAAGCTCAACAATGCAACGCGGAAGGATCACTTTCCATTGCCATTCATCGACCAATTGCTTGAAAGGTTAGCACAACATTCATACTTTTGCTACCTTGACGGTTATAGTGGCTTCTTTCAGATTCCGATACATCCGGATGATCAAGAGAAGACCACATTCACGTGCCCTTGGGGTACGTTCGCTTATAGGAGGATGCCGTTCGGGCTTTGCAACGCCCCAGCCACCTTTCAACGGTGCATGATGGCCATCTTTTCCGAATACGTAGAGGAAATCATGGAAGTCTTCATGGACGACTTCTCCGTTTACGGTTCCTCTTTTAACGATTGTCTTTCTAACCTTTCTCTTGTTTTGCAAAGATGTGAAGACACTAACCTAGTTCTTAATTGGGAGAAGTGTCAATTCATGGTTAAGGAAGGAATCGTTTTGGGTCACTTAGTCTCTAGTAGAGGGATAGAGGTAGACAAAGCTAAAATAGAGACCATAGAGAAACTTCCTCCCCCAATTTCGGTGAAGGGAATAAGAAGTTTTCTAGGACATGCTGGATTCTATAGACGTTTCATTCAGGATTTTTCTAAGATATCAAAACCTCTCACTAATCTATTGATGAAGGATGCGGTTTTTGAGTTTTCACAGGAATGTCTAGATGCGTTCAACACCATCCGGCAAGCTCTAATTTCAGCACCCATTATCCAACCACCGGATTGGACTCTCCTTTTCGAGATTATGTGTGATGCTAGTGACGTAGCCATTGGAGCTGTTCTTGGGCAACGAAAAGAAGGACGAACCCACGCCATATACTACGCTAGCAAGACGCTAGACGAAGCCCAGCTCAACTACGCCACTACGGAAAAAGAGTTTCTAGCCATTGTCTACGCTATTGACAAGTTTCGCTCTTATCTTGTAGGTGCAAAGGTGATTGTCTACACGGATCATGCTGCGATCCGGTACCTCCTTGCAAAGAAAGACGCGAAGCCAAGGCTGATTAGATGGATTCTTCTTCTACAAGAATTCGATCTTGAGATCCGCGACAAGAAAGGCTCGGAAAATTCTGTTGCGGATCATTTGAGTCGTCTCACACATCTAGAGGATGACCATTTACCCATTGATGACTCCTTCCCGGACGAACACCTACATATCATAGAGGAGTGCATCAAGGTAGTCTCCAAAGGTAACGAACCATGGTTTGCTGATTTTGTTAACTATTTGGTTTGCCAGGAGATACCACCCGGACTGTCATACGCACAAAGGAAGAAGTTCTTCAAGGACGTCCGGGAATACCATTGGAACGAGCCTCTCCTCTTCAAGAGAGGTCCGGATGGCATCATTCGGCGATGTGTGCCGGAAGATGAGATGCAAAGCGTCATCCGTCATTGTCATTCACTACCCTGTGGAGGACACGCTAGTTCGAACAAAACTAGCGCAAAGGTATTGCAATCCGGATTCTATTGGCCTACTTTATTTAAAGATGTGCAATCCTTTGTTTCTTGTTGCGATGCTTGTCAAAGAACAGGCAATATCTCTAGAAGGAACGAGATGCCCCTCAACAACATCCAAGAGGTGGAGATTTTCGACGTTTGGGGAGTCGATTTCATGGGACCATTCCCTTCTTCTTGTGGAAACCAATACATACTATTGGCGGTAGACTACGTTTCTAGATGGGTGGAAGCAATTGCCTCTCCCACGAATGATGCCATGGTGGTGGTTAAGTTCTTCAACAAGACCATCTTTCCGCGATTCGGGACGCCAAGGACGATCATTAGTGATGGAGGTTCTCACTTCATAGCCCGTCGCTTTGAAGCTCTTCTATCCAAGTATGGGGTTACTCACAAGATCGCCACCCCTTACCATCCACAAACGAGTGGACAAGTTGAGATCTCAAATAGGGAGATCAAGGGAATTCTAGAGAAGACGGTTTCGAGGACTAGGAAGGATTGGTCCTTGAAACTAGATGATGCATTGTGGGCATACCGGACTGCATACAAGACCCCCATAGGAACCACACCATACAACCTTGTGTATGGGAAGTCTTGTCATTTGCCGGTAGAGCTAGAGCACAAAGCGTTTTGGGCTATCAAATGGTTGAATTTCAGCATGAAGGAAGCGGGAGAAAAGCGTCTCCTAGACCTCAACGAGCTGGATGAACTCCGTTTGAACGCCTACGAAAACGCTAAGATCTACAAGGAAAGAGCGAAGCGCTGGCATGATAAGCATATCATTCCAAAGGACCTCAAAGAAGGAGATCAAGTTCTCCTCTTCAATTCGAGACTTCGCCTCTTTCCAGGTAAGTTAAAATCTCGTTGGACTGGACCTTTTCTAATTAAGCGTATTTTCCCCCATGGTGCAGTTGAAGTATGGGGTGAAGCTAGCGGAAGTTTTAAGGTGAACGGCCAACGGCTCAAGAAGTACTCACCAGAACTCCAAGCTGAGGAGTTTGCACCTACCGCACTCGAATAAGTGCGAGATTGGTCTAGCTACGGACCTTAAACAAAGCGCTTCTTGGGAGGCAACCCAAGGTATTGCATTTTCGTTTTTGTTTTCGATTCATAGTTTAGCTTAGAATAGAACTTTTTGCTTTATTTTTGCCTCGATTTCTCCCGGTATGTTCGTGTTTTTGGTTGTAGGATCGATGGAAAAGGAGAAAGGGAGGATAATGTCAAAGAAAAGTGACGAAAATTTGGACTTTGAAGCTTTACAGAGAGTTCCACGGTCTAAATTACGGTCGTCATAGCTACAGTGGCCGTAATTCTCAAAGGCCTGTGAAAAATCACCAAAATTACGGGTCCGTACATTTCCACGGCCGTGGAATGCCCCGATAGACCGTGATTTTTGAAATTTTGCCTGCAAGTATAAAAGCCACACTTCACCACAAAAACACCACAAAACCCCCAATCTCCACGCCCAGCTAGAGCTTCAGGCTCGTCATCTCGCCGCGCTAGCGTGAGCGAGAGGCCCACGTGGATGACTACACCTCCCACTTGGTACAACACACCTCCTCCTTGGTCCACTACGCAGCCAGCAGCACCACCAGCACCAGCACCAGCCGATCCCCCAGGATGGTATGAGAGGATGCCGGATTGGGCTACCGGACTTTCAGACAGAGTCGGAGCATTAGAGATCCGGATGGATGCTAGAGACAGACACTTAGACGACCTTGACCACATGATGAGGGACGTCTACCGCCAGCAGTTTGGGCGGGTCTATGATCCGAGTTTCTCTCCATTCCCACCACCACCGGCACCGCAGTGATCGATGACCGGACTGCTCGTTTTTAGACATTCCCGCCACCATTTGTGAGTTTTCTTTTTCTTTTCTTTCTTTTGTTCTTTCTTGTGAACATTAGGGACAATGTTCGTCCTAAGTATGGGGTGGGATGTACTAAATGTTTGTAATAACTCTACTCTATATGTTGCTTTCATTCCTAGACTATCATTGCATGTTTATTATGTGTTACACGTTTTATTTATGCATTGCATGAAAAAGAACTTTAAAAAACCCATAAAAGTTGAAAAATTTAAAAATTTTGTGCTTCTAATAAATTGAGATGAATTCTATGATAAACACTACTTGCAAATTGAGTTTGATGACGATTGCATGTTTAAAAGGATGGTGAATCGAAAAGAAATCGAATGAATAAATTTTACCTCTTTTGCAAGTTATATAATGTGAAAAGATTACCTAAATCATGTAAGAAATTGAAGTTGAAATCACATTATAAGTTCCTATACTTCTTGTTGAAATGATTAAGGCAATTCGACACTTTCTTTCTTCTTTCTTTGATCATCTAACTCCTCATTGAAATATTAGCCTCCCTTACCCATCCGGGAACTTGGAAAGTGAATGAGAAAAAGGCATGTTTGATGTGGGAGGGCCATGAGAGCATATATTTGCAATCAATTGAATAGAAAGAAATTATAGGTTTGGGGAAGTCAATCATGACGATGAGTAACTCGGCACCATTCACATAGCCGGGTGTTTGTGTCTTGCCAAAGTCGGATTGAGCGATATTCCTAGCGGATTATGGTATGTGCGCTAAGGGTTTGAGGCATCTCTTGCAATTTTGAGAAACGCCAATCTCCTAGGCTTCGGTTTTTGTGCACCTCTATCCATAACTCCAAAAGTAAAGTCGAAAAATGAAAAGGAAAGAGCGAAGCTCTAAGTGAAGTGTTGTGTTGCGGAAACCGCAAAAGAAGAAGAAGGTAGTTGTCCACTTTCCCGGATTTATACACCACTCTCCCTTAAAGTTTCCCTTCCCTTCCATACTCTAGACCTTTTCTTTGAAAGTCCTTAAGATCAAAAGAATGTTATATGACTTGGTGATCTAAATTGAAGTTCTTATAATTGATTTTGATGATATTTGAAGGTTATATTGCTTGTTTGGAAGTTGATCTGATTCATAAGTTTTCTTTGCTTTTTACTCTCTAATCAAGTGTGTGAAAGTTCGAAAAACGATAGAAGCAAGGTTTGAGAATGATCTATTCTTTAGAAGCCACTTTCATCCAAAAGAGGGTACACATATTTCATCCTAACTCTTGTTTAAAGCTTTTTGAAAGACCTTGCTTAGGGACAAGCAAGTGCTAAGTATGGGGTTATTTGTTAGCATGAAATATTGTGATATTTTAGGCACGTTTTCTAATCGTATTTGATTCATATTGATAGTCTTTGATTGAGCTTTATGCATATATGAGCTAGTATTGCCTATATTGTCGATATGGATGTCTACACGAGTTCTATGTTGATTATAGGTGATTTGGAGCTATTTCCGAACGAAATCGAGCAAAGGAAAGTTGAGTTGATGTACCTCTAGATCAAGGACACCTTTTGGAAGCAATTTGGAGTATTAGATTGAGGAATGCACGAATGAAGGCAAGAATCACGGTTTTACCCTAAATTACGGCCGTGGATTGTGAGTCAGAATTCGATGTTCATTCCAGGAGATATTACGGCCGTGGAAGCTATCCGTGTTTGTTTCCACGCCTCAAAATTACGGTCGTGGAATCTTCCACGACCGTGATCTTGGCGAATCCTCTCGCCACGTTTCGAAGCCATGATCTTTTGAAGATTGGGCCGGCCGACATTTTGCCCTGCATTATAAAAAGGACGGATGA
This sequence comes from Fagopyrum esculentum, assembly GCA_033239045.1. NCBI lineage: Eukaryota > Viridiplantae > Streptophyta > Magnoliopsida > Caryophyllales > Polygonaceae > Fagopyrum > Fagopyrum esculentum. The sequence continues at coordinate 22,653,074 of BSUD01000005.1, read as the reverse complement.
AGCAAGATTCCGTCACCTCGCTTACGACCCTTCAACCCTAAGTTTAGCGGCAAAAACGCAAGCTTAGCAACACACAAACCCTCATTCTTGGAGGCGATTTTGGAGATCTCATTGAAGTTCAAGAGTTCGTATTGGAGAATTGCTGTTTGTGATCTTCGCGCGGAAGATCGAAGTTCTTGGAGGATTTTGCAAGAAGATTTCTCTTCTTGCTTAGGTTTGATTTAGGATCGGATTGACATCCCGTTTCTTTTCTTCCCTAAGATTGTGATTGCTTATTCCGTTTTGAATCTTTTGATAACACTTGTTCTTGACTGTGATTCTGAGATTTGTTTGAAGATTATTGATAGTTCTTGAAAGTTCTCATCTTTTACCTTTCAAATCTTGAATTAATATCAATATGACCGTTATTGGCTAAAAACCCTTAACAATTCTAAGGTGAAGGGTTGATAGTTGTGGCTTAGATGATGATAGATCGATCGCAAACAGATTAGACCCTGAGAGTTAGAGAATTGTCGCCGACAACCCTAAATTACGGGCTGTTCTTGAGTTCCACGGCCGTGGAATCTCAAGATCCAACCGTAATTTCCTTAAGTTTACGAGCTTGCTTTTACCTTAATCCAAAGTTAAAGATTTGCTTTAGCTTAGTTTAGACTTGTCTTTTCTAGGTGGTAGTGAAGCCTCAACAACCTCTACCTCGATTGTGAGTCTCAACAACCTCAATCGGATAAGTTAGTCTTGATCTTTAGATTTTAGGTTTGGGTATTTGATACTAATCCTTATCTTTAGAACCTTTCTATATTGAGCCTCAACAACCTGTATAGGGAGTGTCTTTTAGGTGAGTTACATAAGGTTTTTGGAACCTCAACCGTACGATTACCTTACATTAGTATACCTTTGCATATCTCAACTCTGTCTATATATCATTTAGTATATCTTGAATCGATTGCCACAGCTGGATACCTGGATCTTTAGGATTGTTGTTTTCCCAATATTTGCAAAACTCTCATATTCACCGCTTGATAACCTGCAATCGAGTTCGTTCCACCCAAATCCCTGTGTTCGATACTCTGGAATTCTTGCTTAACTATATCGATCCGTACACTGCGGGTTCGCTTGCTTGATTCTAGTTTTATAAATTTAAAGCTTATTTGCACACACCTCTAGGGGCGAACACCTCCTCCCAAAATTCCTTGGCGTAAACGCCACTAGGAAAGCGACCGTTAAAGGTCTCATGGAACCCAAAGAAGGTCCCAAACTCACGAATGGAAAAGTCATAGTTTCTTTCCATAAGACGGAAAGAAACGGTCCTATCTACATGGCTATGCTGAAAGGACGTCACTAACTTCCTCGTAATCTCCTCGTATGTGTCTTCTCGGATAGCCGAGAAGACAACTAATCCGGCTCTATCCAAGAGCCAATTAAGGTCATCTATAATGTTGAGAGGAGCTAGGTCCTCTAACAACAAGTACCTAGGACCAATCACAGCCCTCTCATGGATCCTCTCGAGTGCATCGAGGTGATCCTCATGAATAGTCGGTACCCTAGGGCTAGGAGGTGAGGGTTATGAAGGTGATGATGGAGGTGAAGGGGAAGAGGGTGGTGGTGCTCTAGAGGATGAGGAAGAAGAGGGATTACCCTTCCTCTTCTTGTTCTGGTCATTCTTTTTCTCTTTGATCCTCCCTTAAACTCTCCTCACGAAGTCCATTTGTGTTCAAAATTACGGGCTGTTCTAGAGGTTCCACGGCCGTGGTTCTCCCAGGAACCGTGGTTTGTCTGTTTCTTTCACAAATCTCAGCAAACAACCCTCAAACTCAACAATCAATCAGCCTTAGTCTAATTTCTTCCAATCTCAATCAGTTCTTCCTAAAATCTCTAACAAAAACGAACCAAATCGACAAAGATCAAGAAGAGTGGAAAAACCTATTTTTCGGATTTAAAAATCTGAATTGCGCGTTCCTTGGTGAATTTCCGCTTGATTCGTCGCTTGGATCTTGTTGGTGGTCGAATTTGCTTCAGTTTGGGAAGAAGAATCGTTAAAAACGATTAAGAAACGAGGATTTGAGAGAGGGTCGTGGATTTCGGCGTTTAGGTCGTGGAAGGGGGATTTTGTGGAGTGTTTTGGTGAAGAACGTGGTTTATATAGTCACAGGAAAAAGTTTGAAAATCACGGTCTGTCGAGGTGTTCCACGGCCGTGGAATTGTACGGAACCGTGGTTTTGGTGATTTTTCAAAGGCTTTTGGAAATTACGGTCACTGTAGCTGTCACGACCGTGGTTTAGACCGTGGAACTCTCTGTAAAGCTCCAAAGTCCAAGTTTCGTCACTTTTCTTCAACATCACTCTTCCCTTTTCCTTTTCCATCATTCCTACATCCAAAAACACGAACATACCGGAAGGAATCAAAGGCAAAACAAAGCAAAAACGTCTAAACTAAGCTAAACTATGAATCGAAAACAAAAACGAAAATGCAATACCTTGGGTTGCCTCCCAAGAAGCGCTTTGTTTAAGGTCCGTAGCTGGACCAATCTCGCACTTATTCGAGTGCGGTAGGCGCGAACTCTTCAGCTTGGAGTTCCGGCGTATACTTCTTGAGTCGTTGGCCGTTCACCTTAAAGCTTCCGCTCGTTTCACCCCATACTTCAACTGCACCATGGGGGAAAATACGCTTAATTAGAAAAGGTCCGGTCCAACGAGATTTAAGCTTACCTGGAAAGAGACGAAGCCTTGAATTGAAGAAGAGAACTTGATCTCCTTCCTTGAAGTCGTTTGGAATGATATGCTTATCATGCCAACGCTTTGCTCTCTCCTTATAGATCTTAGCGTTTTCATAAGCATTCAAGCGGAGTTCGTCCAGCTCATTAAGGTCTAGGAGACGCTTCTCTCCCGCTTCCTTCATGCTGAAATTCAACCACTTGATATCCCAAAACGCTTTGTGCTCCAACTCCACCGGCAAGTGACAAGACTTCCCATACACAAGGTTGTATGGTCCGGTACGCCCACAATGCATCGTCAAGCTTCAAGGACCAATCCTTCCTAGTCCTTGAAACCGTCTTCTCTAAGATTCCTTTGATCTCCCTATTTGAGATCTCAACTTGTCCACTTGTTTGTGGATGATAAGGGGTAGCGACCTTGTGAGTAACCCCATACTTAGTTAGAAGAGCTTCAAAGCGCCGGGCAATGAAGTGAGAACCTCCATCACTAATGATAGTCCTTGGCGTCCCAAATCGTGGGAAAATGGTCTTGTTGAAGAACTTAACCACAACCATGGCATCATTGGTGGGAGAGGCAATTGCTTCCACCCATCTAGAAACATAATCTACCGCCAATAGTATGTATTGGTTTCCACAAGAGGATGGGAATGGTCCCATGAAGTCAACTCCCCAAACATCGAAAATCTCCACTTCTTGGATGTTGTTGAGGGGCATCTCATTCCTCCTAGAGATATTACCTGTTCTTTGACAAGCATCGCAGCAAGAAACAAAGGATTGTACATCTCTAAACAAAGTAGGCCAAAAGAATCCAGATTGCAATACCTTTGCGCTAGTCTTATTCGAACTAGCGTGTCCTCCACAAGGTAGTGAATGACAATGGCGGATGACACTTTGCATCTCATCTTCCGGCACACATCGCCGAATGATTCCATCCGGACCTCTCTTAAAGAGGAGAGGCTCGTTCCAATAGTATTCCCGGACATCCTTAAAGAACTTCTTTCTTTGTGCGTAGGATAATCCGGGCGGTATCTCCTGACAAACCAAATAGTTAACAAAATCAGCAAACCATGGTTTGTTACCTTTGGAGATCACATCGATGCACTCTTCAATAAGATGTAGGTGTTCGTCCGGGAAGGAGTCGTCGATGGGTAAATGGTCGTCCTCTAGATGTGTTAGGCGACTCAAATGATCCGCAACAGAATTTTCTGAACCTTTCTTGTTGCGGATCTCAAGATCGAATTCTTGTAGGAGAAGAATCCATCTAATTAGCCTTGGCATCGTATCTTTCTTCGCAAGGAGGTACCGGATCGCAGCATGATCCGTGTAGATAATCACCTTTGCACCTACAAGATAAGAGCGAAACTTGTCAATAGCATAAACAATGGCTAAAAACTCTTTCTCGGTAGTGGCGTAGTTGAGCTACGCTTCATCTAGCGTCTTGCTAGCATAGTATATGGCATGGGTTCGCCCTTGCTTTCGTTGTCCAAGAACAACTCCTATAGCTACGTCACTAGCATCGCACATAACCTCAAAGGGAAGAGTCCAATCCGGAGGTTGGATAATAGGTGCTGAAATTAGAGCTTGCCGAATTGTGTTAAACGCATCCAAGCATTCCTGCAAAAACTCAAAAACTGCATCCTTCATCAATAGATTAGTGAGCGGTTTTGATATCTTAGAGAAGTCTTTAATGAAACGTCTATAAAATCCAGCATGTCCTAGGAAACTTCTTATCCCTTTCACCGAAGTTGGGGGAGGAAGCTTCTCTATGGTCTCTATCTTAGGTTTATCTACTTCTATCCCTCTACTAGAGATTAGATGACCTAATACGATTCCTTCCTTAACCATAAATTGACACTTCTCCCAATTAAGAACTAGGTTAGTGTCTTCACACCTTTGCAAAACAAGAGAAAGGTTAGAAAGGCAATCGTTAAAAGAGGAACCGTATACGGAGAAGTCGTCCATAAAGACTTCCATGATTTCCTCTATGTATTCGGAGAAGATGGCCATCATGCACCGTTGAAAGGTGGCTGGAGCATTGCAAAGCCCGAACGGCATTCTCCTATAGGCGAACGTACCCCATGGGCATGTAAATGTGGTCTTCTCTTGATCATCCGGGTGTATCGGAATCTGGAAGAAACCACTATAACCGTCAAGGTAGCAAAAATGTGAATGTTGTGCCAACCTTTCAAGCATTTGATCAATGAATGGCAATGGGAAGTGATCCTTCCTCGTTGCATTGTTGAGCTTGCGGTAGTCTATGTACATCCGCCATCCTGTCACGGTCCGGGTAGGAATGAGTTCGTTGTTCTTGTTGGTGATGACCGTCATTCCTCCCTTCTTCGGAACTACTTGAACTGGACTCACCCACTTACTATCGGAGATAGGGTAGATGATACCTGCATCAAGAAGCTTAAGAATTTCCTTCTTGACAACCTCCTTCATGGTCGGATCCAACCGCCGTTGAGGTTGTCTTGAAGTTCTAAAATCTTCCTCCATTAGTATCTTATGCATGCATAGGGAGGGTTTAATTCCTACTAAGTCTTCAATAGTGTAGCCTAAAGCTTTCCTATGTTTCCGAAGGACAATCATAAGCTGATTATGTTCATCTATGCTTAGATCGGAACTAACAATAACCGGAAAGGTAGAATTAGGTCCTAGAAAAGCGTACCTTAGATGAGTAGGAAGTGGTTTTAGTTCCATCACTTTCGGAGGTTCCAACGATCCTTGAGGAGCATCCGATGTCTCCTTAGAAGTTTCTAAGGGTGTCGAGTGTGTGGGAGAAGAATCAGAAGAAGTTAAAGAAGTGTCTCGATCACCCCTTTCCACGGCCAAAATTACGGGTTGCCCATGTCCTCCACGGCCGTGGTTTAGGGCGTGGAAGGGAAATACGGTTGTCATATCTTCTCCACGACCGTATAACTCTCTTGAGTGGGGCACGGTTTTGGTTGTGAAATCCACGGCCGTGGAATATAATGTATGGCCGTGGATTCTCACATTTTCAGCCTCATCGTGGAGTTTCTCAAACTCCACTTCATGCATCTCTTCTTGTGCTTCTAAGGCTTCAATTGCCTCATTGCACTCTTCTTCTTCCCCTACATTGGTTAGACTCATAGTGATAACTTTTTGTAAAGGTTCGTTAAAGAGAATCGCACTTACCTCCTCCCTAGACAAACCTTCTTCGTCTTGGATATCGAATATATCCTCATCAAAGATTGGTTCCTTCACTAGAGTGGAAAGAACGAACTCTACTTTCTCTTCCCCTATATCAAAAGCGAGTCTACCATTCTTGCAATCGACTATACAGCCGGAAGTTGCAAGAAACGGTCTTCCGAGTATGATCGGGACCGGACTATCTGCAGGAATATCAAGCACGACAAAATCAATGGGAACAAAGAATTTACCTAGCTTGACCGGGACGTCTTCTACAATACCGACGGGGCGAGTGATGGATCGATCCGCCATGTATAACGTCATCTTCACCGGTTTAGGATCGCCTAAACCGATCTTCCTGCACAATGCAAGTGGTATGATGCTCACACTTGCTCCTAAGTTACATAAAGCGTCATATGTGACATCTCCCACTCCTATGGGAATACAAAACGACCCCGGATCCTTTAGCTTTGGGGGCATTTTCTCCTTCATGGTCTTGATGAGATCCGAAGAATCCGAACTCATCTTAACCTCACCGAAGTCTTCTAGCTTCCTCTTGTTGGAGAGGAGCTCCTTCAAGAACTTGCCATAAGCCGGCATACCTACAATAGCATCGATAAAGGGTATATTAATATGCAGCTTGCTCATGAGTTCCATAAACTTACCAAATTGTTTATCTAGGCGCGCTCTCGCTCTAGATTGAGGAAATGGTAGGGGAGGTTAGTAAGCTGGAGGAGGAACGTAGACATCTTCCTTCTCCTTCCCCTTCTCCTTGTCTTTCTCTACGGGGACTTCAACGAACTTAGGCTGCGGATCGGTGGTAGTCACTCCGCTTCTAGTTGTAATTGCCATCACCCTTCCCTTAGGGTTGTCCTCCGTCTTTCCTAGAAGTTTCCCTTGATTCCTAGGAACTTCCTCCGCATGGTTGAACATTTGGTTTTCTAAAACCTTTTGAGCTTTATCAACCTTAGAAATTTGATCATCAACCTTAATGATGCGGTTCTCCAACCCTTGAAGCTTTCCCAAGATCGTTTCCAACATGGGATCGGGCTTCTCCTTTCCCGAAGTGTTTCCTCCATTTGATGTTTGCCCCTGGCTTCTCAAAGGAGTAGAGGAAGAGGAAGGTGGAGTTAGTGAATTAGAATTGGAAGGATAAGAGTTACCGGAATTTTGTTGATTGGAGCGCCAATTGTTGTTACTTGAACCCCTATTGTTGTTCCAATTGTTGTTCCGGCTGTTGTTATTGTTGTTGTTGCCATTCCAATTATTGTTCCAGTTGTTATTCTGGTTATTGTTGTTGTTGTTGCGGTTTGTGTTATCACCGCCATTGTTGTTGCCCAAATAACCAACGTCTTTCCCTTGTTGCTTTGGGAAGTTGGTCTTGATAGCCTCCTTCAACTCTTTGATCTCGTTGTTGAGGGAGAAAATCTGATTTTGAGCTTCATGTGTGAGCTTTGCTCCTTGCTCCACACGATTTCCTTCCACTTTCCGGTGGGAATACTTCTCTATGACTCTTGCCTGCTTCTCAATGAAGTCCCAAGCGTCATCTTCTCTCATGTCCATGAATGTTCCACATGAGAGGGATTGGAGGTTGAATTGCATTCCCGCATCCAGCCCCTTATAGTATATCTCCAGCAAGGCAAGTTTGGATATGCCATGATGAGGGCAATCTAAGAGCAAATCCTGAAACCTTTCCCAAGATTGAAACAAACTTTCGTTAGATCTCATGGAAAAAGCATTAATCTTACCTCTAAGTTCCGCCGTTTTGGAAGGCGGAAAGAATTTGGTGAGGAACTCCGCGGAAAGGTTTTCCCACGTATCTAGTTTCCCACTAGGAAGAGCTTGGTACCATGACAACGCTTTCCCTTTCAAAGAGAAGAAGAAGGGCTTGAGCTTGTAGTTGTTGGTAGTAGCATTCTTCGGTCTCATCGTCTCCATCATACACTCAAAGTTTTGCAAGTGTTGGTGTGGAGATTCAACGCTTGTCCCGCCAAATTGGTTTTGGCGAACAAGAGTGATAACTTGAGGGTTGAAGCTAAACCCTTGTACATCTTCAACATCAAAATTCACGCCCAAACGGCGCGGTTGTTGTGTTGGATCCATCCTTTGGCCAAGAGTCCTTGGCTCATCATCCACACGTTCGATCCTTGCGTTCCTAGGTGGAACACGGCGATTAGCAGCTCCTCGTGGATGGAAAGGATTCACATTGATCGTGGGATCAATTTCTTCTAGCGGTGGCATGGAAGAATCACTATCATCAACGGATGAGTGACTTCTTCTCCTTGATCTTGATGCCCTTCTTGAGGATTTATTGCTTCCCATATTCTTAAGGTCTCTTATTTCTAGCCTCATCTGGAACATCATGTCCTTTAGATCATTAACTTGGGATTGATGATGATCCATCTCATCCCGGCGGATGTTCTCATTCCATTGGAGTTGAGCTTCTTTCTCCGCCAACTCCGCTTGAAGATCACGTTCGTATTCTTCAACCAACTTCTTTTCCTTGCGGTTTTGCCTTAAAGTTTTCTCTAGCTCTTGATTAAGAGGTAAGAGATCTCCGGTGTTCCTGGACCTGCGCATGCACTCAAAAGGATATCAAATAACGAGAGCAAGCTCCCAAGCTTGACAACCGGTAACCGAATTCGGTCTAAACCAAATCCCCGGCAACGGCGCCAAAAACTTGTTCGCCCCTAAACGTGCGTGCAATCAAGCTTTAAATTTATAAAACTAGAATAAAAGCAGCGAACCCGCAGTGTACGGATCGGCGTAGATTAGCAAGTATTCCAGAGTATCGAACACAGGGATTTGGGAGACAAATTCAATAGTAGATTATCAAGCAGTTTATGTAAGAGCTTTGCAATATATTGGGGAAAACAACAATCCTAAAGATCCAAGTATCCAGCTGTGGCAATCGATTCAAGATGTACTTAATGATATAAAGACAGAGTTGAGATATGCAAAGGTATGCTAATGTAAGGTAATCGTACGGTGAAGTTCCAAAAACCTTATATGACTCACCTACAAGACACTCTCTATACAGGTTATTGAGGCTTCAATATAGAAAGGGTTCTAAAGGCGAGAACTAATGTCAAATACCCAAACTTGCAATCCAAGGATCGAGACTAACTAAACCGATTAAGGTAGTGACACTCGAAATCGAAGTAGAGGTTGTTGAGGCTTCACTACCACCTAGAAAAGGCAAGCCTAAACTAAGTTAAAGCAAATCTTTAACTTTGGATTGAAGTAAAAGCAGGTTCGTAAACTTAAGGGAAATTACGGGTGGATCTTGAGATTCCACGGTCGTGGAACTCAAGAACAAACCGTGATTTAGGGTTCGTCGACAATTCTCTCTAACTCTCAGGGTCTAATCTGTTTACGATCGATCTATCATCATCTAAGCCACAACTATCAACCCTTCACCTTAGAATTGTTAAGGGTTTTTAGCCAATAACGGTCATGTTGATATCAAATTCAAGAATTAAAAGGTTGAAAGATGAAAACTTCCGAAACTTTCAATAAACTTCAAACCAATCTCAAAGTTTCAATCAAGAACAATTATTGTCACTAATTCCAAAATAGAACAAATAAACACAATCTTAGGTAAGAAGGAAGAACGGGATGTCAATCCGTCTTCTAAATCAAACCTAAACAAGAAGAGAAGTCTTCTTGCAACAATCTTCCGTCAATCCGGGAATCTCAATCACAATCTCCACCAAAGTGCGAGATTAGGGCAAATCCGAGCGTAAGCGAAGGTGCAAAAATGCGTCTAAGCCAAGGTCTAAAGCGAGGTCTAAAATACGTCCAAGCGGAGGTGTAAGCCGAAGTCTAAAGCAAAGTGGTAGCGGGGGTGACGGAATCTCCCTTCGTCCGTCTTTTTATAGGGCAAGATAAAATATCGGCCCGGCCCAATCTTCAAAAGATCGTGGCTTCAAAATGTGGCAAAAAAGATCGCCAAGATCACGGTCGTGGAAGGTTCCACGACTGTGACTTCGAGCGTGGAAATCAACACGGTTTGAACACAAAGATTCCACGACCGTAAAAGCTTCTGGAATGAACCACGCTTCTTCTGCAGGGTTCCACGGCCGTGGAACTGAATGTGGTTCATAGTACGGCCGTATTTTAGAGCGTGGTTTAGGGCAAGAACGTGATTCTTCTCTAGCCTCGTGCATTCCTCAAGTTAGCTCTCTTTTGGCTCCTAAGAATGTCCTCAATCCATGGACAAACTCAATCAACTCTTCTTTGCTAAATTCCGTTCGGAAATGGCTCCCAATCACCTATAATCAACACAGAACTTGTGTAGACATCCATATCGATAATATAGGCAAACTGGCTCACAAATGCAATAATGCTCAATCAAGGACTATCAATATGTATCAAATACACTTAGAAAATGTGCCTAAAATATCACAATGTTTCATGCTAACATGTACTCTCTCAACTGAGATACATGGAAGACCGGATGGACACCCTCTAGTCTCGGCGGTAGTGCTAATTTGTAGGCCACCTCTCCAACTCTCTCCAAGATCTAAAAAGGTCCGACATATCGGGGACTCAGCTTCCCCTTAATGCCTAAACTCCGGACTCCTCTCGTAGGTGACACTCTCAACCACACCTGAGCACCCACCCTAAACTCCAAGGGTCAACTCCTTTTGTCGGCGTAGGACTTCTGACGACTCTGAGCTACTAAAATCCGCTCCCGGACCAGGGTAATCCGAGCGATGTCATCCTATATCTGATTTGGAGCTACTCCACCAGCTCTGCTGGGCTCCTCCCAGCATAATGGCGTACGACATCTCCGCCCGTACAAAGCCTCATAAGGGGCCATCCCAATAGATGCGTGCCAACTGTTGTTATACAAAAACTCTACCAGTGAAAGATGATCTGGCCATACCTGTCCCCAATCTAGTACACAAGCCCGTAGCATGTCCTCTAATGTCTAAAGGGTCCTCTCAGACTGACCGTCTGTCTGTGGGTGATAGGCAGTGGTACAGTGGAGACTCGTCCCCAAAGTATTATGTACATGTTACCAAAATCTCGAGGTAAAACGTCCATCTCTGTCAGAGAAGATAGTCCTCGGTACTCCGTGGAGTCTCACAATGTGTCTGGTGAACTCCTCGGCTAGACGACTTACCGGCCACGTTTCCTTAATCGGAATGAAACGTGCGGTCTTCGTCAGACGGTCTACCACTACCCAAATAGCATCAAAACCTCTGCCGAGCCTCAATCCTGTGACAAAATCCACAGATATATCCTCTCACTTCCACTGTGGTACTGGAAGTGGGTGGAGCTCTCCTCCGGACCTACGATGCTCAATCTTGACCTGCTGGCAGGTCACACACTGAGCTACATACCGAGCCACGTCAGGCTTTAAACCACCACACTATAAGGACCGTCTCACATCCTGGTACATCTTACTTGCTCCAGGATGTACTGAGTATGGGGTAGCATGAGCCTCACCTAGTATCCTCTATCTCAACTCACTGTTTGACGGCACACAAACACGGTCCTGACGTCTCATCACTCCATCAGCACCAATAGTGAACTGTGGGGCCTCATCTCGAGACATCCTGTCTCGGATCCTGGTCAAAGTCGGGTAAGTCTCCTGTTTCTGTCGGATCTCATCCAACAGATCAGAAAGTAACTCCAAGGTAGCCAACTGGCGATCTGAATCGGGAAACTGTAGTGGGTATGGACACATTCGACCGAACTATACGAAGCCATAAATAATATACTTCAAGTGCAAAAAGTCAGGACATTGAGCTATATTTTTTCCCTAGGGGAAGGCTCCGTCTTAGCAGGCTTCTTCCCTTGTAGGTACTTCGGGAGTGGACAGAGGCCGCCACAATATCAAGCTCCGAGTTAGTAGTAGCAACAATATCGGGCTCCAGGATATCCTCCCTCACAAAGCTCTATACAGGGATCAGGTCGTTGGAAGGGACGCAGTAGTATGGTTGATACAAGAGGAGCCCTGTCACGGGTATTTGAGCTGAGCGTGGACTAGCTAGAGGCGTCGACGACCACATGCACTATTTGGATCCATGGCTTACCAGTATGAGTTCTATTTGATACGGGTGCTACGCACTCCTTTATATCTGATCCATGCGGAGATTGGTCGTCCTTAGCAACAGAAGAGGGAGTACCGTTTGCGGTAGAGTTACCGGATGGGAGTAAGATTAGGGGATCCCGAGAGATTCATGATTGCTGAAAAATCCACCTTGATTAAAATGGTTTACAGGTGTTGATGATGGAAGACTTCACACAAATGTAGCAGTTAGATATACTAACATTGTATTGATTATATTCTCTAGATATTTGGTTGGTTTGAATTCAGTGCAGGTTTTATCTAAATGTCAAGGGCCTTGAAGAATAATTCAAGGACAAAGGAAGATAGCAAATACAAAAGGATAACATCAAGGGCCTTGAAATTATAGATGCACGGAACAAGGTTTAGAAATGAGTTGAAGTTTTTCTTGGAAGATTTTGTAACAAAAAGATCTCATCAACCAAATATCTTATCAACCGAAGGAAGATCTCAACCGAAGAATAGAGAATCTTTTCTATAAGATTTTCTAAATCAACAAACGGCAAAAATATCTTCTCTCTCGATTCAACAGAAGACAAGAAGATCAAGGAGTAAGGACTCAACGTGATCTCAGGAGCTGAAGATTTGCAAAGTTTACCTTATCTCGAAATAAGAAACGATCTTGACGGAAAAGAAGATTCATCTTCAAACGGTCATCTCTACAACGGCTAGAAGACCTTTCCATAGAAGAGTATAAATGAAGATGATGGTCGAAGAAGACAAATACACAAGCTTACACAGGAAAACATCTTTACATCCTCAAGCATCCTAATCATCTTCATTCGTTGTTTTTCTTTCTCTCATTCACGCAAAAGCTTTATCCCCTTAGAGAGAGAAAACACTAGAGCTCCATTGGAAGATCTAAACAGTGTTATACTAAAGTGTGTGTTACTCTGTGAAGTAACTAGGCTATTATAGCTAGGTTAAGAGTTGAAGCTAGATCGTAGCATTGACTACAGTGAGAGAAGAAGGGGATCTCTTCTAGTTTGTATCTAGGACTCTTTGAAGCTGATAATAGATAGTTAGATCCTACGGATATACCCTGGGACGAAGAGTAGGCTATTTAGAGCCGAACTTCGTAAAGAACTATAACCTCAAACTAACATACCATCTAAGGGAATAGAATCAACCTTTACCGGGTAAGTCTCAGGCTAAATCACAAAGATGGGATGGAAGCACACTCAAACCCCAATAAAGGATAAACCTTTATTACCTATACTTATGATCGTCAATACACAAACTAAGGAATTACCGGGTAAGTCTCATCCTAAGCTTGCTTTGAACCAGGAAGGTGAAATAAGAATAGGATTTAGCAAACTCTAACACTTAACTTTCTGTTTAGGTTCGGATAAGTCACCTCGGTCAGAAGAATTCCACCCCGGCCGAGATGTTCATCAACTGAACGAGATGCTTAGGGTTAAGGTTAAAGACTCGAACTTTCAGGATCCTACTGGAATATAAGATTATTCTATCATTGTTTTTCCCACAACCTTCAGCCAATCACCCTAGAATCACCCTAGAATCACACAAGGAAATTAGCCACTCATCATCATAATGAAAGTATTAAATATATGGGAAGAAGGTGAATATTTGAACAAGGAAGAATTTAATGAAAAGACTTCAATAACTGAATCAAATATCACAACAAAGCGTTCCTTGGATAATAATCCAAAAAGACAAGACAATCAATGGGGGAATTGAAGACAATCTTACAAAACCCTCAAATAAAGCTATAAAAGCTATGGACTTCAATCTTCCTTTAACCTTCAAAAAGGTTCTTCAAAACTCCCAACTGGAGTATGCTGCTGCTGCGTATGCGGGGTGTATAACGGCCTATGCGAGATGTTGGAATTGTGAAAATCCAAACCTTTTTATAGGAAAATAACCCTCCAAAGATAATAAATCTTAGAAAGATATTTTCCCATAAATATAGGTAAAATATATGATTCTGCATATCTCCTTCCTTCCAGAAGCCAAGCCCAAAAATATAAGATCACTTTCCAATTTTAAAAGATCTCATCCAAGAATAAAATATTCTCGCCGCGTCCTAGGTGTTCGCCTCGGTCGAGTCGGCGTCTCTGGATCACCTCGGTCGAGGTGATCAATGGTCAACCGAGGTGAGTCACAACAGACTGTGAAATCTCTCGAATCTGCTCCAAAGTAAATCTTTAATCCATGGCTATGTTCCCTGGATGTAGCTCCAATTGACTCATGACTCCTTTCGCTCCTTTTTGATGCAAAACGTACCAAATTACCTGCAATTACAACGAAACTAGGTGTAGACCTCGATTCTCGCAAAGGTAGATGAAATGGTAGCAAAATCACATAATGTACATACAAACATGCAGATTATGAAAGATAAAACGTCCAAACAAACCCCAAAATTAGACTATAATTCATGCTATCAAAATACCCCATACTTAGCCCTTGCTTGTCCCCAAGCAAGTTCTTCATATAGAAAACAAGATAGAATGGATTATAAGTCAAGAAAATCAATGAAAAAGTCTTTCAAAAACATTTTATGGTGTGCAACTATCATAGATCACTCTAAGAGAATACTTCCTAGAATTAAAAACTCAATATGATCAAAACATTTTATAAATATAAGAAAGTTGTTCATCTTTGCATAAAATCATAGAATGCATAATAAATCATAATTATCAAAATTAATCATGAATAATCCGATTTAAACCACTAAGTCAATCAACAAGCTCAAGGTCTCAAGGGCTTCCCAGAAGAAAAGGTCAAGAAACGTGTAGGGTAGGGATGTATGTAAGGTAATGTGGTGCTACAATCCGGGAAAAGGATGAACTTCACTTTCACTTTGACTTGCAACATCTTCCACCAATAAGCTTTGCTTATCTCACACTTTTTCTTTTACTTTACTTTTTGGGATGCATGGACAGAGGTGCACAATAACCGAAGCCTAGGAAATCTGCAATCATCAATTTCTCGAGATGCATCAAACCCTTGATGCACATACCATGACCCGTTAGGAATATCGCTCAATCCGACTTTGGCAAGACACAAACACCCGGCTATGTGAATGGTGCCGAGTTACTCATCTTCATGATTGACTTCCCCAAACCTATATTGCTTTCTAACACTTTCACTTCCAGCCACTTCTCAACTTTAACTTGCTTCCACCACTTCGCTTGCTTCCAAATTCCCGGATAGGTAAAGGGAGGCAAAAATGTATATGAGGGGCTAAGCATGATCAAGAAGAAGAAGAAGAAGATGATGAATTGCCTTGATCTTTCCAAGAAGAAAGTGAGAGAACTTAACCTGCGGTGTCAACCTTCAAATTCAACATAATTTGGATAAAAACAAAGTATTAAACATGCCAATAATTTCAAACAAAGCATTTAGCAACTTAAACATATTATAAAACCTTTCAAACACATAAAGAATTTAAAACCAGTAAGTAAACAGAATCTTCACTGAGATCATATCCAGATAAATAACACAAAATCGTTTTCAAAAACTTTCTGTTACGCACCTCGGTCGAGGTGTTCTTGGTTCAACCGAGGTGAAGTGCCTCGTTTCGCCAGAATCTCCGCGGTCGAGGTAAAAATTTTTTTTTTTTTTAAAACCATTTTTATTCGGTTTCGACGTTTTTCTCAATCAAATAACCTGTAGGTATGCATGTAATATCAGATAATCATATAAATGCATAAGTGAAGCATAAAATAGAATATTCGATAAAATATAATACATCAAAAGTAGTCGAATAAAATACATCACGTAGTCAGATAAGTACAAATACCCCATACTTGAGACACACTGTCCCAGTGGGTAAAATAAAAGTCTAAAAATGAGAGAACTCACCGGATAAATAGCTGAACTGCATAAAAGAAAATAAAGAAAATCCTGCAGCTCCTCAATAGTCTCGATCCGGTGGTGGTGCATATGGATACTGAGTCGGATCGTAAGGATGGCCCATGACACGCTCGAACTGAAGCTGGGCCATGATGTGCTGATGGTGCTGCCACTCCTGCATCTCGCGGATGTCCAGCGATAATGCAACATATGAGTCGATAACCTGATCCGTCAGGTCATCGATCCGTCGGTGAGCAGCTCGATCTCTCACTCCACGCCTCCTGCGTCTGGCAGGTCTGACTGGAGAAGTCTCAGCTGGTGCAGCATCAGTATCCTCCTCATCATCCAAATCGATGATCGGTGGTGCGCTCATCCCTGCAGTGTCCGTCCCTGTATCCATCGGGACTCCACCGTCTCTCTCATCCACTGTCTCCTCATCGTCGTCGTCATCCTCCTCAGCCTCAGCAGGGGCAGCTGCTGCCTCTCTGTGATCCTCCATCAGTGTATCCCAGGTTGTCTGCTAGTAATGCGGATCAAAGACTGTGAACTGTGCAGACCAGCGGATCCCCTGAGGTGCAGTCCGCTCCCAAGGCATGGCGACGTATGGAGTGGTCAAACCACGGGGAACTAGAATCCTCCGTGTGATCATCTCCTGTAATCCCAACGGCTTCGGAGCCGTTGCCATCGTGCAAACGCTGAGGTCCATCCCGTGGTAGGTAGCGATGTGGGTGACTAGACCTCCGCAGCAAATGTCTCCCTTCGCCTTGGCCTTGATCCTGTGCAAATCCTCTGCCAGGAGCAAGCCAAAGTCCGGGAAACCTCCTGTCACCATGCAGTAGAGGCTGAAGAGCTTGCCCTGTCTGATCTTCTGGGGCGTCTCAGTACGCGCCAGAAGTGTCTCACTGAAAATCCTGTGGGCAAGTATGAAGGCCGGATGGAAGATGACCTTCTCCCTGGAATCTCCAGGGCGCCATGTGTCTGCATGCTCAGTAATATGGGCTATCTGCCCCCAGAACTCCCTAGCTACGGATCGGGAGGGGAAATCAGTGGCGGTGGGCTCAAAAAAGCCAAAAATCTCTCTCCATATCTCTAAAGGAACTATGAAGTTCCGGTTCATCAACCGGTACTTCACAGACCGGTCTGTGGGGAGGTAGGAGAAGGAGCTAACAAACTCTAAGGTCGGCTCCAAGTAAGCTGGGGCTCGGATCGAAATAAACTGATCCAGCCCGACAGTAGCAATCATCCTCCTAAGGTCAGCGTCTAACCCTAGGCAATCAAAGGCCGATACGTCCAGAAATCGTGGTGCGATAACTGGACGGCTAGCTATCCGCTCATAGTCTACCCGTCATCTCTCGTGGATAACCGGGCAGTAAGGACAGGAAGAAGAAGAAGAAGGGAAGGGTGAGGATCTGTCTCTAAGGGCTAGGCGACGATCTGAACTCATTTTCACTCAGCTCTGTCAGACTACCTCGGTCACTGACAATCTCCAAGAATCACCTCGGTCGAGATGCAGTTCGACCGGACCGAGGCGCAGCAGTTACGATTCCAATTCTCGAAAATTCAGTTCTTTTCCCCTCAAAATCACTACAATTGCTTCCTAAGGGGTACTTAAGCCTTTCCTCAGCAAAATCAGGGGCAACCAAAGCCCAAATCAAAGCGAACGAACGAGTTAGGGTTTCGATTTGTTTTTACCTCGTTTCGGTCGATGCGCTCGATTTCTTTGCAGATCTGTTGTTGCAATCGGTTCCTCTACCCTTCAATTAAAGTTTAGAAGCAGAAATCTTCGAAAACGAGCGAGATTCGAGAGGGAGCGAAGTGGAAGTCGCCGCGGTCGAGGTGGGTAAGATAAAAAAGGTAAAAATAAAATTTTTTTCCAATTTATACCGTTCCTGGATCTGCTGTCACCTCGGTCGAGATGGTCTCGACTGGACCGAGGTGGTACGGATCGAGGTGGTTCTGCAGAAACCCTAGTCGCCTCGGTTGCTCAAGAATCAACTCGGTCGAGGTGATCTGACAGTAACCGAGGTGCTTATGTCTTCTCAGAATCTCGAACTTTTGTCCTTCCAGATGTGCTCCTTCCTTAGATATTCCCTGTTGTCTGTCCAGAACGCCAAAAACAAAGCAAAGCAAAGCAAAGAAAAAACGAAAACTATCTAAGCTAGACTAAAAAACGGGAAAAGAAAGCAATACCTTGGGTTGCCTCCCAAGAAGCGCTTGTTTTAAGGTCGCTAGCTGGACCATGATGTGTCTCAAAGGAGGTATATTGGTGCAACCTCCTCAACCGGCGTTTCCGGTTGGTACTTCTTAAGTCTATGACCGTTGACCTTGAAGCTTCCGCTAGTTTCGCCCCATATCTCAACTGCACCATGAGGGAAAACATGTTTCACAACATAAGGTCCGGTCCATCTAGATTTCAACTTACTTGGAAAAAGACGGAGGCGGGAGTTGAAAAGTAGAACTAAGTCTCCTTCGTTAAGCTCCTTTGGAACGATACGCTTGTCATGCCATCTCTTCGTCCTTTCCTTGTAGATTTTGGCATTCTCATAAGCGTTCAAACGCAGCTCCTCCAGCTCGTTAAGTTCCAATAGTCGCTTCTCACCAGCCGCTTTGATGTCGAAATTCAACCATTTGATCGCCCAATACGCCTTGTGTTCCAATTCGACGGGTAGATGGCAAGACTTCCCATATACTAAATTATAAGGAGTGGTACCTATGGGAGTCTTGAATGCGGTCCTGTACGCCCAAAGAGCATCGTCCAATTTCATGGACCAATCCTTCCTTGTTCTAGAGACGGTTTTTTCCAAAATTGCCTTGATTTCCCTATTCGAGATCTCAACCTGTCCACTAGTTTGAGGGTGATAAGCGGTTGATACCTTGTGGGTTACCCCATACTTCGATAGAAGTGCCTTAAACTTCCGGTTGATGAAATGCGTTCCTCCATCGCTAATGATGATGCGTGGAGTTCCAAATCGTGGAAAGATAGTTCTATTCAAGAACTTCACAACCACCTTGGCGTCGTTAGTGGGAGAAGCAATGGCTTCAACCCATCTAGAGACGTAATCAACTGCAAGGAGAATGTAGAGGTTTCCTCCGGAGGATGGGAAAGGTCCCATGAAGTCAATTCCCCATACATCAAAGATTTCTACTTCTTGGATGTTATTAAGTGGCATCTCGTTTCTCCTCGATAAATTCCCTGTTCTTTGGCATGCATCACAAGAGACAACGAAAGATTGCACATCCTTAAATAATGTAGGCCAAAAGAAACCGGAACGCAATACCTTAGCGCATGTTTTATCCGTGTTGGCATGCCCTCCACAAGGAAGTGAATGACAATGCTTTATGACGCTATTAACTTCATCTTCCGGAATGCACCTTCGAAGCATCCCATCCGGTCCGCGCTTGAATAGCAGCGGCTCATCCCAGTAGTAATGTCGTACTTCCTTGAAGAATCTCTTCTTTTGAGAGTACGTCAATCCGGCCGGTGTTTCGTGGCAAACAAGATAATTCACAATATCAGCATACCAAGGACCTTTATTATCAGAAAGTTGGTGGAGGGAATGGTCCGCCAACAGTGGGTGAATGTCAGAAAAGGGAGTAAGAAATTTGTTATTCTCTGCAATCTCAGTTGGAATTGCCTCGCCATCGACCTCGGTCGAGGCGCATAGGCGTTGACCGAGATGTTCTTCGGTCGCCTCGCTCAGTCCAGAAATTGCCTCGGTCGAGGTACTGCTACTGGGCCCGAGACTGGAGATCTTTGTCTCCTGGATTAGCTTCTCAGTTGTAGCTCCTGGATCCTCTTACAGTGCCTTCAAGCTCCGTATATCTGCATCACAAGAAGCATCTATACCTTCCTCTATTAAACTGAAGCTAATAACTCTTTCGAGTGGGTCGTTAATAAGGATAGAGCTCACCAATTCTCTTGATTCTTCTTCATCGTAGATGTTGAAGATCTCATCAGTTAGCTGCTCCCCCTTCATGGCTGCAAGTAGTGCGAACTCCACCTCATCGCCACCAACGTTGAATTTCAACTTGGCGTTCTTGCAATCCACGTTGCAACCCGAAGTTGCTAGAAATGGCCTCCCGAGAATAATAGGGACAGGATAATCTGCAGGAATGTCAAGTACGACAAAATCTATGGGTAGATAGAAGTTACCTAACTTGACCGGAACGTCTTCCAAAATGCCCACGGGATGGGTAATGGAGCGATCCGCCATATAAAGTCGAATCTTGACCGGCTTGGGCTCTCCAAGACCGATCTTCGTGCATAGCTCCAGCGGGATGATGCTCACGCTGGCTCCTAGATCACAAAGGGCTTCACAAGTGACATCCCCAACTTGAATGGGAATGCAAAACGAGCCGGGATCTCTTAACTTAGGTGGCATCTTTTCCTTCATGATCTTTATAAGCTCTGAAGATTTAGATGTCATCCTAACTTCACCAACATCCTCCAGCTTCCTCTTCCTTGATAAGATTTCTTTTAAGAACTTCCCATAGGCGGGCATACCTAAAATAGTATCAAGGAAAGGAATATTAATATGTAGCTTATTCATCAAGTCAAGAAACTTACCAAAGTGCTTGTCTAGATGTGCTCTGGCTCTGGACTGAGGGAATGGAAGTGGTGGCTTATATGCAGGAGGTGGAACATAAGTTTCTGTCATTCCTCCTGCTTTCTGTTGCTCCGCCTCGGTTGGCATCTCGGTCGAGGTGTTCTTCGACTGGATCTGGACCGAGGTGGTCTGCGTCGAGCGAGGTACTGGATCTGCGGTTTTAAGTCCACTCCTCGTCGTTATGGCCATGTACTGGCCCTTAGGGTTAGTTTCCGTCTTCGCTGGAAGCTTCCCTGGATCTCTTGGCGCTTCATTCGCCCTATTAGCAAGTTGTTGTTCG
>BSUD01000005.1:22366031-22631926 GCA_033239045.1 Fagopyrum esculentum | reverse complement strand
GGAATGTCAAGTACGACAAAATCTATGGGTAGATAGAAGTTACCTAACTTGACCGGAACGTCTTCCAAAATGCCCACGGGATGGGTAATGGAGCGATCCGCCATATAAAGTCGAATCTTGACCGGCTTGGGCTCTCCAAGACCGATCTTCGTGCATAGCTCCAGCGGGATGATGCTCACGCTGGCTCCTAGATCACAAAGGGCTTCACAAGTGACATCCCCAACTTGAATGGGAATGCAAAACGAGCCGGGATCTCTTAACTTAGGTGGCATCTTTTCCTTCATGATCTTTATAAGCTCTGAAGATTTAGATGTCATCCTAACTTCACCAACATCCTCCAGCTTCCTCTTCCTTGATAAGATTTCTTTTAAGAACTTCCCATAGGCGGGCATACCTAAAATAGTATCAAGGAAAGGAATATTAATATGTAGCTTATTCATCAAGTCAAGAAACTTACCAAAGTGCTTGTCTAGATGTGCTCTGGCTCTGGACTGAGGGAATGGAAGTGGTGGCTTATATGCAGGAGGTGGAACATAAGTTTCTGTCATTCCTCCTGCTTTCTGTTGCTCCGCCTCGGTTGGCATCTCGGTCGAGGTGTTCTTCGACTGGATCTGGACCGAGGTGGTCTGCGTCGAGCGAGGTACTGGATCTGCGGTTTTAAGTCCACTCCTCGTCGTTATGGCCATGTACTGGCCCTTAGGGTTAGTTTCCGTCTTCGCTGGAAGCTTCCCTGGATCTCTTGGCGCTTCATTCGCCCTATTAGCAAGTTGTTGTTCGAAGGACTTTTGGGCCCTCGAAAACGAAGTCATAGAATTCTCCATAGCGCTAAGCTTGATCAAGATTGCCTCCAGAACTGTGTCTTTCTTTTCTGGCTGAGACGAACTTGATCCTTGCCCTTGGCTTTTCAATGGAGTAGAAGAAGAAGAAGGGGAAGAGAGGAAAGGGTTAGAGGAATCATTAGAGTTGGAGTTTGAATAATTGTTACCGTGGTTTTGGTTATTCGCCCTCCAGTTGTTGCTATTGGATCCTCTATTCTTGTTGTTGTTGTAGTTGTTGGTTCGGGGACCGTTGTTGTTGTTACGGTACCCGTTATTGTTGTTGTTCCTTTGCCCTTGCTCTTCCTTCTTAGTTTGAGCCATCAAGAGCTCCTTCAATTGCTTCACGTCATTCTTCAACGACGTGAGTTGATTGTTGTTGGATTGAGTCTCTTGAAAGTTGACTCTTTTAACTCCACCTTCAGCTCCTTGGTGGGTATATTTCTCCATGTGCAAGGCTTTCTTCTCAATGAAGTCCCAAGCATCGTCAATCGCCATGTCCATGAAGGTACCGGCGGAGAGTAGTTGGAGATTGAACTGGGTGCTTCCGTCCAGCCCTTTGAAGTAGATCTCCAACAACTCGATCTTTGGAATCCCATGATGTGGGCAATCCAAAAGGATATCCTTGAACCGCTCCCAAGATTTGGACAAGCTCTCCTTGTCCTTCATGATGAAAGCATTGATCTTCTCTCTCATTTCAGCGGTCTTTGAGGGGGGAAAGAATTTGGTTAAGAATTCCGTAGTCATCTCCTCCCATGTGCTAATTTTTCCTGGAGGAAGAGATTGATACCAAGTAAGAGCTCTATCTTTTAAAGAAAAGTAAAAAGGTCTTAGCTTGTAGTTGTTATTTTCAATTCTGGAAGGTCGCAAGGTCTCCATCAAGATCTCGTAGTTTTGAAGATGATGATGCGGCGACTCCTTCTCTAGCCCTCCGAATTGGCATTGGCGAATCATGGATAGAACTTGCGGTCGAAGTTCGTAGTCATGATCCGCTGGATCTCCTAGGTTCACCCCGGGACGCCTCAGCTGTTGATTAGGGTCCATCCTTTGACCTAGGGTTTGTGGGATTCCTGCAAGAAGAACATCTCGGACTGGCATCCGAGGTGGAAGTACATCGGCCGGGGCGTCAGGTACTGGAATCTGCCTCGGTCGCGGGTCAACTACTGGATCCTGCATCGGTCGAGGATCAACAGGAGGATCTTCCCTCGGTCGAAGTAGAATCTGGTCTCGTATGACTGCTATCTCAGCTTCGATACCTGCAGTCCTGGCACGATTCTCTTCTTTCTCTTGCCTTAGTTCTTCTTTACTGAGACGTAGCAGCTCTTGCGTCTCTTTTAATTCGGCCGCAAGATCGCGATTGTCTTGTTGGGCCATCTTCGCTTCTCTTAAGCGTCGCTTGTATGTCTTTTCCGGTTCGGGATCGTATGGAACGATTTCCTTCCCAGCGCGGGTTCTTCGCATATACCCAAGAAAGAACTTGCAAAAGTCGTCACTCAAGTAGAGTGGTTAGATGAAACGGGGCAAGCACCCCAAGAGCAAACCGTACCGGCTCGGTCTAGACCAAGTCCCCGGCAACGGCGCCAAAAACTTGTTCGCTCCAAACGGTGTGTGCAAGCTTTAAATTTATAACCCTAGACTTAAGCTTAAAACAAGGATGCGAACCCGCAGTGTACGGGTCAATCGTAGTAAAAGCAAGAAAATTCCAGGGGTCGATCACAGGGACTTGGTGAAACAAAGTCAATACGGTATGCTATGTCAATTCTAACCACAAGAGCGATTAACACAATCAAAGATGAATAAGAAGTCAATAAAGCAAACATGCAATTCTAGGGATTAAAGCATCTAGTTGTGGTTCCAACTCAAGATCTATAGATAAGCGGACAAAGCTGAGATTTTTGCATGGGGAAGGTGTTACTAAAGTGGAGTAGATCACCGGGTAAGTCTCACTACACACTAATCCTAAACCGTAACTCCTATTATCGGGTAAGTCTCAAGGAATCAAGATAAAGAACTATAACCTCAAACTAACATACCATCTAAGGGAATAGAATCAACCTTTACTAGGTAAGTCTCAGGCTAACTCACAAAGATGGGATGGAAGCACACTCAAACCCCAATAAAGGATAAACCTTTGTTACCTATACTTATGATCGTCAATACACAAACTAAGGAATTACCGGGTAAGTCTCATCCTAAGCTTGCTTTGAACCAGGAAGGTGAAATAAGAATAGGATTTAGCAAACTCTAACACTTAACTTTCTGTTTAGGTTCGGATAAGTCACCTCGGTCAGAAGAATTCCACCCCGGCCGAGATGTTCATCAACTGAACGAGATGCTTAGGGTTAAGGTTAAAGACTCGAACTTTCAGGATCCTAGTGGAATCTAAGATTATTCTATCATTGTTTTTCCCACAACCTTCAGCCAATCACCCTAGAATCACACAAGGAAATTAGCCACTCATCATCATAATGAAAGTATTAAATATATGGGAAGAAGGTGAATATTTGAAAAAGGAAGAATTTAATGAAAAGACTTCAATAACTGAATCAAATATCACAACAAAGCGTTCCTTGGATAATAATCCAAAAAGACAAGACAATTGAGGGAATTAAAGACAATCTTACAAAACCCTCCAATAAAGCTATAAAAGCTATGGACTTCAATCTTCCTTTAACCTTCAAAAAGGTTCTTCAAAAGCTCCCAAATTGGAGTATACCGCTGCTGCTGCGTGTGTGGGGTGATAGCGGGGTATGCGAGATGTTGGAATTGTGAAAATCCAAACCTTTTTATAGGAAAATAACCCTCCAAAGATAATAAATCTTAGAAAGATATTTTCCCATAAATATAGGTAAAATATATGATTCTGCATATCTCCTTCCTTCCAGAAGCCAAGCCCAAAAATATAAGATCACTTTCCAATTTTAAAAGATCTCATCCAAGAATAAAATATTCTCGCCGCGTCCTAGGTGTTCGCCTCGGTCGAGTCGGCGTCTCTGGGTCACCTCGGTCGAGGTGATCAATGGTCAACCGAGGTGAGTCACAACAGACTGTGAAATCTCTCGAATCTGCTCCAAAGTAAATCTTTAATCCATGGCTATGTTCCCTGGATGTAGCTCCAATTGACTCATGACTCCTTTCGCTCCTTTTTGATGCAAAACGTACCAAATTACCTGCAATTACAATGAAACTAGGTGTAGACCTCGATTCTCGCAAAGGTAGATGAAATGGTAGCAAAATCACATAATGTACATACAAACATGCACATTATGAAAGATAAAACGTCCAAACAAACCCCAAAATTAGACTATAATTCATGCTATCAAAATACCCCATACTTAGCCCTTGCTTGTCCCCAAGCAAGTTCCTCATATAGAAAACAAGATAGAATGGATTATAAGTCAAGAAAATCAATGAAAAAGTCTTTCAAAAACATTTTATGGTGTGCAACTATCATAGATCACTCTAAGAGAATACTTCCTGGAATTAAAAACTCAATATGATCAAAACATTTTATAAATATAAGAAAGTTGTTCATCTTTGCATAAAATCATAGAATGCATAATAAATCATAATTATCAAAATTAATCATGAATAATCCGATTTAAACCACTAAGTCAATCAACAAGCTCAAGGTCTCAAGGGCTTCCCAGAAGAAAAGGTCAAGAAACGTGTAGGGTAGGGATGTATGTAAGGTAATGTGGTGCTACAATCCGGGAAAAGGATGAACTTCACTTTCACTTTGACTTGCAACATCTTCCACCAATAAGCTTTGCTTATCTCACACTTTTTCTTTTACTTTATTTTTGGGATGCATGGACAGAGGTGCACAATAACCGAAGCCTAGGAAATCTGCAATCATCAATTTCTCGAGATGCATCAAACCCTTGATGCACATACCATGACCCGTTAGGAATATCGCTCAATCCGACTTTGGCAAGACACAAACACCCGGCTATGTGAATGGTGCCGAGTTACTCATCTTCATGATTGACTTCCCCAAACCTATATTGCTTTCTAACACTTTCACTTCCAGCCACTTCTCAACTTTAACTTGCTTCCACCACTTCGCTTGCTTCCAAATTCCCGGATAGGTAAAGGGAGGCAAAAATGTATATGAGGGGCTAAGCATGATCAAGAAGAAGAAGAAGAAGATGATGAATTGCCTTGATCTTTCCAAGAAGAAAGTGAGAGAACTTAACCTGCGGTGTCAACCTTCAAATTCAACATAATTTGGATAAAAACAAAGTATTAAACATGCCAATAATTTCAAACAAATCATTTAGCAACTTAAACATATTATAAAACCTTTCAAACACATAAAGAAATTAAAACCAGTAAGTAAACAGAATCTTCACTGAGATCATATCCAGATAAATAACACAAAATCGTTTTCGAAAACTTTCTATTACGCACCTCGGTCGAGGTGTTCTTGGTTCAACCGAGGTGAAGTGCCTCGTTTCGCCAGAATCTCCGCGGTCGAGGTAAAAATTTTTTTTTTTTTAAAACCATTTTTATTCGGTTTCGACGTTTTTCTCAATCAAATAACCTGTAGGTATGCATGTAATATCAGATAATCATATAAATGCATAAGTGAAGCATAAAATAGAATATCCGATAAAATATAATACATCAAAAGTAGTCGAATAAAATACATCACGTAGTCAGATAAGTACAAATACCCCATACTTGAGACACACTGTCCCAGTGGGTAAAATAAAAGTCTAAAAATGAGAGAACTCACCGGATAAATAGCTGAACTGCATAAAAGAAAATAAAGAAAATCCTGCAGCTCCTCAATAGTCTCGATCCGGTGGTAGTGCATATGGATACTGAGTCGGATCGTAAGGATGGCCCATGACACGCTCGAACTGAAGCTGGGCCATGATGTGCTGATGGTGCTGCCACTCCTGCATCTCGCGGATGTCCAGCGATAATGCAACATATGAGTCGATAACCTGATCCGTCAGGTCATCGATCCGTCGGTGAGCAGCTCGATCTCTCACTCCACGCCTCCTGCGTCTGGCAGGTCTGACTGGAGAAGTCTCAGCTGGTGCAGCATCAGTATCCTCCTCATCATCCAAATCGATGATCGGTGGTGCGCTCATCCCTGCAGTGTCCGTCCTTGTATCCATCGGGACTCCACCGTCTCTCTCATCCACTGTCTCCTCATCGTCGTCGTCATCCTCCTCAGCCTCAGCAGGGGCAGCTGCTGCCTCTCTGTGATCCTCCATCAGTGTATCCCAGGCTGTCTGCCAATAATGCGGATCAAAGACTGTGAACTGTGCAGACCAGCGGATCCCCTGAGGTGCAGTCCGCTCCCAAGGCATGGCGACGTATGGAGTGGTCAAACCACGGGGAACTAGAATCCTCCGTGTGATCATCTCCTGTAATCCCAGCGGCTTCGGAGCCGCTGCCATCGTGCAAACGCTGAGGTCCATCCCGTGGTAGGTAGCGATGTGGGTGACTAGACCTCCGCAACAAATGTCTCCCTTCGCCTTGGCCTTGATCCTGTGCAGATCCTCTGCCAGGAGCAAGCCAAAGTCCGGGAAACCTCCTGTCACCATGCAGTAGAGGCTGAAGAGCTCGCCCTGTCTGATCTTCTGGGGCGTCTCAGTACGCGCCAGAAGTGTCTCACTGAAAATCCTGTGGGCAAGTATGAAGGCCGGATGGAAGATGACCTTCTCCCTGGAATCTCCAGGGCGCCATCTGTCTGCATGCTCAGTAATATGGGCTATCTGCCCCCAGAACTCCCTAGCTACGGATCGGGAGGGGAAATCAGTGGCGGTGGGCTCAGAAAAGCCAAAAATCTCTCTCCATATCTCTAAAGGAACTATGAAGTTCCGGTTCATCAACCGGTACTTCACAGACCGGTCTGTGGGGAGGTAGGAGAAGGAGCTAACAAACTCTAAGGTCGGCTCCAAGTAAGCTGGGGCTCGGATCTCAGTAAACTGATCCAGCCCGACAGTAGCAATCATCCTCCTAAGGTCAGCGTCTAATCCTAGGCAATCAAAGGCCGATACGTCCAGAAATCGTGGTGCGATAACTGGACGGCTAGCTATCCGCTCATAGTCTACCCGGCATCTCTCGTGGATAACAGGGCGGTAAGGACGGGAAGAAGAAGAAGAAGGGGAGGGTGAGGATCTGTCTCTAAGGGCTAGGCGACGATCTGAACTCATTTTCACTCAACACTGTCAGGCTACCTCGGTCACTGACAAACTCCAAGAATCACCTCGGTCGAGATGCAGTTCGACCGGACCGAGGCGTAGCAGTTACGATTCCAAATCTCAGAATTTCAGTTCTTTTCCCCCTAAAATCACTATAGATGCTTCCTAAGGGGTACTTAAGCTTTTCCTCAGCAAAATCAGGGGCAACCAAAGCCCAAATCAAAGCAAACGAACGAGTTAGGGTTTCGACTCGTTTTACCTCGTTTCGGTCGAGTCGCTCGATTTTTCTGCAGATTTGTTGTTGCAATCGGTTCGTCTACCCTTCAATCTCGGTTTAGAAGCAGAAATCGTCGAAAACGAGCAAGATCCGAGAGGGAGCGAAGTGGAAGTCGCCGCGGTCGAGGTGGGTAAAGTAAAAAGTGAAAAATAAATTTTTTTCCTATTTATACTGTTCCTGGATCTGCTGTCACCTCGGTCGAGATGGTCTCGACTGGACCGAGGTGGTATGGACCGAGGTGGTTCTGCAGAAACCCTAGTCGCCTCGGTTTGCTCAAGAATCAACTCGGTCGAGGTGCTCTGACAGTAACCGATGTGCTTCTGTCTTCTCAGAATCTCGAACTTCTGTCCTTCCAGATATGCTCCTTCCTTAGATATTCCCTGTTGTCTGTCCAGAACGCCAAAAACAAAGCAAAGCAAAGCAAAAACAAAAACTATCTAAGCTATACTAGAAAACGGGAAAAGAAAGCAATACCTTGGGTTGCCTCCCAAGAAGCGCTTGATTTAAGGTCGCTAGCTGGACCATGATGCGTCTCAAACGAGGTGGAAGGTGCCCTCACCCCATACTTCACCTCCATCGTGGGGTGAAGTAAGTAGATCCATCAAACGCTCCAACAAGTGTAAGTGCTCATCGGGAAATGAATCGTCTATGGGTGGATTATTCGTCTCGCGGGAGGATTCCGGTAGCCGGTTGAGGTGATCCGCAACGGAGTTCTCGGATCCCTTCTTATCGCGGATCTCTAGATCAAACTCTTGAAGCAAGAGAATCCATCGAATAAGGCGCGGCTTGGCATCTTTCTTAGCCAACAAATAACGAATGGCCGCATGGTCGGTGTAGACAATGACTTTCGCCCCCACTAGATAGGAACGAAACTTCTCGAAAGCATATACAACCGCCAATAACTCCTTCTCGGTGGTAGCGTAGTTGCGTTGTGCTTCATCTAGCGTCTTGCTAGCATAGTAAATGGCGGTGGTCCGTCCATCCTTCTTCTGTCCAAGCACCGCTCCTACGGCTACATCACTAGCGTCACACATGACCTCAAAGGGCAAGGTCCAATCCGGAGGCTGGATAATGGGAGCGGAGATCAACGCTTCCTTAATCCTGTAAAAAGCATCAAGACACTCCTGCGAAAACTCAAAAACAACATCTTTATTCAAGATGTTAGTTAGAGGTTTAGAAATCTTAGAGAAGTCCTTGATGAACCTCCTATAGAAGCCTGCATGCCCGAGAAAACTCCTCACACCTTTAACAGAACAAGGAGGAGGGAGTTTCTCAATAGTTTCGATCTTAGCTCGATCAACCTCAATACCTCGATTAGAAACGAGGTGTCCTAGCACAATGCCTTCATTAACCATAAAATGACACTTCTCCCAATTTAAAACAAGGTTAGTGTCTTCACATCTTTTAAGCACTAGAGAAAGGTTAGATAGGCAATCATCAAAAGAGGAACCATATACAGAAAAATCATCCATGAATACCTCCATGATCTCCTCTATGTACTCGGAAAAGATAGCCATCATGCATCGCTGGAAGGTAGCGGGTGCATTGCACAATCAAAATGGCATCCTCCGATAGGCGAACCTCCCCCAAGGACAAGTGAAAGTGGTCTTCTCCTGATCATCCGGATGGATAGGAATCTGGAAGAATCCACTATAGCCGTCCAAGTAGCAAAAGTGTGAATGCTGGGCCAACCGTTCGAGCATTTGATCGATGAAGGGAAGCGGAAAATGATCCTTCCGAGTTGCTGTGTTCAGCTTCCTATAATCGATGCAAACTCTCCAGCCCGTAACGGTCCTCGTGGGGATCAACTCGTTGTTCTCATTCGTCACAACGGTCATCCCTCCTTTCTTCGGAACGACATGCACCGGGCTAACCCACTTGCTGTCCGAGATAGGATAAATAATACCTGCATCCAACAAATTAAGGACTTCCTTTTTCACAACCTCTTTCATGATCGGATTTAACCGTCTTTGAGGTTCCCGTGAAGTCTTATGATTATCTTCCATTAGAATTCTATGCATGCAGAAAGAAGGTTTAATGCCAATAAGATCATCCGTGGTGTAACCTATAGCTTTTCGATGCTTTCTCAGGACATGCATTAACTTAGACAATTCAGAATCGGAGAGGGAAGCACTAGCAATAACGGGATAAGTAGAATCCGGCCCAAGAAAGATATACCTCAAGTGACTAGGGAGTTGTTTAAGCTCCACAACTGGGGGTGTTTTCTGAGAGGGATCTCTGCTTCCTCTTTCCAGTGGAGTGGTGTCAGAAACTGGACTCGATGCAGTCTCAGTTAGAATCGTCTCGCCGTCGACCTCGGTCGAGGCGCATAGGCGTTGACCGAGATGTTCTTCGGTCGCCTCGCTCAGTCCAGAAATTGCCTCGGTCGAGGTACTGCTACTGGACCTGAGACTGGAGATCTTTGTCTCCTGGATTAGCTTCTCAGTTGTAGCTCCTGGATCTTCTTCCAATGCCTTCAAGCTCCGTATATCTGCATCACAAGAAGCATCTATACCTTCCTCCATTAAACTGAAGCTAATAACTCTTTCGAGTGGGTCGTTAATAAGGATAGAGCTCACCAATTCTCTTGATTCTTCTTCATCGTAGATGTTGAAGATATCATCAGTTAGCTGCTCCCCCTTCATGGCTGCAAGTAGTGCGAACTCCACCTCATCGCCACCAACGTTGAATTTCAACTTGGCGTTCTTGCAATCCACGTTGCAACCCGAAGTTGCTAGAAATGGCCTCCCGAGAATAATAGGGACAGGATAATCTGCGGGAATGTCAAGTACGACAAAATCTATGGGTAGATAGAAGTTACCTAACTTGACCGGAACGTCTTCCAAAATGCCCACGGGATGGGTAATGGAGCGATCCGCCATATAAAGTCGAATCTTGACCGGCTTGGGCTCTCCAAGACCGATCTTCGTGCATAGCTCCAGCGGGATGATGCTCACGCTGGCTCCTAGATCACAAAGGGCTTCACAAGTGACATCCCCAACTTGAATGGGAATGCAAAACGAGCCGGGATCTCTTAACTTAGGTGGCATCTTTTCCTTCATGATCTTTATAAGCTCTGAAGATTTAGATGTCATCCTAACTTCACCAACATCCTCCAGCTTCCTCTTCCTTGATAAGATTTCTTTTAAGAACTTCCCATAGGCGGGCATACCTAAAATAGTATCAAGGAAAGGAATATTAATATGTAGCTTATTCATCAAGTCAAGAAACTTACCAAAGTGCTTGTCTAGATGTGCTCTGGCTCTGGACTGAGGGAATGGAAGTGGTGGCTTATATGCAGGAGGTGGAACATAAGTTTCTGTCATTCCTCCTGCTTTCTGTTGCTCCGCCTCGGTTGGCATCTCGGTCGAGGTGTTCTTCGACTGGATCTGGACCGAGGTGGTCTGCGTCGAGCGAGGTACTGGATCTGCGGTTTTAAGTCCACTCCTCGTCGTTATGGCCATGTACTGGCCCTTAGGGTTAGTTTCCGTCTTCGCTGGAAGCTTCCCTGGATCTCTTGGCGCTTCATTCGCCCTATTAGCAAGTTGTTGTTCGGAGGACTTTTGGGCCCTCGAAAATGAAGTCATAGAATTCTCCATAGCGCTAAGCTTGATCAAGATTGCCTCCAGAACTGTGTCTTTCTTTTCTGGCTGAGACGAACTTGATCCTTGCCCTTGGCTTTTCAATGGAGTAGAAGAAGAAGAAGGGGAAGAGAGGAAAGGGTTAGAGGAATCATTAGAGTTGGAGTTTGAATAATTGTTACCGTGGTTTTGGTTATTCGCCCTCCAGTTGTTGCTATTGGATCCTCTATTCTTGTTGTTGTTGTAGTTGTTGGTTCGGGGACCGTTGTTGTTGTTACGGTACCCGTTATTGTTGTTGTTCCTTTGCCCTTGCTCTTCCTTCTTAGTTTGAGCCATCAAGAGCTCCTTCAATTGCTTCACGTCATTCTTCAACGACGTGAGTTGATTGTTGTTGGATTGAGTCTCTTGAAAGTTGACTCTTTTAACTCCACCTTCAGCTCCTTGGTGGGTATATTTCTCCATGTGCAAGGCTTGCTTCTCAATGAAGTCCCAAGCCTCGTCAATCGCTATGTCCATGAAGGTACCGGCGGAGAGTAGTTGGAGATTGAACTGGGTGCTTCCGTCCAGCCCTTTGAAGTAGATCTCCAACAACTCGATCTTTGGAATCCCATGATGTGGGCAATCCAAAAGGATATCCTTGAACCGCTCCCAAGATTTGGACAAGCTCTCCTTGTCCTTCATGATGAAAGCATTGATCTTCTCTCTCATTTCAGCGGTCTTTGAGGGGGGAAAGAATTTGGTTAAGAATTCCGTAGTCATCTCCTCCCATGTGCTAATTTTTCCTGGAGGAAGAGATTGATACCAAGTAAGAGCTCTATCTTTTAAAGAAAAGTAAAAAGGTCTTAGCTTGTAGTTGTTATTTTCAATTCTGGAAGGTCGCAAGGTCTCCATCAAGATCTCGTAGTTTTGAAGATGTTGATGCGGCGACTCCTTCTCTAGCCCTCCGAATTGGCATTGGCGAATCATGGATAGAACTTGCGGTCGAAGTTCGTAGTCATGATCCGCTGGATCTCCTAGGTTCACCCTTGGACGCCTCAGCTGTTGATTAGGGTCCATCCTTTGACCTAGGGTTTGTGGGGTTCCTGCAAGAAGAACATCTCGGATTGGCATCCGAGGTGGAAATACATCGGCCGGGGCGTCAGGTACTGGAATCTGCCTCGGTCGCGGGTCAACTACTGGATCCTGCATCGGTCGAGGATCAACAGGAGGATCTTCCCTCGGTCGAAGTACAATCTGGTCTCGTATGACTGCTATCTCAGCTTCGATAGCTGCAGTCCTGGCACGATTCTCTTCTTTCTCTTGCCTTAGTTCTTCTTTACTGAGACGTAGCAGCTCTTGCGTCTCTTTTAATTCGGCCGCAAGATCGCGATCGTCTTGTTGGGCCATCTTCGCTTCTCTTAAGCGTCGCTTGTATGTCTTTTCCGGTTCGGGATCGTATGGAACGATTTCCTTCCCAGCGCGGGTTCTTCGCATATACCTAAGAAAGAACCTGCAAAAGTCGTCACTCAAGTAGAGTGGTTAGATGAAACGGGGCAAGCGCCCCAAGAGCAAACCGTACCGGCTCGGTCTAGACCAAGTCCCCGGCAACGGCGCCAAAAACTTGTTCGCTCCAAACGGTGTGTGCAAGCTTTAAATTTATAACCCTAGACTTAAGCTTAAAACAAGGATGCGAACCCGCAGTGTACGGGTCAATCGTAGTAAAAGCAAGAAAATTCCAAGGGTCGATCACAGGGACTCGGTGAAACAAAGTCAATACGGTATGCTATGTCAATTCTAACCACAAGAGCGATTAACACAATCAAAGATGAATAAGAAGTCAATAAAGCAAACATGCAATTCTAGGGATTAAAGCATCTAGTTGTGGTTCCAACTCAAGATCTATAGATAAGCGGACAAAGCTGAGTTTTTTGCGTGGGGAAGGTGTTACTAAAGTGGAGTAGATCACCGGGTAAGTCTCACTACACACTAATCCTAAACCGTAACTCCTATTACCGGGTAAGTCTCAAGGAATCAAGATAAAGAACTATAACCTCAAACTAACATACCATCTAAGGGAATAGAATCAACCTTTACCGGGTAAGTCTCAGGCTAACTCACAAAGATGGGATGGAAGCACACTCAAACCCCAATAAAGGATAAACCTTTATTACCTATACTTATGATCGTCAATACACAAACTAAGGAATTACCGGGTAAGTCTCATCCTAAGCTTGCTTTGAACCAGGAAGGTGAAATAAGAATAGGATTTAGCAAACTCTAACACTTAACTTTCTGTTTAGGTTCGGATAAGTCACCTCGGTCAGAAGAATTCCACCCCGGCCGAGATGTTCATCAACTGAACGAGATGCTTAGGGTTAAGGTTAAAGACTCGAACTTTCAGGATCCTATTGGAATCTAAGATTATTCTATCATTGTTTTTCCCACAACCTTCAGCCAATCACCCTAGAATCACACAAGAAAATTAGCCACTCATCATCATAATGAAAGTATTAAATATATGGGAAGAAGGTGAATATTTGAACAAGGAAGAATTTATTGAAAAGACTTCAATAACTGAATCAAATATCACAACAAAGCGTTCCTTGGATAATAATCCAAAAAGACAAGACAATCAATGGGGGAATTGAAGACAATCTTACAAAACCCTCCAATAAAGCTATAAAAGCTATGGACTTCAATCTTCCTTTAACCTTCAAAAAGGTTCTTCAAAACTCCCAACTGGAGTATGCTGCTGCTGCTGCGTATGCGGGGTGTATAACGGCCTATGCGAGATGTTGGAATTGTGAAAATCCAAACCTTTTTATAGGAAAATAACCCTCCAAAGATAATAAATCTTAGAAAGATATTTTCCCATAAATATAGGTAAAATATATGATTCTGCATATCTCCTTCCTTCCAGAAGCCAAGCCCAAAAATATAAGATCACTTTCCAATTTTAAAAGATCTCATCCAAGAATAAAATATTCTCGCCGCGTCCTAGGTGTTCGCCTCGGTCGAGTCGGCGTCTCTGGATCACCTCGGTCGAGGTGATCAATGGTCAACCGAGGTGAGTCACAACAGACTGTGAAATCTCTCGAATCTGCTCCAAAGTAAATCTTTAATCCATGGCTATGTTCCCTGGATGTAGCTCCAATTGACTCATGACTCCTTTCGCTCCTTTTTGATGCAAAACGTACCAAATTACCTGCAATTACAACGAAACTAGGTGTAGACCTCGATTCTCGCAAAGGTAGATGAAATGGTAGCAAAATCACATAATGTACATACAAACATGCAGATTATGAAAGATAAAACGTCCAAACAAACCCCAAAATATAGACTATAATTCATGCTATCATAAACATATCCTCGTGTCAATCTTTTTAATTCCGCACCATACATACTTTATTGTGACTAACTTTGTTTTGCAGGAGTAAGAAGTCAATGCCCTTGAAAGAAGTTTCAAAGCCCTTGAAATCAAAGTTTCACGACAAGCACAAATCTACATCAAGATCCTTGAAAGGAGTTTCAAGGCCTTGAGATTTGGTTTGCGAAAAGTTCCCATACTCTATTCAAACCCCCTTCAAGAGTATCATTTAACTTATTTATTTAACCTACCGGTTCTTCAATTGGTATCAGAGCTAGAATCA
This sequence comes from Fagopyrum esculentum, assembly GCA_033239045.1. Classification (NCBI taxonomy): domain Eukaryota; kingdom Viridiplantae; phylum Streptophyta; class Magnoliopsida; order Caryophyllales; family Polygonaceae; genus Fagopyrum; species Fagopyrum esculentum. The sequence continues at coordinate 22,617,460 of BSUD01000005.1, read as the reverse complement.
CGTTTATTGATTTAACCATTAGTGAGAGTAATCATGAATCCTGTAGGTGATGGTGGATTTACTCAAGGAAGATCCTCATCCCGACCACCACTCTTCTGTGGTAACAATTTTGCCCATTGGAGAGCACTCATGCGTATGTTCATTATTGACCAAGATATAGAGCTTTGGAGCATTACTCAAAATGGACCTAAAGTTCCAATGACAATGGTTGAAGGCGTCCAAGTCCCAAAGAAGGAATCAGACTTCACACAGGCTAACCTGGACAGTGTGTCAAAGAATTACAAATCAATGAATCTACTCTATTGTGGATTAGATGCAAATGAATTCAACCGCATCTCATGATGCAAGAGTGCTAAAGAAATATGGGACAAGTTTGTTGTCACTTACGAAGGAACAAGTCAAGTCAAGGAAACAAAGATTAGCATCTTTCTCAGACAATACGAGCTATTCAAGATGAATCCAAATGAAAAAGTCAAAGAAATGTTCACTAGATTCACTGAGATCGTGAATAATCTGGACTCACTAGGAAAGATCTTCACAAATGAGGAGAAAGTGAGGAAGGTTCTAAGGAGCCTACCTAAAGCCAAGTGGGGACTAAAGATGACTGCTATTGAAGAAGCTCAATATCTCACAACTCTTCCTCTTGATGATCTACTTGGAAAACTCATCACACATGAAATGGTTCTTGGTGAAGAAGATGGAGAACTCCCATCCAACTCCAAGAATTTAGCATTAAAATCTAGAAGAGATGAGTTACCATCTGATGAAGAAGATAGTGATGATGATGATGAAGAAGATGCAATCACCATGATCTCCAAGGGTCTCACAAGAATTCTCAAGTTAGAGAAACAATCTGCAAACAGAGAATTTTCACGAGCATCAAAACCCCGAGGTAAGTTTTCTAACTCTAATAAGAAAACGAGAGTACTGACTTGTTTTGAATGTGGTGAAATAGATCATTTGGTGAAGGATTGTCCACAAAAGAAGAGGACCAACTTAAAAAAATGCTAGAAAGAAGAAAGCTATGGTTGCTTCATGGAGTGATTCAGAATCAACAAATGAATCAGAAGATGAAAAAGAACAAGAAAACTTGTGTCTCATGGCCGATCATGAAGATGACTCAAATCTGTACATCGACAATGTGGTAAGTCCAATTATGTCTCAACCTGAGATTGACCTTAAACAATTCCTTAAAGATATCATCTTAAGTGATAAGGAACATAGAATAAGGATAAATTCTTTAAAAGAAAAGCTTCATGAACAAGATAGACAATTGAGTGAAATGTCTCAAGAGATTGAAAATCTTAACATAGAAAAGGAAGACCTTGATGACAATATCAAGGCCTTGGAATCAGAAAACCTGATTCTCAAGGACAACCTCTCTTCTCTTCATCGAAACTATATCGATCTAGAGAAAGAGAAAGTTGATCTGACTTTAACGTGTCAAGACCAAAAGGTAGCACTCATTAAGTTTACTCATTCAAAAGCTAATCTAGAAAGAATGATGGGTGAACAACAATCTTCCCTTAACAAAAATGGTATAGGGTATCATAGGAGCTTTCCTAGAAAGCCTACCATCACTTTTGTCAAGGCCAAAGGAAGCATTTATATGCCTACATGCTTCTACCGTTATAAAAAGGTTCATGTTAAATCTACATGTCCTTATAGAAAAATTTATCCTTATATCATCAGCAACACCTATCTTTTATGTCTAAGAAAACAGGTCAAATAAATCTGGGTTCCTAAAGGTACTAGACCACCAAACATGATCGAACCTGAGTATGAACCAAAATATGCCATTTGGTTGACCCGGAAAGGTTGATATTTGCTGTTTTGCAGGATATCACCAAGGTAAAGGAGCACAAATGGATATTAGATAGTGGTTGTTCAAGACACATGAGTGGAAAAAGCTCTTTATTCTCAAATTTAAAGAAGCAATCATCTGGAACTATTACTCTTGGTGATAAAGGAAAGTGTGACATAATTGGCATTGGTAAAATTTGCTATAATTCATCCAACTTTATTGATGATGTTTATTTAGTTGATGGCTTGAAATATAATATGCTAAGTATTTCTCAAATTTATGATAAAGGTAATAAAGTCATGTTTGATTCAGAAAAAATGTGAAGTTCAAGACATAAAGACGGGAGAAGTGTTGCTTACTGCTCCTAGATTGAATAATGTTTATTCTTTGAGTACTAACCAAGTTGGAGGAACTAAGCTAAAATGTCTAAAGGCCTTGACTGATGATCCAAGGCTTTGGCATAGAAGACTTGGTCACGCAAGCATGCATACCATGTAGAAGCTACTTATAAAAGATTTGGTACGTGGTTTGTCAAACCTAAATTTCAAGGTTAATGACCTATGTAAGGCGTGTACACAAGGTAAACAAACAAGAGGTTCATTTAAACCTAAGAAAGTTGTAAGTTTTTCTCGACCCATTAAACTATTACACATGGATCTTTGTGGACCTATGCGTGCCAAATCTCTCTGATGAAAACAATACATCCTTGTTATAGTGGATGATTTCTCTCGCTTTACATGGATATCTTTTCTACGAGAAAAATCTGAAGCTTTATTTGAGTTTTCAAAATTGTGTAAGGAGTTACAAAGTTTAAAAAAACCTACCAATCGTTTCTATAAGAAGTGATCATGGTAGAGAATTTGATCAACTAAAGTTTGATTTGTTTTGTGCAAAATATGGTATTTCTCATAATTTTTCTCCTCCTAGAACTCCTAAAAAAAATGGTGTGGAACGTAAGAACCGAACTCTTGAGGATATGTCTAGGACAATGCTTTAGAAAACAATTTGCCAAAAAGTTTTTAGGCTGAAGTAGTAAACATTGCAAATTATATTTTAAATAGATGTTTCATTCGCCCTATTTTGAAAAAGACTCCTTATGAACTCTTTAAAGAAAGAAAGCCAAATATTTCATATTTTAAACCCTTTGGATGTACTTGTTTTGTTCACAACAATGGCAAGGACAATCTTGGAAAATTTGATGCACGTAGTGATGAAGCTATATTCATTGGATATGCTTCAAATAGCAAAGCTTATCGAGTATATAATAAACGTACCAAAGTTGTTGAGGAAAGCATTCATATTATTTTTGATAAAAGAAATAATGGTACTTTGAGTGAGAGTTTTGCAGATTTAAATCTGAATCAAAGAGAAGATCACATTTTGGATGAAGATGAAGATCCTTAAGATCAAGACAAGAATATGCAGGAAAAGATTCAACATACCATATGCAGGAAAAGATTCAACATACCAAAGAAAACCCTCAAAACCTTGAAACACACCTTCAAGACCTTGAAACTGGAAACTGTGATAACAGAACTCTACTTCAAGGGCTTGAAACCCAACTTCAAGGCCTTGAGATTGAAACAACAGGTAATACACAAACGGTACCTGAATCTAGTCAAACATATGCAGCTCAACGTTCTGGATCTACTTCAACTGTCAAAAGAAGAAAAGTTCAACACTCCTCGTATCATCCACAAGAGAATATGATCTCAGATCCAAATACTGGAGTTCAAACTAGATCTAAAGTGAATAATCTATGTGCCTTCTCCGCTTTTGTATCACTTGTCGAGCCAAAGAACTACATTCAAGCTCTTCAAGAACCAGACTGGATCATTGCCATGCAAAATGAATTAAATGAATTTCAGAGGAACAAGGTATGAACTCTTACTTCAAGACCAAAGCATCAATCAGTTATTGGCACAAAATGGGTCTTTCGAAACAAATTGGATGAAAGTGGCAAAGTCATACGAAACAAAGCACGACTTGTAGTACAAGGTTATAACCAAGAAGAAGGTATTGATTATGAGGAGACTTTTGCTCCAGTTGCCAGGTTAGAAGCCAAACATATGCTACTTTCATTTGCATCTTTCATGAGCATAAAACTTTTTCAAATGGATGTAAAATGTGCTTTTCTAAACGGCTTCTTAGAAGAAGAAATCTACGTTGCTCAACCTTCTAGTTTTGAAATTGATGAATTTCCAGATCATGTTTTTAAATTAGACAAAGATCTTTACGGTCTTAAGCAAGCTCCTCGAGCTTGGTATGAAAGATTGTCTAAATATCTTCTTGAAAACAATTTTAAAAGAGGCTTGATTGATAAAACATTGTTTATCAAATCTAGAGGCAACGACATTCTAGTAGTACAAATCTATGTTGATGATATATTATTTGGTGCTACTAATGATTCCCTTTGCAAGGAATTTTCAGATATTATGTGCAGGAAATTTGAGATTATCTTAATGGGAGAGCTAAATTTCTTTCTTGGACTTCAAGTTACACAAGCAAAGAAAGGAATTTTTCTCAATCAAAGCAAGTATACTAAAGACTTGCTTAAAAAGTACAAAATGGATCAATCTAAGGTTGCAAAGACTCCTATGAGTTCAACACTTTTGCTAGATCATGACAAGAATGGAAAAATTGTAGTACAAAAGGAGTATCGAGGTATGATCGGTTCATTATTGTATCTAACTGCTAGTTGTCCTGACATTATGTTTAGCGTGTGCATGTGTGCAAGATTTCAAGCTGATCCTAAAGAGTCACACTTGATTGCTGTGAAAAGAATTTTTCGGTATCTCAATGGCACTAAGGATCTAGGGTTATTGTACCCACGTCAAAGCTCGTTTCATCTTGTTGGCTATTCAGATGCAGACTTTGCAGGTTACAAGGTCGATAGAAAAAGTACTTCTGGATGTTGCCAATTCTTAGGGTCATCCCTAATCAGTTGGCACTCCAAGAAGCAAAATTCTGTTGCCCTATCCACAGCTGAAGTCGAATATATAGATGTAGGAGCCTGTTGTGCTCAAATTCTCTGGATTGCTCAACAACTTCGTGACCTTGGCTTTGACTTGAAAGGTATTCCTATAAAATGTGATAATACTAGTGCTATTTCTATAACCAAAAATCCTGTGCAATATTCAAGGACTAAGCATATTGATGTAAGGCATCAGTTCATACGTGATCATTTTGAGAAAGGTGATGTTTCGATTTCTTTTATCTCAACTAATTTGCAGCTTGCATATATCTTTACCAAGCCTCTTCCTGAGGAACAATTTAATTTTATTAGATTAGAGCTTGGTATGTTGAACAAGGAAGCATTAACGTAGGGGAGTAAACGAGTTTTAATCGTTCCTACGCATGCAACCCAATTGATGTTTTCAAGGGCCTTGAAATAAAATTCAAGGGGCCTTGAAACATATTTCAAAGGGTACATAAATAAAACGGATCAATTAGAAATTCATATCTTTTAGATATTGATTTATCTAATTTTTATTCTTTAAAAGGGATTTCAAAAGGTTTTGTTTTCAGATTCAAAGGATTTTGAAAAGTGGTTACCAAAATTTATGAAAGGAATTTTTATCATCTATGATTTTCTCAAGATCTTAAAAATTCTTTTGATCTTACGTGATAAGACTTCTTCCCATAAAAAACTCTTCTCTTCCCTCTTTATTTCTTCCGCTTCCCTTTTCCTTTGAAAGAACGGTGCTTTACTCTTTTGATTTTCCAAAACCCTCTTCATCTTCTTCTCAAAGTTTTCTCAATGGCATCCAAGAGACCTTCAATCAACGAAGCAACATCTTCTGTTCCGAAACACCAGAGGGTCGTTCAAGTATCGTTTGACTCTCACTCAGACTCAAGTTCCGACTCTGGGTCGAGTTCAAGTTCATCAGGGTTCTCAAGCGACGTGGATATTTTTGCTAAAACAGGGTTTCCATCAAGTTGGTTCGCTAACCCAACAACAACTACGAAATGGCTCATGGAGTATGATGATTGTTATCAGTGCATGTGTAAGCCAGTCCATTGCGAACTGTTTACGTGCTCTTCTATGCCGGGATTTGAAGTGCTCCAAGCAAGCTCTATTTGGATTATGATGAATCCAGGAGAATCGTCATATCCACGACTGACCAGATTGTGCTATGCAAACTTAACGGCAAGACGTGAGAGAGGTGAATGGATTCTAGATTCTGTTATCAAAGGTAAGAAAATTACCTTTACTTCTGAAATTTTAGCAGATATATTTGGAATTCCTCTTTATGATGCTTCAGAATGTTCAAACCCTGCTAGAACTTTAAGGCTAGCCAAGGAACAGCTTATCCTTCCTAATGCCTTATCACCACCCACTATCACCTGTTTAACTCTGGAGGCCAGAATAGTTTATGCTATTTTAGACAGATGCATAGTCCCAGGTTTGCCAACAAAGACATTATAACCAATTATGTGCTGATCTTGACTTACAATATGATGAATGGGTTGAAAGTAAATCTGCCTGAAATTCTCTTGTCTCACATGGTGAATGCTATTAATTCTCCAAGTACCAGTCATCTACCTTATGGGAATCTGCTTCCCATAATATTCAGACATTTTTCAGTTGATTTTTCTGATGAGGATTTGCATATTTACAATGGAGGATTGGATGAAGCTTTCTTCGAGACAATAGGAATTCAGAAGACTAAAGTGGGATTTAGTATTGTGTGGGTGTTAATGGAGCAGCCTGAATGAAATTTTTCTACACAACAACGACTGGAATTTTTGGAAGAGTCATTGAACTCACTAAGATCTGATTTTGTGGATTTTAGAGTTTCAGTGACTGATAAGATGGACAAAACTCAAGACTTACTTGGCATTCTCAATCGGAAAATTAATCAGTTGTTCCATGTAAAGTGTTATGTCTTTAACATCTGCTAGTAGTATTAAGCCCATATCAAAGGTGGATGGACATGAGACTCAAAAGGATGTTGAGAAGGTTATGGATCAATGTCATAAGGTTATCAAGGATAAACCCATTCGTCAACCATTGCCAGAAGATCCAGATATCTTGACGATTGAAGAGTTTAGAGTAGTCAAGAAGTATGCCAGGGATTCTACACAAAGAGGAACAAACTTATCTCTGAAAGAACGTGATCTTGCTGATGCAAAGGATCGGTGGAGAGATATGTGCTTACGAGACTATTATGGGAAAGGAAGTTCCTCCAAGTGGTACAAGGAAAACTGAAGCTCTCGGTCTGTCATGAGTTTTTGAAAAACAATTTATGGTTTGAAAATACTTTTGTTTTTGGGTCTGTAATCGTATTTTAAGACTCCTTGCTTTGACTGCTTTTTCTCACTTGTTGAAAGACAAAGGGGGAGAAAATGATCCGACATTTCGATATACTGCATTCTGCATTTTTAGTTTTGAGATTTTCATATGCATTGCTAAACTAACAAATGCAGGTACGATAAAACATTTGTGTTGTCTTCCATCAAGGGGGAGATTGAAAACTCCACCTTGATTAAAATGGTTTACAAGTGTTGACGATGGAAGACTTCACACAAATGTAGCAGTTGGATATACTAACATTGTATTGATTATATTCTCTAGATATTTGGTTGGTTTGAATTCAGTGTAGGTTTTATCTAAATGTCAAGGGCCTTGAAGAATAATTCAAGGACAAAGGAAGATAGCAAATACAAAAGGATAACATCAAGGGCCTTGGAATTATAGATGCACGGAACAAGGATTCAAAATGAGTTGAAAATTTTCTTGGAAGATTCTGTAACAGAAAGATCTCATCAACCAAAGATCTTATCAACCGAAGGAAGATATCAACTGAAGGAAGATCTCAACTGAAGAATAGAGAATCTTTTCTATAATATTTTCTATATCAACAAACGGCAAAAATATCTTCTCTCTAGATTCAACAAAAGACGAGAAGATCAAGGAGTAAGGACTCGACGTGTTCTCAGAAGCTGAAGAATTGCAATGTTTACCTTATCTCGAAACAAGAAACGATCTTCATGGAAAAGAAGATTCATCTTCAAACGGTCATCTCTACAACGGCTAGAAGACCTTTCCATAGAAGCATATAAATGAAGATGATGGTCGAAGAAGACAAATACACAAGCTTACACAAGAAAACATCTTTACATCCTCAAGCAACCTAATCATCTTCATTCTTTGTTGTTCTTTCTCTCATTCACGCAAAAGCTATATCCCCTTAGAGAGAGAAAACACTAGAACTCCATTGGAAGATCTAAATAGTGTTATACTAGAGTGTGTGTTACTTTATGAAGTAACTAGGCTATTATAGCTAGGTTAAGAGTTGGAGCTAGATCGTAGCATTGGCTACAGTGAGAGAAGAAGAGGATTTCTTCGAGTTTGTATCTAGGACTCTTTGAAGCTGATAATAGCTAGTTAGATCCTACGGATATACCCTGGGACGGAGAGTAGGCTATTTAGAGCCGAACTTCGTAAATATATCCTCGTGTCAATCTTTTTAATTCCGCACCTTACATACTTTATTGTGACTAACTTTGTTTTGCAGGAGCAAGAAGTCAAGGCCGTTGAAAGAAGTTTCAAAGCCCTTGAAATCAAAGTTTCACGACAAGCACAGATTTACATCAAGGTCCTTGAAAGGAGTTTCAAGGCCTTGAGATTTGGTTTGCGAAAAGTTCCCATACTCCATTCAACCCCCCTTCTAGAGTACCATTTAACTTATTTATTTCACCTACCGGTTCTTCAATTTCCCTATTCATTTGGGAGATCGGGCTTGGCTGGTAGATTTCCTAGTCATACCCTTAACACATGACGACTTCATCTTAGGGATGGATTGGATGGCTAGACACGGAGCAGTGTTAGACATTAGCAAAAGGACCGTGATTGTCACCACTAAGGAGGGTCATAGGGAGATATTATGAGGCTGGGGCCTCAGAAAGTCCGGCACAATTATCAGCGCAGTGAGAGCCGCGAGACTGATAGCATAGTGTTATGAGGCTTTCTTGTGTTATGCTACGAAGGAACGCAAGAGTTTGATAGTAGAGAAGATACCGGTAGTATGCGAGTTTGCAAAGGTATTTAGTGACGATTTGTAAAGGTTACCTCCACAGAGGAGTGTTGACTTTAGCATTGAGCTAGAACCAAGCACGAGACCAATCTCGAAGTCCTTATACCACGTGGCACCAATAGAGCTGCTAGAGTTGAAGAAGCAGTTGAAGGAACTAGATGAGAAGGGCTTAATACGCCCTAGTGTTTCTCCCTGGGGAGCGCTAGTATTGTTTGTGAAGAAGAAGGATGGATCGATGAGGCTATGTATCGATTACAAAGAGCTGAACAAGGTGACAATTAAAAACTAGTATCCTCTGCCTCGCATAGATGATCTGTTGGACCAGTTGCATGGATCATTAGTGTTTTCTCAGACTGACTTGAGGTTAATTTATCACCAGCTGAGGGTGAGAGATCCGGACATACCTAAGATGGCATTCCGGACAAGGTATGGTCACTATGAGTTCGTAGTGATGTCATTCGGGCTCACTAATGCGCCAGAAGTGTTCATGGAGTTGATGAATTGGATTTTCATCAACTTCTTAGACAAGTTTATAGTGGTCATCATCGATGGCATTCTAGTTTACTCTAGGAGTCGAGAGGAGCATGTCGGATACTTGAGGAAAGTGTTACGGATTCTGCAAGATAGCGAGCTTTATGCTAAGCTATCCAAGTGTGAGTTCTGGATATCGGAGGTGGCTTTCCTTGGCCATGTAGTGATTGCGGAGGGGATTAAGGTTGATCCGGCAAAGATCGCGTAAGTGTCTTCTTGATAACCCCCGAGAAATGGCAAGGACGTTCCCAACTTCCTAGGCTTGATGGGCTACTACTGCCGGTTTGTGGAAGAGTTTTCTCTGATTGCCCGGCCGCTTAATTTCCTTCTGAGGAAGACTACTCGGTTTGTTTGGTCTGAGCCGTGTCAGTGGAGCTTTGAGGAGATGAATAGGAGATTGACTTCTGCTTGGATTTTAGCACAACCCTAGGGTATAGACGACTTTGTGGTATATAGTGACGCATCCAAGCTGGGCTTGGGATGTGTCTTGATGCAGAGGGTAAGGTCATACCGTATATATCTCGGCAGGTGAAGGCGTATGAGGAAAACTACCCGATACACGGCCTAGAGTTAACGGCAGTAGTCCACGCCCTTAAGATGTGGTGTCACTATCTCTATGGGGCGACATGTCAGATTTTCACAAACCATAGGAGTCTAAGTATATATTCACTCAACGGGAGTTGAATAACCGCCAGAGGAGGTGGCTGGAATTGATCAAGGATTTTGACCTTGAGATTCTCTACCACCCAGGGAAGGCAAATGTAGTTGCTGATACTTTTAGTCGGAAGACGCATCGGGAAAAGGCGATAGCCTGGTTGACGGTACAACCTCAGTTGTAGAGGGATATGGCTTGTTAGAGGTTAATATTGAATTTCTAGATACAGACCGTCATTTGGCTACCTTAGAGTCGCTACCTGATTTGTTTAGAGAGATCCAACAAAAGCAAGAGATTTGTCCGACATGGACTAGGATCCGAGACAAGATGTCTCAAGATGAGGTACTTCAGTTCACCATTGGTATTGGTGGAGTGATGAGACGCCAGGATCGTATTTGTGTTCCATCTGAAAACGAGTTGAGACAGAGGATATTGGGTAAGGCTCACGCTATCCCACACTCAGTACATCCCGAAGCAATTAAGATGTACAAGGACGTGAGACGTTCCTTCTCGTGGGGTGGTTTGAAGCCCGACGTGGCTCGATATGTAGCTCAGTGTGTGACCTGTCAGTAGGTCAAGATTGAGCATCACATGTCCAGAGGAGAGCTCCACCCACTGTTAGTGCCACAGTGGAAGTGGGAGGACATCTCTATGCATTTTGTTACGGGATTGAAACTCAACAGAGGTTTTGATGCTATTGGGTAGTGGTTGATAGTCGGACGAAGACCACACATTTTATTCCGATAAAGGAAACGTGGCCGGTGAGTCGTCTAGCTGAGGAGTTCACCAGACACATTGTGAGACTCCATGGAGTGCTGAGGACTATTGTTTCCGACAGGGAAAGACATTTCACCTCGAGATTTTGGCAACAGGTACACACAGCTTTGGGGGCGAGTCTCCACTTTACCACTACTTACCACCCACAGACTGATAGTCACCCTAGGCTGGATTATGCTTAACAAACACTAGCATTAGGTCACCCTAGGCTAGATTATGCTTAACAAGCACTAGGATTTCAACAATCTAACATCATAACATTCAGATTTATCAATACAAGCACAACTGAGAAAACCACGGGCCGATAATCCAGAACCACGGCCGTGGTTAGGCAAGAACAGACCGTGGTTTGTAACAAAGGGTAAGTTCGAGCAAGCAAATCATCCAAGGATACATTTAAGTCTATTCTATCATAGTCCAAGCCATAACCATCATTCCATTACCCTAGAATCGCAACTATTTAACCAACAACATGCATTTTAAGATTTAAACTCAACAAGCAAACATTTATGGCTTCCATAGCAAGAAAATGAAATGAAAGAGAAGAGAAACAAGTAAACACAAGAAAATCAAGCTGAATATATGTTTAAGAAAGACTTACAACCCTTCAAATGAAGGTCCAAATCGTTCTTTACAAATCCTTGCAAATGACTTCAACAAACTCACTCAAAAATCACTCAAAAGCTATGAAAAACTCTAAGATGGTGTTGTTATTCTTCTTCCCCAAAATGAGAGTGTTTTCTTCCTCCCCAAGAGTAGCCTCCAATGGAGTGATGTGTAATGAGAGAGTGTGGGAGAGGATCCTCTAACAACAGCTTGCAAGACCACTTATATTCTTCACCAAGAGCAAGAGTCGGTTGTGGAGATCGTGGGACAGCTGTCACCAGAGAGAACCACGGCCAAAACCACGGGCGTGGAAATGGCCTATGGGCCGTGGTTTTGGTGGTTCAGCTTCCTTTGGATCGTTAAGCCACGAGTTGGTGCAAGTCATGCACCAACAAGGTTACATGTGTTCTCCTTAGCTCCTAGCTTGCTTCTTAATGAGTCCGGAAGTGTGTCATCACGAGGAATGATCCTCGAATGTATCGATTAAACTCCAAAAGCTCCCAAAATACCTACAAAACCGACAATAGTTCGTGTAGACGTCTATCTCGACAATATGCATGGATTAAACGTAAACGTCATGAACTCATGCCAAACTATGCATGAATAACGGGAAAAACTATCTAAATGGATGCCTAAACTAACGTCATAAATCGTGTTATCAAAATACCCCATACTTAAGATTTGCTCGTCCCCGAGCAAGGTCCAACTATAGGCTAAGAGATGACATGATTTATGAATGCAAAAAAACAACATAAAATCTTTTTGGAAATGTGCTTCTAAAATTGAATCACCTTCATAGTCATGTTTCATGGCGATGGACAAGCAATCATGCATCAAATGAATGAAGGCATGGAAAGACAATTATACTTAACTCGAAAGCATGCATGCAAGGTGAAAATGAAGAAGTCAAGATGATCATGAGTATATCTAATCTAGATCACTAAGTCTTACACACATGCAAATAGGTCACAAGGACTTAGGAAAGAAGAGGCCAAGAAACGTTGTGAATAAGTGGAAATTTTTAGGTCATGTGATGCTAATCCGGGAAAGGAACTTACTCCACAATTTCATTTTCGATCAACTTCCCCACAAGTGTATATTTTTCTCCATCTTTTCTTTGTTTTCTTTTATTTTTCATTTTCTTTTTCTTTCACTTATTTTTGAGACATTGGCATTGGTGTACAAAAGCCGAAACCTTGGTGATTAGCGGATCTCGGGATTTTTCCGAGGTGCCTCACACCGGGCACACATACCAAGGCTCATTACGACATTCGGTTTATCCGACTTTGACAAGGCACAAACACCCGATTATGTGAATGGTGCCGAGTTACTCGTCATCAAAACCAAAGTCCCCAAACCTATATTTTTTCTACACTTTTCACAACAAATTCAGCACTTCATTCACAACATTCATCATAAACAACTTCACCCCACACTTGCTTTTCACACACATCAACACACTAGCATGCTCCTATTCCCAGATGGGTCAAAAGAGGTCAAATTTTTATATCAATTGAGGTGCTCAAACAACATGATTAATATGAGAAGTAGAGAAAGATGAATTGCCTTAATCATTCCTAGATGATGTGCAAGAACTAGCATGCAATTTCGACTATCAATCCTCAATCCAATCAAGGCAAACATCACGATCACAATTCATACATGGGATTCAAGAGAGGTATTTCAAGTCCACATATGCATACATCTATTCAACACACAAGGCCATCCATAGCCAATTCACAAAACAATCTCATCATAAGGGTCATATCCAAACTTAGAAGCACTAAAATTTTTAAATTTTCTGATTTTTTTTGGATTTTTCGAAATATGTATGTACAATGCAAAAGCTAATGAAACATGTGACAAAAAGAAACTATCGTAGATGCAATCATGCAAATGATCATGAAAACCCCACCCCATACTTAAAAACACATTTTTCCCAATGTGCAAATTAAATAAAGAAGTGAAAGAGAGTCCTCACAATGTAAAATGGTGTTTTTGGTATTTTGGTTCACTCATGTGGAGTGATGGTGGATGATTAATCAAAGGTGGTAGAGAGCTCTTGATGTTCATTTATGGCGTCGGGATCCGCGCTAGGCACCGCTAGCCGTCCAAGCCCCACGTCCGCTCCACCCACGTTTGATGCGGGATCATCATCATCACCTTCCTCATGACTTGCAAGGCTTCCATACTACTTAGACTCTATCACACAAACGCCAAACACACACAAACACACCAAAGCAAAAACAAAAATAGAAAAACGAAAACCAAAACAAAAAATGAAAAGGGAAAGATATGTACCAATGGGTTGTCTCCCATCTAGCGCTTCTTTAAGGTCATTAGCTTGACCAAATTTGGGGGCGTTTCACTCAAGGTGAAGTGGGGCAATCATATCCACCGGAGCTTCCGGGATATACTTCTTCAAATGGTGCCCATTCACCTTAAAATCTCCACAATGCTCCCCACCTATCTCAACCGCTCCATGGGGAAAGACCTTCTTCACCACATAAGGACCCGTCCATCTTGACTTTAGCTTTCCGGGGAAGAGCCACAACCTCGAGTTGAAGAGAAGGACTAAGTCACCTTCACTCATTTCTTTTGGGATGAGACGTTTGTCATGCCAACGCTTGGTCCTTTCCTTGTAAATCCGGGCGTTTTCATAGGCATCCAACCGGATCTCCTCAAGAGCATTAATGTCTAGCAACTTCTTCTCACTGGCTTCCTTGAGGTCAAAATTCAGCCACCTTATGGCCCAATACGCCCTATGCTCCATCTCCACCGGAAGGTGGCAAGACTTGCCATAAACTAGCTTGTAGGGAGTGGTGCCAATCGGTGTCTTGAAGGCAATTCTATAAGCCCACAAATCATCATCAAGCTTCATAGCCCAATCTTTTCTTGTCCTAGAAACCGTCTTCTCAAGTATCCCCTTTATCTCCTGGTTGAAGATCTCCACTTGGCCACTAGTTTGGGGATGGTAAGGTGTTGCCACCTTATGAGTCACCCCATACTTAGCCAAAAGTGTCCCAAAGTTCCTATTGATGAAATGCTTCCCTTCATCACTTATGATCACTCTTGGTGTTCCAAACCTAGGGAAGATGACTCGGTTGAAGAACCACACCACAACTTTGGCATCATTTGTGGGAGAGGCGATTGCCTCCACCCATCTCGACACATAGTCCACCGCCAAGAGAATGTAGAGGTTGCCACATGAAGAGGGGAATGGCCCCATGAAGTCCACACCCCAAACATCAAATATCTCAACCTCTTGTATGTTGTTCAAGGGCATCCCATTCCTCCTTGAGATGTTGCCTGTCCTTTGGGAAGCATCGCATGCTACCACAAAATTCTGCACATCCCTAAACAAGTTAGGCTAATAAAAGCCGGATTGCAATACCTTTGCACACGTCTTGTGTGAACTAGCATGGCCTCCACATGGCAAGGAGTGATAATGGCGGATCACACTCTCCACCTCATCCTCCGGAATGCACCTCCTAAAGACTCCATCCTGCCCTCTCTTGAACAAGAGAGGCTCGCTCCAATAGTAATGCCTCACATCCTTGAAGAACTTTTTCCTTTGGGCATATGATAGACCGGGTGGCACCTCTTCACACACGAGGTAGTTCACTATGTCCGCATACCATGACTCACTCCCTCTTGACACTTGAAGTAAGCACTCCTCCATCATTTGCAATTGCTCATCCCGGAATGAGTCATCAATCGGGATAACATCTCTCTCAATCTCCAATGGTGGTAGCCTACTAAGATGGTCCACCACTGAATTTTCGGAACCCTTTAAGGATCTCTTTCTTGACTACCTCTTTCATTATAGAGTTCAATCTTCTTTGAGGTTCAATTGAAGGTTTATGATTTTCTTCCATCAAGGTTTTATGCATACACAAGGAAGGTTTAATGCCAACTAAGTCATCAATGGTATAACCTATAGCTCTCCTATGCAATTTCAACTCATTCAACAATCTATCAAGCTCATCATCATTCAAAGATGCATTCACAATCACGGGATAAGTAGAATTTGCACCAAGAAAAGCATACTTTAAATGAGAAGGGAGAGGCTTAAGATCAAGTTTAGGAGGACCTTTATCAGTTGGAGACGATCCATACAATGTAGGTTGAGATGATTCCGAAGCCATGGAAGACTCTCCAAGGCTCCTTGAAGCTTGATCAACAACTAAGGCACTTTCTGGAGAAACCACGGGCAAAACCACAACCTCTGGCACAACCACGGGCGTGGAATTGGAAGAGCTGGCATTTTTGGACATTATAGAGAGTTCCCCGTGTAAAATTACGGCCGTGGTTCTTCCTCCATGGCCGTGGTTCCTACAGTGATTCAACACACTTTCGTGCACTTCAAATTCAACACTTGTCTCCTTTTCCAATGCATCCAAAGCCTTGATTTCTTCATTGCAATCATCCTCAACTCCTTCTTCTATCAAACTCAAGCTAATAACCCTCTCAAGTGGGTCCTTGATCAAGATCGAGCTTGCAACTTCTCTATATTCCTCTTGCTCGACAATGTTGAACACATCTTCACCAAGGGCTGGCCCCTTCATCATTGTGGACAGGTTGAACTTGATATTCTCTTCTCCTATTTTGAAGGAGAGGATTCCATTTTTGCAATCCACTAAGCATCCAGATGTGGCTCAGAATGGCCTTCCCAAGATGATAGGAACTGGGTAGTCCGCCGGGATCTCCAAAATAACAAAGTCGATTGGAACATAGAACTTCCCAAGCTGAACCGGTATGTCCTCTAGGATTCCTACGGGATGAGTGATGGATCGGTCCACCATGTAGAGGGTCATCTTGAACGGCTTTGGCTCTCCTAGCCCAACCTTGTTGCAAAGTGCAAGCGGGATAATGCTTACACTTGCTCCAAGATCACATAGGGCTTCATATTGCACTTCTCCAACCCCAATTGGCAAACAAAAAGATCCCGGATCTCTTATCTTAGGAGGCATCTCCTCCCTCATGGTTTGAATCAACTCGGAAGATCTCTTTGTCATCCTAACTTCTCCATACTCCTCCAACTTCCTCTTGTTGGAGAGTATCTCCTTCAAAAACTTTTCATAGGCCGACATACCTAAAATCGCATCCATGAACGGAATGTTAATATGCAATTTAGACATAAGTTCAAGGAATTTACCGAAATGTTTGTCCAAATGAGCTCTTGCTCGTGATTGTGGGAATGGTAGTGGTGCCTTGTATGGAGGAGGTGCCACATATGTTGGCTCAAGATCCTTGCTCTTGCCTCCTTCTTCTTGTAATGGTTCTTCCTCCACTACTACATGGTTTCCCTTGTCATTCCCTTTAGGTAAGGGATCTTTCATGCTCAACCCACTCCTTGTGGTAATGACCAACACTTGGCCTCTTGGATTGTCCTTGGTCCTTCCGGGAAGCTTTCCCGGATTCCTTTGTGCTTCACCCGCCTTTTGGAACACTTGTGCTTCTAGCACCTTTTGAGCTTTCGAAATGGACGTCACCGTGCTCTCAAGTCTACTCAACCTTCCAAGCAATTGTTCAAACATCATTTCGGTTCTATCCTTTGGAGGTTGAGCAAAACCGGGTGGAGGCTCTTGTGAAGCCTTAGGTGGTGGGGCTGAGCTTGTGGAAGCGGGAGATTTCAAGGCACCATTCGGGTTAGAATAGGAGAACCCGGGATGGTTGTGATTAGGCCGGTAATTGTTGTATTGCCGGCTGCTGTTGTTGAAATTCCTAGGGCCTTGATAATTGTTGAAGTTACCCCTTCCCATGTAGTTAACATCCTCCTCCTTGGAAGCTAAATTGGCTTGCACTTGCACTTGAGGACTTGCTTGATTCTTCAAGGTTATGGCACACAACTCACTCAAAGACTTAAGCTCATTGTTGATTGCATCAAGCTTGTAGTTGCTCATGATGACTTCACTTACTTTATATACTCCCGGTTTCCTCCCATCACTCTTCCTATGGGAGTACTTCTCTATCACCAAGGCTTGCTTCTCTATAAACTCCCAAGTCTCATCCACATTCTTCTCCATGAATGTTCCTCCGGAAAGCGATTGGATCTTTAATTGACTATCCTCATCAAGCCCCTTGAAATATATCTTTAATAGCTCTATCTTTGGTATCCCATGGTGTGGACAATCTAGGAGGAGGTCTTTGAACCTCTCCCAAGATTTGAATAGGCTCACTCTATCCTTCATCACGAAGGCATTGATCTTCCCTCTTTGCTCGGTTGGCTTGGAAGGTGGGAAGAACTTAGTCAAGAACTCGGTTGTCATCTCCTCCCAAGTACTCACACGTCCTAGTGGAATGAATTGGTACCAAGCCAAGGCTTTATCCTTAAGTGAGAAGGAAAAAGCCCTAAGCTTGTGGTTGTTGTTCTCCACTCTAGGCGGCCTTAGAGTCTCCATCAAGATCTCATAATTCATCAAGTGTTGATGAGGAGACTCTCCTTCCATCCTGATAACACGATTTATGAGCTAGTTTTAGGTAGTCATTTAGATAGATTTCTCACTCATTCATGCACGGTTTAGCACTAGTTCATGACGTTTTGCACTCAATTCACGTATTTTGTCGAGATAGACGTCTACTCGGACTTTTGCTTGCTTTGTAGGTAATTTGGGAGATTTAAGAGCCTAATCGATACATCCGAGGATCATTCCTCGAGATGACACACTTCCGGACTCATTGGAATGCAAGCTAAGGGCTAAGGAGGACTCATCGAACCTTGCCAACACAAACCATGCACCAAATCATGGTTTAACGAGCCTAGGAGAGGCTTCTGGACAAAACCACGGTCTAGGCCCTTTCCACGGCCGTGGTTCTTGCCCGTGGTTCTTGCCAGGACCACATCGACAGCTGGCCACGATCTCTTCCATTGCTCTTGCATCTTAGTGGGTATTTAAAGGATTTTGCAGGCTGTAATTGGGGATCCTTCTCCTCTCTTTTGACCTACCTTTCTTCCCCAAAACATTTGGCCATTGTTGCCTCCCTTCCAAGCACCCATTAGGGGTGTTCTTGGAAGAGATTAGTGTAGATTCTCGTTTTAGAGTGAGATTAGATTGGATTCGAGTGAAGCTTCGATTGTTGTCAAGTTGGATTAGCTCTTGGAGCCTTGTAAGGATTTGGTAATTTCTATTCTATGCTTTTAATGTCTTTTCTTTGGATTGTTCTTCATCATTTGACCATGACTTGCAAGCATGATTTATTTGTTGAGATTGATCTTGAAATGAATGTTGTTGGCTAGATAGGTTGCGATTCTAGAGTAAGGAAAGAAGGGCTATGGCTAGAAGCATGATAGGATGAACTTAGATTTTTACCCTTGGATGACTTGTGTTGTTGAAATCCTAGTGTTTGTTGAGTTTAATTTAGCTTAGGATCACCTAATGCTATCAACCTAAGTGAGGGAAGAGATCTACCCGATGATTTCCGATCTTAGATACCTAAGATGACAAACCCTAGGTAGTGGTGAGCCTCACAAGCCGCCATTGGACTAAGTGTGCTAGGATAGTTGATTAGGACTTCCCTTTCCGAGACTTACCCGGTAAGGATAGGTTAGACCCCTAGGTAACAATCCGGTTTGTGTAGAATTCCTATCCTTAGGTTCTTAGAGACTTACCCGGTGATGAGACCTTAGGAATGGACTAGTGGACCATGAGACCTACCCGGTAATTGATCCCAATCTAGAAACTTTTAATCCCAACATATCATAGTTAACCCGAGGATTGAATAGATAGCTTGAGTCTATGCCATACCCGGACTTCCAAACTCTAGAATCCGCTTTGTTACTTCCATTCTCATATCTTTTGTGTTTGTGTTGCTTGATTGTGTTCATATACTTGTGATCTTTGTTTGATCACCGAAAAACCTCCAAAAACATTGTGTTTTCCATTTTCTTTATTCCTCATCTTATCTTAGTCTAGATTCACACTATTTTCGATCATTGAATGACTTAGTTTCACCTCAGTCCTTGTGTTCGACCTCGGAATACTTTCCTTTCTACAAAACGACCCGTACACTGCGGGTTTCGCTAGGTAGTTTAGGATTTAGTTCGAGTTTATAAATGTAAAGCTTCTTGTGCTATTTCCTAGCGTAACAAGTTTTTGGCGCCGTTGCCGGGGACTAGGTTAAGATTAAGTCATTTGCTTTTGATTGTTTTTAGTGTTTATCTTTCTTGTTACTTTTGATCTTGTGTTGTTTTTCTCTTTGCCTTTTCATGTTTGCCATGGACGGATTGTACCTCCAAGACGACCTTGACAACATGGAGTATGAGGAGTGGATGAAAGGCAAAGATCTAGGACCTCTCCATGATGAGTTTGAGAATTGGGAGAAGTTTAATGTCTATCATGAGTCCCATGATCAAGCTCACATGATTACATTACCTCATGAGGAACCTCACCCTCAACTTCATGAAGATCGATTGGAATCAATGCTAGAGAAAATGTTGAGGAAGATGGATGATCTAGAAAGCAACCTTGCTTCCATTTCTAGTTCCCACATGGAGCTTGAAGCGGAAGTATGTCATCAAGAGGAGGTTCACTATGAGGAGATCCAAAGATTGCCCGATTCAACCATAACCAATAGAAGCCTTGAGGAAGAGTTGAATGAAGCTCGAGAGCAATTGTGGCTAAGGGATTTGGCCCTGAAGGAAGCAAGGAGATTGAATACCGAGAGAGAAGAACAAGTGAGGAGGGAGATCGAGAAGATTAGGAATGCTCTTATGCTAAGAGATCCTACCATTCTTCAAGGTTCACCTCCATCTCCTTCACCGTTAGAGGAGTGCAATGAAGTATTCTCATCCCCGGACATCCTTGCCATCAACCCCGGAACCATACATGAAGAGCCCACTTGGAACGGATGCGACAGAGTGAACCACGACCGTGGAGGACAAACCACGACCGTGGGAGGCTACAGAGGAAACCACGGCCGTGGAGTACAAACCACGACCGTGGAAGACTCTGTAGTGGTCGATCCTAAGCTAATCTCAGCTCCCTCCGACCCTTTCTTGCTTGCCCGGAGTACACACGAAGATTGGAGCCCCTTTCCTAAGGATTCTCCATTATTGAATGATGGAGGCAAGCATGATGGATCCATAATGGTTATGAAGTACTTCAATGAAGGATTCTTCCCAAGAATCGGCATTCCTCGGATCATGAAGGATGAGGATGACAAGCGCTTCACCGGTATGACCGCGGAGTACAAATTGCCTAAGTATGGGGTGACACCTATGGTTGCAACTCTATACTATCATCAAGGAAGCGGTGATGAAGGAGTCTACTACTCACCGGTGAAGAGAGGACTTAAAGCTTATTTGGGCATCAAGCGGCCCTTGCTTGTCATCATGGATTCCGGGAAAAGATGGTTGCTTGGACTCCTCAAGCAAACCATGGTATTCGAGGTGGATTAACATACCCACGGAGTTTGGTCAAGCTAATGACCTAAAAGAAGCGCTTATTGGGAGGCAACCCATTGGTACAACTCTTTCCCTTTTCTCTTTTGTTTTTGCTTTTCTTTTTGCTTTTGTGTGTTTTTGCGTTTGTGTTTGTGGTAGATTTAGGTAATGAGGAAGCCTTGCAAGGCGAGTTGATGACGATGATTCCGTTTTCAAACATGGGTGGAGCGGACGTGAGGCTTGGACGGCTTGAGGTGTCTTGTTAGATGGAAGAGCTCCCATCTCACATATACCTTGGCGCGGGTCTCGATGCCGGAATGATTATGAAGAGCTCTCTACCATGCTTGATCGATCATCCATCACCACCACTCCACACGAGTTCATCCCAAATACCGAAGCAAACCATTTTACATTGTGAGAACCTTCTTTCACTCTCTTTACTTGAATACCACATTGGGGACAATGTGTTTCTAAGTATGGGGTGGGGTTTGCATGATCCTATGCATGATGAGCATATAGGGTAGTTTAATATTTGCACATGTCTTGCATTGTATATATTCATTTCGAAAATTCCATAAAAATCAGAAAATTTAAAATTTTTGTGCTTTCTAGGCTTGGATATGACCCTAATGATGAACCTTGTCTTGTGGATTGGCTATGGATGGCCTTGTGTGTTTAATTGATGATGCATATGTGGACTTGAAATACTTATCTTGAATTCCATGAATGACTTGTGATTATGATGCTTGCCTTGATTTAATTGAGGATTGAAAGTCGAAATTGCATGCTAGTTCTTGCACATCAATTAGGAGTGATTAAGGCAATTCATCTTCCTCTACTTCTCATCTTGATCATGTTGCTTGAGCACCTCAATTGAGATAAATTTGACCTCTTTTGACCCATCCGGGAATAGGAGCATGTTAGTGTGTTGATGTGTGTGAAAAGCAAGTTTGGGGTGAAGATGTTGATATTATGAATGTTGTGAATGAAGTGTTGAAATTGTTGTGAAAGTGTAGCAAAAAATATAGGTTTGGGGACGTCGGTTTAAATGACAAGTAACTCGGTACACTTCACATGATCGGGTGTTGGTGCCTTGCCAAAGTCAAATAAACCGATAGTCCTAACGAGCTTTGGTATGTGTGCCCGGTGTGGATGCACCTCGAAAAATAGAAAAAGCCCGAGGATGGCTAATCACCAAGGTTTCGGCTTTTGTACACCAATGTCATTGTCTCAAAAATAAAAGAAAAGAAAGAAAAGAAAATGAAGAAAAAAAATATACACTTGAGGGAAGTTGATAAGAAATGTGAAGTTGTGATTGTTTAGTTCCTTTCCCGGATTAGCATCACATAGCCTAGAAAATTCCCACCTAATCATAACGTTTCTTGGCCTTCTATTTTACAAGTCCTTTTGACCTACTTGCATGTGTGTAAGACTAAGTTATTTAGATTGGATATACTCATGATCATCTTGACTTCTTCATCTTTACATTTCATTGCATGCTATCAAGTTAGTGTAATTGTCTTCCCATGCCATCATTCATTTAATACATAATTGCTTGTCCATTGCCATGAAACATCACTATGAAGGTGATCCATCTTTAGAAGCACAAATCCAAAAAGATTTTGCCATTTTTCTGCATGCATAAATCATGTCATCTCTTAGTCTATAGTTGAGAATTTTCTCGGGGACGAGCAAACCTTAAGTATGGGGTATTTTTATAACACGATTTATGAGCTAGTTTTAGGTAGTCATTTAGATAGATTTCTCACTCATTCATGCACGGTTTAGCACTAGTTCATGACGTTTTGCACTCAATTCACGTATTTTGTCGAGATAGACGTCTACTCGGACTTTTGCTTGCTTTGTAGGTAATTTGGGAGATTTAAGAGCCTAATCGATACATCCGAGGATCATTCCTCGAGATGACACACTTCCGGACTCATTGGAATGCAAGCTAAGGGCTAAGGAGGACTCATGGAACCTTGCCAACACAAACCATGCACCAAATCATGGTTTAACGAGCCTAGGAGAGGCTTCTGGACAAAACCACGGTCTAGGCCCTTTCCACGGCTGTGGTTCATGCCCGTGGTTCTTGCCAGGACCACATCGACAGCTGGCCACGATCTCTTCCATTGCTCTTGCATCTTAGTGGGTATTTAAAGGATTTTGCAGGTTGTAATTGGGGATCCTTCTCCTCTCTTTTGACCTACCTTTCTTCCCCAAAACATTTGGCCATTGTTGCCTCCCTTCCAAGCACCCCTTAGGGGTGTTCTTGGAAGAGATTAGTGTAGATTCTCGTTTTAGAGTGAGATTAGATTGGATTCGAGTGAAGCTTCGATTGTTGTCAAGTTGGATTAGCTCTTGGAGCCTTGTAAGGATTTGGTAATTTCTATTCTATGCTTTTAATGTCTTTTCTTTGAATTGTTCTTCATCATTTGACCATGACTTGCAAGCATGATTTATTTGTTGAGATTGATCTTGAAATGAATGTTGTTGGCTAGATAGGTTGCGATTCTAGAGTAAGGAAAGAAGGGCTATGGCTAGAAGCATGATAGGATGAACTTAGATTTTTACCCTTGGATGACTTGTGTTGTTGAAATCCTAGTGTTTGTTGAGTTTAATTTAGCTTAGGATCACCTAATGCTATCAACCTAAGTGAGGGAAGAGATCTACCCAATGATTTCCGATCTTAGATACCTAAGATGACAAACCCTAGGTAGTGGTGAGCCTCACAAGCCGCCATTGGACTAAGTGTGCTAGGATAGTTGATTAGGACTTCCCTTTCCGAGACTTACCCGGTAAGGATAGGTTAGACCCCTAGGTAACAATCCGGTTTGTGTAGAATTCCTATCCTTAGGTTCTTAGAGACTTACCCGGTGATGAGACCTTAGGAATGGACTAGTGGACCATGAGACCTACCCGGTAATTGATCCCAATCTAGAAACTTTTAATCCCAACATATCATAGTTAACCCGAGGATTGAATAGATAGCTTGAGTCTATGCCATACCCGGACTTCCAAACTCTAGAATCCGCTTTGTTACTTCCATTCTCATATCTTTTGTGTTAGTGTGTGTTTGTGTTGCTTGATTGTGTTCATATACTTGTGATCTTTGTTTGATCACCGAAAAACCTCCAAAAACATTGTGTTTTCCATTTTCTTTATTCCTCATCTTATCTTAGTCTAGATTCACACTATTTTCGATCATTGAATGACTTAGTTTCACCTCAGTCCTTGTGTTCGACCTCGGAATACTTTCCTTTCTACAAAACGACCCGTACACTGCGGGTTTCGCTAGGTAGTTTAGGATTTAGTTCGAGTTTATAAATGTAAAGCTTCTTGTGCTATTTCCTAGCGTAACAAGTTTTTGGCGCCGTTGCCGGGGACTAGGTTAAGATTAAGTCATTTGCTTTTGATTGTTTTTAGTGTTTATCTTTCTTGTTACTTTTGATCTTGTGTTGTTTTTCTCTTTGCCTTTTCATGTTTGCCATGGACGGATTGTACCTCCAAGACGACCTTGACAACATGGAGTATGAGGAGTGGATGAAAGGCCAAGATCTAGGACCTCTCCATGATGAGTTTTAGAATTGGGAGAAGTTTAATGTCTATCATGAGTCCCATGATCAAGCTCACATGATTACATTACCTCATGAGGAACCTCACCATCAACTTCATGAAGATCGGTTGGAATCAATGCTAGAGAAAATGTTGAGGAAGATGGATGATCTAGAAAGCAACCTTGCTTCCATTTCTAGTTCTCACATGGAGCTTGAAGCGGAAGTATGTCATCAAGAGGAGGTTCACTATGAGGAGATCCAAAGATTGCCCGATTAAACCATAACCAATAGAAGCCTTGAGGAAGAGTTGAATGAAGCTCGAGAGCAATTGTGGCTAAGGGATTTGGCCCTGAAGGAAGCAAGGAGATTGAATACCGAGAGAGAAGAACAAGTGAGGAGGGAGATCGAGAAGATTAGGAATGCTCTTATGCTAAGAGATCCTACCATTCTTCAAGGTTCACCTCCATCTCCTTCACCGTTAGAGGAGTGCAATGAAGTATTCTCATCCCCGGACATCCTTGCCATCAACCCCGGAACCATACATGAAGAGCCCACTTGGAACGGATGCGACAGAGTGAACCACGACCGTGGAGGACAAACCACGACCGTGGGAGGCTACAGAGGAAACCACGGCCGTGGAGTACAAACCACGACCGTGGAAGACTCTGTAGTGGTCCATCCTAAGCTAATCTCAGCTCCCTCCGACCCTTTCTTGCTTGCCCGGAGTACACACGAAGATTGGAGCCCCTTTCCTAAGGATTCTCCATTATTGAATGATGGAGGCAAGCATGATGGATCCATAATGGTTATGAAGTACTTCAATGAAGGATTCTTCCCAAGAATCGGCATTCCTCGGATCATGAAGGATGAGGATGACAAGCGCTTCACCGGTATGACCGCGGAGTACAAATTGCCTAAGTATGGGGTGACACCTATGGTTGCAACTCTATACTATCATCAAGGAAGCGGTGATGAAGGAGTCTACTACTCACCGGTGAAGAGAGGACTTAAAGCTTATTTGGGCATCAAGCGGCCCTTGCTTGTCATCATGGATTCCGGGAAAAGATGGTTGCTTGGACTCCTCAAGCAAACCATGGTATTCGAGGTGGATTAACATACCCACGGAGTTTGGTCAAGCTAATGACCTAAAAGAAGCGCTTATTGGGAGGCAACCCATTGGTACAAATCTTTCCCTTTTCTCTTTTGTTTTTGCTTTTCTTTTTGCTTTTGTGTGTTTTTGCGTTTGTGTTTGTGGTAGATTTAGGTAATGAGGAAGCCTTGCAAGGCGAGTGATGACGATGATTCCGTTTTCAAACATGGGTGGAGCGGACGTGAGGCTTGGACGGCTTGAGGTGTCTTGTTAGATGGAAGAGCTCCCATCTCACATATACCTTGGCGCGGGTCTCGATGCCGGAATGATTATGAAGAGCTCTCTACCATGCTTGATCGATCATCCATCACCACCACTCCACACGAGTTCATCCCAAATACCGAAGCAAACCATTTTACATTGTGAGAACCTTCTTTCACTCTCTTTACTTGAATACCACATTGGGGACAATGTGTTTCTAAGTATGGGGTGGGGTTTGCATGATCCTATGCATGATGAGCATCTAGGGTAGTTTAATATTTGCACATGTCTTGCATTGTATATATTCATTTCGAAAATTCCATAAAAATCAGAAAATTTAAAATTTTTGTGCTTTCTAGGCTTGGATATGACCCTAATGATGAACCTTGTCTTGTGGATTGGCTATGGATGGCCTTGTGTGTTTAATTGATGATGCATATGTGGACTTGAAATACTTATCTTGAATTCCATGAATGACTTGTGATTATGATGCTTGCCTTGATTTAATTGAGGATTGAAAGTCGAAATTGCATGCTAGTTCTTGCACATCAATTAGGAGTGATTAAGGCAATTCATCTTCCTCTACTTCTCATCTTGATCATGTTGCTTGAGCACCTCAATTGAGATAAATTTGACCTCTTTTGACCCATCCGGGAATAGGAGCATGTTAGTGTGTTGATGTGTGTGAAAAGCAAGTTTGGGGTGAAGATGTTGATATTATGAATGTTGTGAATGAAGTGTTGAAATTGTTGTGAAAGTGTAGCAAAAAATATAGGTTTGGGGACGTCGGTTTAAATGACAAGTAACTCGGTACACTTCACATGATCGGGTGTTGGTGCCTTGCCAAAGTCAAATAAACCGATAGTCCTAACGAGCTTTGGTATGTGTGCCCGGTGTGGATGCACCTCGAAAAATAGAAAAAGCCCGAGGATGGCTAATCACCAAGGTTTCGGCTTTTGTACACCAATGTCATTGTCTCAAAAATAAAAGAAAAGAAAGAAAAGAAAATGAAGAAAAAAAATATACACTTGAGGGAAGTTGATAAGAAATGTGAAGTTGTGATTGTTTAGTTCCTTTCCCGGATTAGCATCACATAGCCTAGAAAATTCCCACCTAATCATAACGTTTCTTGGCCTTCTATTTTACAAGTCCTTTTGACCTACTTGCATGTGTGTAAGACTAAGTTATTTAGATTGGATATACTCATGATCATCTTGACTTCTTCATCTTTACATTTCATTGCATGCTATCAAGTTAGTGTAATTGTCTTCCCATGCCATCATTCATTTAATACATAATTGCTTGTCCATTGCCATGAAACATCACTATGAAGGTGATCCATCTTTAGAAGCACAAATCCAAAAAGATTTTGCCATTTTTCTGCATGCATAAATCATGTCATCTCTTAGTCTATAGTTGAGAATTTTCTCGGGGACGAGCAAACCTTAAGTATGGGGTATTTTTATAACACGATTTATGAGCTAGTTTTAGGTAGTCATTTAGATAGATTTCTCACTCATTCATGCACGGTTTAGCACTAGTTCATGACGTTTTGCACTCAATTCACGTATTTTGTCGAGATAGACGTCTACTCGGACTTTTGCTTGCTTTGTAGGTAATTTGGGAGATTTAAGAGCCTAATCGATACATCCGAGGATCATTCCTCGAGATGACACACTTCCGGACTCATTGGAATGCAAGCTAAGGGCTAAGGAGGACTCATGGAACCTTGCCAACACAAACCATGCACCAAATCATGGTTTAACGAGCCTAGGAGAGGCTTCTGGACAAAACCACGGTCTAGGCCCTTTCCACGGCTGTGGTTCTTGCCCGTGGTTCTTGCCAGGACCACATCGACAGCTGGCCACGATCTCTTCCATTGCTCTTGCATCTTAGTGGGTATTTAAAGGATTTTGCAGGTTGTAATTGGGGATCCTTCTCCTCTCTTTTGACCTACCTTTCTTCCCCAAAACATTTGGCCATTGTTGCCTCCCTTCCAAGCACCCCTTAGGGGTGTTCTTGGAAGAGATTAGTGTAGATTCTCGTTTTAGAGTGAGATTAGATTGGATTCGAGTGAAGCTTCGATTGTTGTCAAGTTGGATTAGCTCTTGGAGCCTTGTAAGGATTTGGTAATTTCTATTCTATGCTTTTAATGTCTTTTCTTTGAATTGTTCTTCATCATTTGACCATGACTTGCAAGCATGATTTATTTGTTGAGATTGATCTTGAAATGAATGTTGTTGGCTAGATAGGTTGCGATTCTAGAGTAAGGAAAGAAGGGCTATGGCTAGAAGCATCATAAGATGAACTTAGATTTTTACCCTTGGATGACTTGTGTTGTTGAAATCCTAGTGTTTGTTGAGTTTAATTTAGCTTAGGATCACCTAATGCTATCAACCTAAGTGAGGGAAGAGATCTACCCAATGATTTCCGATCTTAGATACCTAAGATGACAAACCCTAGGTAGTGGTGAGCCTCACAAGCCGCCATTGGACTAAGTGTGCTAGGATAGTTGATTAGGACTTCCCTTTCCGAGACTTACCCGGTAAGGATAGGTTAGACCCCTAGGTAACAATCCGGTTTGTGTAGAATTCCTATCCTTAGGTTCTTAGAGACTTACCCGGTGATGAGACCTTAGGAATGGACTAGTGGACCATGAGACCTACCCGGTAATTGATCCCAATCTAGAAACTTTTAATCCCAACATATCATAGTTAACCCGAGGATTGAATAGATAGCTTGAGTCTATGCCATACCCGGACTTCCAAACTCTAGAATCCGCTTTGTTACTTCCATTCTCATATCTTTTGTGTTAGTGTGTGTTTGTGTTGCTTGATTGTGTTCATATACTTGTGATCTTTGTTTGATCACCGAAAAACCTCCAAAAACATTGTGTTTTCCATTTTCTTTATTCCTCATCTTATCTTAGTCTAGATTCACACTATTTTCGATCATTGAATGACTTAGTTTCACCTCAGTCCTTGTGTTCGACCTCGGAATACTTTCCTTTCTACAAAACGACCCGTACACTGCGGGTTTCGCTAGGTAGTTTAGGATTTAGTTCGAGTTTATAAATGTAAAGCTTCTTGTGCTATTTCCTAGCGTAACAAGTTTTTGGCGCCGTTGCCGGGGACTAGGTTAAGATTAAGTCATTTGCTTTTGATTGTTTTTAGTGTTTATCTTTCTTGTTACTTTTGATCTTGTGTTGTTTTTGTCTTTGCCTTTTCATGTTTGCCATGGACGGATTGTACCTCCAAGACGACCTTGACAACATGGAGTATGAGGAGTGGATGAAAGGCAAAGATCTAGGACCTCTCCATGATGAGTTTGAGAATTGGGAGAAGTTTAATGTCTATCATGAGTCCCATGATCAAGCTCACATGATTACATTACCTCATGAGGAACCTCACCCTCAACTTCATGAAGATCGATTGGAATCAATGCTAGAGAAAATGTTGAGGAAGATGGATGATCTAGAAAGCAACCTTGCTTCCATTTCTAGTTCCCACATGGAGCTTGAAGCGGAAGTATGTCATCAAGAGGAGGTTCACTATGAGGAGATCCAAAGATTGCCCGATTCAACCATAACCAATAGAAGCCTTGAGGAAGAGTTGAATGAAGCTCGAGAGCAATTGTGGCTAAGGGATTTGGCCCTGAAGGAAGCAAGGAGATTGAATACCGAGAGAGAAGAACAAGTGAGGAGGGAGATCGAGAAGATTAGGAATGCTCTTATGCTAAGAGATCCTACCATTCTTCAAGGTTCACCTCCATCTCCTTCACCGTTAGAGGAGTGCAATGAAGTATTCTCATCCCCGGACATCCTTGCCATCAACCCCGGAACCATACATGAAGAGCCCACTTGGAACGGATGCGACAGAGTGAACCACGGCCGTGGAGGACAAACCACGACCGTGGGAGGCTACAGAAGAAACCACGGCCGTGGAGTACAAACCACGACCGTGGAAGACTCTGTAGTGGTCCATCCTAAGCTAATCTCAGCTCCCTCCAACCCTTTCTTGCTTGCCCGGAGTACACACGAAGATTGGAGCCCCTTTCCTAAGGATTCTCCATTATTGAATGATGGAGGCAAGCATGATGGATCCATAATGGTTATGAAGTACTTCAATGAAGGATTCTTCCCAAGAATCGGCATTCCTCGGATCATGAAGGATGAGGATGACAAGCGCTTCACCGGTATGACCGCGGAGTACAAATTGCCTAAGTATGGGGTGACACCTATGGTTGCAACTCTATACTATCATCAAGGAAGCGGTGATGAAGGAGTCTACTACTCACCGGTGAAGAGAGGACTTAAAGCTTATTTGGGCATCAAGCGGCCCTTGCTTGTCATCATGGATTCCGGGAAAAGATGGTTGCTTGGACTCCTCAAGCAAACCATGGTATTCGAGGTGGATTAACATACCCACGGAGTTTGGTCAAGCTAATGACCTAAAAGAAGCGCTTATTGGGAGGCAACCCATTGGTACAACTCTTTCCCTTTTCTCTTTTGTTTTTGCTTTTCTTTTTGCTTTTGTGTGTTTTTGCGTTTGTGTTTGTGGTAGATTTAGGTAATGAGGAAGCCTTGCAAGGCGAGTGATGACGATGATTCCGTTTTCAAACATGGGTGGAGCGGACGTGAGGCTTGGACGGCTTGAGGTGTCTTGTTAGATGGAAGAGCTCCCATCTCACATATACCTTGGCGCGGGTCTCGATGCCGGAATGATTATGAAGAGCTCTCTACCATGCTTGATCGATCATCCATCACCACCACTCCACACGAGTTCATCCCAAATACCGAAGCAAACCATTTTACATTGTGAGAACCTTCTTTCACTCTCTTTACTTGAATACCACATTGGGGACAATGTGTTTCTAAGTATGGGGTGGGGTTTGCATGATCCTATGCATGATGAGCATCTAGGGTAGTTTAATATTTGCACATGTCTTGCATTGTATATATTCATTTCGAAAATTCCATAAAAATCAGAAAATTGAAAAAATTTTGTGCTTTCTAGGCTTGGATATGACCCTAATGATGAACCTTGTCTTATGGATTGGCTATGGATGGCCTTGTGTGTTTAGTTGATGATGCATATGTGGACTTGAAATACTTATCTTGAATTCCATGAATGACTTGTGATTATGATGCTTGCCTTGATTTAATTGAGGATTGAAAGTCGAAATTGCATGATAGTTCTTGCACATCAATTAGGAGTGATTAAGGCAATTCATCTTCCTCTACTTCTCATCTTTATCATGTTGCTTGAGCACCTCAATTGAGATAAATTTGACCTCTTTTGACCCATCCGGGAATAGGAGCATGTTAGTGTGTTGATGTGTGTGAAAAGCAAGTGTGGGGTGAAGTTGTTGATGAAAGGAATGTCATGAATGAAGTGCTGAAATTGTTGTGAAAGTGTAGCCAAAAATAGGTTTGGGGACGTTGGCTTAAATGACAAGTAACTCGGTACACTTCACATAATCGGGTGTTGGTGCCTTGCCAAAGTCAAATAAACCGATAGTCCTAACGAGCTTTGGTATGTGTGCCCGGTGTGGATGCACCTCGAAAAATAGAAAAAGCCCGAGGATGGCTAATCACCAAGGTTTCGGCTTTTGTACACCAATGCCATTGTCTCAAAAATAAAAGAAAAGAAAGAAAAGAAAATGAAGAAAAATATACACTTGAGGGAAGTTGATAAGAAATGTGAAGTTGTGATTGTTTAGTTCCTTTCCCGGATTAGCATCACATAGCCTAGAAAATTCCCACCTAATCACAACGTTTCTTGGCCTTATATTTTACAAGTCCTTTTGACCTACTTGCATGTGTGTAAGACTAAGTGATTTAGATTGGATATGCTCATGATCATCTTGACTTCTTCATCTTTACATTTCATTGCATGCTATCAAGTTAAGTGTAATTGTCTTCCCATGCCTTCATTCATTTAATACATAATTGCTTGTCCATTGCCATGAAACATCACTATGAAGGTGATCCATCTTTAGAAGCACAAATCCAAAAAGATTTTGCCATTTTTCTGCATGCATAAATCATGTCATCTCTTAGTCTATAGTTGGGAATTTGCTCGGGGACGAGCAAACCTTAAGTATGGGGTATTTTGATAACACGATTTATGAGCTAGTTTTAGGTAGTCATTTAGATAGATTTCTCACTCATTCATGCACGGTTTAGCACTAGTTCATGACGTTTTGCACTCAATTCACGTATTTTGTCGAGATAGACGTCTACTCGGACTTTTGCTTGCTTTGTAGGTAATTTGGGAGATTTAAGAGCCTAATCGATACATCCGAGGATCATTCCTCGAGATGACACACTTCCGGACTCATTGGAATGCAAGCTAAGGGCTAAGGAGGACTCATGGAACCTTGCCAACACAAACCATGCACCAAATCATGGTTTAACGAGCCTAGGAGAGGCTTCTGGACAAAACCACGGTCTAGGCCCTTTCCACGGCTGTGGTTCTTGCCCGTGGTTCTTGCCAGGACCACATCGACAGCTGGCCACGATCTCTTCCATTGCTCTTGCATCTTAGTGGGTATTTAAAGGATTTTGCAGGTTGTAATTGGGGATCCTTCTCCTCTCTTTTGACCTACCTTTCTTCCCCAAAACATTTGGCCATTGTTGCCTCCCTTCCAAGCACCCCTTAGGGGTGTTCTTGGAAGAGATTAGTGTAGATTCTCGTTTTAGAGTGAGATTAGATTGGATTCGAGTGAAGCTTCGATTGTTGTCAAGTTGGATTAGCTCTTGGAGCCTTGTAAGGATTTGGTAATTTCTATTCTATGCTTTTAATGTCTTTTCTTTGAATTGTTCTTCATCATTTGACCATGACTTGCAAGCATGATTTATTTGTTGAGATTGATCTTGAAATGAATGTTGTTGGCTAGATAGGTTGCGATTCTAGAGTAAGGAAAGAAGGGCTATGGCTAGAAGCATGATAAGATGAACTTAGATTTTTACCCTTGGATGACTTGTGTTGTTGAAATCCTAGTGTTTGTTGAGTTTAATTTAGCTTAGGATCACCTAATGCTATCAACCTAAGTGAGGGAAGAGATCTACCCAATGATTTCCGATCTTAGATACCTAAGATGACAAACCCTAGGTAGTGGTGAGCCTCACAAGCCGCCATTGGACTAAGTGTGCTAGGATAGTTGATTAGGACTTCCCTTTCCGAGACTTACCCGGTAAGGATAGGTTAGACCCCTAGGTAACAATCCGGTTTGTGTAGAATTCCTATCCTTAGGTTCTTAGAGACTTACCCGGTGATGAGACCTTAGGAATGGACTAGTGGACCATGAGACCTACCCGGTAATTGATCCCAATCTAGAAACTTTTAATCCCAACATATCATAGTTAACCCGAGGATTGAATAGATAGCTTGAGTCTATGCCATACCCGGACTTCCAAACTCTAGAATCCGCTTTGTTACTTCCATTCTCATATCTTTTGTGTTAGTGTGTGTTTGTGTTGCTTGATTGTGTTCATATACTTGTGATCTTTGTTTGATCACCGAAAAACCTCCAAAAACATTGTGTTTTCCATTTTCTTTATTCCTCATCTTATCTTAGTCTAGATTCACACTATTTTCGATCATTGAATGACTTAGTTTCACCTCAGTCCTTGTGTTCGACCTCGGAATACTTTCCTTTCTACAAAACGACCCGTACACTGCGGGTTTCGCTAGGTAGTTTAGGATTTAGTTCGAGTTTATAAATGTAAAGCTTCTTGTGCTATTTCCTAGCGTAACAAGTTTTTGGCGCCGTTGCCGGGGACTAGGTTAAGATTAAGTCATTTGCTTTTGATTGTTTTTAGTGTTTATCTTTCTTGTTACTTTTGATCTTGTGTTGTTTTTCTCTTTGCCTTTTCATGTTTGCCATGGACGGATTGTACCTCCAAGACGACCTTGACAACATGGAGTATGAGGAGTGGATGAAAGGCAAAGATCTAGGACCTCTCCATGATGAGTTTGAGAATTGGGAGAAGTTTAATGTCTATCATGAGTCCCATGATCAAGCTCACATGATTACATTACCTCATGAGGAACCTCACCCTCAACTTCATGAAGATCGATTGGAATCAATGCTAGAGAAAATGTTGAGGAAGATGGATGATCTAGAAAGCAACCTTGCTTCCATTTCTAGTTCCCACATGGAGCTTGAAGCGGAAGTATGTCATCAAGAGGAGGTTCACTATGAGGAGATCCAAAGATTGCCCGATTCAACCATAACCAATAGAAGCCTTGAGGAAGAGTTGAATGAAGCTCGAGAGCAATTGTGGCTAAGGGATTTGGCCCTGAAGGAAGCAAGGAGATTGAATACCGAGAGAGAAGAACAAGTGAGGAGGGAGATCGAGAAGATTAGGAATGCTCTTATGCTAAGAGATCCTACCATTCTTCAAGGTTCACCTCCATCTCCTTCACCGTTAGAGGAGTGCAATGAAGTATTCTCATCCCCGGACATCCTTGCCATCAACCCCGGAACCATACATGAAGAGCCCACTTGGAACGGATGCGACAGAGTGAACCACGGCCGTGGAGGACAAACCACGACCGTGGGAGGCTACAGAGGAAATCACGGCCGTGGAGTACAAACCACGACCGTGGAAGACTCTGTAGTGGTCCATCCTAAGCCAATCTCAGCTCCCTCCGACCCTTTCTTGCTTGCCCGGAGTACACACGAAGATTGGAGCCCCTTTCCTAAGGATTCTCCATTATTGAATGATGGAGGCAAGCATGATGGATCCATAATGGTTATGAAGTACTTCAATGAAGGATTCTTCCCAAGAATCGGCATTCCTCGGATCATGAAGGATGAGGATGACAAGCGCTTCACCGGTATGACCGCGGAGTACAAATTGCCTAAGTATGGGGTGACACCTATGGTTGCAACTCTATACTATCATCAAGGAAGCGGTGATGAAGGAGTCTACTACTCACCGGTGAAGAGAGGACTTAAAGCTTATTTGGGCATCAAGCGGCCCTTGCTTGTCATCATGGATTCCGGGAAAAGATGGTTGCTTGGACTCCTCAAGCAAACCATGGTATTCGAGGTGGATTAACATACCCACGGAGTTTGGTCAAGCTAATGACCTAAAAGAAGCGCTTATTGGGAGGCAACCCATTGGTACAACTCTTTCCCTTTTCTCTTTTGTTTTTGCTTTTCTTTTTGCTTTTGTGTGTTTTTGCGTTTGTGTTTGTGGTAGATTTAGGTAATGAGGAAGCCTTGCAAGGCGAGTTGATGACGATGATTCCGTTTTCAAACATGGGTGGAGCGGACGTGAGGCTTGGACGGCTTGAGGTGTCTTGTTAGATGGAAGAGCTCCCATCTCACATATACCTTGGCGCGGGTCTCGATGCCGGAATGATTATGAAGAGCTCTCTACCATGCTTGATCGATCATCCATCACCACCACTCCACACGAGTTCATCCCAAATACCGAAGCAAACCATTTTACATTGTGAGAACCTTCTTTCACTCTCTTTACTTGAATACCACATTGGGGACAATGTGTTTCTAAGTATGGGGTGGGGTTTGCATGATCCTATGCATGATGAGCATATAGGGTAGTTTAATATTTGCACATGTCTTGCATTGTATATATTCATTTCGAAAATTCCATAAAAATCAGAAAATTTAAAATTTTTGTGCTTTCTAGGCTTGGATATGACCCTAATGATGAACCTTGTCTTGTGGATTGGCTATGGATGGCCTTGTGTGTTTAATTGATGATGCATATGTGGACTTGAAATACTTATCTTGAATTCCATGAATGACTTGTGATTATGATGCTTGCCTTGATTTAATTGAGGATTGAAAGTCGAAATTGCATGCTAGTTCTTGCACATCAATTAGGAGTGATTAAGGCAATTCATCTTCCTCTACTTCTCATCTTGATCATGTTGCTTGAGCACCTCAATTGAGATAAATTTGACCTCTTTTGACCCATCCGGGAATAGGAGCATGTTAGTGTGTTGATGTGTGTGAAAAGCAAGTATGGGGTGAAGATGTTGATATTATGAATGTTGTGAATGAAGTGCTGAAATTGTTGTGAAAGTGTAGCCAAAAATATAGGTTTGGGGACGTCGGTTTAAATGACAAGTAACTCGGTACACTTCACATGATCGGGTGTTGGTGCCTTGCCAAAGTCAAATAAACCGATAGTCCTAACGAGCTTTGGTATGTGTGCCCGGTGTGGATGCACCTCGAAAAATAGAAAAAGCCCGAGGATGGCTAATCACCAAGGTTTCGGCTTTTGTACACCAATGCCATTGTCTCAAAAATAAAAGAAAAGAAAGAAAAGAAAATGAAGAAAAAAATATACACTTGAGGGAAGTTGATAAGAAATGTGAAGTTGTGATTGTTTAGTTCCTTTCCC
This sequence comes from Fagopyrum esculentum, assembly GCA_033239045.1. NCBI lineage: Eukaryota > Viridiplantae > Streptophyta > Magnoliopsida > Caryophyllales > Polygonaceae > Fagopyrum > Fagopyrum esculentum. The sequence continues at coordinate 22,581,367 of BSUD01000005.1, read as the reverse complement.
GGATTAGCATCACATAGCCTAGAAAATTCCAACCTAATCACAACGTTTCTTGGCCTTCTATTTTACAAGTCCTTTTGACCTACTTGCATGTGTGTAAGACTAAGTGATTTAGATTGGATATACTCATGATCATCTTGACTTCTTCATCTTTACATTTCATTGCATGCTATCAAGTTAAGTGTAATTGTCTTCCCATGCCTTCATTCATTTAATACATAATTGCTTGTCCATTGCCATGAAACATCACTATGAAGGTGATCCATCTTTAGAAGCACAAATCCAAAAAGATTTTGCCATTTAGATAGATTTCTCACTCATTCATGCACGGTTTAGCACTAGTTCATGACGTTTTGCACTCAATTCACGTATTTTGTCGAGATAGACGTCTACTCGGACTTTTGCTTGCTTTGTAGGTAATTTGGGAGATTTAAGAGCCTAATCGATACATCCGAGGATCATTCCTCGAGATGACACACTTCCGGACTCATTGGAATGCAAGCTAAGGGCTAAGGAGGACTCATGGAACCTTGCAAACACAAACCATGCACCAAATCATGGTCTAACGAGCCTAGGAGAGGCTTCTGGACAAAACCACGGTCTAGACCACTTCCACGGCCGTGGTTCTAACCGTGATTCTTGCCAGGACCACATTGACAGCTGGCCACGATCTCTTCCATTGCTCTTGCATCTTAGTGGGTATTTAAAGGATTTTGCAGGCTGTAATTGGAGATCCTTCTCCTCTCTTTTGACCTACCTTTCTTCCCCAAAAACACTTCTCCATTGTTGCCTCTCTTCCAAGCACCCATTAGGGGTGTTCTTGGAAGAGATTAGTGTAGATTCTCGTTTTAGAGTGAGATTAGATTGGATTCGAGTGAAGCTTCGATTGTTGTCAAGTTGGATTAGCTCTTGGAGCCTTGTAAGGATTTGGTAATTTCTATTCTATGCTTTTAATGTCTTTTCTTTGAATTGTTCTTCATCATTTGACCATGACTTGCAAGCATGATTTATTTGTTGAGATTGATCTTGAAATGAATGTTGTTGGCTAGATAGGTTGCGATTCTAGAGTAAGGAAAGAAGGGCTATGGCTAGAAGCATCATAAGATGAACTTAGATTTTTACCCTTGGATGACTTGTGTTGTTGAAATCCTAGTGTTTGTTGAGTTTAATTTAGCTTAGGATCACCTAATGCTATCAACCTAAGTGAGGGAAGAGATCTACCCAATGATTTCCGATCTTAGATACCTAAGATGACAAACCCTAGGTAGTGGTGAGCCTCACAAGCCGCCATTGGACTAAGTGTGCTAGGATAGTTGATTAGGACTTCCCTTTCCGAGACTTACCCGGTAAGGATAGGTTAGACCCCTAGGTAACAATCCGGTTTGTGTAGAATTCCTATCCTTAGGTTCTTAGAGACTTACCCGGTGATGAGACCTTAGGAATGGACTAGTGGACCATGAGACCTACCCGGTAATTGATCCCAATCTAGAAACTTTTAATCCCAACATATCATAGTTAACCCGAGGATTGAATAGATAGCTTGAGTCTATGCCATACCCGGACTTCCAAACTCTAGAATCCGCTTTGTTACTTCCATTCTCATATCTTTTGTGTTAGTGTGTGTTTGTGTTGCTTGATTGTGTTCATATACTTGTGATCTTTGTTTGATCACCGAAAAACCTCCAAAAACATTGTGTTTTCCATTTTCTTTATTCCTCATCTTATCTTAGTCTAGATTCACACTATTTTCGATCATTGAATGACTTAGTTTCACCTCAGTCCTTGTGTTCGACCTCGGAATACTTTCCTTTCTACAAAACGACCCGTACACTGCGGGTTTCGCTAGGTAGTTTAGGATTTAGTTCGAGTTTATAAATGTAAAGCTTCTTGTGCTATTTCCTAGCGTAACAAGTTTTTGGCGCCGTTGCCGGGGACTAGGTTAAGATTAAGTCATTTGCTTTTGATTGTTTTTAGTGTTTATCTTTCTTGTTACTTTTGATCTTGTGTTGTTTTTGTCTTTGCCTTTTCATGTTTGCCATGGACGGATTGTACCTCCAAGACGACCTTGACAACATGGAGTATGAGGAGTGGATGAAAGGCCAAGATCTAGGACCTCTCCATGATGAGTTTTAGAATTGGGAGAAGTTTAATGTCTATCATGAGTCCCATGATCAAGCTCACATGATTACATTACCTCATGAGGAACCTCACCATCAACTTCATGAAGATCGGTTGGAATCAATGCTAGAGAAAATGTTGAGGAAGATGGATGATCTAGAAAGCAACCTTGCTTCCATTTCTAGTTCTCACATGGAGCTTGAAGCGGAAGTATGTCATCAAGAGGAGGTTCACTATGAGGAGATCCAAAGATTGCCCGATTAAACCATAACCAATAGAAGCCTTGAGGAAGAGTTGAATGAAGCTCGAGAGCAATTGTGGCTAAGGGATTTGGCCCTGAAGGAAGCAAGGAGATTGAATACCGAGAGAGAAGAACAAGTGAGGAGGGAGATCGAGAAGATTAGGAATGCTCTTATGCTAAGAGATCCTACCATTCTTCAAGGTTCACCTCCATCTCCTTCACCGTTAGAGGAGTGCAATGAAGTATTCTCATCCCCGGACATCCTTGCCATCAACCCCGGAACCATACATGAAGAGCCCACTTGGAACGGATGCGACAGAGTGAACCACGGCCGTGGAGGACAAACCACGACCGTGGGAGGCTACAGAAGAAACCACGGCCGTGGAGTACAAACCACGACCGTGGAAGACTCTGTAGTGGTCCATCCTAAGCTAATCTCAGCTCCCTCCGACCCTTTCTTGCTTGCCCGGAGTACACACGAAGATTGGAGCCCCTTTCCTAAGGATTCTCCATTATTGAATGATGGAGGCAAGCATGATGGATCCATAATGGTTATGAAGTACTTCAATGAAGGATTCTTCCCAAGAATCGGCATTCCTCGGATCATGAAGGATGAGGATGACAAGCGCTTCACCGGTATGACCGCGGAGTACAAATTGCCTAAGTATGGGGTGACACCTATGGTTGCAACTCTATACTATCATCAAGGAAGCGGTGATGAAGGAGTCTACTACTCACCGGTGAAGAGAGGACTTAAAGCTTATTTGGGCATCAAGCGGCCCTTGCTTGTCATCATGGATTCCGGGAAAAGATGGTTGCTTGGACTCCTCAAGCAAACCATGGTATTCGAGGTGGATTAACATACCCACGGAGTTTGGTCAAGCTAATGACCTAAAAGAAGCGCTTATTGGGAGGCAACCCATTGGTACAACTCTTTCCCTTTTCTCTTTTGTTTTTGCTTTTCTTTTTGCTTTTGTGTGTTTTTGCGTTTGTGTTTGTGGTAGATTTAGGTAATGAGGAAGCCTTGCAAGGCGAGTTGATGACGATGATTCCGTTTTCAAACATGGGTGGAGCGGACGTGAGGCTTGGACGGCTTGAGGTGTCTTGTTAGATGGAAGAGCTCCCATCTCACATATACCTTGGCGCGGGTCTCGATGCCGGAATGATTATGAAGAGCTCTCTACCATGCTTGATCGATCATCCATCACCACCACTCCACACGAGTTCATCCCAAATACCGAAGCAAACCATTTTACATTGTGAGAACCTTCTTTCACTCTCTTTACTTGAATACCACATTGGGGACAATGTGTTTCTAAGTATGGGGTGGGGTTTGCATGATCCTATGCATGATGAGCATATAGGGTAGTTTAATATTTGCACATGTCTTGCATTGTATATATTCATTTCGAAAATTCCATAAAAATCAGAAAATTTAAAATTTTTGTGCTTTCTAGGCTTGGATATGACCCTAATGATGAACCTTGTCTTGTGGATTGGCTATGGATGGCCTTGTGTGTTTAATTGATGATGCATATGTGGACTTGAAATACTTATCTTGAATTCCATGAATGACTTGTGATTATGATGCTTGCCTTGATTTAATTGAGGATTGAAAGTCGAAATTGCATGCTAGTTCTTGCACATCAATTAGGAGTGATTAAGGCAATTCATCTTCCTCTACTTCTCATCTTGATCATGTTGCTTGAGCACCTCAATTGAGATAAATTTGACCTCTTTTGACCCATCCGGGAATAGGAGCATGTTAGTGTGTTGATGTGTGTGAAAAGCAAGTTTGGGGTGAAGATGTTGATATTATGAATGTTGTGAATGAAGTGTTGAAATTGTTGTGAAAGTGTAGCAAAAAATATAGGTTTGGGGACGTCGGTTTAAATGACAAGTAACTCGGTACACTTCACATGATCGGGTGTTGGTGCCTTGCCAAAGTCAAATAAACCGATAGTCCTAACGAGCTTTGGTATGTGTGCCCGGTGTGGATGCACCTCGAAAAATAGAAAAAGCCCGAGGATGGCTAATCACCAAGGTTTCGGCTTTTGTACACCAATGTCATTGTCTCAAAAATAAAAGAAAAGAAAGAAAAGAAAATGAAGAAAAAAAATATACACTTGAGGGAAGTTGATAAGAAATGTGAAGTTGTGATTGTTTAGTTCCTTTCCCGGATTAGCATCACATAGCCTAGAAAATTCCCACCTAATCATAACGTTTCTTGGCCTTCTATTTTACAAGTCCTTTTGACCTACTTGCATGTGTGTAAGACTAAGTTATTTAGATTGGATATACTCATGATCATCTTGACTTCTTCATCTTTACATTTCATTGCATGCTATCAAGTTAGTGTAATTGTCTTCCCATGCCATCATTCATTTAATACATAATTGCTTGTCCATTGCCATGAAACATCACTATGAAGGTGATCCATCTTTAGAAGCACAAATCCAAAAAGATTTTGCCATTTAGATAGATTTCTCACTCATTCATGCACGGTTTAGCACTAGTTCATGACGTTTTGCACTCAATTCACGTATTTTGTCGAGATAGACGTCTACTCGGACTTTTGCTTGCTTTGTAGGTAATTTGGGAGATTTAAGAGCCTAATCGATACATCCGAGGATCATTCCTCGAGATGACACACTTCCGGACTCATTGGAATGCAAGCTAAGGGCTAAGGAGGACTCATGGAACCTTGCCAACACAAACCATGCACCAAATCATGGTTTAACGAGCCTAGGAGAGGCTTCTGGACAAAACCACGGTCTAGGCCCTTTCCACGGCTGTGGTTCTTGCCCGTGGTTCTTGCCAGGACCACATCGACAGCTGGCCACGATCTCTTCCATTGCTCTTGCATCTTAGTGGGTATTTAAAGGATTTTGCAGGTTGTAATTGGGGATCCTTCTCCTCTCTTTTGACCTACCTTTCTTCCCCAAAACATTTGGCCATTGTTGCCTCCCTTCCAAGCACCCCTTAGGGGTGTTCTTGGAAGAGATTAGTGTAGATTCTCGTTTTAGAGTGAGATTAGATTGGATTCGAGTGAAGCTTCGATTGTTGTCAAGTTGGATTAGCTCTTGGAGCCTTGTAAGGATTTGGTAATTTCTATTCTATGCTTTTAATGTCTTTTCTTTGAATTGTTCTTCATCATTTGACCATGACTTGCAAGCATGATTTATTTGTTGAGATTGATCTTGAAATGAATGTTGTTGGCTAGATAGGTTGCGATTCTAGAGTAAGGAAAGAAGGGCTATGGCTAGAAGCATCATAAGATGAACTTAGATTTTTACCCTTGGATGACTTGTGTTGTTGAAATCCTAGTGTTTGTTGAGTTTAATTTAGCTTAGGATCACCTAATGCTATCAACCTAAGTGAGGGAAGAGATCTACCCAATGATTTCCGATCTTAGATACCTAAGATGACAAACCCTAGGTAGTGGTGAGCCTCACAAGCCGCCATTGGACTAAGTGTGCTAGGATAGTTGATTAGGACTTCCCTTTCCGAGACTTACCCGGTAAGGATAGGTTAGACCCCTAGGTAACAATCCGGTTTGTGTAGAATTCCTATCCTTAGGTTCTTAGAGACTTACCCGGTGATGAGACCTTAGGAATGGACTAGTGGACCATGAGACCTACCCGGTAATTGATCCCAATCTAGAAACTTTTAATCCCAACATATCATAGTTAACCCGAGGATTGAATAGATAGCTTGAGTCTATGCCATACCCGGACTTCCAAACTCTAGAATCCGCTTTGTTACTTCCATTCTCATATCTTTTGTGTTAGTGTGTGTTTGTGTTGCTTGATTGTGTTCATATACTTGTGATCTTTGTTTGATCACCGAAAAACCTCCAAAAACATTGTGTTTTCCATTTTCTTTATTCCTCATCTTATCTTAGTCTAGATTCACACTATTTTCGATCATTGAATGACTTAGTTTCACCTCAGTCCTTGTGTTCGACCTCGGAATACTTTCCTTTCTACAAAACGACCCGTACACTGCGGGTTTCGCTAGGTAGTTTAGGATTTAGTTCGAGTTTATAAATGTAAAGCTTCTTGTGCTATTTCCTAGCGTAACAAGTTTTTGGCGCCGTTGCCGGGGACTAGGTTAAGATTAAGTCATTTGCTTTTGATTGTTTTTAGTGTTTATCTTTCTTGTTACTTTTGATCTTGTGTTGTTTTTGTCTTTGCCTTTTCATGTTTGCCATGGACGGATTGTACCTCCAAGACGACCTTGACAACATGGAGTATGAGGAGTGGATGAAAGGCCAAGATCTAGGACCTCTCCATGATGAGTTTTAGAATTGGGAGAAGTTTAATGTCTATCATGAGTCCCATGATCAAGCTCACATGATTACATTACCTCATGAGGAACCTCACCATCAACTTCATGAAGATCGGTTGGAATCAATGCTAGAGAAAATGTTGAGGAAGATGGATGATCTAGAAAGCAACCTTGCTTCCATTTCTAGTTCTCACATGGAGCTTGAAGCGGAAGTATGTCATCAAGAGGAGGTTCACTATGAGGAGATCCAAAGATTGCCCGATTAAACCATAACCAATAGAAGCCTTGAGGAAGAGTTGAATGAAGCTCGAGAGCAATTGTGGCTAAGGGATTTGGCCCTGAAGGAAGCAAGGAGATTGAATACCGAGAGAGAAGAACAAGTGAGGAGGGAGATCGAGAAGATTAGGAATGCTCTTATGCTAAGAGATCCTACCATTCTTCAAGGTTCACCTCCATCTCCTTCACCGTTAGAGGAGTGCAATGAAGTATTCTCATCCCCGGACATCCTTGCCATCAACCCCGGAACCATACATGAAGAGCCCACTTGGAACGGATGCGACAGAGTGAACCACGGCCGTGGAGGACAAACCACGACCGTGGGAGGCTACAGAAGAAACCACGGCCGTGGAGTACAAACCACGACCGTGGAAGACTCTGTAGTGGTCCATCCTAAGCTAATCTCAGCTCCCTCCAACCCTTTCTTGCTTGCCCGGAGTACACACGAAGATTGGAGCCCCTTTCCTAAGGATTCTCCATTATTGAATGATGGAGGCAAGCATGATGGATCCATAATGGTTATGAAGTACTTCAATGAAGGATTCTTCCCAAGAATCGGCATTCCTCGGATCATGAAGGATGAGGATGACAAGCGCTTCACCGGTATGACCGCGGAGTACAAATTGCCTAAGTATGGGGTGACACCTATGGTTGCAACTCTATACTATCATCAAGGAAGCGGTGATGAAGGAGTCTACTACTCACCGGTGAAGAGAGGACTTAAAGCTTATTTGGGCATCAAGCGGCCCTTGCTTGTCATCATGGATTCCGGGAAAAGATGGTTGCTTGGACTCCTCAAGCAAACCATGGTATTCGAGGTGGATTAACATACCCACGGAGTTTGGTCAAGCTAATGACCTAAAAGAAGCGCTTATTGGGAGGCAACCCATTGGTACAAATCTTTCCCTTTTCTCTTTTGTTTTTGCTTTTCTTTTTGCTTTTGTGTGTTTTTGCGTTTGTGTTTGTGGTAGATTTAGGTAATGAGGAAGCCTTGCAAGGCGAGTGATGACGATGATTCCGTTTTCAAACATGGGTGGAGCGGACGTGAGGCTTGGACGGCTTGAGGTGTCTTGTTAGATGGAAGAGCTCCCATCTCACATATACCTTGGCGCGGGTCTCGATGCCGGAATGATTATGAAGAGCTCTCTACCATGCTTGATCGATCATCCATCACCACCACTCCACACGAGTTCATCCCAAATACCGAAGCAAACCATTTTACATTGTGAGAACCTTCTTTCACTCTCTTTACTTGAATACCACATTGGGGACAATGTGTTTCTAAGTATGGGGTGGGGTTTGCATGATCCTATGCATGATGAGCATCTAGGGTAGTTTAATATTTGCACATGTCTTGCATTGTATATATTCATTTCGAAAATTCCATAAAAATCAGAAAATTTAAAATTTTTGTGCTTTCTAGGCTTGGATATGACCCTAATGATGAACCTTGTCTTGTGGATTGGCTATGGATGGCCTTGTGTGTTTAATTGATGATGCATATGTGGACTTGAAATACTTATCTTGAATTCCATGAATGACTTGTGATTATGATGCTTGCCTTGATTTAATTGAGGATTGAAAGTCGAAATTGCATGCTAGTTCTTGCACATCAATTAGGAGTGATTAAGGCAATTCATCTTCCTCTACTTCTCATCTTGATCATGTTGCTTGAGCACCTCAATTGAGATAAATTTGACCTCTTTTGACCCATCCGGGAATAGGAGCATGTTAGTGTGTTGATGTGTGTGAAAAGCAAGTGTGGGGTGAAGATGTTGATATTATGAATGTTGTGAATGAAGTGTTGAAATTGTTGTGAAAGTGTAGCAAAAAATATAGGTTTGGGGACGTCGGTTTAAATGACAAGTAACTCGGTACACTTCACATGATCGGGTGTTGGTGCCTTGCCAAAGTCAAATAAACCGATAGTCCTAACGAGCTTTGGTATGTGTGCCCGGTGTGGATGCACCTCGAAAAATAGAAAAAGCCCGAGGATGGCTAATCACCAAGGTTTCGGCTTTTGTACACCAATGTCATTGTCTCAAAAATAAAAGAAAAGAAAGAAAAGAAAATGAAGAAAAAAAATATACACTTGAGGGAAGTTGATAAGAAATGTGAAGTTGTGATTGTTTAGTTTCTTTCCCGGATTAGCATCACATAGCCTAGAAAATTCCCACCTAATCATAACGTTTCTTGGCCTTCTATTTTACAATTCCTTTTGACCTACTTGCATGTGTGTAAGACTAAGTGATTTAGATTGGATATACTCATGATCATCTTGACTTCTTCATCTTTACATTTCATTGCATGCTATCAAGTTAAGTGTAATTGTCTTCCCATGCCTTCATTCATTTAATACATAATTGCTTGTCCATTGCCATGAAACATCACTATGAAGGTGATCCATCTTTAGAAGCACAAATCCAAAAAGATTTTGCCATTTTTCTGCATGCATAAATCATGTCATCTCTTAGTCTATAGTTGAGAATTTTCTCGGGGACGAGCAAACCTTAAGTATGGGGTATTTTGATAACACGATTTATGAGCTAGTTTTAGGTAGTCATTTAGATAGATTTCTCACTCATTCATGCACGGTTTAGCACTAGTTCATGACGTTTTGCACTCAATTCACGTATTTTGTCGAGATAGACGTCTACTCGGACTTTTGCTTGCTTTGTAGGTAATTTGGGAGATTTAAGAGCCTAATCGATACATCCGAGGATCATTCCTCGAGATGACACACTTCCGGACTCATTGGAATGCAAGCTAAGGGCTAAGGAGGACTCATGGAACCTTGCCAACACAAACCATGCACCAAATCATGGTTTAACGAGCCTAGGAGAGGCTTGTGGACAAAACCACGATCTAGGCCCTTTCCACGGCCGTGGTTCTTGCCCGTGGTTCTTGCCAGGACCACATCGACAGCTGGCCACGATCTCTTCCATTGCTATTGCATCTTAGTGGGTATTTAAAGGATTTTGCAGGCTGTAATTGGGGATCCTTCTCCTCTCTTTTGACCTACCTTTCTTCCCCAAAACATTTGGCCATTGTTGCCTCCCTTCCAAGCACCCATTAGGGGTGTTCTTGGAAGAGATTAGTGTAGATTCTCGTTTTAGAGTGAGATTAGATTGGATTCGAGTGAAGCTTCGATTGTTGTCAAGTTGGATTAGCTCTTGGAGCCTTGTAAGGATTTGGTAATTTCTATTCTATGCTTTTAATGTCTTTTCTTTGAATTGTTCTTCATCATTTGACCATGACTTGCAAGCATGATTTATTTGTTGAGATTGATCTTGAAATGAATGTTGTTGGCTAGATAGGTTGCGATTCTAGAGTAAGGAAAGAAGGGCTATGGCTAGAAGCATGATAAGATGAACTTAGATTTTTACCCTTGGATGACTTGTGTTGTTGAAATCCTAGTGTTTGTTGAGTTTAATTTAGCTTAGGATCACCTAATGCTATCAACCTAAGTGAGGGAAGAGATCTACCCGATGATTTCCGATCTTAGATACCTAAGATGACAAACCCTAGGTAGTGGTGAGCCTCACAAGCCGCCATTGGACTAAGTGTGCTAGGATAGTTGATTAGGACTTCCATTTCCGAGACTTACCCGGTAAGGATAGGTTAGACCCCTAGGTAACAATCCGGTTTGTGCAGAATTCCTATCCTTAGGTTCTTAGAGACTTACCCGGTGATGAGACCTTAGGAATGGACTAGTGGACCATGAGACCTACCCGGTAATTGATCCCAATCTAGAAACTTTTAATCCCAACATATCATAGTTAACCCGAGGATTGAAGAGATAGCTTGAGTCTATGCCATACCCGGACTTCCAAACTCTAGAATCCGCTTTGTTACTTCCATTCTCATATCTTTTGTGTTAGTGTGTGTTTGTGTTACTTGATTGTGTTCATATACTTGTGATCATTGTTTGATCACCGAAAAACCTCCAAAAACATTGTGTTTTCCATTTTCTTTATTCCTCATCTTATCTTAGTCTAGATTCACACTATTTTCGATCATTGAATGACTTAGTTTCACCTCAGTCCTTGTGTTCGACCTCGGAATACTTTCCTTTCTACAAAACGACCCGTACACTGCGGGTTTCGCTAGGTAGTTTAGGATTTAGTTCGAGTTTATAAATGTAAAGCTTCTTGTGCTATTTCCTAGCGTAACACATCCCTCCAAATTGATTGTGCGGGATCATTTGTAGCACTTGAGGGCGGAGCTCATAGTCATGGTCTGCGGGATCTCCTAAGTTTACACCCGGACGGTGCACTCTTTGGGTTGGATCCATACGTTGCCCTAACGTTTGTGCCTCCTCAATGATGATCGGCTCAACCCGAACATGGACCGCCGGCTGCGGTGGTGGTGGTGGAGCTTGTTGATGATTAAGCTCCCTTTGCACAAGAGCTTGCCTAATCTCTTCAATTTCCCTCCTAGTTGCTTCTTGCCTCTCATTGGCAAGTCTCCTCTCATTTTCCAAGGCTTCATCCCTTAGTCTAAGTTGCTCTAAAGCCTCATTCAACTCAGCTTGGAGATCTCTTGCGGCCATCTCCTTCTTATTCTTAATGCTCTTGGATCTAGTCTTAAGGGTTTTCTCCGGTTCGGGATCGAATGGAGCTAAATCCTTGCCACGAGATCTTCGCATGTACCTACAGAATGAGAGATGTCCTGAAAATTCAAAGACACAAACCAAACAAGATCAAAAGCAACAAGAAAGACCTACACTATAAACAATCACAAACAATGATTCAATCTAGACCTAGTCCTCCGCAACGGCGCCAAAAACTTGTAACGCTAAGATTGTGTAGCACAAAAGTCTTAAATTTATAACTCGATATATTTTCCTAACTCCTAGCGAACCCCCAGTGTATGGATCGTTTTGTAGAAAGGATAGTATTCCGAGGTCGAACACAAAGACTAAGGTGAAATCGAATCAAATAGGTGATAATGGATAGTGCAAATCTAGTCTATGAAAAGAGAAAGAAATAAAGAAATTAAAATCATGATATTTTTGGGTTTTGTTTTGTGGTGATCAAGAAAGGATCACAAATGAGGCAAGATTATAAAACAAACTAACAAATCAAGCTAGCAACACAAATAAACAACACAAATACAAGATATATGATCAAAGAGAAAAAAGCGGATTCTAGGGGTTAGGACTTCCGGTTATGGCATTGGACTCAAGCTTCTAATCATTCTTGGACTAGATATGGTATGTTGGGATAGGGTGTATCTCAAGTGGGATCAATCACCAGGTAGGTCTCATGGTCCACTAATCCCGCACCTAAGGTCCTATCACCGGGTAAGTCTCTAGGAACCTAAGGTTGGGAATTCTACACAAACCGGATCGTTATCTAGGGATCTAACCTCTCCTCACCGGGTAAGTCTCGGGAAGGTAAGTCCTAAACATCAATCCTAGCACACTCAATCCAATAGCGGCTTATGAGGCTCACTACTACCTAGAGTTCATCATCTTTAGTACCTAAGATCAAGAATTCCGGGTAGGTCTCTTCTCTTACTTAGTTTACTAGCATTAGGTCACCCTAGGCTAGATTATGCTAAACAAACACTAGGATTTCAACAATCTAACATCCTAACATTCAGATTTATCAATACAAGCACAACTGAGAAAACCACGGGCTGATAATCCAGAACCACGGCCGTGGTTAGGCAAGAACAGACCGTGGTTTGTAACAGAGGGTAAGTTCGAGCAAGCAAATCATCCAAGGATACATTTAAGTCTATTCTATCATAGTCCAAGCCATAGCCATCATTCCATTACCCTAGAAACGCAACTATTTAGCCAACAACATGCATTTTAAGATTTAAACTCAACAAGCAAACATTTATGGCTTCCATAGCAAGAAAATGAAATGAAAGAGAAGAGAAACAAGTAAACACAAGAAAATCAAGCTGAATATATGTTTAAGAAAGACTTACAACCCTTCAAATGAAGGTCCAAATCGTTCTTTACAAATCCTTGCAAATGACTTCAACAAACTCACTCAAAAATCACTCAAAAGCTATGAAAAACTCTAAGATGGTGTTGTTATTCTTCTTCCCCAAAATGAGAGTGTTTTCTTCCTCCCCAAGAGTAGCCTCCAATGGAGTGATGTGTAATGAGAGAGTGTGGGAGAGGATCCTCTAGCAACAGCTTGCAAGACCACTTATATTCTTCACCAAGAGCAAGAGTCGGTTGTGGAGATCGTGGGACAGCTGTCACCAGAGAGAACCACGGCCAAAACCACGGGCGTGGAAATGGCCTATGGGCCGTGGTTTTGGTGGTTCAGCTTCCTTTGGATCGTTAAGCCACGAGTTGGTGCAAGTCATGCACCAACAAGGTTCCATGTGTTCTCCTTAGCTCCTAGCTTGCTTCTTAAGGAGTCCGGAAGTGTGTCATCACGAGGAATGATCCTCGAATGTATCGATTAAGCTCCAAAAGCTCCCAAAATACCTACAAAACCGACAATAGTTCGTGTAGACGTCTATCTCGACAATATGCATGGATTAAACGTAAACGTCATGAACTAATGCCAAACTATGCATGAATAACGGGAAAAACTATCTAAATGGATGCCTAACCTAACGTCATAAATTGTGTTATCAGTTTTATGGTGTGCTAGATCACAGGGGAGGTCTCACTATCCACTATCCTAAACCAAAGGCTACTAATAAAGGGTGTTGAGTCCTCTATTAGAGATATAAGAAAATGAACTATAAATCAAACCAAACTCTCAACCTAAGGGAATAGAACTAACCATCACCGGGTAAGTCTCAGGTTAACTCACAAAGGCAAGGAATTGGCACACTCAAACTTTAATAAATGGTGTTTAGTCCTCTATTACCTAGAACTCATCATTATTGGCAACCAAGAAAGTGAATCACCGGGTAAGTCTCTTCCCACTCTTGGATACGGGTTATAAAGGTTCAACAAGGGTAGGGTTTAGGCAATATTTAACTTTGGTTTAAGGATAAAGCATCAAAGGTACGACAGAGAGAAAATCGGTCTGTTCATCACTAAAAATCGGTCAATCTTCCTCAAGAACAACCCGATTTTCCTTCTCTGCAAAGGTTAAACTCAACTCTCACGGTCCAATCTCAACGTGTTGTTATTATTATCATCATCATCATATTAACCACAATCTTCAACCAATCACCCTAGAATCGCAAGGGTTTTAGCCAATAACACATTATTAGAATCAAGATGGTAATTGAATCAAGAATACCAAGAAAACGTTGAATCTTGAAATAAAAGAAAACAATCCTTAACAAAGGTTCACAATCTTAAAAACTATCTAAAAAGCAAAAGACAACTCCAAATCTTGTGTTCAAAGACAAAAAGAATAAAAAACTAGAAAAACCTCAAAAGAACTTCACTTTGTCTTCAATCTTCAATCATGAATCTTCGAATGTGTTTCTCCTTCTCCTTTCGAGGGTTTCTTCAATGGCTCTGGATGTAATTGGATGATCTTTGATGCTGCAAGATGTTCGATCAAAAGTGTGTGTGTCAAAGTCTTAATTTTATATCCAGAACTTATGCAAAAGAGAACCCGCATTGTACGGATCAGCTGTAGTAAGGCAAGAAATTCCAGAGTCGAACTCAAGGATTTGGTGAGAATAAAATCGATTTCAAAATATCTGGAAGGATGCAAAAGCTTTTGTAAATATAAAGGAGACAAATGATTCCAAGGATTCAAGTATCCGACCGCGGCTTTCGATTCAAGACACTTCTAAAGATCAAAGGACAAAGTTGGCGTTGCCAAGGTTATGCGTTTCGACGAAAGGAATATTGTACGGTGAAGTTCCAATATTCACTTATCCCAACTTAAAAATTCTCAACCCGAAGGATGTTGAGTCTCATCAAGAATAGTACTCAAAGGAAGGATTAACACTCAAACAATCCACCCAAACCCAAGGATTTGTCTCTCGAAGGTAAAGATGAAAGGCACACTCAACCTTAATAGAGGATGTTGAATCTCTCTATTACCCAAATCTTGCAAACTTTGGCTACCAAGTGAAGAATCAATGATGAAGTCTCTTCTTATAATTGGATAGGGGTTAGAAAGGTTAGGCAAGGTTTAACTTTGGTTAAAGGATAAAGCAATTAAAGGATGTCAGAGGAAAAACTCGGCCTGTTCTCGGTAAAACTCGGCCGATCTTCTCAAGAATAGCCCGATTTTCCGGTGTCGCAAAGGTTAAATCTCAACTCTCAGGGTCCAAGTCGTTAAATGAGTTCAGTCTATCATCATCTAAGCCTCAATCATCAACTATTCTCCCAGAATCACAAGGTTTTTAGCCAATCATTTTCATCTTTGAATTAAAATCAAGATTGAATAGAGAAAACCAAATAAACGCCAAATTTTGCATAAAAACCAAAGAATCTCCAAATCTGTAATCAAACCTTAAAATCTTTCAAAGAATATCTCGAAGCACTCAACAATGTGTTCACAAATCACGATAAGAGAAAGGAAACAAAAGATCTCACAAACTTCCTTGAATCTTGACTTTTGTTCCTTTGCTTCAATCCTCTTCCCCAAGAATCTTCAATTCCGTAAAAGTTTGTAAATCTTCCACGCTGTGAACCCCTCATTTTTCGTTGCTAGGGTTCCAATTTATACTTTCTCACTAATGGGCTGCTTGGCATATCGCGTCTCAAGCCCAAAAGCAATGGGCTTTTGAACGTAGTATTTTTAGACGGTTACAAGCAAAACTCGGGCGATCTGGGGAGAAACTCGACCGATTTTTCCTATAGGAAACTCACCCAATTTATGCATAAATCACTCGATTTTGGATAACAGAAAGTGCTCGTCTCTTGACTTGCTTCCTTCCTTCCTTGTATGACCCTTTTACGCACTTTCTTTGCTCTTCATGACTCCTCGAAGGTTCCTTAAGCTTCCTTATTGACCTTAGCTGCTCCTTGCTCTACTTTTGCTTCCAATTCCATCGAATTTACCTATAGTTCAACCAAAACTTGTGTAGACCTCTATTTTCGAAATATAAATGAAATAAACCTTAAAGGTACACAAATCTCTCCAAATGCAAGGGAAATTGAGGAAAAACCTCCACAATATGCATGATTATAATGGAATATAATTCATGTCATCAAAATACTCCATACTTGCCTCTTGCTTGTCCCCAAGAAAGGTTCAAATCTAAAATACAAGATGTCATGAATTATATGATGCGAAAAACTCAAAAACTTTTCGAAAAGTGCTTCTTCTTTTGGATCACCCTCAATGTAATGCTTCAAGACATAGGAAGACAATGTATGCATCAATAATAACCATATCAGGAACAAATCATCATCTCTTTCTCAAAAACATAGATAAAATACATGATAAAGATGTAGAGATAATCAAAGTCAAACAAATCTAAGCCATGAAGCCTTAAACATGTGCACAAAGGTCTCAAGGTCTTCCAACCAACAAGAAGGTCAAAGAAACGTGTTAAAGGTGGGAAATCTTTAAGGTAATGTGATGCTAATTCGGGAAAGAGGAACAACACAACAAGAGTTTTAAGAACACAACTTCACCACACATGCTATGCATGTAAATTTGCTTTTCTTTTACTTTTACTTTTTTGAGAGTATGGACAGCGGTGCACAAAAACCGAAGCCTAGGAGATCGGCGATTCTCAATTTCGAGAAGCCTTAAACCGTTAATGCACATACCATATCCCATTAGGACTTGTCGTTCATTCGGACTTTGGCAAGACACAAGCAGCCGGCTATGTGAATGGTGCCGAGTTACTCATCCTCATGTTCAACGTCCCCAATCCTAATATTTGCTAAACTTTCACTTAACACTTTCACAATGGCCCTCCCACATCAAACATACCTTACATAACCACTTATGCTAATTCCCGGATGGTCAAAAAGAGGTCAAATATTCCATTGAGGAGCTAGCATGAACGAGATATGAAAAAGAAAAGAAGCGAATTTCCTTGGTCATTCCAACATGATTCATAAGAGCTTATAATATAGATTCGATCATTATTTCATTCTCCTATGAAGACATCAAGATCATATGAATCATACATGTATTCAAGTAAGATACTCAAATTCATTCATGTTAGCATTAAAACCTCAACATAGCTAAGTCATCTTTTTGCCTTTTCCACATCACAATCATCATCATAGAGGTCATTTCCATCATAAGAAGCACTAAATTTTTTGAAAAATTCACAAATTTTCAAATGAAAGCATGCAATGCAAATGTCATAGTAGAAAGCAATAGTGCAAGAGTTATTACAAACCAAGTAATCAAGTGCAATGCAAAGTACATAAAGTGCGATAATATGAAAGAGATTGTAAGTACCCCCACCCCATACTTAACCTTCACATTGTCCCTAATGTGAAATGTCAAGCATAAGATGGAGAAAAATACTTAGTGATGTCTCAATCCTCAGCTGGCGGTGGTGGTGGGGGAGGTGCCTTAGAAGAAGAACTTTTATTCTTGGTTGAGTTTCTAGCATTTCTCTTTAAGGCTTCCATTCTGCACAAGAAAATCGGGTTGTATAAACACAAAATCGGCCGATTTTTCTGGGCTAGTCCGATTTTTTCCACAATTTCAACCCAATTCACAAATCTGTAAAGTTCTGATCAATGCAACACCGCAAACAACTTCCTAGGGTTGTTTCTAAGCAAAGCCCTCCAACAAAATAAACAATCTAACAACTCTTACGCAAGAATCAAAATCGAACAAAATACTTAGGTTTTGGATGGAAAAACCTAAATTCCGGATGAATGAGCAGTTTGCCATGCTTGTTGGTGTTAGATTCTTCTTCCTTGTTAAAACAGCTTCAGTTTGGACTCAAGAATCACTCAAAATGGTTACAAATTGAGGAGATGGGAGATGCTCGATTTTTCGGTTGTTTGGAGTGAAGGAGGAAGGAAAATGGCTTAGTGTTGAATGAAGAAGGGAGTGGAGAAGACTTTATATAGGCCGGCCAAAATATGAAGAAAATCGGCCGATTTTCTAGCCCGAGATTTTCATCGGGCCGATTTTTCTTCTCTTTCACACATCAATAGGGAAAATCGACCGATTTTCTTTGGGTATGTCGATTTTTCATCCGATTTTTCTTTCTTTTGCCAAAAATCGTCCTGCTTTGTAGCCTGAATCGGTCGAGTTACTTATGGTAAGTCGATTTCTTCCCTTTCTTTCCTTGAAACGTGTGTTTGACCAAACTTATGTCGACTTTCTTCATCTATTCTTCAAGATGGTACCTAGTTCCCGTAATCTATGACACAAACAAACCGAGATCGCATCGAGGAAAAAAAAAACAAAAACAAACAATCAACTATCCTAAGTTATTCTAAGTAAAAAGAAAAGAAAAGAACTAGAACTACCATGGGTTGCCTCCCATGAAGCGGTTGATTTAACATCGCTAGTTGTACGTTGCTCTTTTGGTGATCAATGGAGGAGGATAGGAGCTACCGCGACTTCCGGTGTGTACTTCTGCAATCGTTGGCCGTTCACTTTGAAATTTCCACACTTTTCACCCCATACTTCAACTGCACCATGAGGGAAAACACGCTTAATAACAAAAGGTCCTGTCCAACGACATTTAAGCTTACCTGAAAAGAGTTGAAGTCTTGAGTTGAATAGAAGAACGAGATATCCTTCTTTCAAGTCCTTTGGGATGATATGCTTATCATGCCACCTCTTTGTTCTTTCCTTGTAGATCCTTGCGTTCTCGTACGCACTCAGGCGGATCTCCTCTAGTTCGTTGATGTCCAACAGCCGCTTTTATCCGGCTTCTTTCATGCTGAAGTTGAGCCTATTGACGGCCCAATATGCTTTATGCTCTAGCTCTACAGGAAGGTGACAAGACTTTCCATACAAAAGGTTGTATGGTGTTGTACCTATGGGTGTCTTAAAAGCGGTCATGTACGCCCATAATGCATCATCAAGTTTCATTGCCCAATCCTTTCTTGTTCTAGAGACAGTCTTCTCTAGAATTCCTTTGATCTCCCTGTTGGATATGTCAACTTGTCCGCTTGTTTGCAGATGGTATGGTGTGGCGATCTTATGGGTTACCCCATACTTAGCTAGTAGAGCATCAAATCGACGGGCTGTGAAGAGCGTTCCTCCATCACTAATGATGGTTCAGGGAGTCCCGAACCTTGGTAAGATCGTTCTATTAAAGAACTTCACCACTACCATTGCATCATTAGTTGGAGAAGCGATTGCTTCTACCCATCTTGAGACATAATCTACAGCTAGAAGTATGTATTAGTTTCCACAAGATGATGGGAATGATCCCATGAAGTCCACTCCCCACACGTCGAATATCTCTATTTTTTTGTATGTTGTTGAGGGGCATCTCATTCCTCCTCGAAATATTACCAGTCCTTTGACAAGCATCACAAGAAACAACATAGTTCTGCACATCTTCAAATAGGGAAGGCCAAAAGAAGCCAGATTGGAGTACCTTAGCACATGTCTTGTGGGAACTAGCATGTCCTCTACAAGGCAAATAATGACAGTGACGGATAATGCTTTCCACTTCATCTTCTGGAACACATCTTCTGAACATGCCATCGGGACCTCTCTTGAAGAGTAGAGGTTCATTCCAATAGAACTGTCGGACGTCTTTAAAAAATTTCTTCCTTTGAGCATATGAAAGTCTGGGTGGGAGTTCCTGACAAACAAGGTAATTGACAATATCAGCAAACCATGGGTCATTACCTTTCGAGATTTGTTGAAGACATTCTTCAATCTCGTGTAGCTGCTCGTCGGGGAATGAATCGTCAATAGGGAGCTCATTCGTCTCTCAAGTGAGGTGTGGGAGATGGCTAAGGTGATCGGCAACTGAGTTCTCCGAGCCTTTCTTGTCACAGATCTCTAGATCGAATTCTTGTAGAAGCAAGATCCATCTTAGGAGCCTAGGCTCCGCATCCTTCTTTTCAAATAGGTAACGGATTGCTGAATGATCCATGTAGACTATCACTTTCGCACCTACAAGATAGGAACGGAAATTTTCAAATGCGTAAACAACAACAAGGAGCTCCTTCTCCGTGGTAGCGTAATTCAGTTGAGCTTCGTCTAGCGTCTTGTTAGCGTAGTAAATGGCGTGAGTTGTTCGCCACTTAGCGTGCGTGCAAATAAGCTTTAAATTTATAAAACTAGAATCAAGCAAGCGAACCCGCAGTGTACGGATCGGCGTAGTAAAGCAAGAATTTCAGAGTATCGAACACAGGGATTTGGGGGGTTAAATCCAGTTATAGAATTGTCAAGCAAGTAAATGTATGAAGCTTTGTAAATATTGGGAAAACAACAATCCTAAAGATCCAAGAATCTAATTTTGGCAATCGATTCAAGATATACTAAAGATATAAGGACAGAGTTAAGAGCTGCAAAGGTATACTAAGGCAAAGCAATGTACGGTGAAGTTTCAAGGCTTTATATGACTTATCTAAAGACACTCTCTATAAAGGTTGTTGAGGCTTCAGTATAGAAAGGATCTAAAGACAAGGATTAATATCAAATACCCAAACTTGTAACCCAAGGATCAAGACTAACTAAACCGATTAAGGTTGTGACACTCGAAATCGAAGTAGAGGTTGTTGTGGCTTCACTACCACCTAGAAAAGGCAAGCCAAGACTAAGTTAAAGCAAATCTTTAACTTTGGATTAAAGTAAAAGCAAGGTTTGTAGAATAGGGAAAATTACGGGTGGATCTTGAGATTCCATGGCCGTGGAACTCAAGAACACACCGTGATTCTAGCTCGTCGGCGAAATCTCTCTAACTCTCAAGGTCCAATCTGTTTACGATCAATCTATCATCATCTAAGCCACAACTATCAACCCTTCACCTTAGAATTGCTAAAGGGTTTTAGCCAACAACAATCATTATGATATCAAATTCAAGATTTAAAAGAATGAAAGATGAAAACCTTCGAAAACCTTCAATAAACTTCAAATCAATCTCAAATCCACAAACAAGAGCAATGATGTATATGAGATTCAGAATAACACAAACAATCACAATCCTTGATAAGAATGAAGAACGGGATGTCAATCCGTCTTCTAATCAAACCTAAGGACAAAAGACGTAATCTCCGTACGTCCAATAATACCCTCAATGCGCGGAAGCGAAAACTCCAAGCGATGATGCTCTATGCGAAGGTGTAAGCGAAGTCTAAGCGCGGTCTAAGCGGAGGTACTGAATTCTCCTTCCTTCAGTCCTTTTATAGGGCAAGATAAAATATCCCCTTCAGCCCATTGTGTAAAAGATCGTGACTTTAATTATGTACGTTAAAAGATCGCCTAAATCACGGTCATAGAGGGTTCCACGCCCGTGTTTAGAGCGTGGATTCCATCACGGTTTTTCACAACTTCCACGGACATACTTTATACCGTGTAACTCTCTGGAGTGCTCCACGCTCATATTGCCAAGTTCCACGGCCGTGGTTTAGAGCGTGGACTCCATTACGGCCGCATTTTAGAGCGTGGAAACATAAGTAGCTCGTAATTCACTTTGTTTTGTGCCATTCTTCATCCTAGCATCTTCCTTAGCTCCTTTGTGGTGTCCTCAATCCTTGGATATGCTCAATTCATCTCCATTCTCTCTTAATTCGTTCGGTTTTAGCTCTTATTCGTGTAACACCCCAAATTCTGAGAACTCGGGGAGCTACTGGTTAGGACCTCACAATGGGTCCCGACCTTAGTTTGACAACAATTTAACTTGGATCTTACAACAAGGCACAAAAGTATTTAAAACATTTGAAAACTTTAAACAATATATACATGAAGAATATGTATCAGCCTTACAAAGCAAAGGTACCAAAACGACATATATGAAGAACATAAGACATTCCCGTCCCCAACTAAATGAGTACGTGAACCCGGCTGACCATTCCCTCCGGATCTCTCTACAACTGTCTTAACCTGCAAGACATCTACAAGCGGTATAAAACCGTTAGCTAACAATCTATGCATAAGTATAAAGGTAAAAGCACAAACACACAATATACACAATCAACATGCAACACTCAATCCTTTTATTATCTTTAATTAGGTGATAGGTTATTACTAATGATACTTATTTTGTGACACGAGGGATTCCCAAACCTCGCCCTTGTCCCCGTTTACCAACGTGGAATGGTACTAATGCATTTGACCGTCTACCGGACTGGGCTGGTCGCAGGGAACCTCCTAGACTCTCGCAAGAGCTAGGCAGATGATGTCACGACCCGTTATCATACACTAGGGTCAATTACGTAAATAATAAAGTCGGCCTAATCCGGTTTCGTTGTTTATCATAACTAACAAACACCACTCATACACATTACACTCATGCAAGAAGCCAGCTAAGTAAGTCCGTGGACTTACCTGAATCAGATCTCAACTCTCTTAATCACAACTCAATCTGTAACTGTATAACTCGGTTGCCTGTCAAAGGAGGCAAGTGTGTCAGCACACTTTCTTGGTAATTAGAAGTCTAAGACTTCTAAGGTAGTAGGTCCTATTAGAACCGAATTTAATACAGTACCAATTTATGGTAAAATGACTATTTTACCCTTGGTCCCGGAATTTCCAAAAACTCGGAATATGTACTTAAATTATAATTTGAGGCTAACTAACCATATTCTACTACCTAGGATGATTTTAGGTAACAACCAGAAAAACTACCCATTTTCTATTTCCCGAAAAGTCGCTAAAGTCCAACTACAGCTTCAAATATAAAATTCGAATAATCTTATAAAAATTTCGAAATAATTCCCTAGGTCATCTATGATATCCTATCTACTCGTAGGAGAAAGAATTTCTTAAAACTGTTAAATCATCACCTCTACAAAAATTTATAAAGTTGGTTACAACACCTAACGAACAACACACTGTCTTAACTTTGAAAAATCATAACTCCTAAACTACTCGCTAGATTTATCCAAAATTTTGATATGTTCTAATATAAAATCTTATCTATAATATATCCAAAATTTAGCTGCAAAGGAGATCAAAATCCTATTTAAAACTATCTCACAAAACCGAATTTCAACACAACCGAAAAACTGCTTACGACTCAATCTTTGAAAAATCATAAATCCCAAACCACTAGCTGGATTCATCTCAAATTTTAATATGTTCTACAAAAATATGTAAACTATATCTTATCCAAAATTCAAGCCCAACGGAGATCAAGAGCTTATTCAAAACCATCTCACAAAACAGCATCACTTGCTGTTTTCCCCAACACTCAGCACATATATAAAAACGTCAACTTTGAGACACAACAACTCTCAAACCGTAACTCCGATTCTTCCCAAATTTTAGTATGTTATACTATGTACTACTGTATATGACATATCCGAAAACCAGCCAAAAAGGAGGAGTCTAGCTTACCCAAATTTGGACCCGAAGTTAACTGCTCATCACTGTTGGAAAACTGACCCACTGCAACAGCTCACTGTAGTTGTTCCTTGTTGGTGTGTTGGCTGCTGTTAGGCTCTCTACTGCACTGGTTCTATGGCTCGTCGACAGGGCAATCGTTGTATAAATGTGTTGTACAGAAGTATCTCGTTACTCAGGAGTTACAGGTTCAGAAGTTAGCAAGGTGATGGCAAGGACTCACCTATTTTCCACACGTTGGCAAAGCTTCTACAGTGGGTAGCCCAACGTCCCTCCGAGGCCTCCGATGGCTTGTTCCGACGTAGGAGTGGCGTAGCCAGCCTCCGGTTGCAGATGCAAGGTCGTCCGTTGTGCAGTGATGATCGACTTCTAGGGGTTTCTGTACAACACGTGAGAGGGAGGGGATTTGTGTGGATCTGAAGATAGATGTTGTGCGTGTATCAGATACGGTAGAATGGCTCACGCAAGGAAAGTGTTACATAAGGGGAAATGTGGAGATTGGAGAGAGAGTAGGTAGTTAAGAGGGAATAAAGGAGACGATTTGTAACGGTTGCCTCTGCTGAGCTCCTTCATCCTTCATGTGGTTGGGCTTTCTGGGCTGCGAGGTGAGTAGCAACAGGCCCGCCTTCCGCTTGGGCTGCCATCGTCTGATCGAGTTTCTGGGCTGGGGACAAGAGCATTTATGGGCTGCAGCATGGCACAATAGGCGGCTGAAAGCATGGGCTGCTGCAAGCAGCAGTAGGTCCGGTGTGGGCTGGATGTGCCGCTGGGCCAGCACATAAACGATAACACATCTGGCTGAAGAAATGGCAAAGCTGGGCTGAAACTATGTAGAGAGAGTGGGCTGAGTTGCTTGTCAAAAATCTGTCAAAACTCGTCATGGCCTTGTCAGACCCATGAATGAGTTTGTCACAGATTTGTCGGGCTTTGTCATGGCCTCGTCTTTGCTTAGTCATGGTCTCGTCACAGCTTGTCATGATCTCGTCACAGCTTGTCATCGATACGAATGAATTATAATAACTAGGGTTTGATATAAATCTATCATTTCATTTGAATTAAATTCTACCTAAAATAATAGATAATTATAAGGATTAGGGTTTGATATAATTTTATCATTTTATGTGAATTAAATTCTACATAAAATAATGGATATTTCTAAGGATTAGAGTTTGATATAATTTTATCATTTTATGTGAATTAGCTTCTACATAAAATAATCAAATTTGTGAAGAAAGAGATACTAGATAGAATGGGAAACCGTCAACGGCGGAATTAGACGGAATAAAAATTCCGGATATTACAATTCGCCTACAATCAACACAAAGCTTATGTAGATCTCTATATCGACAATATAGACGAACTAGCTCACAATTGCTTCAATGCTTTATCAATGAACACCAATATGGATCTAACACATCTAGAAAACGTGCCTAAAATATCACAATATTTCATGCTAACAAAATACCCCATACTTGCCACTTGCTTGTCCCCAAGCAAGGTCTTTCAAAAGCTTAGAACTCAAGTTAGGATGAAATATGTATGCACTCTCAAAACAAAACTTCTTTTAAATGAATGTGCTCTCTAGTCAATAGATCATTCTCAAATCTTGCTTCATTCGTTCATAAGACTCTCATATACAAAATCAAAGAGTAAAGAGTAAAGAAAACTCATGAATTGATCAAACTTCCATGTAAACATCATAACCTTCATACATTATCAAAATCAATCATAAGAAACTTCAATTTAGATCACCAAGTCATATATCATTCTCTTGATCTTAAAGACTTTCAAACAAGGTCTAGAATGCGGAAAGGGAAGGAAAACTTTAAGGAATGTGGTGCATGAATCCGGGAAAGTGGATAACTAACTCTTTTCTTTTTCTCTTGCGGTTTCGCAACACTTTCAACTTAGAGCTTCGCTATCTTCTTTTCAATTCATTTTTCGACTTTACTTTTGGAGTTATGGATAGAGGTGCACAAAAACCGAAGCCTAGGAGATTGGCGGTTCTCAATTATGTGAGATGCCTCACACCCTTGATGCACATACGATAATCCGCTAGGAATATCGCTCAATCCGACTTTGGCAAGACACAAACACCCGGCTATGTGAATGGTGCCGAGTTACTCATCGTCATGATTGACTTCCCCAAACCTATAAGTTCTTTCTATTCTTTGAATGCAAAATTTTGCTTTCATGGCCCTCCCACATCAAACATGCCAAATATCAACTCCTCCAAATTCCCGGATAGGTAAAGGAGGCCATTATTTCATTGAGGGGCTAAATGATCAAAGAAAGAAGAAAGAAAATCGAATTGCCTTAATCATTTCAACAAGAAGTATAAGAACTTATCATGTGATTTCAACTTTTATTTCTCAACATGATTTAGGTAACATTGTTCACATTATGAAACTTGCAAAAGAGGAATAATCAACTCATTCAATTTCTTTTCAATTCACTATTTGTTGAAGCATGCGATTGTCATCAAAACTCAATTCACAAGTAGTGATTATCATAGAAGTCATCTCTATCCTTAGAAGCACAAAATTTCCAAAATTTTTCAATTTTTATGGGTTTTTCAAAAGCTTTTTCATGCAATGCAATAATGAAACGTGTAACAATAAAATGAAACAATCACGGTGTTCTCAATCAAAGCAAACAAAGTGAGTAAGAGTTATTACAAACGATTAATCACACCCCACCCCATACTTGGAACAAACATTGTCCCTAATGTTCAAAAAGGAAATAAAGAAAAGAAAGAAAGAAAAAGAACTCACAAGACGGTGGTGGAGCGGCTAAAACGGTGGATCATCTAGGCTCATCACTGAGGTGGCGGTGGAGGTGGAAACGGGAAGAAACCGGGATCTAGTTCCACCCAAACTGCTGGCGGTAAATATCTCTCATCATGCGGTCATGATCCTCTGCTCGTGCATCCCTAGCATCTGCACGGATCTCCAAGGCTCCGACCCTGCTGGAAAGGTCGGTGGCCTACTCCGGTAGCTGCTCATACCATCCGGGCGGCTGGCTATACCATGCCGGTGCGTCTGACGGTACTGGTGCAGATGGTGGCTGTGCATGCCAAGGTGGTGGAGCTCCCATCCAATCCGGCTGAGTGCTATACCATGTAGGAGGGTCCGCCATCCATGTAGGTCTCTCGCTCACACTAGCACGGCGAGAGGAAGAGCCAAAAGCTCTAGCGGGACAGGGAGAGTGTCTAGGAATGTCGGGAACTGCATCCGGTTGATCCGGGAAGGTACCAAAGTCATGCTCTCCTCCTCCTCTCATCTCCTCCTCCTCTACAACTGGTGGCTCAGGAGGAACGTAGGGCGGTGCTACTAGTCTATTCGCATGCATAGCAGCGAATGTCTCCTTCCAGTTATGGCGTCCAGCCATAATGGAATACTCAGGAAGCCATGCAATCCCTCTACCTGTCCTACTCTCCTAAGGCATGGCAGCTGTAGGTGGACCTCTATGTCTAGGGAAGATAATGCCTCTAGTCATGAGGCTCTGAAGTCCTAGAGGTCTAGCTGCAATGCGGGTGCACGCGGAGAAGTCTATCCCTAACTGCCTAGCAAGGTGAGTGACCATCCCACCGTATCCAATGTTGGCGGCCCTCTTGTTCTTTAGCTTGCTCATAGTAGAAGCTAAGAGGGTAGCACAGTCAGCTGGCCTACCGTACAACATACAGTAAAGCAAAAACAACTCATCCGTCTTGATCTTCTGAGGTGTCTCCGTCCTAGGGAAGAGACACTCAGAAAGCACTTTGTGGGAAATCTTCAAGGCTAGGTGATAGATCAACCTAGCCTTGGTATCAGCAGGTTGCCAGCGGTCCTCGCTGGCGTATACCATAGCTATCTCCTCCGAGAAATCCTTGGCGTACACGCCACTAGGGAATCGACCATTGAAGGTCTCATGGAACCCAAAGAAGGCTCCAAACTCTCTAATAGAAAACTCATAGTTTCTCTCCATCAGCCGGAAAGAAACGGTCCTGTCAACGTGGCTATGCTCAAACGAGACCACGAACTCCCTAGTGATCTCCTCATATGCGTCTTTCCGAATAGCGGAGAAGACGACCAATCCGGCTCTATCTAGTAGCCAAGTGAGATCCCCTACCACATGCAAAGGCTATAACTCCTCAAGTAGTAGATACCTAGGTCCTATGATAGATCACTTATGGATCCTCTCTAAAGCATCGAGGTGATCCTCATGGATAGTAGGGATCCTAGGGGAAGGTGGTGATTGTGGTGATGGGGGTGATGGGGGCTCGGCAGGTGGTGCTCTAGAAGAGGAAGAAGTATTGCCTTTCCTCTTTTTATTTCTCTGAGACATTCTCCTAACGAGATCCATTTCTGTGAGAAACCGCGGTCTGTTCTTCAGGTTCCACGGCCGTGGAATGCCCAAAGACCGTGATTCGTTACGCAAATTCTCAAAACTCAGCAGAATCACACCAAACTCAACAGCAAGCAGCCCTAGACTAATTTCAGTCCAATTCCAATCAGTTCTCCTAAAAATTCTAGCAAAAACGAAGCCGAATCGACAAAGAGAAAGAAGGAATGAAAAACCTAGGTTTTCGGATTTTGGAATCCGAATTCTGTCTTCTCCGGTGATTTGCCGCTCGAATCGTTGCTTGGATCTTGTAGGTGACGGAAATTGCTTCAGTTTTGGCCAAAGAATCGTTAAAGACGATTAACGAACGAGAATTTGAGAGAGGGGGAAGGCAATCGGCGATTTTGGGGCGTGGAATTGGGAATTTTTTGTGTGTTTTGTGAAGAAACGTGGTTTTTATAGTGGCCGTAAAAATTTTTGAAAATCACGGTCTATCGGGGGTTTCCACGGCCGTGGTTTTGTACGGAACCGTGGTTTTGGTGATTTTTCTCACGCTTTTGAAAATTACGTTCACTGTAGCTATCACGGCCGTGGAACTCTCTGTAATGTGTCAAAGTCCAAGTTTCGTCAATATTCTTCAAACTTTTCTTTCCCCCTTTCTTTTCCACTGATCCTACATCCAAAAAACACGAACATACTGGAAGGCATCAAAGGCAAAACAAAACAAAAACGTCTATACTATTCTAATCTATGAATCAAAAACAAAAACGTAAATGCAATACCTTGGGTTGCCTCCCAAGAAGCGCTTGTTTAAGGTCCGTAGCTAGACCATATTCGCACTTATTCGAGTGCGGTGGGCGCGAACTCTTCAGCTTGGAGTTTCGGTGTATACTTCTTGAGTCATTGACCGTTCACCTTAAAGCTTCCGCCCTTTTCACCCCATACTTCAACTGCACCATGGGGAAAAACACGTTTGATTAGAAAAGGTCCAGTCCAACGAGATTTAAGGTTACGTGGAAAGAGACGAAGCCTTGAATTGAAGAGGAGAACTTGATCTCCTTCTTTGAGGTCCTTTGGGATGATATGCTTATCATGCCAACGCTTCGCTCTTTCTTTATAGATCT
This sequence comes from Fagopyrum esculentum, assembly GCA_033239045.1. Lineage (NCBI taxonomy): Eukaryota > Viridiplantae > Streptophyta > Magnoliopsida > Caryophyllales > Polygonaceae > Fagopyrum > Fagopyrum esculentum. Next base: position 22,552,643 of record BSUD01000005.1, on the reverse strand, counting down.
TAGCGTTTTCGTAGGCGTTCAAGCGAAGTTCTTCAAGCTCATTGAGCTCCAAAAGACGCTTCTCTCCCGCTTCCTTCATGCTGAAGTTCTACCACTTTATTGCCCAATACACCTTGTGCTCTAACTCTACCGGAAAGTGACAAGACTTCCCATACACAAGGTTGTATGGTGTCGTTCCGATGGAAGTCTTATATGCAGTCCGGTACGCCCATAATGCGTCATCTAGCTTCAAAGACCAATCCTTCCTTGTCCTTGAAACCGTCTTCTCTAGGAATCCTTTAATCTCCCGGTTTGAGATCTCCACTTGTCCACTAGTTTGTGGATGATAAGGGGTGGCGATCTTGTGAGTCACCCCATACTTAGCTAAAAGAGCTTCAAAGCGTCGGGCAATGAAGTGAGAACCTCCATCACTAATGATAGTCCGTGGTGTCCCAAATCGTGGGAAGATGGTCTTGTTAAAGAACTTAACCACTACCATGGCATCATTGGTGGGAGAGGCAATTGCTTCAACCCTTCTCAAAACATAATACACCGCTAAAAGTATGTATTGGTTTCCACAAGATGATGGGAAAGGTCCCATGAAGTCTACTCCCCAAACGTCAAAGATCTCCACCTCTTGGATGTTGTTGAGAGGCATCTCATTCCTCCTAGATATATTCCATGTTCTTTGACAAGCATCGCATCAGGAAACAAAGGTTTGCACATCTTTAAATAGAGTAGGTCAAAAGAATCCAGATTGCAATACCTTAGCGCTAGTCTTGTTCGAACTAGCGTGTCCTCCACAAGGTAGTGAATGACAATGACGGATGACACTTTGCATCTCATCTTCCGGCACACATCGCCGAATAATGCCATCCGAACCTCTCTTAAAGAGGAGAGGTTCATTCCAAAAGTATTCCCGAACATCCTTAAAGAACTTCTTTCTTTGTGCGTAGGATAATCCGGGTGGTAATTCCTGACAAACCAAATAGTTAACAAAATCAGCAAACTATGGTTCGTTACGTTTGGTGATCACGTCGATGCACTCCTCTATGATATGTAAATGCTCGTCCGGAAAGGAGTCATCTATAGGTAGATGGTCGTCTTCTAGATGTGTTAGACGACTCAAATGATCCGCAACAGAATTTTCCGAACCCTTCTTGTCGCGGATCTCTAGATCGAATTCTTGTAGGTGAAGAATCCATCTAATTAGCCTTGGCTTCGCATCCTTCTTTGCAAGTAGATACCGGATCGCAGCATGATCCGTGTATACAATCACCGTTGCACCTACAAGATAACAGTGAAATTTGTCAACTGCATATACAATTGCTAAGAATTCTTTTTCTGTAGTGGCGTAGTTGAGCTGCGCTTCATCTAGCGTCTTGCTAGCGTAGAAGATAGCATGGGTTCACCCTTCCTTTCTTTGTCCAAGCACAGCCCCTATGGCTACGTCACTTGCGTCACACATAACCTCAAATGGAAGATTCCAATCCGGAGGTTGGATAATCAGGGCTGAGATTAGAGCTTCCCGAATCATATTAAACACATCTAAGCATTCCTGCGAGAAATCAAAAACTGCATCCTTCATTAATAAATTAGTGAGTGGTTTTGATATTTTAGAGAAATCCTTTATGAAACGTCTATAAAATCCGGCATGTCCTAGAAAACTTCTTATCCCTTTCACCGAAGTTGGGGGAGGAAGCTTTTCTATAGTCTCTATCTTAGCCTAATCCACTTCAATCCCTCTACTAGAGATTAGGTGTCCTAATACAATGCCCTCTTTCACCATAAATTGACACTTCTCCCAATTAAGAACTAGGTTAGTGTCTTCACACCTTTGTAACACAAGAGCAAGGTTAGAAAGACAATTGTCAAAAGAGGAACCATAAACGGAGAAGTCATCCATAAAAACCTCCATGATTTCCTCTATATATTCCAAGAAGATGGCCATCATGCACCTTTGAAAGGTGGTTGGGGCGTTGCAAAGCCCGAACGGCATCCTCCTATAGGCAAACGTACCCCACGGGCACGTGAACGTGGTCTTCTCTTGATCATCCGGGTGTATCGGGATCTGAAAGAAACCACTATAACCGTCAAGATAGCAAAACTGTGAATGTTGTGCTAACCTTTCAAGCATTTGATCGATGAAGGGTAGTGGGAAGTGATCCTTCCTCGTCGCGTTGTTTAGCTTGCGGTAGTCTATACACATCCGCCATCCTGTTACGGTTCGTGTAGGAATGAGTTCATTGTTTTTGTTGGTGATGACCGTCATTCCTTCCTTCTTCGGAACCACCTGTACGGGACTCACCCACTTGCTATCCGAGATAGGGTAGATGATACCTGCATCAAGTAGTTTAAGAATTTCCTTCTTGACAACCTCCTTCATGGTCGGATTTAACCGCCTTTGAGGTTGTCGCGAAGTTCTAAAGTCCTCTTCCATTAAGATCTTATGCATGCATAGGGAAGGTTTGATTCCTACTAAATCCTCTATAGTATATCCTAAGGCTTTCCTATGTTTCTTAAGGACAACCATAAGCTTACTATGTTCATCTATGCTTAAATCTGAACTAACAATTACCGGAAATGTAGAATTAGATCCTAGAAATGCGTACCTTAGATATGTAGGAAGTGGTTTCAATTCCATCACTATAGGAGTCTCCAATGGCTCTTGAGGAGTATCCGATGGTACATTAGAAGTGTCTAAGGAAGTAGAAGGTGTTGGAGAAGAATCAAGAGAAGTTGTGGAGGAAACACAATTTCCTTCGGATTCACCCAATATTACGGCACCCCTGCCTTCTCCACGGCCGTGATTTTGGGCGTGGAAGTAATTTTGGTGCCTCTGTTTCCTCCACGGCCGTGGTTTTGGCCGTGTAACTTACTGGAGTGCTCCACGCTTGTGTTGGTGAATTCCACGGCCGTGGAATAGGCTGTCTGACCGTGGATCCGTATGTTTTCTGACTCATCGTGGAGTTTCTCGAACTCTTCTTCATACACTTCTTTTTGTTTCTGTAAGGCTTCAATTGCCTCACTGCACTCCTCTTCTTCCCCTATATCCATAATGCTCATAGAAAGAACTTTTTGCAAGGGATCTTTGAAGAGAATATAACTTACCTCCTCTCTAGATAGCTCTTCGTCATGGATATTGAATATATCCTCATCGAAGGCTGGTTCCTTCACTAAAGTGGAAAGGACGAACTCTACCTTCTCTTCTCCTATGTCAAAGGCGAGTCTAGCATTCTTGCAATCGACTATACAGCCGGATGTTGCAAGAAACGGTCTTCCGAGAATGATCGGGACCAGACTATTTGCAGGAATGTCAAGCACAATAAAGTCTATAGGAACATAGAACTTACCAAGCTTGACCGGGACGTCTTCAACTATACCGACGGGACGAGTTATGGATCGATCCGCCATGTACAACGTCATCTTTACTGGTTTGGGATCGCCTAAACCGATCTTCCTGCATAAGGCAAGCGGAATGATGCTCACGCTTGCTCCTAAATCACATAATGCATCATATGTGACATCTCCCACTCCTATGGGAATACAAAATGACCCCGGATCCTTCAGCTTTGGGGGCATCTTCTCTTTCATGGTTTTGATGAGATTCGATGAATCCGAACTCATCTTAACCTCTCCAAAATCCTCTAGCTTTCTTTTGTTAGAGAGGATCTCCTTTACGAACTTTCCATAAGTTGGCTTACCTACAATTGCATCAATGAAAGGTATATTAATATGCAGTTGGCTCATGAGTTCAATAAACTTACCGAATTGTTTGTCTAGACGCGCTCTTGCTTTAGATTACGGGAATGGTAGGGGAGGTTTGTAAGCTGGAGGAGGAACGTAGACATCTTCCTTCTCCTTCCCCTTTTCTTTCTCCTTCTCAACGGGGACTTCTACAAACTTAGGCTGCGGGTCGGTAGTCGTTACTCCGCTCCTAGTTGTGATTGCCATCACCCTTCCTTTTGGGTTGTCCTCCGTCTTTCCTGGAAGTTTTCCTTGATTCCTAGGAACTTCCTCCGCATGGCTAAACATTTGGTTTTCTAAAACCTTTTGGGCTTTATCAACCTTAGTAATGTGATCATCAACCTTGATGATGCGAGTCTCCAATCCTTGAAGCTTGCCCAAGATTGTTTCCAATATGGGATCGGGCTTCTCTTTCCCCGAAGTACTTCCACCATTAGATGTTTGCCCCTGACTTTTCAAAGGAGTGGAAGAAGAGGAAGGTGGAGTTAGTGAATTTCCTGAATTGGAATAAGAATTACCGGAATTTTGTTGGTTGGGACGCCAATTGTTGTTGTTTGAACCCCTATTGTTGTTCCAATTGTTGTTCCGGTTGTTGTTGTTGTTGTTGTTCCAATTGTTCCGGTTGTTCCGGTTGTTGCAATTTGTATTCTCATTCCCGTTATGGTTATTGTTGTTGCCCAAATAACCTACATCTTGTTCCTTTTGCTTTGGAAAGTTGGTTTTGATGGCTTCCTTCAACTCTTTAATCTCCGTATTGAGAGAAAAGATTTGAGTTTGAGCTGCTTGTGATAGCTTTGCTCCTTGCTCCACTTGATTCACCTCTACTTTCCGGTGAGAATACTTCTCAATGACTCGCGCTTGCTTCTCAATGAAGTCCCAAGCGTCATCTTCCCTCATGTCTATGAATGTACCACATGAGAGGGATTGGAGCTTGAATTGTGTCTCCACATCCAGCCCCTTATAGTATATCTCCAATAGCGCCAATTTGGATATGCCATGATGAGGGCAATCCAATAGCAAATCGTGAAATCTTTCCCAAGATTGAAACAAACTTTTGTTAGATCTCATAGAAAATGCATTAATCTGACCTCTCAACTCCGCCGTTTTGGATGGCGGAAAGAACTTAGTGAGGAATTCCGAAGAAAGATCCTCCCATGTGTCTAGTTTCCCACTTGGAAGAGCTTGATACCAAGATAATGCTTTCCCCTTCAAGGAGAAGAAGAAAGGCTTGAGTTTATAGTTGTTGGTAGTGGCATTCTTTGGCTTCATTGTCTCCATCATGATCTCAAAATTTTGTAGATGTTGATGTGGAGATTCAGCGTTTGTTCCCCCAAATTGATTTTGGCGGACAATGGTAATAACTTGTGGGTTGAAGCTAAACCCTTGTGCATCATCAGCATCAAAGTTCACACCCAAGCGGCGTGGTTGCTGCGTTGGATCCATCCTTTGGCCAAGATTTCTTGGCTCCTCATCTATACGATCGACTCTCGCACCTCCAACTGGGGCACAACGATTGACGGCCGGTCTTGGAATGAATGGGTTCACATTGATCGTCGGATCAATGTCCTCTAATGGTGGCATGGAAGGGTCGCTATCCTCGCCGGATGAATGGGTTCTAACCGATCTTGAGGATCTCCTTGAGGATTTTCTGCTCTTCTTTCTCTTAAGATCGCTCAATTCCATCCTCACTTGAAATATCATATCCGTTAGATCATCAACTTTCGCTTGATGACGATCCATTTCCTCCCTGCGAGTCTTCTCACTCCATTAGAGTTGAGCTTCTTTTTCCACCAACTCCGTTTGGTAATCACGTTCTCTTTCTTCAGCCATCTTTCTTTCCTTGAGCTTTCTCCTCAAAGTCCTCTCAAGCTCTTGATCAAGAGGTAAGAGGTCTTCGTTGTTCCTAGACCTGCGCATACACTCGAAAAGATATCAAATAACAAGGGAAGAGCTCCCAAGCTTGACAACCGATAACCGAATTCGGCCTAAACCAAATCCCCGGCAACGGCGCCAAAAACTTGTTCGCCACTTAGCGTGCGTGCAAATAAGCTTTAAATTTATAAAACTAGAATCAAGCAAGCGAACCCGCAGTGTACGGATCGGCGTAGTAAAGCAAGAATTCCAGAGTATCGAACATAGGGATTTGGGGGGTTAAATCCAGTTATAGAATTGTCAAGCAAGTAAATGTATAAAGCTTTGTAAATATTGGGAAAACAACAATCCTAAAGATCCAGGAATCCAATTGTGGCAATCGATTCAAGATATACTAAAGATATAAGGACAGAGTTAAGAGTTGCAAAGGTATACTAAGGCAAAGCAATGTACGGTGAAGTTTCAAGGCTTTATATGACTTATCTAAAGACACTCTCTATAAAGGTTGTTGAGGCTTCAGTATAGAAAAGATCTAAAGACAAGGATTAATATCAAATACCCAAACTTGTAACCCAAGGACCAAGACTAACTAAACCGATTAAGGTTGTGACCCTCGAAATCGAAGTAGAGGTTGTTGAGGCTTCACTACCATCTAGAAAAGACAAGCCAAGACTAAGTTAAAGCAAATCTTTAACTTTGGATTAAAGTAAAAGCAAGGTTCGTAGAATAGGGAAAATTACGGGTGGATCTTGAGATTCCACGGCCGTGGAACTCAAGAACACACCGTGATTCTGGCTCGTCGGCGAAATCTCTCTAACTCTCAGGGTCCAATCTATTTACGATCGATCTATCATCATCTAAGCCACAACTATCAACCCTTCACCTTAGAATTGCTAAAGGGTTTTAGCCAACAACAATCATTATGATATCAAATTCAAGATTTAAAAGAATGAAAGATGAAAACCTTCAATAAACTTCAAATCAATCTCAAATCCACAAACAAGAGCAATGATGTATATCAGATTCAGAATAACACAAACAATCACAATCCTTGATAAGAATGAAGAACGGGATGTCAATCCGTCTTCTAATCAAACCTAAGGACAAAATACGTAATCTCCGTACGTCCAATAATACCCTCAATGCGCGGAAGCGAAAACTCCAAGCGATGATGCTCTATGCGAAGGTGTAAGCGAAGTCTAAGCGGAGGTACTGAATTCTCCTTCCTTCAGTCCTTTTATAGGGCAAGATAAAATATCCCCTTCAGCCCATTGTGTAAAAGATCGTGACTTTAATTATTTACGTTAAAAGATCGCCTAAATCACGGTCATAGAGGGTTCCACGCCCGTGTTTAGAGCGTGGATTCCATCACGGTTCTTCATTACTTCCACGGCCGTACTTTATACCGTGTAACTCTCTGGAGTGCTCCACGCTCATGTTGCCAAGTTCCACGGCCGTGGTTTAGAGCGTGGACTCCATTACGGCCGTATTTTAGAGCGTGGAAACATAAGTAGCTCGTAATTCACTTTGTTTTGTGCCATTCTTCATCCTAGCATCTTCCTTAGCTCCTTTGCGGTGTCCTCACTCCTTGGATATGCTCAATCCATCTCCATTCTCTCTTAATTCGTTCGGTTTTAGCTCTTATTCGCCTACAATCAACACAAAGCTTATGTAGATCTCTATATCGACAATATAGACAAACTAGCTCACAATTGCTTCAATGCTTTATCAATGAACACCAATATGGATGAAATACATCTAGAAACGTGCCTAAAATATCACAATATTTCATGCTAACATGAGTATGACCATCTTTCTTATATCCAAGTACAACTCCTACGGCTACATCACTTGCGTCACACATGACCCCGAAATGAAGTGTCCAATCGGGTGGTTGAATGATAGGAGATGAAATCAAAGCTTTCTTGATCCTGCAAAAGGCATCTAAACATTCTTTCGAAAACTCAAAAGTTATTTCTTTCATCAAAAGGTTAGTTAAAGGTTTTCAAATCTTAGAAAAATCCTGTATAAACCTCCTATAGAAACTTGCATGTCCCAAAAAGCTTCTAACTCCTTTCACCAAAGATGGTGGAGGTAGCTTCTCTATAGTTTCAATCTTAGCTCTATCAACTTCAATTCCTCTATTCGAAATCAAATGCCCTAACACAATTCCTTCGGTAACCATAAAATCACACTTCTCCTAGTTCAAGACTTGGTTAGTGTCTTCGCATCTCTTAAGAACAAGGGAAGGGTTAGAGAGACAGTTATCAAAGGAAGAACCATATACCGAAAAGTCGTCCATGAATACTTCCATGATATTCTCTACATATTCTGAAAAGATTGTCACCATACACCTTTGGAAGGTGGCTGGAGCGTTGCATAAACCGAATGTCATTCTTGTGTAGGAAAACGTACCCCATGGGCATGTGAAAGTTGTCTTCTCTTGATCGTCCAAATGAATTGGTATCTGAAAGAAACCACTTTATCCATCTAGATAACAAAAGTAGGAGTGTTGGGCTAACCTTTCCAACATTTGGTCAATGAAACGGAGGGGGAAATGGTCCTTCCTCGTGGCAACATTCAGTTTACGGTAGTCGATGCACATTCTCCATCCCGTAACTGCTCTCGTAGGAATGAGTTCGTTGTTCTTGTTAGCAACAACGGTTATACCTCCTTTCTTTGGAATTACTTGGACGGGGCTCACCCACTTCCTATCAGAAATAGGAAAGATGATACTTGCATCAAGTAACTTAAGGATTTCTTTCTTCACAACCTCTTTCATGATCGGATTTAACTATCGTTGAGGTTGACGTGAAGGTTTGTAATCCTCTTCCATTAAGATCTTATGCATACAAAGAGAAGGCTTAATGCCTACTAAATCATCAATGGTGTAGCCTAGGGCTTTCCTATGTTGTTTCAGAACATTCATAAGCTTCTCAAGTTCATCATCACTTAAGTTTGCGCTAACTATGACAGGATATGTCGAGTTAGGTCCAAGAAATGCGTACCTTAGATGTGTAGGGAGGGGTTGCAACTCTAATGAAGGTGGTGCTTTGATTGAGGATTCTTGACCACGTAGTGTCATTGGAGAAGCCTCTGAAGGTTGAGGAAGTGTGCTGCTACAGTTAAGAACGCTTGCAATTGAGTTTGTAGAAGTCGGAGAAATTGCCAAAAAATCGACCTTCCCTGACGCAAATCGGTCGATCTCTGACCCGATTTTTCTTTTTGTTGTCAAAAATCGACTTGCATTATCAAAAATCGGTCGATTTCCTTTGTGTAGGTCGATTTTTTCAGCTTCTTCCGGAACTCTTTCCAGCTCTTCAAATCTTGATTCTGGCTCTTCCTCTGCATCTTCAAATGCTCGAATCTCATCATTACAATTATGTTCCACTCCTTCTTCAATGATGCTCATGCTAAGAACCTTTTGAAGTGGTTCTTTGATCAAAATTGAACTCACCACTTATCTAGACTCTTCTTCATCAAAGATGTTAAAAACATCTTCTCCTCCAGCTGGCTCCTTGATCAAGGAGGAAAGTACAAATTACACTTTCTCTTCTCCTATGTTGAATGATAGTCGCCCATTCTTGCAATCAACCATACATCCGGAGGTTGCAAGCAATGGTCTCCCAAGTATGATGGGAACTGGATAATCTGCAGGAATGTCAAGAACGACACAATCTATAAGAATGTAAAACTTACCAAGTTTCACAAGAATGTCTTCTATGATTCCAACAGGTCTAGTTATGGAACGATCAACCATGTAGAATGTCATCTTTACCGGTCTAGGATCTCCTAGACCAACTGCCTTGCACAAAGGAAGTGGTATGATGCTTACACTTGCTCCAAGGTCACAAAGTGCATCATATGTGACTTCCCCTAAGGTAATGGGTATGCAAAATGATCCTGGATCACGCAGCTTGGGTGGCTTGTTCTCCGTCATAGTTTTGATAAGTTCGGATCACTCCTTACTCATCTTAACTTCACCGAAATCTTCTAGTTTCCTCTTGTTAGAGGATCTCCTTTAGAAACTTCCCATAAGCTGACATACCTAAAATTACATCCATAAAAGGTATATTAATATACAGCTTGCTCATTAGATCAATAAACTTACTGAAGTGTTTGTCTAGACGCGCTCTTGCTCTAGATTGGGGAAAAGGTAAAGGTGGTTTGTAAGCGGGAGGAGGAACATAGACATCTTCCTTCTCTTTTTCCTTTTCCTTTTTTTTTCAACGGGAGCTTCAACTAGTTTGGGATGTGGATCGGTGGTTGTTACACCACTTCTAGTAGTAATTGTCATTACTCGCCCCTTTGGGCTGTGTTGGAGATTTGTGCTAAGTCTCAACGGAACCATTGAGCTTGTTGTCGAGACAAGGTGCAATAAGTTACTCACATGTGTGTCACGATGGTATGGGTTGCGGGAGGCAAGCCAAGTGACCGGCACTTAGAGTAACTAGTGATTACGGGGTAAAAGTATGGAAGCTAATTAAATTAAACTAAACAAAAGGACATGGCTATCACGGCTATGTTGAAAGTTAGTTTAGTTGAGCCTCATGACTATCATGGGACATTGTCTTGACTCAATCATGACAATGCCATTACTTGGCAAGAGCGTTATTGGCCTTGCCAACGTCTAGGCCATTTTGCGGCAGAAATTGAGAGCCCGACGCTTTGTGTTTTTGGGACACATTATGGAGCGTTCTTTCGGGCATTCCTCATTATATTAGCTCAAGAAAGTTGTTACAAAGTTTGAGAGATATCCAAGCATAAATGGCCATTGAGCTCCAAGAAGCTACCTAGAAGCTAGCTAGTGAGCTGCTCGATGAGCTAAGCTAGTTTGAGCTAAGCTCATGTGTATTAGTTGACCTTGGAGCTTCACCTAGCTATAATGAGTTAGTCAAAGCTCATTGATGAGAAAAAAGTCGGGCCGAAAAAGCTAGCTGAAATTTGGGCTTTTTGATGGCCCAATTGAGTTGGGCTTGGGCCTTGGGCCTGGGCCAAAAAGTGGTTATGTAACCCTAACTTCTCTCAACCGCCAATAACCGTTTGTAACCGCTCTCAACCGCTTTAGTGGCGGTTATTCTCCCCAAAACCGTGGCCCCCTATGCCTATAAAAGGGAGAGCCATTTGCACTTGATTGGACATTCGTTTTTGCAACAATAAAGCTTCTAGTTCCATTGTATTGACATTGGATAGGCCTTCTTATAAGCTTGTTTGCAAAACTCGAAAGACCAGTATAGTTCCTTTGTATTGACAAAGGATAGGCATCCATCTTAGTTTGGTTTTGTATTGACAAAACCTAGGAATACCCTTCTACAAAGTAAGACAAGTATCTTACTTAGTCTTTGTAACGTGTAACGTTTTATCCCACTAAGGTATTTGGATATTCCCGGTGTAGGGGAGAATACACTTAGAAGGAAAATTCATTTATGAATGACTCATTACATTATCCAAGTCAATGGTTTTAACATATAACAACCGGTTTATAAGACGTGTAACTGAACTTAACTTCTATTAGAGTTTTGTCTACTCCTTTTTGGAGATTACAAACTCTTGCTTGAGTTTTGTCTACTCCTTTTTGGAGATTACAAACTCTTGCTTGAGTTTTGTCTACTCCTTTGGAGACTACAAACTCTTGATTGAGTTTTGTCTACTCCTTTTTGGAGATTACAAACTCTTGGTTGAGTTTTGTCTACTCCTTTGGAGACTACAAACTCTTGATTGGTTTTGTCTACTCCTTTGCGGAGATTACAAACTCTTGGTTGGGTTTTGTCTACTCCTTTGTGGAGATTACAAACCCTTGGTTAATAACTAGTTTTTAGTTCAAGATAATTATATTAATTTGTTTGGCAATTGGGAGAACCGTCTACTCACATAAGTGAGACTACGGCCCTTTGGTCTAAAACCGGACACCGAGAATCCAACAGGTTGTCCTCCGTCTTTCCGGGAAGCTTCCCTTGATCTCTAGGAACTTCTCCGGCTTTGTTGAATACTTGATTCCTTAAAGCTTTTTGTGCTCTATCAATCGAAGTAATGTGACTCTCCATTCCTTGGATCTTCCCCAAGATTGTATCCATCATGACACCGAACCTATACTTCTCCGGCTTGCTCGAACCATTCGATGTTTGACCTTGGATTTTCAAAGGAGTAGAAGAAGATGGAGATGTTAGTGCATTTTCAACATGTGAATAGGATTACCGGGGTTTTATTGGTTGGATCTCCAATGGTTCGTAGAGTTCCTATTGTTGTTATTGTTCCAGTTATTGTTCCGGTAGTTGTTCCTATTGCCTTGATTATTTTCCCTTCCTAGGTAGCCAACATCTTGCTCCTTCGTCCTTTGATGGCTAGATTTTATGACTTCCTTCAGCTCCTTGATCTCATTGTTGAGGGAAAAGATTTGAGTTTGTGCTACTTGATTCAACTTTGCTCGTGGGTCTCCCGAATTCCAATTCCTACCATCAACTTTCCTATGGGAATACTTCTCAATTACTTGGGCTTGCTTCTCAATGAAGTCCTAAGCATCATCTTCTCTCATATCCATGAATGTACCACAAGGAAGAGATTGAAGTTTGAATTGTGTCTCCACATCCAATCCCTTGTAGTAATTCTTCAACAACTCCAGCTTTGAAATGCCATGGTGTGGGCAATCCAATAGAAGATCTCGAAACCTTTCCCAAGATTTAAACAAATTTTCGTTAGGTTTCATAGAAAAACTTGGTGAGGAATTCCGAAGGGTTTGTGAGGAATTCCGAAGTCAAGTCCTCCTATGTATTAAGTCTTCCAGCCGGAAGAGCTTGATACCAAGCTAAGGCTTTGTCCTTCAAAGAGAACAAGAACAATCTCAACTCGTTGTTGTTGTTGGTAACCCTTTGAGTTTTCAAAGTTTCCATGAGAATCTCAAAATTTTGCAAGTGTTGATGCGGAGATTTAGCTTCCGTTCCACCAAACTGATTTTAGCGGATCATAGTAATTACTTGTGGACGCATCCCAAAGTCATGATCATCTTGCTCTCCAAGATTCACACCTAGTCGGCGTGGTTGCTGAATTGGGTCCATTCGTTGCCCAAGGGTTTGTGGTTCACCCACAACATTAGCAGCTCCCGCCTCTCTAGCATGAGGGCGAGGATCAACATAAGCTCAAGGATTTACTGGTGGTATCTCCTCTAGCTCCGGCATGTCATCATCATCGGATGATTCAACTCTAGATGCTTTAGCTTTCTTTTTATTGGCGCTATTTCTCTCCAATTTCATGTCTAAAATCATCGTCTTAAGCTCATCTATTTGAAACTGATTACGCACTTGTTCTTCCTTACGTGCTTTCTCACTTAATTTGAGTTGAGCTCGAGTTTCATCCAACTCTTCTTGGATGTTCTTCTCATAATGTTCAGCCATCTTGTTCTCTCTTAGCTTCGTCTTCAAAGTTTACTCTAATTTAGGATCAAAAGGAACGAGGTATTTGGTGGATCTAGACCTTCGCATATACCTAAAGATTCAGCAAAAATCATTCAAGTAGATAGATCAAATAACAAGAGCAAAAGCTCTCAAGCTAGACAACCGATAAATCGAATTTGGTCTAGACCAAATCCCCGGCAACGGCGCCAAAAACTTGTTCGCTCAAAAGTGTGTGCGTCAAAGTCTTAATTTTATTTCCCCAACTTATGCAAAAGTAAACCCGGAGTGTACGGATCAGCTGTAGTAAGGCAAGAAACTCCAGAGTCGAACTCAGAGATTTGGTGAGAATAAAATCGATTTCAAAATATCTGTCAGGATGCAAAAGCTTTTGTAAATATAAAGGAGACAAATGATTCCAAGGATTCAAGTATCCGACTGCGGCTTTCGATTCAAAACACTTCTAAAGATCAAAGGACAAAGTTGGTGTTTCCAAGGTTATGTGTTTCGAAGAAAGGAATATTGTACGGTGAAGTTCCAATACTCACTTATCCCAACTTAAAAACTCTCAACCCGAAGGATGTTGAGTCTCGTCAAGAAGAGTACTCAAAGGAAGGATTAACACTCAAACTATTTACCCAGACCCAAGGATTTGACTCTCGAAGGTAAAGATGAAAGGCACACTAAACCTTAATAGAGGATGTTGAATCTCTCTATTACCCAAATCTTGCAAACTTTGGCTACCAAGTGAAGAATCAATGATGAAGTCTCTTCTTACACTTGGATAGGAGTTAGAAAGGTTAGGTAAGGTTAGGATTAAGGCAAGGTTTAACTTTGGTTAAAGGATAAAGCAATTAAAGGACGTCAGAGGAAAAACTCGGGTTGTTCTTGGTAAAACTCGGCCAATCTACTCAAGAACAGTCCGATTTTCCGGTGTCGCAAAGGTTAAATCTCAACTCTCAGGGTCCAAATCGTTAAATGAGTTCAGTCTATCATCATCTAAGCCTCATTCATCAACTATTCTTCCAAGAATTAGAAGGTTTTTCGCCAATCATTTTCATCTTTGAATCAAAATCAAGATTGAATAGAGAAAACCAAATAAAAACCAAATTTTGCATAAAAACCAAAGAATCTCCAAATCTGTAATCAAACTTTAAAATCTTTCGAAGAATCTCTCAAAGCACTCAACAATGTGTTTACAAATCACGATAACAGAAAGGAAACAAAAGATCTCACAAACATCCTTGAATCTTGACTTTTGTTCCTTTGCTTCAATCCTCTTCTCCAATAATCTTCAATTCCGTAAAATTGTGTAAATATTCCACGCTGCGAACCCCTCATTTTCGTTCCTAGGGTTCCAATGTATATTTTGTCACTAATCGGCTTCTTGGCATGTCACTTCTCAAGCCCAAAAGCAATGGGCTTTCGAACATAATATTTTTAGACGGTTACAAGCAAAACTTGGGCATTCTGGGGAGAAATTCGACTGATTTTTCCTACAGGAAACTCGTCCGATTTATGCATAAATCACCCGATTTTTGACAACAGAAAGTGCTCGTCTCTTGACTTGTTTCCTTCCTTCCTTGTATGACCCTTTTACGCACTTTATTTGCTCTTAATGACTCCTCAAAGGTTCCTTAAGCTTCCTTATTGACCTTAGTTGCTCCTTGCTCTACTTTTGCTTCCAATTCCATCGAATTTACCTATAGTTCAACCAAAACTCGTGTAGACCTCTATTTTCTAAATATAAATGAAATAAACCTTAAAGGTACACAAATCTCTCCGAATGCAAGGGAAATTGAGGTAAAACCTCCACAATATGCATGATTATAATGGCATATAATTCATATCATCACAAGACGTCCCTTATTTATAGAAGAAAACTAGCGTTTCAATTCTAATCTTTTGAAGACGTTTTGATAGAAATCATTCGAGTAAAGATTTAAATCGGGTGATCTTCTAAAAATCGGCCGATTTTCCTTATAAAATAGACCGATTTTTCTTCTCTGCCACGTGTTATCTTTTAGCTTCGTCTTCTATCTTTCTGTATGATTTCTTCTCATATCTTTTCCTATCTCTTAGACTCCTTCTTGATCCATCATGATGCTAAGCCCGGTATTGATACATTTCCGCATCCAAACTCCATAATTATGCCTGAAATTACATCAAGAACTCGTGCAGACCTTTATTCTTGAAATGTATATGAATATGAATTTAAAGGTAAATGAATATCATTAAATGTTTGCAAAACTGAGGTGAAATACTCGCAATATGCATGAATATAATAGCATATAATTCATGTCATCAAAATACCCTATACTTGCCTCTTGCTTGTCCCCAACCAAGGTTCAAATCTAGCATACAAGATGTCATGGATTATATGATGCTTAAAAACAAAAAAACTCTTTTGGAATGTGCTTCTAGTCATGGATCACCCTCAAAGCGATGTTTCAAGGTATAGGAAAACAATGTATGTATCAATATAATCATAACATGAAAAGACAAGAACACTTTATCTAGGATCACATATGAAAGGTATGGTCAAGATGAAAAAATGATCAAGAGAAAACAAATCTAAATCATTTAGCCTTAAACATGTGCATAAGGTCTCAAGGGCTTTCAATGTAAGAGGCCAAAGAAATGTGTTAAGGGTGGGAATGTATAGGATATGTGGTGCAAAATCCGGGAAAGAGGAATAAACTCCACAATTTTACTACTTCATAATCCATTGAAAATAAGCAAACTCACTTCATAATAATTTTTCAATTTTTACTTTCACATGAGAACATGGACAGAGGTGCACAATAACCGAAGCCTTGGAGATTAGCTAACCTCAATTTCTCGAGGTGCCTCAACCATTATGCACATACCATGATTCTTTAGGACTATCGCTCAATCCGACTTTGGTAAGACACAAACACCCGGCTATGTGAATGGTGCTGAGTTACTCATCATCATGATTGACGTCCCCAAACCTATTTTCTATACTTAACACATCACTTCTCTTTTTCAACTCCACTTCATAACGGTTTAACACTTCACTCTATCATGCTTTCTAATTCCCGGAAAGGTAAAATGGAAGGCAAATAATATATATATGAGGTGCTAAACGAGAATAAGAAGAAGAAAGAAAAGAAAACGAATTGCTTTAGTCATTCCTATATGATGTATAAGAACTTATTAAGCGGTTTTCGAACATTATTTCTCAATCTCATCAAAATATCAAATAACATACAAATCATTCATAAATTCAAATAAAGTATTTAAGTCCACATATGTCATTATTTAATCTCAACATACAAGTCATCTTTTGACAATTCACATACACAATTATCATTATTGAGATCATATCCGTTTTTAGAAGCATAAAATTTTAAAAATTTTCGATCTTTTTTTTTTTGATTTTCGAAATAGATAAAATGCAATGCAATAATCAAAACGTGTGACAAGAGTTATTACAAACCGAAACTTAAAGTGTAATGCAAATGAAAGAAACGTGTGACATATATGAAAATAATATTGCAAGTATGTAACATCCCAAATCCGCGGGACTCGGGATGTCACATTGGGCTAAGATCTCACAATGGATCCTGACCCTAGCCAGACAACAAGTTCATTGGATCTTACAACAAGACACATGTAGATTAAAACCAAATACATAAAACTGTATACGATACATCAAAAGAGTTTACAAACACAAAGCCGAGTACAAAACAACATCCATAAACAACAGATACAAAAGATCCCATATCCCACGGAGCCCTAATGTACAGAAGTCCTCGGCTGGTCACACCATCTGGCTCACTCTGTAGTCTTCCTAACCTGCAGATCATCTACAACACGGTATACACCGTTAGCTTCAGCAATGAATAAGTATGAAGGTAATAGCACAAACACACAACCACAGCTCATACATGCAATGCCACACACATTCATTTATTATCTTTTAGTTATGTTATTCCATTACTAATTCAACTTATTTTGTAACACGAGGAGCCTCAAGAACCCCGTCCCATCCAACGTAACACATGAGTTTTGCATGGGGGTGATCATCACTCGTCCCCTCATGTGAGATCATCTTCAGGGCACCTCCTCCTACCCGCAGGCGGAGGCAAGTGGTCACGACCTCCCTTATAATACACTTGGGCCATTTAAAGTAATAAATGGTCATCCTAGTCCGGTTTAGGTTATAAATGCACAATCATATGAATACACAACCATCAGAGTCACACAAATCCACAACTGAACGCTAAGTAAGTCCTATGGACTTACCTGTAACACTCGTACCGAAAACCACATCCCAGCTTCCCCATTGGGAAGTAAGCAACGCCTGCAATAGCAAGGCATACAATATCACATACTGCAAGGGTTAGGAGACTCGTCTCCATAACCATAATCAACCTATAACCTCAATCTAACCCTCAAGATCATAACATGCTCACAAATTCCTAAGGCACATCTCTCTCATACCACTCATCCTAACCAAACTAGCCTAGCCAACATCTAAGCCAAGGCCTAAGGAAAGGGAGGAAGGAAACATACCAACAAGGTATGCCTTGAATGCACCAACAGAAGCAAAGAACTCCAAGTTGACCTAGTGAGGCGCAGGGGCTGCTAACAGGTAGGCGCAGGGGCCGCCAAGGTCAGGCGCAGGGCGGCTGTCTATGCAGAATGTTGGCCCCGACTTCTCTTTGATCTCTTTCTCGACTCTCCTCACTTCTTCATCAAACCACCACAACACACATACACATATACATATGTATGAACATCAGAAAAGCTAGGAAAGGATCCTCACAAGCTCAACTTTTGATCCTAAGCTAGGAAAGAAAGAAAGAAGCAAAGAAGAAGAAAGAAAGGAAGGAAGATGAAGCTGAAGAGCTTACCACAACAACCCTAAGCAGCAACTAGGAGCATCCACACACCTCACAACCTTAGCACCACAACAGCAACTCTCAGCATCATCCTCATGATCATCCAAGCTCAAAAACCTCAACAAACTCTCAAAGCTTTCTCACAAGATCAAGGGAGATCAAGGAAGGGGAAGAAAGAGAAGAAGAACGTACAAAGGAAAAGAGAGCTGAAGGTGATGAGGAAAACCCTCATACAGAAGCAAAGGATGGCTTATAAGAGAAGTCAGCCGCAAAGCACAAGTCAAAGGGTCAACGAAGGCGGCTGCAACCACACAGAGCCGCAGGGGCGGGTTTTGTGAGGAGCAAGGGCACCTAGCCGCAGGGGCGGCTACCATGGTCCATTGGGGCGGCTGACAGGGTCCATCAAGGGCTCAACTAAGGCTCAACTAGGCTCCTAGGCTCCAAGGACTAAGGCTCTTACAAAGTACCCCCACCCCATACTTCAATCTCACATTCTCCCCAATGTGAAGAATCAAGTACAAGATGGAGAAAAATACTTACAATGTAAAAAAGGCGAGTAGATCACTCCTCTGGTGGTGATGGTGCCGGATGTCGCGGATATCTCGGAGCCTGCGGATCATAGAATGCCCCAAAAGTATGAAAATATAAATCATGTCGCGGATGTCGCGGATATCTCCGAACCTCATCACGGAAATCATGAAACTCAACGCGGAGACTCCGGTAGTCGGTGCGGAGGCTTTGGCAGTCGGTATGCAAGCCCTCAATGCTAGATGTTAGAGCTTGTAGTTGTGTAGAGAACTGATAGCTTGTATTATACTCTATATTTTGGGGCTGGTTTAGACGTATTTTTCTTCAATAATTTGCATGTATGGATGTATAATATGTGATTATATTGTTGTTTCATCTACGTTTACGGGAATTGAGGTCGACACCTAGTTTCGTTGTAATTGTAGGTAAAATGGCACGTTTTGGATTAAAATTGGAGCTACATTTTGGAGCTTTAGAAAGTACTCAAGAACATGGAAATAATGAACAAGATTGACTTTGGACCAGATTTGAGAGATTTCACATTCAGTTGAGATTCACCTCGGTCACCTACAGTGTCACCTCGACCGAGGTGATCTTGAGGAGCGTCCCGACCGAGGCGAATACCCTGCCGCCGGCGAGATATATATTTTTGGCTGAGATCTTTTATTTTTGGAAAGAAGATATCTTATAATTTTGGGCTGGATTTCTGGAAGGAAGATATTATTTTTGGGAGATCTATTTTAGAGATATGGATATATTTTATAGGAAAATATCTTTTTAAGATATTATTATCTTTGAAAGATAATTCTCCTATATAAAGGGTTGGATTTTCCACAATTCAACCATCTTCTACACATCTTTGGATCCAGATTTTTGGAGTATTTTCTGGAAGTTTGAAGGAAGGATTGAAGATCAAGGAAGGAAGGATTCATAGTTTGAAATTAGCTTTTAAGGAGTTTGTAAGACGTTCTTAGATTCCCTCTTGGTTTGTTGTTGTTCGCTCGAAAGTGTGTGCTTCAAAGTCTTAATATTTATATCTAGAAATCAAAGAAAAGCGAACCCGCAGTGTACGGATCGGCTGTAGTAAGGTAAGAATTCCACAGTCGAACTCAGGGATTTGGTGAGAGTAAATTCAAATTCAATTGTCTAGCGAAAATGCAAAAGCTTTTGTGATTAATAAAGGGGGAAAGTATTCCAAGGATTCAAGTATCCGATTTGGCTTTCGATTCAAGACACTTCTAATGGATATAAGGACATAGTTTATATTGTCAAGATTATGTGTTCAAAGGTAGGTATCGTACGGCGAAGTTCCGAAACCAATTTGTCTAGTCCAAAGGTTCTCTCTATAAGGGTTGTTGAGGCTGCAATATAGAAAGATCTAAAGACAAGAATTATGTTCAAACTAACTATCTAAAACCCCAGGATATGACTCTCCAAGGTAAAGAATAGAAAGTACACTTAGAATCTTAATAAAGGATGTTGAGTCTCTCTATTACCCAAATCTTGTAATCTTAATCTATTAAATGTAGAATCAAGGTTGAAGTCTCTTCATACACTCAAATAGAAGTTAAAAAGGTTAAACAAGGTTGGGATTTAGACAAGGATTAGTTTTGGTTTAAGATTAATTCAATTAAAGTTCGTCAAAAGAATAAATCATGTTGTTCATAGGAAATCGGCCGATTTACCTCAAGAACAGGTCGATTTTCCTGTTATCGAAAAACTAAAATCTAAACTCTCAGGGTCTAAATGTTTGAATGAGTTCAGTCTATCATCATCTAAGCCTTAATCATCAACTATTCTCCCCAGAATCACAATGGTTTTAGCCAACCATTTTCAAAATCGAATCAAATTAAAGATTGAGTGAAATAATTCAAATAAACCCGAATCTTGAATAAAAATTCAATAACCTTCAAATCTGTAAACCAATCTCGAAACTGATCAATGTATCTTTCAATTAACTCAATATCGTGTTCAAAAACCACAAAGACTTCAATGGAACAAAGAAATCTCACAAATAGAATCAAGATTGACTTCCCGGCAAAAGTGCTTCAATCCTTCTCCAAGAATCTTCAATCTCTTGCTAACGTGTAAAGATTTCCCGCTGCCGCCTCGTTTTCGTTCCTAGGGTTCCAACCTATAGTTTCTTGCTAATGGGCCGTTTGGCAAATCCCTTCTCAAGCCCAAAATTGATGGGCTTTGTGTCGTCTTTACCATTTGGCCGAAAAACAAAGAAAATCGGGTTGGTCGATTTACCCATAAAACTGTTCGATTTATAATGATAAAAAGCGCCCGAGTTATATAGTAAATGGCATGATTTTCTTCAACAGAAAGTGCTCGTCTTTTGGCTTGTTTTCTTCCTCTTCTTTGTGCTTCTTTTACGCAACTCCTTTGCTCTTTGTGACTCCTCTAAGACTCCTTTAGCTTCCTTAATGACCTTAGATGCTCCTTGCTCCACTTTTGCTTTCAAATCCACTCCATTTACCTATAATTCAACCGACACTCGTGTAGACCTCCATTTCTGAAAATTATTGAATAGAACACAAAAGGTACACAAGTTCTCCCTAAATGCAAGGTAAATCGAGGTAAACCTCTACAATATGCATGATTATAATGGTATATAATTCATGTCATCAAAATACTCCATACTTGCCCCTTGCTTGTCCCTAAGCAAGACTCAAATTTAGAATACAAGATGTCATGGATTATATACGTATGAAAACTCAAAAAAAATTTCTTTTGATAGTGCTTCTTCTTATTGGATCACCCTCAAAGTGATGTTTCAAGGCATAGGAAGGCAAGGTATGTATCAATAATAACAATAACATGGACTAACTCTCTTTTCTTTCCCAAAAACACAAATAAAGGACATGATAAAGATGTAGAGGTAATTAAAATCAAACAAGTCTAAGCCATGAAGTCTTAAATACATGCATAAAAGTCTCAAGGTCTTCTAATCAAAGATAAGGTCTAAGAAACGTGTTAAGGGAGGGAATTCTTTTAGGCAATTGTGGTGCTAATCTGGGAAAGAGAAACAACATAATACCTTCAAGAACTTTACTTCACCGCACATGCTTTGTGATAGCATGAATTATAGTCTATATTTTGGGGTTTGTTTGGATGTTTTATCTTCAATAATCTGCATGTTTGTATGCATATTATGTGATTATATTACCATTTCATCTACCTTTGCGGGAATCGAGGTCTACACCTAGTTTTGTTGTAATCGTAGGTAGAATGGCACGTTTTGCATCAAAAAGGAGCAAAAGGAGCTATGGAGTAATTGGAGCTACATTCAGGAACATAAGGAAACATCCAGGAAGCATAGCCATGGATTAAAGATTCACTTTGGACCAGATTTGAGAGATTTCGCATTCAGTTGTGACTCACCTCGGTTGACTACAGAGTCACCTCGACCGAGGTGATCCAGAGAAGTCGACTCGACCGAGGCGAACACCTGGGACGCGGCGAGAATATTTTATTCTTGGCTGATATCTTTTATCTTTGGAAAGAGATCTTATATTTTTGGGCTTGGCTCCTAGAAGGAAGAAGATATGCTAGATAATATATTTTACCTATTTTTATGGGAAGAGATCTTTCTAAGATATCTTATCTTTGGAGAGTAATTTTCCTATAAAAAGGGTCGGATTTCCCACAAATCCGACAACCGCTATCACTCGGAATACGCTGCATATATCCCGCATACAGCTGGACATCCGCTATCACCTCGCTTACACCTACTACACCGCAGCAGCCATACTCCGGTTGGGAGATTTGAAGAACCTTTTTGAAGGTTGACGGAAGAAAGTCTATAGCTTTTATAGCTTTTTGAAGGGTTTTAGTAAGATTATCTTAAATTCCCTTCCTTGTTGTTTCGTCTTGTTGGATTTCTATCCAAGGAACGCTTGTTGGTAATATAATTGATTCAGTTATTGAAGCCTTTCTCTTAAGGTTTTCTTGTTCAATTATTCTCTTTCTTCCCATATATTTGATTAATACTTTCATGATGATGAGTGGCTAATCTCTTTGTGTGATTCTAGGGTGATTGATTGAAGGTTGTGGAAAAAATAATGATAGAATGATCTTAATCACAGTAGGACCCTGAAAGTTCGAGTCTTTAACCTTAACCTTAAGCATCTCGCTCAGTCGATGAACATCTCGGCCGGGGTGGAATTTGGCTGACCGAGGTGACTTATCTGATCCGTAATTGATAGTTAAGTGTTAGAGTTTGCCAAATCCTATTCTTATTACACCTTTCCTGGTTCAATGCAAGCCTAGGATGAGACTTACCCGGTAATTCCTTTGTTTGTTTACCTAAGATCATAAGTGTAGGTAATAAAGGTTTATCCTTTATTGGGGTTTGAGTGTGCTTTCATCCCATCTTTGTGAGTTAGCCTAAGAATTACCCGGTAAAGGTTGATTCTATTCCCTTAGATGGTGTGTTAGTTTGAGATTATAGTTCTTTATCTTAATTCCTTGAGACTTGGCCACTAATAGGAGTTACGGTTTTGGATTAGTGAGTAGTGAGACTTACCCGGTGATCTATTCCACTTTAGTAACACCTTCCCTATACAAAAACCTCAGCTTTGTCCGCTTATCTTTAGATCTTGAGTTGGAACCACAACTAGATGCTTTAATCCCTAGAATTGCATATTTCCTTTATTGACTTTTATCATCTTTGATTGTTTTAATTACTTTTGGTTAGTGATTGCTAAAGCTTACCGTAATTGGACTTTGTTTCACTAAGTCCCTGTGATCGACCCCTGGAATTCCTTGCTTTTTACTACGATTGACCCGTACACTGCGGGTTCGCATCCTTGCTTTAAGCTTACGTCTAGGGTTATAAATTTAAAGCTTGCACACACCGTTTGGAGCGAACAAGTTTTTGGCGCCGTTACCGGGGACTTGGTCTAGACCGAGCCGGTTAAGGTTTGCTTTTGGGGCACTTGCCCCCGTGTCTACTAACCACTCTACTTGAGTGACTTTTGTAGGTTCTTTCTTAGGTTTATGCGAAGAACCCGCACTGGGAAGGAAATCGTTCCTTACGATCCCGAACCAGAAAAGACATACAAACGACGATTAAGAGAAGCGAAGATAGCCAACCAAGACAATCGCGATCTTGAGGCCGAATTAAAGGAGGCGTTAGAACAGCTACGCCTCAGTAGGGAAGAACTAAGGCAAGAGAAAGAGGAAACTCGCACCAGGACTGAAGCAATCGAAGCAGATATGGCGGCCTTACGAGACAAATATCTACTTCGACCGAGGGAAGACCTAGTTCCCTATGCTGGACCGATGCAGGTCCTAGTCGTTGACCCTCGACCAAGGCAGGTTCCAGTACCTGACGCCCCGGCCGAGGTACTTCCACCTCGGATGCCAGTCCGAGGCGCTCCGTTTGCAGGAATCCCACAAACCCTAGGTCAAAGGATGGACCCCAATCAACAACTGAGGCGTCCAGGAGTTAACCTAGGAGATCCAGCGGACCATGACTACGAACTTCGACCGCAAGTTCTGTCCATGATTCGCCAATGCTAATTCGGAGGGCTAGAGAAGGAATCCCCACATCAACATCTTCAAAACTATGAGATCTTGATGGAGACCTTGAGACCCTCAAGGATTGAAAACAACAACTACAAGCTAAGACCTTTTTACTTTTCTTTAAAAGATAGAGCTCTTACTTGGTATCAATCTCTTCCTCCAGGAAAAATCAAAACTTGGGAGGAGATGACTACGGAATTGTTGACTAAATTCTTTCCCCCCTCTAAGACCGCTGAAATGAGAGGGAAGATTAATGCATTCATTATGAAGGACAAGGAGAGCTTGTCCAAGTCATGGGAGAGGTTTAAGGACATTCTTTTGGATTGCCCACATCATGGTATTCCAAAGATAGAGTTGTTGGAGATATAATTCAAGGGACTGGACGGAAGCACCCAGTTCAACATCCAACTACTCTCCGCCGGTACCTTTATGGACATGGCGATTGACGAAGCTTGGGACTTCATCGAGAAGCAAGCTTTGCATATGGAGAAGTACACCCATCAAGGAGCTGAAGGTGGAGTTAAAAGAGTTAACTTCCAAGAAACTCAGCCTAACAACAATCAACTCACGTCTTTGAAGAACGACGTGAAGTAATTGAAGGAACTCTTGGTTGCTCAAACCAAGAAGGAAGATCAAGGACAAAGGAACAACAACAATGGATACCGTAACAACAACAACGGTTCCCAGAACAACAACTACAACAACAATAGAGGATCTAATAGCAACAATTGGAGGGCGAACAACCAAAATTCTGGTAGCAATGATTCTAACTCCAATTCTAACGAAACCTCTAATCCTTTCCTTTCTTCCCCTTCTTCTTCTTCTACTCCATTAAAGAGCCAGGGGCAAGGATCAAGTTCGTCTCAGCCGGAAAAGAAAGACGCAGTGATGGAGGCCATCTTGATCAAGCTTAGTACTATGGAGACTTCTATGACTTTATTTTCAAAGGCCCAAAAGGCCTTTGAACAACAACTTGCTAGTAGGGCGAATGAAGCGCCAAGAGATCCAGGGAAGCTTCCAGCAAGGACGGAAAGCAACCCTAATGGCCAGATCATGGCCATAACTACGAGGAGTGGACTGAAAACTACATATCCAATGCCTCGGTCGGTGCCAGTACCGACGAAGACCACCTCGGTCCAGGTGTAGTCGAAGAACACTTCGGCCGAGATGCCAACCGAGGTGGAGCCACAGAAAGCGGAGGGGAAAACTGAAGTTTATGTTCCACCTTCTGCATACAAACCACCACTTCCATTCCCCCAGTCAAGGGCCAGAGCACATCTAGACAAGCACTTTGGTAAGTTCTTTGACTTGATGAATAAACTGCACACATTCCTTTCCTTGATGCTATTCTAGGGATGCCCGCCTATGGGAAGTTCTTGAAAGAACTCTTATCAAGGAAGAGGAAGCTGGAAGACTTTGGTGAAGTAAGGATGACATCTAAATCCTCGGAGCTTATTCAAATCATGAAGGAGAAGATGCCACCTAAGTTGAGAGATCCCGGCTCATTTTGCATTCCCATTCAAGTTGGGGATGTCACTTGTGAAGCCTTATGTGATCTAGGAGCCATCGTGAGCATCATTCCGCTGGAGCTATGTGTGAAGATCGGACTTGGAGAGCCCAAGCCGGTCAAGATTCGATTATGCATGGCGGATCGCTCCATCACCCATCCCGTGGGAATTTTGGAAGACGTTCTGGTCAAGTTAGGTAACTTCTATTTACCAATAGACTTTGCTGTACTTGACATTCCCGCAGATTATCCAGTTCCTATTATTCTCGGGAGGTCATTTCTAGTAACTTCGGGTTGCAACGTGGATTGCAAGAACGCCAAGTTGAAATTCAACATCGGCGGAGATGAAGTGGAGTTCGCACTACTTGCAGCCATGAAGGGAGAGCAGCTAAGCGATGATATCTTCAACATCTTTGATGAAGAAGAATCAAGAGAATTGGTGAGCTCTATCCTTATTAACGATCCACTCGAAAGAGTTATTAGTTTCAGTTTAATGGAGGAAGGTATAGATGCTTCTTGTGATGCAGATATACGGAGTTTAAAAGCACTGGAAGAAGATCCAGGAGCTAAAACTGAGAAGCTAATCCAGGAGACGAGGATCTCCAGTTTCGGTTCCAGTTACAGTACCTCGACCGAGGCACTTTCTGGATTGAGCGAGGCGACTGAAAAACATCTCGGTCAACGCCTCTGCGCCTCGACCGAGGTCGATGGCGAGACGATTTCTACTGAGACTTCCAAAAGTTCAGTTTCTGGATCTACTCCACTGGAAGAAGGAAGCAAGGATCCCCCTCAGAAAGCACCCCCAGTTGTGGAGCTTAAACAACTCCCAAATCACTTGAGGTATGTATTTCTTGGACCGGATTCCACTTATCCCGTTATTGTTAGCGCTTCCCTCTCCGAATCTGAATTGTCTAAACTAATGCATGTCCTGAGAAAGCATCAAAATGCTTTTGGTTATACTATAGATGATCTTATTGACATTAAGCCCTCTTTCTGCATGCATAGAATTCTAATGGAGGATGATCATAAGACTTCACGGGAACCTCAAAGACGGTTAAATCCGATCATGAAAGAGGTTGTGAAGAAGGAAATTCTTAAGTTGTTGGATGCAGGTATCATATATCCTATCTCGGACAGCAAATGGGTTAGCCCGGTGCATGTAGTTCCGAAGAAAGGAGGGATGACCGTTGTGACGAATAAGAACAACGAGTTAATCCCAACCAGGACCGTCACATGCTGGAGGGTTTGCATTGATTATAGGAAGATGAACACGGCCACTAGGAAGGACCATTTTCCGCTTCCCTTCATTGATCAAATGCTCGAACAGTTGGCCCAACATTCACACTTTTGCTACTTAGATGGATATAGTGGATTCTTCCAGATTCCTATCCATCCGGATGATCAGGAGAAGACCACTTTCACTTGTCCATGGGGGACATTTGCTTACAGGAGGATGCCATTTGGATTGTGCAATGCACCCGCTACCTTCCAGCGATGCATGATGGCTATCTTTTCCGAGTACATAGAGGAGATCATGGAGGTATTTATGGATGATTTTTCAGTATATGGTTCCTCTTTTGATGATTGCCTGTCTAACCTTTCTCTAGTGCTACAAAGATTTGAAGACACTAATCTTGTTTTGAATTGGGAGAAGTGTCACTTTATGCTTAATGAAGGAACTGTGCTAGGACATCTCGTTTCTAATCGAGGTATTGAGGTCGATCGCGCTAAGATCGAGACTATTGAGAAACTCCCTCCCCCTTGTTTTGTTAAGGGTGTGTGGAGTTTTCTCGGGCATGCAGGTTTCTACAGGAGATTCATCAAGGACTTCTCTAAGATTTCTAAACCTCTAACTAACCTTTTGAATAAGGATGTCGTTTTTGAGTTTTCGCAGGAGTGTCTTGATGCATTTTACAGGATTAAGGAAGCGTTTATCTCCGCTCCCATTATCCAACCTCCGGATTGGACCTTGCCCTTTGAGATCATGTGTGATGCTAGTGATGTAGCCATAGGAGCGGTGCTTGGACATAAGAAGGATGGCCGGACCACCGCCATTTACTATGCTAGCAAGACGCTAGATGTAGCACAACACAACTACACTACCACCGAGAAGGAGTTATTGGCGGTTGTATATGCTTTCGAGAAGTTTCGTTCTTACCTAGTAGGGGCGAAAGTCATTGTCTACACCGACCACACAATCATCCATTACTTGCTTGCTAAGAAAGATGCCAAGCCACGCCTTATTCGATGGATTCTCTTGCTTCAAGAGTTTGACTTAGAGATCCGCGATAAGAAGGGATCCGAAAATTCTGTTGCGGATCACCTTAGCTGGCTACCTGCATCTTCACGCGAGAAAGACGACCCACCCATAGACGATTCATTCCCCGATGAGCACTTACACTTGTTGGAGCGTTTGATAGATTTACTTACTTCACCCCACGATGGAGGTGAAGTATGGGGTGAGGGAACCTCCCATCACGTTTGAGAGACGTACTATGGTCCAGCTAGCGACCTTAAACCAAGCGCTTCTTGGGAGGCAACCCAAGGTATTGATTTCTTTTCCCTTTTTCTAGTCTTGCTTAGATAGTTTTGCTTTGCTTTGTTTTGTTTTTGGCGTCCTAGACAGACAACAGGTGACATCTAAGGAAGGAGTACAAACCAGGAGCATAACTGGAAGGACAGAAGTTCGAGAATTTGAGAAGACGGAGTTTGACTGAGGCACATCTCGGTTGCTGTCAAAGCACCTCGACCGAGGTGATTCTTGAGAAACCGAGGCGACTAGGGTTTCTGAAGATCCACCTCGGTCCGTACCACCTCGGTCCAGTCGAGACCACCTCGACCGAGGTGACAGTAGTTCCAGAAAGGGTATAAAAGGGGGATTTAATTTCTCTCTCTCACTTTACCTATCCTCCTCGACCGTGGCAGCCCTTTCACCTCGCCTCTTCGATTCTTGCTCGTTTTCGAAGATTTTCGCTTCCAAACTGCGATTAAAGCGTAGAGGATCCCAATGCAAGCGTCGATCTGCAAAGAAATTGAACCGAAACGGCCGATCGAGGTAAAAATAGAACAAAACCCGAACCTCGTTGTTTTTGCTTCGATTTGGGCTTGGATTGCCTTGCATTTGCTGAAAAACAAATTAAGTACCCCATAGGAACCAGTTGTAGTGATTTTTGGGGGAAGAGAATTGGATTTTTGAGAGATTCGATCGCGCAGTTCTTCGCCTCGGTCCAGTCGTGCTGTGCCTCGGCCGAGGTGTTCTTCAGTGTTGTCAGGCCGACCGAGGTGATCTGACAGAGAGAGTTTAGAAAATGAGTTCTAACAGACAGCTTGCCCTTAGGGATAGATCCTCCCCTTCCTCTTCCTCCTCTTCTTCCATACCTTATCGACCAGTGATCCACGAGCGACACCAGGTCGATTATGACCGTATAGCAGCCCGTCCAGTGATAGCACCACGCTTCCTGGACGTGTCAGCCTTTGATTGTCTCCATGTAGATGGAGACCTTAGACGTATGATATCGATGGTAGGGCTAGATCAGTTTACTGAGATCCGTGCACCTGCCTATCTAGAGCCTACCCTAGAGTTTGTTAGCTCTTTCACCTACCTCCCCACAGAGCGTTTTGTGAAGTACCGGTTGATGAACCGGAACTTCATAGTTCCATTATAATATTGGAGAGACATTTTTGGTTTCCCGGCCCCGACCGCTGTTGATTTCCCTTCCCGAACAATAGCTAGGGAGTTTTGGGGTCAGATTGCTCACGTAGTTGAGCACGCAGACAGGTGGCGCCCTGGAGACTCCAGGGAGCACATTATCTTCCACCTAGCTTTTAGGTTAGCCCACCACATTTTCAGGGAGACGCTTCTGGCGCGTATTGAGACGCCACAGAAGGTCCGACAGGGGGAGCTTTTTAGCCTTTACTGCATGGTAACTGGAGGGATCCCCGACTTTGGCTTGATGCTGGCAGAGGATCTGCACAGGATCAAGGCCAAGGCGAAGGGGGACATATGTTGCGGAGGACTTATGACCCACATCGCTAGCTATTAGGATATGGATCTCAGCGCTTGCACTATGGTGGCGGCTGCCAAGCCGCTAGGGCTGCAGGAGATGATTACCCGGCGGATTCTGGTTCCCTGAGGACTGACTACGCCATATGTGGCGATGCCATGGGAGCCGACTACACCACAGGGGATCAGGTGGTCAGCCCAGTTTACAGTCTATGACCCTCATTACTGGCAGACTGCTTGGGTCCCACTGATGGAGGATGCTAGAGAGGCAGCAGCTGCACCAACTGAGGAGGATGAGGTAGAGGAGGAGACTGCTGATGATGACAGGGATGGTGGAGTTCCTATGGATACAGGGACTGATACTGCTGGGACGACTGCGCCGGTCATTGATTTAGATGATGACGATACAGAGACCGTGCCGGCTGCATCACCAGTCCGACCTGCTAGGCGTAGGGTATGCCGACAAAGAGATCCAGAGGCTCACCGTCGGATCAATGATCTGACGGATCAGATGATAGACTCTTATGCTGCCGTTACTGTGGACATCCATGAGAGATTTGCTGACCAGCGCCGACAACTCGATAGCTGGACTCATCAGATGCTAGAGGGCCAGCACTATCAGTGCCGGATGATGGAGATCCAGTTTCAGCAGACTATGGGTTATCTATTTGACCCATCCCAGCATCCGTACATGCCACTACCACCACCACCGGATCAGGATTACTAGAGCTTGCAGGATTTTTCTTTCTTATTTATTATGCAGCTCAGCTTTATGTCCGGTGAGTACTTTATTTCATTAGACTTATTTTGACCCACTAGGGACAGTGTGTCCCAAGTATGGGGTGTTTATTGATGTATTATCTGACTCTTATGGATGTATGACTCGACTTTATATGATATTTATGTTTTATTTATGCTTCATTTTGCTTCTATATGTTTATCTGAGATTGTATGCATACATACAGGTTATTTGATTGAGAAAACGTAAAAAAAAAAACTGGTTTTAAAAAAAAAAATTTGACCTCGACCGGGGCAGTCCTGTCCGAACGAGGTACTTCACCTCGGTTGCCTATAGAACGCCTCGACCGAGGTGGTTTAACTGAGAGTTTTCGAAACAATTTTTGTGCTTCTTATCTGGATATGATCTCAGTGAAGATCCTGTTGCTTACTGGTTTTGAAATCTTTATGTGTTTGAAAGGTTTTATGATATGTTTAAGTTGCTAAATGCTTTGTTTGAAATTTTTGGCATGTTTAATACTTTGTTTTTATCCAAATTATGTTGAATTTGAAGGTTGACACCGCAAGATAAGTTCTCTCACTTTCTTCCTGGAAAGACCAAGACAATTCATTCTTCTCTTTTCTTCTTCTTGATCATGCTTAGCCCCTCATATACATTTTTGCATCCGTTTACCTATCCGGGAATTTGGAAGAAAGCGAAGTGGTGAAAGCAAGTGAAGTAAAAGTTGAGAAGTTGGCTGGAAGTGAAAGTGTTAGAGAGAAAGAAATAGGTTTGAGGAAGTCAATCATGATGATGAGTAACTCGGCACCATTCACATAGCCGGGTGTTTGTGTCTTGCCAAAGTCGGATTGAGCGATATTCCTAACGGGTAATGGTATGTGCATCAAGGGTTTGATGCATCTCAAGAAATTGATGATTGCAGATTTTCTAGGCTTCGGTTATTGTGCACCTCTATCCATGCATCCCAAAAAGTAAAGTAAAAAAGAAAAGTGTGAAATAAGCAAAGCTTATCGGTTGAAAATGTTGCAAGTCAAAGTGAAAGTGAAGTATATCCTTTTCCCGGATTCTAGCACCACATTACCTTACATACATCCCTGCCCTACACGTTTCTTGACCTTTCTTTTGGGAAGCCCTTGAGACCTCGAGCTTGTTGATTGACTTAGTGGTTTAAACTGGATTATGCATGATTAATTTCGATGATTATGACTTATTATGCATTCTATGATTTTAGATGAACAACTTTCTTATATTTATAAAATGTTTTGATCATATTTTGATTTTAAATTCCATGAAGTATTCTCTTAGAGTGATCTATGATTGTAGCACACCATAAAAATGTTTTGAAAAATTTTTTCATTGATTTTCTTGACTTATAATCCATTCTATCTTGTCTTTTATATGCGGAACTTGCTTGGGGACAAGCAAAGGCTAAGTATGGGGTATTTTGATAGCATGAATTATAGTCTATATTTTGGGGTTTGTTTGGACGTTTTATCTTCAATAATCTGCATGTTTGTATCTATATTATGTGATTATATTACCATTTCATCTACCTTTGCGGGAATCGAGGTGTACACCTAGTTTTGTTGTAATCGTAGGTAGAATGGCACGTTTTGCATCAAAAAGGAGCAAAAGGAGCTATGGAGTCATTGGAGCTACATTCAGGAACATAAGGAAACATCCAGGAAGCATAGCCATGGATTAAAGATTCACTTTGGACCAGATTTGAGAGATTTCGCATTCAGTTGTGACGCGGCGAGAATATTTTATTCTTGGCTGAGATCTTTTATCTTTGGAAAGAGATCTTATATTTTTGGGCTTGGCTCCTAGAAGGAAGAAGATATGCTAGATCATATATTTTACCTATTTTTATGGGAAGAGATCTTTCTAAGATATCTTATCTTTGGAGAGTAATTTTCCTATAAAAAGGGTCGGATTTCCCACAAATCCGACAGCCGCTATCAGTCGGAATACGCTGCATATATCCCGCATACAGCTGGACATCCGCTATCACCTCGCTTACACCTACTACACCGCAACATCCATACTCTAGTTGGGAGATTTGAAGAACCTTTTTGAAGATTGAAGGAAGAAAGTCTATAGCTTTTATAGATTTTTGAAGGGTTTTAGTAAGATTATCTTAGATTCCCTTCCTTGTTGTTTCGTCTTGTTGGATTTCTATCCAAGGAACGCTTGTTGGTTATATAATTGATTCAGTTATTGAAGCCTTTCTCTTAAGTTTTCTTGTTCAATTATTCTCTTTCTTCCTATATATTTGATTAATACTTTCATGCTGATGAGTGGCTAATCTCTTTATGTGATTCTAGGGTGATTGGTTGAAGGTTGTGGGAAAAATAATGATAGAATGACCTTAATCACAGTAGGACCCTGAAAGTTCGAGTCTTTAACCTTAACCCTAAGCATCTCGCTCAGTCGATGAACATCTCGGCCGGGGTGGAATTTGGCTGACCGAGGTGACTTATCTGATCCGTAACTGAGAGTTAAGTGTTAGAGTTTGCCAAATCCTATTCTTATTACACCTTTCCTGGTTCAATGCAAGCCTAGGATGAGACTTACCCGGTAATTCCTTTGTTAGTTTACCTAAGATCATAAGTGTAGGTAATAAAGGTTTATCCTTTATTGGGGTTTGAGTCTGCTTTCATCCCATCTTTGTGAGTTAGCCTGAGACTTACCCGGTAAAGGTTGATTCTATTCCCTTAGATGGTGTGTTAGTTTGAGATTATAGTTCTTTATCTTAATTCCTTGAGACTTACCCGGTAATAGGAGTTACGGTTTTGGATTAGTGAGTAGTGAGACTTACCCGGTGATCTATTCCACTTTAGAAACACCTTCCCTATGCAAAAACCTTAGCTTTGTCCGCTTATCTTTAGATCTTGAGTTGGAACCACAACTAGATGCTTTAATCTCTAGAATTGCATATTTCCTTTATTGACTTTTATCATCTTTGATTGTTTTAATTACTTGTGGTTAGTGATTGCTAAAGCTTACCGTAATTGGACTTTGTTTCACTAAGTCCCTGTGATCGACCCCTGGAATTCCTTGCTTTTTACTACGATTGACCCGTACACTACGGGTTCGCATCCTTGTTTTAAGCTTACCTCTAGTGTTATAAATTTAAAGCTTGCACACACCGTTGGGAGCGAACACTTTGCATGTAAAAGCTTTGCTTTCTTTATACTTTACTTTTTGAGAGTATGGATAGAGGTGCACATTAACCGAAGCCTAGGAGATCGGCGTTTCGCAATTTCGAGATGCCTCAAACCCTTGATGCACATACCATATCCCGTTAGGACTTGTCGTTCAATCGGACTTTGGCAAGACAAAAACACCCGGCTATGTGAATGGTACCGAGTTACTCATCCTTATGTTCAACGTCCCCAAACTTATGAATTTCTACACTTTCACTTAACACATTTTCATTGGCCCTCCCACATCAAACATGCCTTTTTTCCAATCACTTATCCTAATTCCTGGATGGTAAAAGGAGGGTCACATATTTCATTGAGGAGCTAGCAAGAGCAAGATATGAAAAGAGAAAAGAAGTGAATTGCCTTGGTCATTCTCATATGATGCAAAAGAACTTGCAATATAGCTTCGACTATTATCTCATTCTCTTATCAAAACGTCTAAATCATATAACTTATTCATGTGTTCAAGTAACAAAAGTAACCTCATTCATACTATGATTAAAATCTCAACATAACCAAGTCATCTTTTTGCCTATCCACATCAAAATTCTCATCATAGAGGTCATTTCTATTATAAGAAGCACAAAGATTTTTTAAAACTCATAGTAAGCGAAAAAGAGCATGCAAATGTGAATGTCATAGTGGAAAGCAAATAGTGCAAGAGTTATTACAAGCCAAACCATCAAAAGTAGTACAAAGTGTATAGAGTGCTAAGATGAAGTAAAAGATATTGTAAGTACCCCCACCCCATACTTAACATCCACATTGTCCCCAATGTGAAAATCAAACATAAGATGGAGAAAAATACTTACAATGTAAAAGAAGTGGAAGCTCAATCCTCGGTCGGTGGTGGTGAACGTGGAGGATACGGATACATCGGTGCACTAGGATCATAGAAGTGGCCGAACTGATGGTAGTATAAGTCTCTCATCTGGCCGTCGTAGGAGGAGTGCCTGGCGTCCGTCTCCTTCCGGTATTCCTTGAACTGAGTGTTCAAGGTGTCATAGTCGGTGTGGAGAGCGTGATAGTTGGTGCGGAGGCTCTGGAAGCTAGAGACTAAGTCTCTAAAGTGGCAGGGAAGTCGACGTCCTCGTCCATGGCCTGGGGCATGTGCAAAAGAGTGGCGAGGTGGCTGCATATCGTCCTCTGTCTCCTCAGTGCCTCTACTAGTCCTGCTAGGTCCTGCACCATGAGTGTCGGTGTCCATTGCATCCGTGGCATGACCACTATGAGTGTCCCTCTCGAACTCGAGCATGTTCCCCTGGTGTGCTCCATCCTCATCATCCTCCTCATCCTCAGTGTCACCTGCATCATCATCATAATACAAAGGAGGAGATATCTCCTCAAGCATCAATTCAAATGTCTCCTTCCAATTCCTCTTGTTCCGAATAGTGTATTCGGACTTCCAAATGATCTCGGATGGCTTCTTCTTTGGATCCTTTGCCCATGGCATGGGCACATGAAGGGTTCCTCTCCCTCGAGGAATCAAAACCTGTCGAGCAACTAATCTCTGTGAACCTAAAGGCTGGGCACTCTCAGCTAGAGTGCAACCCGAGAAGTCTAACCCAATGCCTTAGCCACATGAGTGACAAGGCCTCCAGCACAAATGTCACCCTTAGCCTAGTTGGCTATCTTTCCTAGATAGTCAGCAAGCATGGAGGTGATGTCGGGGATGGTGGTGCATGTCATACAATACAAGATGAAAAGCTCGTCAGCCTTGAGCTTCTGTGGGGTCTCCGTCCGTGCAAATAAGCACTCACTAAGGATCCTATGTACTACCTTAAAGGAGAGGTTGTACATACTAGTCTCCATCGAATTCCTGGGTCTCCACTTATCCCCACCATACTCTCCCACTGAAATGTTCTCCCAGAAGGCACTAGCACTAACTCCTCTCACAAATGTGCCTGCATCAGAGTAGGAAAAACCAAACAAATATCCAAAGGTATCAATAGACATAGCATGATTTTGGTTCATGAGGCGGAAGGTAACCATCCTCTCTCTAGGGTCATGCTCAAATGTGCTAAGGAACTCTAGGGTGATCTCGGTGTATGCATCTTCCCTAATCAAAGCAAACTGTCTCAGCCCGACTCTATCGAGCATCATGTCCATATCCTCTCGAATAAACAAGGAGTCTAAGTCGTCTAGCACAATGGATCGAGGAGGGGTGAATGGGCGATCTAAGATACATTCATATCTTTTCTTGTGTTTGGATAGGGGA
Organism: Fagopyrum esculentum; assembly: GCA_033239045.1. Taxonomy (NCBI): domain Eukaryota; kingdom Viridiplantae; phylum Streptophyta; class Magnoliopsida; order Caryophyllales; family Polygonaceae; genus Fagopyrum; species Fagopyrum esculentum. Next base: position 22,517,053 of record BSUD01000005.1, on the reverse strand, counting down.
GGGGGAAGCTTTGGAATGGTTTGAGAGGGTGGTGGAGGTGGGGGAAGGGCTTTGATAGAAGATCCCTTCTTCTTTCCCGTATTTCTAGTTATTCTCTTCAAGGTATCCATTTCTGTAACTAAAAATCGACCTGTTCTTGGGAAAAATCGGACGATTTTTCTGGGTTGAGTCGATTTTTCTGTCGATTTCAATGGTTCTCACAATTCTGCAAAGTTCTGACTAAACTATCAGCACACACAGTCTCCTATAGTTATTCCTAAGCAAACACCTTAATCAATCGTAGCAAACAAACAACTTCTAGGCAAGAATCAAATTCGAACGAAAAACTTAGGTTTCGGAATGAAAAACCTGAATTCCGGAACTTCTCGAAAGCATATACAACCGCCAATAGCTCCTTTTCGGTGGTGGCGTAGTTACACTAGGCTTCATCTAGCGTCTTGCTAGCGTAGTAAATGGCGGTGGTCCGCCCATCCTTCTTTTGTCCAAGCACCGCTCCTACTGCCACATCACTCGCATCGCACATGATCTCAAAGGGCAAGGTCCAATGCGGAGGTTGGATAATGGGAGAAGAGATCAACGCTTCCTTAATCTTGTAAAATGCATCAAGACACTCCTGCGAAAACTCAAAAACAACATCTTTATTCAAGTGGCTAGTTAGTGGTTTAGAAATCATCGAGAAGTCCTTGATGAATCTCCTATAGAAACCTGCATGCCCGAGAAAACTCCACACACCCTTAACAAAACAAGGGGGAGGGAGTTTCTCAATAGTCTCGATCTTAGCGCGATCGACCTCAATACCTCGATTAGAAACGAGATGTCCTAGCACAGTTCCTTCATTAAGCATAAAGTGACACTTCTCCCAATTCAAAACAAGATTAGTGTCTTCAAATCTTTGTAGCACTAGAGAAAGGTTAGACAGGCAATCATCAAAAGAGGAACCATATACTGAAAAATCATCCATAAATACCTCCATGATCTTCTCTATATACTCTGAAAAGATAGCCATCATACATCGCTGGAAGGTAGCGGGTGCATTGCATAATCCAAATGGCATCCTCCTATATGCGAATGTCCCCCATGGACAAGTGAAAGTGGTCTTCTCTTGATCATCCGGATGGATAGGAATCTGGAAGAAACCACTATAGCCATCTAAATAGCAAAAGTGTGAATGCTGGGCTAACCGTTCGAGCATTTGATCGATGAAGGGAAGTGGAAAATAATCCTTCCGAGTGGCCACATTCAGCTTCCTATAATCGATGCACACCCTCCAGCCCGTGACGGTCCTAGTTGTGATTAACTCGTTGTTCTTATTCGTCACAACGGTCATCCCTCCTTTCTTCGGAACTACATATACTGGGCTCACCCACTTGCTATCCGAGATAGGAAATATGATACCTGCATCCAACAACTTAATAATTTCCTTCTTCACAACCTCTTTCATGATCGGATTTAACCGTCTTTGAGGTTCCCGTGAAGTCTTATGATCGTCCTCCATTAGTATTCTATGCATGCAGAAAGAAGGCTTAATGCCAATAAGATCATCAATAGTATAACCTAAATCCTTTTGATACTTCCTCAAGACATGCATTAGTTTAGATAATTCAGATTCGGAGAGGGAAGCACTTACAATGACGGGATAAGTAGAATCCGGTCCAAGAAAAGCATACCTCAAGCGACTTGTGAGTTGTTTAAGCTCCACAACTGGGGGTGCTTTCTGAGGTGAATCTTTGCTTCCTCCTTCCAGTGCAGTAGATCGAAGAACTGGACTTTCAGAAGTCTCAGTTGACATCATCTCGCTTTCGACCTCGGTCGAGGTCTAGAGAGGGTGACCGAGATGTTCTTCAGTCAAGAACACCTCGCTTGGTCCAGAGAGTGCCTCGGTCGAGGTACTGCAACTGGAACCGAAACTGGAGAGATCTTCTTCTCCTGGATTAGTCTTTCAGTTATAGCTCCTGGATCATCTTCCAGCGCCTTTAAGCTCCGTATATCTGCATCACAAAAAGCATCTATACCTTCCTCCATTAAGCTAATTAAAGCTAATAACTTTTTCAAGTGGATCTTTAATAAGGATAGAGCTCACCAATTCTCTTGATTCTTCTTCATCATATTTGTTGAAGATATCATCTCCTAGCTGCTCTCCCTTCATTGCCGTAAGTAATGCAAACTCCACTTCATCTCCGCCAATGTTGAATTTTAACTTGGCGTTCTTATAATCCACGTTGCAACCCGAAGTTGCTAGAAATGATCTCCCGAGAATGATAGGAACGGGATAATCTGCAGGAATGTCAAGCACAACAAAGTCTATAGGTAAATAGAAGTTACCTAACTTAACCGGAACGTCTTCTAAAATGCCCACGGGATGGGTAATGGAGCGGTCCACCATGTATAACCGTATCTTTACCGGCTTGGGCTCTCCAACTCCGATCTTAACACATAGCTTCAGCGGGATGATGCTCACGCTGGCTCCTAGATCACATAAGGCTTCACAAGTGACATCCCCAACTTGAATGGGAATGCAAAACGAGCCGGGATCTCTCAACTTGGGTGGCATCTTCTCCTTCATGATTTGAATAAGCTCCGAGGATTTAGATGTCATCCTTACTTCACCAAAGTATTCCAACTTCCTCTTCCTTGATAGAATTTCTTTCAAGGACTTTCCATAGGCGGGCATCCCTAGAATAGCATCAAGGAAAGGGATATTAATGTGTAGTTTATTCATCAAGTCAAGGAACTTACCGAAGTGCTTGTCTAGATGTGCTCTGGCCCTTGACTGGGGGAATGGAAGTGGTGGTTTATATGGAGGAGGTGGAATATAAACTTCAGATTTCTCCTCCGCTTTATGTGGCTCCACCACAGTTGGCATCTCGGCCGAAGTGTTCTTCGAATGTGCCTGGACCGAGGTGGTCTTCGTCTGAACTGGCATCGACCGAGGCACTGGATCTGCAGTCTTCAGTCCACTTCTCGTCGTTATTGCCATGATCTGTCCCTTGGGGTTGTTTTCCGTCCTTGCTGGAACCTTCCCTAGATCTGTTGGCGCTTCATTTGCCATGTTAAAGAATTGTTGTTCTCAGGCTTTTTGTGCCTTTGAAAATGAAGTCATGGATGTCTCCATAGAGTTGAGCTTGATCAAGATGGCCTCCAACACCGCATCTTTCTTTTCCAGTTGGGACGAACTCGATCCTTGCTCCTGGTTCTTCAATGGAGTAGAAGAAGAAGAAGAAGAAGAGAGGAAAGGATTAGAGGAGTCATTCAAATTGGAGTTAGAGTAAGGGTTACCCGAATTTTGGTTGTTTGCCCTCCAATTATTGTTGTTGGATCCTCTATTGTTGTTGTAGTTGTTGTTCCGGGAACCGTTGTTGTTGTTCCGGTAACTATTGTTGTTCCTTGAACCTTGATCTTCTTTCTTGGTTTGAGCAACTAAGAGTTCCTTCAATTGTTTCACATCATTCTTCAAAGAGGTGAGTTGATCATCGTTTGGTGGAGCATCTTGAAAGTTGACTCTTTTAACTCCACCCTCAGCTCCTTCGTGGGAGTATTTCTCCATGTGCAAAGCTTGTTTCTCTATGAACTCCCAAGCTTCGTCAATCGGCATGTCCATGAACGTGCCGGCGGATAGTAGTTGAAGGTTGAACTAGGTGTTTCCGTCCAGTCCTTTGAAGTATATCTCCAACAACTCTATCTTTGGAATCCCATGATGTGGGCAATCCAAAAGAATGTCTTTAAATCTCTCCCATGACTTGGACAAACTCTCCTTGTCCTTCATTATGAATGCATTAATCTTCCCTCTCATTTCAGCGGTTTTAGAGGGGGGAAAGAATTTAGTCAAGAACTCCGTAGTCATCTCCCCCCAAGTATTGATTTTTCCTGGAGGAAGAGATTGATACCAAGTAAGCGCTCTATCTTTCAAAGAGAAGTAGAAAGGTCTTAGCTTGTAGTTGTTGTTTTCCAGCCTTGAAGGTCTCAAGGTCTCCATCAAGATCTCATAGTTTTGAAGATGTTGATGCGGAGATTCCCTGTCTAGCCCTCCAAACTGGCATTGGCGAATCATAAAAAAAACTTGCGGTCGAAGCTCATAATCATGGCCTGCTGGATCACCTAGGTTGACTCCTGGACGCCTCAGTTGCTGATTGGGGTCCATCCTTTGCCCTAGGGTTTGTGGAATACCTGCAAAAAGAGCATCTCAGACTAGCATCCGAGGTCGAAGTATCTCGGCCAGGCAGCAGGTACTGGATTCTGCCTCGGTCGAGGATCTGAGTTCGGTCGAGGTAGAAACTGTTCTCGTAAAGCTGCCATATCTGCTTCGAGCGCTTCCGTCCTTACGCGAGTTTCTTCCTGTTCCAGTCGTAATTCTTCTTTACTGAGGCGTAGTTGTTACAATGCCTCTTTTAGTTCAGCTTCAAGATCGCGATTATCGTGATTGGCCATCTTCGCTTCTTTCAAGCGTCTTTTGTATGTCTTTTCTGGTTCGGGATCATAGGGAACGATTTCCTTCCCAGCGCGGGTTCTTCGCATAAACCTAAGAAAAAAACCTGCGAAAGTCACTCAAGTAGAGTGGTTAGTAGAAACAGGGGCAAGTGCCCCGAAAGCCAACCGCAACCGGCTCGGTCTAGACCAAGTCCCCGGCAACGGCGCCAAAAACTTGTTCGCTCCAAACGGTGTGTGCAAGCTGTAAATTTATAACCCACGACGTAAGCTTAAAACAAGGATGCGAACCCGCATTGTACGGGTCAATCGTAGTAAAAAGCAAGAATTCCGGGGTGTCGATCTCAGGGACTTAGTGAAACAAAGCAAGTGTAGGTTGTCTATGTAATTACTAACCACAAAAGTGATTAAAGCAATCAAAGATGATAAAAAGTCAATTTAAGGAAATATGCGATTCTAGGGATTAAAGCATTTAGTTGTGGTTCCAACTCAAGATCAAAAGATAAGCGGACAAAGCTGATATTTTGCAAAGGGAAGGTGTTACTAAAGTGGAATAGATCACCGGATAAGTCTCACTACTCACTAATCCCAAACCGTAACTCCTATTACCGGGTAAGTCTCAAGGAATTAAGGAAAAGAAATATAACCTCAAACTAACACACCACCTAAGGGAATAGAATCAACCTTCACCGGGTAAGTCTCAGACTAACTCACAAAGATGGAATGAAAGCACACTCAAACCCCAATAAAGGATAAACCTTTATTACCTATACTTATGATCTTTGGTAAACAAACAAAGGAATTACCGGGTAAGTCTCATTCTAAGCTTGCATTGAACCAGGAAAGGTGTAATAAGAATAGGATTTGGCAAACTCTAACACTGAACTCTCAGTTACGGATCAGAAAGGTCACCTCGGTCAGACGAATTCCACCCCGGCCGAGATGTTCATCGACTGAACGAGATACTCTAGGGTTAAGGATAAAGACTCGAACTTTCAGGGTCCTACTGGAATTTAAAGATTATTCTATCATTGTTTTTCCCACAACCTTCAGCCAATCACCCTAGAATCACACAAAGAAATTAGCCACTCATCATCATGAAAGCAATAATCAAATTTATCGGAAGAAGGTGAATAATTGAACACAAAAACCTTAAGAAGAAAGCTTCAATAACTGAATCAATTATCAAACAAACAAGCGTTCCTTGGATCACAATCCAATAAGACAATCAACTAGAAGGGAATCTAAGAGAATCTTACAAAACCCTTCACAAAAGCTATAAAAGCTATCAACTTCCTTCCTTCAATCTTCCTTCAACCTTCCAAAAATCCCTCCCAACTGCTGGATGCTCTAAGCATGTATTTTCCGGTGATGCACCGGTTATGATTTGTAGAAAATCCAACCCTTTATCTAGGAAAACTACCCTCCAAAGATAAGATATCTTGAAAAGATATTTTCCTAATAAAATATATCTATCTCTCATAAATAAATCCCTAAAATATATGATCTTCCTTCCAGAAATCCAGCCTAAAAATATAAGATCTCTCCTTCCAAAAATAAAAGATCTCAGCCAAGAATAAAATATATCTCGCCGCGTCCAAGGTGTTCGCCTCGGTCGGGACGCTCATTTGGATCACCTCGGTCGAGATGGTATGTAGCTGACTGAGGTGGCTCTAAACTGAATGTGAAATCTCTCAAATCTGGTGCAAAGTAAATCTTTAATCCATTTCCATGCTTCCTGGATTCTTCCTTAAGCTCTTGAATGTAGCTTCAATGACTCCTTTGCTCCTTTAGCTCCATTTTGATGCAAAACATATCATTTTACCTACGATTACAACGAAACTTGGTGTAGACCTCGATTCCCGTAAAGATAGATGAAACGACAATATAATCACATAATATACATCCAAACATGCATATTATTGAGGATAAAACGTCTAAACAGGTCCCAAAATATGGACTATAATTCATGCTATCAAAATACCCCATACTTAGCCCTTGTTTGTCCTCAAGCAAGTTCCAAATCTAAAATACAAGATAGAATGGATTATAAGTCATAAAGATCAATGAAAAAGTATTTCAAAACATTTTGGTGGTGTGCTACAATCATAGATCACTCTAAGAGAATGCTTCATGGAATTTAAAATCAAAACATGCTCAAAACATTTTATAAATATAAGAAAGTTGTTCATCTTTGCATAAAATCATAAAATGCATAATAAATCATAATCATTGAAATTAATCATGTATAATCCAGTTTAAACCACTAAGTCAATCAACAAGCTCGAGGTCTCAAGGTCTTTCAAAAGAAGGTCAAGAAACGTGTGAGGGTGGGATGTATATTGGGAATGTGGTGCTAGAATCCGGGAAAAGGGATCTTTTACTTCACTTCCTTTGAACTTCAAACATCTGTCACCAATAAGCTTTGCTTATTTACTTTTTACTTTACTTTTTGGGATGCATGGACAGAGGTGCACAATAACCGAAGCCTGGGAAATCAGCAATCATCAATTTCTCGAGATGCCTCAAACCCTTGATGCACATACCATGACCCTTGAGGAATATCGCTCAATCCGACTTTGGCAAGACACAAACACCCCGCTATGTGAATGGTGTCGAGTTACTCATCATCATGATTGACTTCCCCAAACCTATTTGTTTCTTTCTAACTTTCAGCCATCATCTCAACTTTTCTTTCACTTGCTTTTCACTTTTGCTTGCTTCCAAATTCCCGGATAGGTAAAGGGAGGCAAATATGTATATGAGGGGCTAAGCATGATCAAGAAAAAGAAGAGAAGAGAATAAATTGCCTTTGTCTTTCCAGGAAGAAAGTGAGAGAACTCATCATGTGGTGTCAACCTTCAAATTCAACATAATTTGGATAAAAACAAAGTATTAAATATGCCAAAAATTTTCGAACAAAGCATTTAGCAACTTAAACATATCATAAAACCTTTCAAACATATAAAGATTTCAAAGTCAGTCGGCAAACAAAAATCATCACTGAGGTCATATCCAGATAAGAAGCACAAAAATCGTTTCGAAAACTGTTTCAGTTAAACCACTTCGGTCAAGATGTTCTAAGTCAACCGAGGTACTATACCTCGATTGGTCACAATCACATCGGTCGAGGTCATAAAAAAAATTTTTCAAACTAGTTTTTGACATTTTTCTCAATCAAATAACTTGTATGCATGCATGTAATCTCATATAAACACATAGAGCAAAATAAAACAGTAGATAATCATCAAGAGTCAAGTCATACATCCACATAAGTCAAATAAATACATACCCACATACCCCATACTTGGGACACATTGTCCCAATGGGTCAAAATAAGTCTGAAAAATAGAGTACTCAGCGGACAAAGCTGAGCTGCATAATAAATAAATAAAGAAAATCCTGCAAGCTCCCAAGCATCTAATTCCGATCCGGTGGTGGTGGTGGTGGCAAGTACGGGTACTGATATGGGTCGAAAGGATAGCCCATGATATGCTGAAACTGAATCTCTGCCATTGTGTGCAAGTAGTGTAGTCTCTCCTGCATCTCTCTAATGTCCAAGGACAAGGCATCGTAAGAATCTATCATCTGATCCGTCAGATCATCGATCCGGCGGTGAGCAACTAGATCCCTTTGCCTACGTACCCTACGCCTGGCTGGACGTGTTGGTGTTGCAGCTGGCTCCTCCTCTGTCTCGTCGTCGTCTAAATCGATGACCGGCGCACTAGTCCCAGCTGTATCTGTGCCCGTATCCATGGTAACACCGCCATCCTCATCCTCCTACTCCTCAGCCTCATCATCCTCCTCATCTTGTCTCGGAGCTGCTGCATCTCTGGCATCCTCCATAAGCGGAATCCATGCGGTCTGCCAGTAGCGCGGGTCATAAACAGAGAACTGAGGTGACCACCTAATACCCTGGGGTGCAGTCTGCTCCCAGGGCATCGCCACATACGGCGTAGTAAGTCCGCGAGGAACTAGTATCCTCCGAGTGATCATCTCTTGAAGCCCGAGCGGCTTGGCAGCCGCCGCCATAGTGCATGCACTAAGATCAAGGTCCATGTAACTCACTATGTGAGTCACTATACCTCCGTAGCAGATGTCTCCCTTTGCCTTCGCCTTTATCCCGTGGAGATCCTCCGCCAGCATAACTCTAAAATCCGGAACCCCTCCGGTCACCATGCAGTACAGACTCAGCAGCTCACCTTGTTTGATCTTCTGGGGCGTCTCAGTATGCGCCAGAAGAGTCTCGCTAAAGATCCTGTGAGCAAGTCTAAATGCTAGGTGGAAAATAATCCGCTCCCAAGAGTCTCCAGGTCTCCACCTATCAGCGTGCTCAACTACGTGAGCTATCTGTCCCCAAAACTCTCGAGCTACAGCTCGAGAAGGAAAATCAGCAACAGTGGGGGCCGGGAAGCCAAAGATGTCCCTCCAGTGGTCCATAGGAACTAGATAGTTCCGGTTCATTAACCGGTACTTGATGGCGCGCTCTGTGGGCAAGTAGGTGACGGAGCTAACAAACTCTAGGGTCGGCTCAAGATAGGCTGGAGCTCTGATCTCAGTAAACTGCTCCATCCCCACCATAGAAATCATCCGCCTCAGATCATCATCCACATTGAGGCAGTTAAATGCAGAAATCTCCAAAAATCGTGGTGCAATCACTGGACGTGCCGCTATGCGGTCATAGTCTACCTGGTGACGCTCATGAATCACCGGTATAGAGCGGCGTGAAGAAAAAGAAGGAGAAGGAGAAGATTTGTCTCTCAAAACCAACTGCCTGTCAGAACTCATATTTCTCTCTCATTGTCAGACCAACTCGGTTACCCTGACAACTCTCAAGAACACCTCGGCCGAGGCACAGGCCGACTGGACCGAGGCGAAGTGTTGTGCGATCGTTTCTCTTAGAAATCCAGTTCTTTTCCCCCAATATCACAACCAATTGTTCCTATGGGGTACTTAATCCTTTTCCAGCACATTGCAGGGGCAACCAAAGCCCAAATCGAATGAAATCAATGGAAGAAGAGGAAGTTAGGGTTTTTTTGAATTTACCCCATATTTGGTCGATTCGGTGCGTTTTCTCTGCATATTGTTGCTTGCAAATCGATCCTCTATCCTTTCCTTGCAGTTTAGAAGCGAGAATCGTCGAAAACGGGTGAAAATTGAAGAGCGAGGTAGAAAGGGGCGTTTCGGTCGAGAGGGTATTAGAGGGAGGAGAGAGAAATCTCAGCCCCCTTTTATACCCTTTTCTGGAACTGTTGTCACCTCGGTCGAGATGGTCTCGACTGGACCGAGGTGGTACGGACCGAGGTGGATCTTCAGTAACCCTAGTCGCCTCGGTTGCTCAAGAATCATCCCGGTGGAGGTACTGTGACAGCAACCGAGATGTATCTCAGTCGAACTCCGTCTTCTCAAATTCTCGAACTTTTGTCCTTCCAGTGTTGCTTCTGGGTTGTATTCTTTCCTTAGATGTCACCTGTTGTCTATCTAGGACGCCAAAAACAAAACAAAGCAAAGCAAAAGCAAACTATCTAAGCTAGACTAGAAAAAGGGAAAAGAAAGCAATACCTTGGGTTGCCTCCCAAAAAGCGCTTGATTTAAGGTCGCTAGATGGACCGTAGGGTATCCCTAAACATGTTGGGAGGTGTCTTCATCATGGGGTGAGCTAAGAAAGTCTATCAAACACTCCAACAAGTGTAAGTGCTCATCGGGGAATGAGTCGTCTATGGGTGGTTCGTCCTTCTCGCGTGAAGAGGGAGGTAGCCGGCTGAGGTGATCCGCAACGGAATTTTCAGATCCCTTCTTATCGCGGATCTCTAGGTCAAACTCTTGAAGCAAGAGAATCCATCGAATAAGGCGTGGCTTGGCATCCTTCTTAGCAAGTAAGTAACGAATAGCTGCATGGTCGGTGTAGACAACAACTTTCGCCCCTACTAAGTAGGAACGAAACTTCTCGAAAGCATATACAACCGCCAATAGCTCCTTTTCGGTGGTGACGTAGTTACGCTGGGCTTCATCTAGCGTCTTGCTAGCGTAGTAAATGGCGGTGGTCTGCCCATCCTTCTTTTGTCCAAGCACCGCTCCTACTGCCACATCACTCGCATCGCACATGATCTCAAAGGGCAAGGTCCAATCCGGAGGCTGGATAATTGGAGCGGAGATCAACGCGTCCTTAATCCTGTAAAATGCATCAAGACACTCTTGCGAAAACTCAAAAACAACATCTTTATTCAAGAGGTTAGTTAGTGGTTTAGAAATCTTGGAGAAGTCCTTGATGAATCTCTTGTAGAAACCTGCATGCCCGAGAAAACTCCTCACACCTTTAACAGAACAAGGGGGAGGGAGTTTATCAATAGTCTCGATATTAGCGCGATCGACCTCAATACCTCGATTAGAAACGAGGTGTCCTAGCACAATTCCTTCATTAACCATAAAGTAACACTTCTCCCAATTCAAAACAAGATTAGTGTCTTCACATCTTTGTATCACTAGAGAAAGGTTAGACAAGCAATACTCAAAAGAGGAACCATATACTGAAAAATCGTCCATAAATACCTCCATGATCTCCTCTATATACTCTGAAAAGATAGCCATCATGCATCGCTGGAAGGTAGCGGCTGTATTGCATAATCCAAATGGCATCCTCCTATATGCGAATGTCCCCCATGGACAAGTGAAAGTGGTCTTCTCTTGATCATCCGGATGGATAGGAATCTGGAAGAAACCACTATAACCATCTAAATAGCAAAAGTGTGAATGGTGGGCTAACCGTTCGAGCATTTGATCGATGAAGGGAAGTGGAAAATGATCCTTCCGACTGGCCACGTTCAGCTTCCTATAATCGATGCATACCCTCCAGCCTGTGACGGTCCTAGTTGGGATTAACTAATTGTTCTTATTCGTCACAACGGTCATCCCTCCTTTCTTCGGAACTACATGTACTGGGCTCACCCACTTGCTGTCCGTGATAGGAAATATGATACCTGCATCCAACAACTTAAGAATTTCCTTCTTCACAACCTCTTTCTTGATCGGATTTAACCGTCTTTGAGGTTCCCGTGAAGTCTTATGATCGTCCTCCATTAATAATCTATGCATGCAGAAAGAAGGCTTAATGCCAATAAGATCATCAATAGTATAACCTAAAGCCTTTTGATGCTTCCTCAAGACATGCATTAGTTTAGATAATTCAGATTCAGAGAGGGAAGCACTTACAATGACGGGATAAGTAGAATCCGGTCCAAGAAAAGCATACCCCAAGTGACTTGTGAGTTGTTTAAGCTCCACAACTGGGGGTGCTTTTTGAGGTGAATCTTTGCTTCCTCCTTCCAGTGGAGTAGATCGAAGAAGTGGACTTTCAGAAGTCTCAGTTGACATCATCTCGCTTTCGACCTCGGTCGAGGTCCAGAGAGGGTCCTTCAGTCAAGAACACCTCGCTTGGTCCAGAGAGTGCCTCGGTCGAGGTACTGCAACTGGAACCGAAACTGAAGATCTTCTTCTCCTGGATTAGTCTTTCAGTTATAGCTCCTTGATCTTCTTCCAGCGCCTTTAAGCTCCGTATATCTGCATCACAAGAAACATCTATACCTTCCTCCATTAAGCTAAAGCTAATAACTTTTTCAAGTGGATCTTTAATAAGGATAGAGCTCACCAATTCTCTTGATTCTTCTTCATCATAGTTGTTGAAGATATCATCTCCTAGCTGCTCTCCCTTCATTGCCGCAAGTAATGCAAACTCCACTTCATCTCCCCCAATGTTGAATTTTAACTTGGCGTTCTTACAATCCACGTTGCAACCCGAAGTTGCTAGAAGTGGCAGTCCAGCTTCGCCTCCTCCATGACCACTCATTTTGACCGCCGGCAGGATGCTTGGCTGGCGACGCATCAGCAGCAATTAGAGACTCAGCAGCTGGCTTGGCAAGCTAGCTACGAGACTTCATTCAGAGAGAGGTTTGATGCTCAGGAGGACCGCATCGACACACTATACCGCCGGCAGGAGCACTTCTTCAGCCACTTTCCTTACCCACCGGAGGAGGGTCCGGGTGGTCCAGCTGGATGATGACATGAATTATGTATCATCATATTCATGCATATTGCATCACATTATCTCTATTTACCTTGCATTTAGAGGAATTTTTCATACCTTTTATGTTCTATTCAATCAATTGTCGGAAATAGAGGTCTACACGAGATTTTTATGAATTACAGGTAAATAGAGTTGAATTGGAAGCAATAATGGAGCAAGAAGCATCTAAGGATGTTAAGGAAGCTAAAGGAGCCTTAGAATGATCACAAGGAGCTAAGGAATTGCAAAGGAGAAGCATAGAAGACGAAGCAAAAGAAGAACACTTTCTGTTGAAAAAAATCGTGCCAACAGATATATAAATCGGACGATTTCCATTGGATGAAATCGAACGGTTTTGCACCTAAATCGACTAGGTCGATTTTCTTCACGATTCGGCCAAATGAAAAGACGACATAAAGCCGAATTAATTTGGGCTAGATAGGAGTTTTGCCAAACGGCCCATCTGCAAGAAACTATAGAGGAGAACCCTACGAACGAAGACGAGGGGGTCGCATCGGAGAATCTTTACACGTTTTGGAGAAATCAACGATTCTTGGAGAGAGATTGAAGAGCTTTTGCCGGAAAGTCATTCTTGATCTTTGATTGTGAGATTTCTTTATTCCACTGCATTGTTGTGGTTTGTGAGCACGATATTGAGTTGTTTGAGAGATATATTGGATACAATTGACGATTGTTTTACAGATTTGAAAGTTATTGAATTTTTCATTCAAGATTTGGTTTCTTTGCGATATCTTCTTCAATAATTAATTTGATTCGATTTTGAAAATGGTTGGCTAAAAACCTTGTGATTCTGGGGAGAATAGTTGATGATTAAGGCTTAGATGATGATAGACTGAACTCATTCAAACATTAGGACCCTGAGAATTTAGGTTTTAGTTTTGCGACAAACAGGAAAATCGGACTGTTCTTGAGAAAAATCGGCCGATTTTTCGTATGAACAGCACGATTTTCTCTTCTGACGAACCTTAATTGAATTAATCTTTAATCAGAACTAATCCTTGCCTAAATCCCAATATTGGTTAACCTTAGGAACCTCTAATAGAGTGTATGAAGAGACTTCAAACTTGATTCTACATTTAATAGATTAAGGTTATAAGATTTGGGTAATAAAGAGACTCAACATCCTTTATTAAGATTTTAAGTGTGCTTTTTATTCATACTTTGGAGAGTCATATCCTGGAGTTTTGGATAGTTAGTATGAACATAATTCTTGTCTTTAGATCTTTCTATATTGCAGCCTCAACAACCCTTATAGAGAGAGCCTATAGATTAGTCATATAGGTTTCGGAACTTCATCGTATGAATCCTACCTTTGAACATTTAATCTTGGCAATATAAATTCTGTCCTATATCTATAGAAGTGTCTTGAATCGAAAGCCTAAATCGGATACTTGAATCCTTGGAATCATTCTTCTCTTATTTGATCACAAAAGCTTTTTGCACTTTTCGCTAGATAATTGAAATCGTAATTTTTCTCACCAAATCCCTGAGTTCGACTCTGGAATTCTTACCTTTCTACAGCTGATCCGTACACTGCGGGTTCGCTTTGCTTTTGAGTTCTAGATATAAATTTAAGACTTTGACGCACACCCTTTTGAGCGAACAAGTTTTTGGCGCCGTTGCCGGGGATTTGGTCTAGATCAAATCCGGTTTTCGGTTGTCTAGCTTGAGAGCTCTTGCTCTTGTGATTTGATTAGTCTACTTGAGTGATCTTTGCAGGTTCTTTAGGTATATGCGAAAGACTAGATCCACTAAAGATCTAATTCCTTTCGATCCCGAACTAGAAAGAACTTTAAGGAGAAAGTTGAAAGAGAAGAAAATGGCTGAAAACGACGAGAGAAACTACAAAGCTGAACTGAACGAAGCTCAACGCCAACTCCAGTTGAGTGAGAAGGCTCGAAAGGAAGCTGAAATAAGTCATCAATTTCAGATTGATGAACTAAGAGCTATGATGTTGGACATGAAGTTGGAGTTGAACGACTCCAAGAAGAAGAAGAAAATCAAAACACCAACTAAGTCCGTTCAGAATGACTCATCCGATGATGATGAGATTGATCCGGATATGCCGGAACTTGAAGAGATTGATCCACCGCTTCGTCCTACCCGAAACACTCCAACACCTAAGGTCGTCCCTCGCATCACGACTAGGAATGTTAGAGCTGTCAATAACGAAGATAGACCCCGAACTTTGGGGCAACGGATGGATCCAATTCAACAACCACGCCGTCTAGATGTGGATTTTGGAGCTGAAGACATCCAAGAGTTTAGCTTCTCACCACAAGTCATCACTATGGTCCGCCAAAGTCAATATGGCGGAGCAAGTACTGAATCTCCGCATCAACACTTGCAGAATTTTGAGATTCTCATGGAGACTATGAAGCCAAAGAAGGCTACCACAAGCAACTACAAGATCAAGCCGTTCTTCTTCTCGTTGAAGGACAAAGCTCTAGCTTGGTACCAAACACTTCCAGCTGCGAAGTTAGCTACATGGGAGGAATTGTCTTCGGAATTCCTCACCAAGTTCTTTCCGCCATCCAAAACGGCGGAATTGAGAGGTAAAATAAATGCTTTTTCTATGAAACCTAACGAAAGCTTGTTTCAATCTTGGGAAAGGTTTCAAGATCTCTTGTTGGATTGCCCACACCATGGCATCTCCAAGCCGGAATTATTAGAGATCTACTACAAAGGGTTGGATGTGGAAAAACAATTCAACCTCCAATCTCTATCTTGCGGCACATTTATGGACATGAGAGAGGATGATGCTTGGGACTTCATTAAGAAGCAAGCCCAAGTGATTGAGAAGTACTCCCACCGGAAGGTGGAATCAAGTAGCCGGAATCAAGGCGATCCGGGAGCCAAGTTGAATCAAGCGGCTCAAACACAAATATTCTCCCTCAAAGATGACATCAACGAATTGAGGGAAGTGCTCAAAACAAGTCTTCAAAAGACTAAAGAGCAAGAAGCCAACTACATGGGGCGAGACAATAATCAAAGGAATGATAACCGGAACTCCAATTGGAGCAACAACAACAATAACAACCGAAACTCCAATTGGAACAACAACAACAACAGGAACTCGAATAACAACAATTGGAGGTCAAATCAGCAAGGTTCAGGTAATCCTTACTCATATGCTGAAAAGGCTCTAACACCTCCATCTTCTTCTACTCCTTCTACAAGCCAGAAACAATCGAGCGGATCAAACAAACCCGATCCCATGCTAGAAACGATCCTAGGCAAGCTACAAGGATTGGAGAGTTACATAACTTCGGTTGACAAAGCTCACAAAGCTTTAGAAAACCAAGTATTCAACAAGGCCGGAGAAGTTCCAAGAGATCAAGGGAAGCTTCCCGGAAAGACAAAAGATAACCCAAAGGGAAGGGTTATGGCTATAACTACTAGGAGCGGGAAGACAACCGCCGACCCTCAACCTAAAGTAGTTGATACCTCCACAAAAGAAGGAGAGGCAAAAGAGAAGGAAGAAGTCTATGTTCCTCCTCCCGCTTACAAACCACATCTACCTTTTCCTCAATCTAGAGCGCGAGCACGCCTAGATAAACATTTCGGTAAGTTTGTTGTACTTATGAGTAAACTCCATATTAACATACCTTTTATGGATGCAATTTTAGGTATGCCGGCTTACGGGAAATTCCTCAAGGAGATCCTCTCCAACAAGAGGAAGTTGGAAGATATAGGAGAAGTCAAGATGAGTATGGAGTCATCCGAACTCATCAAGACTATGACGGAGAACATGCCACCCCCGCGATCCAGGATCCTTTTGCATACCCATCACCTTGGGAGAAGCCACCTATGATGCTCTTTGTGACCTTGGAGCAAGTGTGAGTATCATACCTCTAGCTCTATGCAAGGCAGTTGGTCTAGGAGAGCCTAAACCGGTGAAGATCACACTCTACATGGCTGATCGTTCTACCACTAAGCCAGTGGGAATATTAGAAGACATCCCGGTAAAGCTAGGTAAGTTTTACATACCTATAGATTTTGTCGTTCTTGACATACCTGCAGATTACCCAGTTCCCATCATCCTTGGGAGACCATTCCTCGCCACATCTGGGTGTATGGTAGATTGCAAGAATGGCCAGCTATCCTTCCACATTAATTGGTGAAGAAAAGATAGAGTTCGTACTATCTTCCTTAATCAAGGAGCCAGCCTTGAAAGATGACGTTTTTGAAATTGTTGAGGAAGAAGAGTCTAGAGAGATAGTAAGCTCGATCTTAACGAAAGACTCTCTTCAAAAGGTTCTTAGCATGAGCATCATGGAGGAAGGGATAGAACATGACTGCAATGAGGATGTGAAAGCATTAAATGCCGTAGAGGAAGAGCTAGAAGGAAAAATTGAAGAGCTAGAGTGGACTCCGGAAACTGTGAAGAAAATCGACCTGTCGGAAATAAATCGTCCGATTTCTGAGGAGCCAGCACGATTTTTTTCGACAGAAACTAAAATCGACCTACCAGAAATAAATCGTCCGATTTCTGAGGAGCCAGCACGATTTTTTCCGACAGAAAGAAAAATCGTGCAGGAGATCGATCGATTTACTACAGAGGGGGTCGATTCACTGAGTAATTCTATGGATTCTCCGGACTTCACCACAACCGCCTCCGAATCTAATGATGAGGTACCCACACCTATAGAGACCTCCCCCACAACATCCGAAAGTCACGATTCATCACCAACCAAGGTACCTCCATCACTAGAATTGAAGCAACTTCCCACGCATTTAAGGTACGCATTCCTTGGCACTAACTCCACATATCCGGTTATAGTCAATGCAAACTTGAATGATGATGAATTAGAGAAACTCATGCATGTTCTGAAGCAACATAGGAGAGCACTAGGTTACACCATTGATGATCTAGTAGGAATAAAGCCTTCTCTATGTATGCACAAAATATTAATGGAAGAGGATTATAAACCTTCACGCCAACCTCAAAGACGGTTAAACCCGGCAATGAAAGAGGTCGTGAAGAAAGAGATCCTTAAGCTACTTGATGCAGGTATCATCTTCCCTATTTCTGATAGCAAATGGGTGAGTCCGGTACAAGTAGTACCCAAGAAAGGAGGCATTACCGTTGTTGCCAACAAGAACAACGAACTCATCCCTACACGGACAGTTACAGGGTGGCGAATGTGCATCGACTACCGCAAACTGAATGTAGCCACAAGGAAGGACCACTTTCCCCTTCCTTTCATCGATCAAATGTTGGAAAGGTTAGCCCAACATGCCTACTTTTGTTATTTAGATGGATATAGCGGTTTCTTTCAGATACCAATTCATCCGGATGATCAAGAGAAGACAACCTTTACGTGCCCATGGGGTACGTTCGCTTATAGAAGAATGCCATTCGGCCTATGCAACGCTCCAGCCACCTTCCAAAGGTGTATGATGGCAATCTTCTCCGAATACGTAGAGAATATCATGGAAGTCTTCATGGACGACTTTTCGGTATATGGTTCTTCCTTTGATAACTGTCTCTATAACCTTTCACTAGTTCTTAAGAGATGTGAGGACACTAACTTAGTATTAAACTAGGAAAAGTGTCATTTCATGGTCACCGAAGGAATTGTGTTAGGTCACTTAGTGTCAAAAAGGGGAATAGAGGTAGATCGATCAAAAATAGAGACCATTGAGAAGTTACCTCCCCCTTCATCAGTAAAAGGAATTAGAAGCTTCTTAGGACATGCAGGCTTCTACAGGAGATTCATAAAGGATTTTTCCAAGATTTCAAAACCTTTGACTAATCTTTTGATGAAAGATGCGACTTTCGAATTCTCGAAAGATTGCTTAGATGCCTTTTGCAGGATCAAAGAAGCATTGATTTCGGCACCAATCATCCAACCACCCGATTGGACTCTTCCTTTCGAGGTCATGTGCGACGCAAGCGATGTCGCTATCGGAGCCGTTCTTGGTCAGAAGAAAGATGGTCGCACTCATGCCATCTACTATGCTAGCAAAACGCTAGATGAGGCTCAGTACAATTATGCAACTACGGAAAAGGAACTTTTAGCCGTAGTATATGCATTTGAGAAATTTCGTTCCTATCTTGTAGGTGCGAAAGTGATAGTCTATACGGACCACTCCGCAATCCGATACTTATTCACGAAGAAGGATGCGAAGCCAAGGCTTCTAAGATGGATCTTACTCTTGCAAGAGTTCGATTTAGAAATCCGTGATAAGAAAGGATCGGAGAACTCCGTCGCCGATCACCTTAGTCGTCTCCCGCGGCTCACCGGCAAGTCAGATGAGCTTCCGATAGACGACTCCTTCCCTGACGAGCAGTTGCACGAGATTGAAGAGTGTCTTCAACACATATCACAAGGTAATGATCCATGGTTTGCTGACATTGTAAATTACCTTGTTTGTCAGGAGATTCCACCCGGACTTTCATACGCCCAAAGGAAGAAGTTCTTGAGTGACGTCCGGCATTTTTATTGGAACGAACCTCTCCTATTCAAAAGAGGTCCAGATGGCATCTACAGGAGATGCATTCCCGAAGATGAGATAAATAGCGTCATCCGACACTGCCATTCTCTACCATGTGGCGGACATGCTAGTTCCCACAAGACTTGTGCTAAGGTACTTCGCTCCGGCTTTTATTGGCCTACACTTTTTAAAGATGTGCAAAAGTTTGTTGTTTCTTGTGATGCTTGTCAAAGGACAGGTAATATATCCAGGAGGAATGAGATGCCTCTGAACAACATACAAGAAGTAGAGATCTTTGATGTATGGGGCATCGACTTTATGGGACCTTTCCCATCTTCATGCGGCAACCAGTATATACTCCTTGCCGTAGACTACGTCTCAAGATGGGTGGAGGCAATCGCTTCTCCTACTAATGATGCATTGGTAGTGGTGAAATTCCTCAACAAAACGATCTTCCCAAGGTTCGGAACTCCCCGAACCATCATTAGTGACGGAGGAACGCATTTCACAGCCCGTCGATTCGAGGCTCTATTAGCTAAGTATGGGGTGACCCATAAGATAGCTACACCTTACCATCCGCAAACCAGCGGACAAGTCGAGATATCAAATAGAGAGATCAAGGGGATTTTAGAGAAGACCGTCTCTAAAACGAGGAAAGATTGGCCAATGAAGCTCGATGATGCACTATGGGCATACAGGACAGCCTTCAAAACACCAATAGGTACGACTCCCTATAATCTCGTTTATGGTAAATCATGTCATCTTCCTGTAGAGCTAGAACACAAGGCTTATTGGGCTATCAAGTGGCTCAACTTCGACATGAAGGAAGCCGGAGAGAAACGGCTCTTGGACATCAATGAGCTAGATGAGCTCCGACTGAACGCGTATGAGAACGCAAAGATTTACAAGGAACGGACAAAGCGGTGGCATGACAAGCACATCATCCCGAAAGACTTGAAGGAAGGGGACCAAGTCCTCCTATTCAACTCAAGGCTGCGTCTATTTCCATGTAAACTCAAATCTCGTTGGACAGGACCTTTTGTGATTAAAAGAATTTTTCCCCATGGTGCAGTTGAAGTATGGGGTGAACAATGCGGAATCTTTAAGGTTAATGGCCAACGGTTGAAGAAATACACACCGGAAGCTCCAGTCGAGGAGATAGCTCCTATCCTCCTCCATTGAACACAACATCATACACCGTCTAGCTAAAGACGATAAATTAAGCGCTTCTTGGGAGGCAACCCAATGATAGTATAGTTTCCCTTCTTTCCCTCGCTTAAGTTAGAATAGATTAATTGTTTGTTTCTTTGTTTTTCGTTTTTATTTGTTCCTCGATGCACTCTTGGTTTGTCGTGTCGTTAATCGCAGGAAACTAGGCTCAAATGTGAGAGATTCACAAAGAATGGAGCAAAATTAAGTTATATCTTCGAGATTCAAGAAAAACAAGGAAGGAAATCGACCTACCACAAAAAGATCGTCCGATTCTGTAACAGAGCAAGACGATTTTTCACAACAGAAACAAAAATCGACCTGGAGATCGACCTGCCAAAATAAATCGTCCGATTTTTTCGGTCAGAGAGAAAAATCGCCCCGACAAATAAATCGACTAGAAAAATCGTCCGATTTTCTTCAGAAATCGTCGACCCTATATAAGAACCTCACACTCGATCTTCTTCATTCCCACATCTTCAACCCTCGATTCCCCTCTCTCAAGAACGCCGGAAAATCGCCACACCCCCAAATCCTCGTTCCTTAACCATTTCGAGAGATTCTTGACTCCAAATTTAAGCATTTTCAACAAGGAACACGGATCTAACAACAACACGCACGGCAATCGACTGCTCCACAAGAAATTCAGGTTTTTCTTTCCAAAACCTAAGTTCTCTCACTTGAAATCGAAGTTGCCTAGGAAGTGCTTTGTTGTTGGAATTGATAGAGGAATTTGCTTAGGATTCATTCTAGAGAACTGTGTGTGGTGATAAATTGAACAGAACTTTACAGAATTGTGAGAATCGTTGGAATCGAGATAAAAATCGACCCAGCCCAGAAAAATCGGCCGATTTTTGCGAAGAACAGGTCGATTTTTAGGACTTAGAATGGATCTTGTCAAGAGGATAACCAGAAACACGGGGAAGAAGAAGGGATCTTCTTCCAAAGCCCCTGCCCCACCTCCACCACCACCTACCAACATCCCTAAGCTTCCCCCTCCCCTATCCAAGCATAAGAAACGCTATGAACGCATTATAGATCGCCCATTCACCCCTCCCCGTTACATAGTGCTCGATGACTTAGATTCGCTATATGTTAGAGAGGATGTTGATATGATGCTTGATAGAGCAGGGTTGAGACAGTTTGCTACGATCAGGGAAGATGCTTATAGGGAGATCACCCTAGAATTTCTTAGCACATTTGAGCACGATCCTAGGGAAAGGATGGTCACTTTCCGCCTCATGAGCCAAGACCACACTTTGTCCATTGATGCTTTTGGCGACTTGTTTGGCTTTTCTTATTCAAATGCAGGCACATTTGCTAGAGGCCTCAATACTAGTGATTTTTGGGAGGCTATTTCCGTAGGAGAGTACGGAGGGGATAAGTGGAGACCCGGAAACTCCAAGGAGACAAGCATGTACAACCTTTCCATCAAGGTAGTGCATAGGATACTCAGTGAGAGTTTGTTTGCCCGGACTGAGACTCCACAGAAGCTCAAGGCTGATGAGGTTTTCATCCTCTACTGCATGACATCCACCACCACTCCCGACATCTCCACCATGCTTGCTGACTATCTAGGAAAGATAGCCAACAAAGCCAAAGGTGACATCTGCGCAGGAGGCTTGATCACTCATGTGGCTAGGACTCTAGGTTATGACTTCTCGGGATGCACTCTAGCTGAGAGTGCCCTTCCTTTAGGCTCACAGAGGTTGGTGGTTCGACAGGTCTTGATTCCTCGTGGGAGGGGAACTCTTCATGTGCCGATGCCATGGCACAGGGATCCGAAGAAGAAGCCATCCGAGATCATATGGAAATCCGAATACACCATTCGGAATAAGAGGAACTGGAAGGAGACCTTTGAGGCGATGCTTGAGGAGTTCTCACCCCCTACCTATTATGATGATGATGCAGGTGACTCAGAGGAGGAGGAGGATGGAGGACAGGAGACTATGCTCGAGTTTGAGAGCGATACCCATAGCGAGCATGCTACAGATGCTATGGACACTGACACTCATGGAGCAGGACCGAGCAGGACTAGCAGGCAGGATGAGGAGACGGAGGATGACATGCAGCCACCTCGACACTCTTATGCACATGCTCCAGGCCCTAGACGAGGACGCCGAGCTCCACGCCATTTCAGGGAGCTAGTCACTAGCTTCCAGAGCCTCAGCACCGACTACCGTGCCCTCCGCACCGATTATGACACCCTGAGCACACAGTTCAGGAGCTACAGGGAGGAGACGGATGTTAGGCATTCATCCTATGATGGCCAGATGAGGGACATGTACTACCACCAGTTCGGCCACTTCTACGATCCCTCCGCACCGATGTATCCATATCCACCACCTCCACCACCGACAGAGGATTGAGCTTCCACTTCTTTTACATTGTAAGTATTTTTCTCCTTCTTATGCTTGACTTTCACATTAGGGACAATGTGGATATCAAGTATGGGGTGGGGGTACTTACAATACCTTATTTTTCATTCTAGCACTCTATGTACTTTCCACTACTCTTGACAAATTGGCTTGTAATAACTCTTGCACTACTTGCTTTCCATTATCAACACTTGCATTTGCATGACCTTTTTCAAAAATTTCAAAAACTTTAAGTGCTTCTTATATGGAAATGACCTCTATGATGAATATTGTATATATGGATAGGCAAAAAGACGCTTAGTTATGTTGAGGTCTTGACTATAGCATGAATGAAATTGCTTTTGTTACTTGAATACATGAATAAGTTATATGATTTAGTTGTTTTGATGAGAGAATGAAATAATAGTCGAAGCTATATTACAAGTTTTTTTACACCATTTAAGGATGACTAAGGCAATTCACTTCTTTTCTTTTCTCATATCTTGATCATGCTAGCTCCTCAATGAAATATGTAACCCTCCTTTTACCATCCGGGAATTAGGATAGGTGATTGAAAAAGGCATGTTTGATGTGGGAGGGCCAAGAAAAATGTATTGAAAAAGTGCAAAAATTTCATAAGTTTGGGGACGTTGAACATGAGGATGAGTAACTCGGCACCATTCACATAGCCGGGTGTTTGTGTCTTGCCAAAGTCCGATTGAACGACAAGTCCTAACGGGATATGGTATGTGCATCAAGGGTTTGAGGCATCTCAAAATTGAGAAACGCCAATCTCCTAGGCTTCGGTTTTTGTGCACCGTTGTCCATACTCTCAAAAAGTAAAGTATAATGAAAGCAAAGCTTTCTACATGCGAAGCATGTGCGGTGAAGAAATTTCTTGAAGGTGTTATGTGTTCCTCTTTCCCGGATTAGCACCACAATTGCCAAAAAGAACTCCTTCCCTTAATACGTTTCTTGAACCCTTTCTTTGATTAGAAGACCTTGAGACTTTTATGCATGTGTTCAAGACTTAATGGCTTAGATTTGTTTGAATTTGATTGTCTCTACACCTTTATCATGTTCTTTATTTATAGCTTCAAGGAAGAAAAGAGAGTTTATTCATCTTATAGTCATCATTGATACATACTTTACCTCTTTTATGTCTTGAAATATCACTTTGAGGGCGATCCATTGAAAAGAAGCACTACCAAAAAGAAAAGTTTTTGAGTTTCATACATGCATAATCCATGACATCTTATATTCCGAATTTAAGTCTTGCTTAGGGACAAGCAAGAGGCAAGTATGGGGTATTTTGATGACATGAATTATGTATCATCATATTCATGCATATTGCAGCACATTATCTCTATTTACCTTGCATTTAGAGGAATTTTGCATACCTTTTATGTTCTATTCAATCAATTGTCGGAAATAGAGGTCTACACGAGATTTTTATGAATTACAGGTAAATAGAGTTGAATTGGAAGCAATAATGGAGCAAGAAGCATCTAAGGATGTTAAGGAAGCTAAAGGAGCCTTAGAAGGATCACAAGGAGCTAAGGAATTGCAAAGGTGAAGCATAGAAGACGAAGCAAAAGAAGAACACTTTCTGTTGAAGAAAATCGTGCCAACAGATATATAAATCGGACGATTTTCATTGGATGAAATCGAACGGTTTTGCACCTAAATCGACTAGGTCGATTTTCTTCACAATTCGGCCAAATGAAAAGACGACATGTTCGCTCCAAACGGTGTGTGCAAGCTTTAAATTTATAACCCTAGACTTAAGCTTAAAACAAGGATGCAAACCCGCAGTGTACGGGTCAATCGTAGTAAAAGCAAGAAAATTCCAGGGGTCGATCACAGGGACTTGGTGAAACAAAGTCAACACGGTTTGCTACGTTAATTCTAACCACAAGAGTGATTAACACAATCAAAGATGAATAAGATGTCAAATAAAGCAAACATGCAATTCTAGGGATTAAAGCATCTAGTTGTGGTTCCAACTCAAGATCTATAGATAAGCGGACAAAGCTGAGATTTTTGCATGGGGAAGGTGTTTCTAAGTGGAGTAGATCACCGGGTAAGTCTCACTACACACTAATCCTAAACCGTAACTCCTATTACCGGGTAAGTCTCAAGGAATCAAGATAAAGAACTATAACCTCAAACTAACATACCATCTAAGGGAATAGAATCAACCTTTACCGGGTAAGTCTCAGGCTAACTCACAAAGATGGGATGGAAGCACACTCAAACCCCAATAAAGGATAAACCTTTATTACCTACACTTATGATCGTTGATACACAAACTAAGGAATTACCGGGTAAGTCTCATCCTAAGCTTGCTTTGAACCAGGAAGGTGTAATAAGAATAGGTTTTAGCAAACTCTAACACTTAACTCTCAGTTTAGGGTCGGATAAGTCACCTCGGTCAGAAGAATTCCACCCCGGCCGAGATGTTCATCAACCGAACGAGATGCTTAGGGTTAAGGTTAAAGACTCGAACTTTCAGGATCCTACTGGAATCTAAGATTATTCTATCATTGTTTTTCCCACAACCTTCAGCCAATCACCCTAGAATCACACAAGGAAATTAGCCACTCATCATCATAATGAAAGTATTAAAATGTAAGGGAAGAAGGTGAATATTTGAACAAAGAAGAATTTAATGAAAAGACTTCAATAACTGAATCAAATATCACAAACAAAGCGTTCCTTGGATAGCAATCCAACAAGACAAGACAATCAATGAAGGAATTGAAGACAATCTTACAAAAACCCTCCAAAAAGCTATAAAAAGCTATGATCTTCAACCTTCCTTCAACCTTCAAAAAAAGGTTCTTCAACTCTCTCCCAAATTGGAGTATGTTGCGGCTGCTGCGTTGTATGCAAGATTCTCAGCTGTAAGCGGCTTTCGATTGGTGTATGCAGCCTCCTCAAATTGTAGAAAATCAACCCTTTTTATAGGAAAAATAAACCTCCAAAGATAATAAATCTTAAGAAGATATTATCCCATAAATATAGGTAAAATATATGATTCTGCATATCTCCTTCCTTCCAGAAGCTTAGCCCAAAAGTATAAGATCACTTTCCAATTTTAAAAGATCTCAGCCAAGAATAAAATATTCTCGCCGCGTCCTAGGTATTCGCCTCGGTCGAGTCGGCGTCTCTGGATCGCCTCGGTCGAGGTGAACCTCTGGTCAACCGAGGTGACTCATAACTGAATGTAGAATCTCTCAAAACTGGTCCAAAGTAAATCTTTAATCCATGGCTATGCTTCCTGAATGTAGCTCCAAATGACTCTTGACTCCTTTTTGATGCAAAACGTACCATATTACCTGCAATTACAACGAAACTAGGTGTAGACCTCGATTCTCGCAAAGGTAGATGAAATGGTAGTAAAATCATATAATGTACATACAAACATGCAGATTATGAAAGATAAAACGTCCAAATAAACCCCAAAATATAGACTATAATTCATGCTATCAAAATACCCCATACTTAGCCCTTGCTTGTCCCCAAGCAAGTTCCTCATATAGAAGATAAGATAGAATGGATTATAAGTCATTAAAAATCAATGAAAAGTCTTTCAAAAACATCTTATGGTGTGCAACCAGCATAGATCACTCTAAGAGAATACTTCCTGGAATTTAAAAACTCAATATGCTCAAAACATTTTATAAATATAAGAAAGTTGTTCATCTTTGCATAAAATCATAGAATGCATAATAAATCATAATTATCAAAATTAATCATGTATAATCCGATTTAAACCGCTAAGTCAATCAACAAGCTCAAGGTCTCAAGGGCTTCCCAAAAGAAAAGGTCAAGAAACGTGTAGGGTAGGGATGTATGTAAGGTAATGTGGTGCTAGAATCCGGGAAAAGGATGAACTTCACTTTCACTTTGACTTGCAACATCTTCCACCAATAAGCTTTGCTTATTTCACACTTTTTTCTCTTTTTTACTTTACTTTTTGGGATGCATGGACAGAGGTGCACAATAACCGAAGCCTAGGAAATCAGCAATCATCAATTTCTTGAGATGCATCAAACCCTTGATGCACATACCATGACCCGTTAGGAATATCTCTCAATCCGACTTTGGCAAGACACAAACACCCGGCTATGTGAATGGTGCCGAGTTACTCATCTTCATGATTGACTTCCCCAAACCTATTATTGCTTTCTAACACTTCCACTTCCAGCTCACTTCTCAACTTTTACTTGCTTTCACCACTTTGCTTGCTTCCAAATTCCCGGATAGGTAAGGGGAGGCAAAATGTATATGAGGGGCTAAGCATGATCAAGAAGAAGAAGAGAGAAGAGAATGAATTGCCTTGGTCTTTCCAAGAAGAGCGTGATAGAACTTAACCTGCGGTGTCAACCTTCAAATTCAACATAATTTGGATAAAAACAAAATATTAAACATGCCAATAATTTCAAACAAAGCATTTAGCAACTTAAACATATTATAAAACCTTTCAAACACACAAAGAATTTAAAAACAGTAGGTAAACAAGATCTTCACTGAGATCATATCCAGATAAGTAACACAAAAATCGTTTTCGAAAACTCTTAGTTAACCCACCTCGGTCGAGATGTTCTTGGTTCAACCGAGGTGAAACACCTCGTTTTGCCAGAACTGTCCCGGTCGAGGTCGAAAATATTTTTTTTAAAACCATTTTTTTTTTCGGTTTCGACGTTTTTCTCAATCAAATAACCTGTATGCATGCATGTAATCTCAGATAAGCAAATAGAGCATAATAAGATCATAAATATCCATCAAAGTAGCATACAATCATCCATAGTCAAATAAGTACATCAAATACCCCATACTTGAGACACACTGTCCCAGTGGGTATAATAGAAGTCTGAATAAAAGAGGACTCACCGGATAAAGAGCCGAACTGCATAAAAATATAATAAATAAAACCCTGCAGCTCCTCAGTAGTCCTAATCCGGTGGTGGTGGTGGAATGTAGGGGAACTGAGCAGGATCATAGGGATAGCCCATGACATGCTGGAACTGTAGCTGAGCCATCATGTGCTGATGATGCTGCCGCTCCTGCATCTCCCGGATATCCAATGAAAGTGCAGCATAAGAGTCGATAACCTGGTCCGTCAGGTCATCGATCCGTCGGTGTGCTGCTCGGTCCGTGACTCTCTGTCTCCTGCGCCTAGCGGGCCTGACTGGAGAAGTCTCAGCTGGCGCCGGCTCAGTGTCCTCCTCATCCTCATCTAGATCAATAATGGGAGGCGCGCTCGTCCCAGCAGTATCTGTCCCTGTGTCCATCGGGACGCCGCCTCCTCTCTCATCAACAGTCTCGTCGTCGTCGTCATCCTCATCAGCAGCCTCCTCAGCCTCAGCAGCGGCAGCTGCTCCCTCTCTGTGATCCTCCATAAGCGGGGCCCATGCTGTCTGCCAGAAATGTGGGTCGTAGACGGAGAACTGTGCAGACCATCTGATGCCCTGAGGTGCAGTCCGCTCCCATGGCATGGCGACGTATGGAGTGGTCAACCCACGGGGAACTAGAATCCGCCGTGTGATCATCTCCTGAAGTCCCAGCGGCTTGGCAGCCGCCGCTAACGTGCAAACACTGAGGTCCATCCCGTGGTATGTGGCGATGTGGGTGACTAGACCTCCACAGCAGATATCTCCCTTCGCCTTGGCCTTGATCCTGTGCAGATCCTCTGCCAGGAGCAAGCCAAAGTCCGGGAAGCCGCCTGTAACCATGCAGTATAAAGAGAAGAGCTCCCCCTGTCTGATCTTCTGGGGCGTCTCAGTACGCGCCAGAAGCATCTCACTAAAAATCCTGTGGGCGAGTCTGAAGGCCGGGTGAAAGATGACCTTCTCCCTGGAATCTCCAGGGCGCCATCTGTCTGCATGTGTGGTGATGTGGGCTATCTGTCCCCAAAACTCCCTAGCTACGGATCGGGAGGGAAAGTCTACAGCGGTAGGGGCAGGAAAGCTAAAGATCTCTCTCCATATCTCTAATGGAACTAAGAAGTTCCGGCCCATCAGCCGGTACTTCACAAATCCCTCTGTGGGAAGGTAGGAGAAGGAACTGACGAACTCGAGGGTAGGCTCGAGGTAGGCTGGGGCTCGGATCTCAGAAAACTGATCCAGCCCAACTGTGGCGATCATCCTCCTAAGGTCAGCATCTAACCCTAGGCAGTCAAAGGCGGACACATCCAGAAACCGCGGTGCGATGACTGGACGTCCAGCAATCCTCTCATAATCTACCCGGCATCTCTCGTGGATAACCGGGCGGTAGGGACGGGAAGAAGAAGGAGAAGGGGAGGGTGAGGATCTGTCTCTCAGGGCTAAACGGCGATCTGAACTCATCTCCACAAAACACTGTCAGACCACCTCGGTTGACTGACAAGTCTCAGAAATCACCTCGGTCGAGATGCAGGCCGACTGGACCGAGGCGTAGCAGTTTCGATTTCAATTCTCAGAATTTCAGTTCTTTTCCCCCTAAAATCACTACAATTGCTTCCTAAGGGGTACTTATGGATTTCCTCAGCAAAATCAAGGGCAACCAAAGCCCAATAAGCAGTGAACGAGGAGTTTAGGGTTTTCGAACCTTTTTCACTTCGTTTCGGTCGAAACACTCAGATTTCTTGCAGATCTATAGTTGCAATCGATTTTTCCACTCTTTAATCGCGTTTTGGAAGGAGAAATCGTCGAAAACGAGCGAGAAATGGAGGAGCGAGGTGCCTCTGTGCGCCGCGGTCGAAATGGGTGAAAGTGAAAAGTAAAAAAAAATTTTCTTCTTTTTATACTGTCACGAGATCTGCTGTCACCTCGGTCGAGATGGTCTCGACTGGACCGAGGTGGTACGGACCGAGGCGGTTCTGCAGAAACCCTAGTCGCCTCGGTTGCTTCAAGAATCAACTCGGTCGAGGTGTTCTGACAGTGACCGAGGTGCTTCCTTCTTCTCAGAATCTCGAACTTCTGTCCATCCAGATGTGCTCCTTCCTGCTGTCTGTCCAGAACGCCAAAAACAAAGCAAAGCAAAGCAAAAACAAAAAAAACTATCTAAACTAGACTAGAAAACGGGAAAGAAAGCAATACCTTGGGTTGCCTCCCAAGAAGCGCTTGATTTAAGGTCGCTAGCTGGACCATGATGCGTCTCAAACGAGGTAGATCGGTGCGACCTCACCCCATACTTCACCTCCATCGTGGGGTGAAGTAAGTAGATCCATCAAACGCTCCAAGACATGCAAGTGCTCATCGGGGAATGAATCGTCTATGGGTGGTTTATCCGTCTCGCGGGAGGATTCCGGTAGCCGGCTGAGGTGATCCGCAACTGAATTCTC
Source organism: Fagopyrum esculentum (assembly GCA_033239045.1). NCBI lineage: Eukaryota > Viridiplantae > Streptophyta > Magnoliopsida > Caryophyllales > Polygonaceae > Fagopyrum > Fagopyrum esculentum. The sequence goes on along the minus strand of BSUD01000005.1, from coordinate 22,487,214 downwards.
GGATCCCTTCTTGTCGCGGATCTCTAGGTCAAACTCTTGAAGCAAGAGAATCCATCGAATAAGACGCGGCTTGGCATCTTTCTTAGCCATCAAGTAGCGAATGGCTGCATGGTCGGTGTAGACAATGACTTTCGCCCCTACTAGATAGGAACGAAACTTCTCGAAAGCATATACAACCGCCAATAACTCCTTTTCGGTGGTAGCGTAGTGGCGTTGTGCTTCATCTAGCGTCTTGCTAGCATAATAGATGGCGGTGGTCCGTCCATCTTTCTTCTGCCCAAGCACCGCTCCTACGGCTACATCGCTAGCGTCACACATGACTTCAAAGGGCAAGGTCCAATCAGGAGGTTGGATAATGGGAGCGGAGGTCAACGCTTCCTTAATCCTGTAAAAAGCATCAAGACACTCCTGCGAAAACTCAAAAACAACATCTTTATTCAAGAGGTTAGTTAGAGGTTTAGAAATCTTGGAGAAGTCCTTGATGAATCTCCTGTAGAAACCTGCATGCCCGAGAAAACTCCTCACACCTTTAACAGAACAAGGAGGAGGGAGTTTCTCAATAGTCTCGATCTTAGCTCGATCGACCTCAATACCTCGATTAGAAATGAGGTGTCCTAGCACAATGCCTTCATTAACCATAAAATGACACTTCTCCCAATTCAAAACAAGGTTAGTGTCTTCACATCTTTTAAGCACTAGAGAAAGGTTAGATAGGCAATCATCAAAAGAGGAACCATACACAGAAAAATCATCCATAAATACCTCCATGATCTCCTCAATGTACTCGGAAAAGATAGCCATCATGCATCGCTGGAAGGTAGCTGGTGCATTGCACAATCCAAATGGCATCCTCCGATAGGCAAACGTCCCCCATGGACAAGTGAAAGTGGTCTTCTCCTGATCATCCGGATGGATAGGAATCTGGAAGAATCCACTATAGCCGTCCAAGTAGCAAAAGTGTGAATGCTGGGCCAACCGTTCGAGCATTTGATCAATGAAGGGAAGCGGAAAATGATCCTTCCGAGTAGCCGTGTTCAGCTTCCTATAGTCGATGCAAACTCTCCAGCCCGTAACGGTCCTTGTTGGGATCAACTCGTTGTTCTTATTTGTCACAACGGTCATCCCTCCTTTCTTCGGAACGACATGCACCGGGCTAACCCACTTGCTGTCCGAGATAGGATAGATAATACCTGCATCCAACAACTTAAGAACTTCCTTCTTCACAACCTCTTTCATGATCGGATTTAACCGTCTTTGAGGTTCTCGTGAAGTCTTATGATTATCCTCCATTAGAATTCTATGCATGCAGAAAGAAGGTTTAATGCCAATAAGATCATCCGTGGTGTAACCTATGGCTTTTCGATGCTTTCTCAGGACATGCATTAGCTTAGTTAATTCAGAATCGGAAAGGGAAGCACTAACAATAACGGGATAAGTAGAATCCGGCCCAAGAAAGATATACCTCAAGTGACTAGGGAGTTGTTTAAGCTCCACAACTGGGGGTGCTTTCTGAGAGGGATCTGTGCTTCCTCTTTCCAGTGGAGTGGTGTCAGAAACTGGACTAGATGCAGTCTCAGTTTGAATCGTCTCGCTGTCGACCTCGGTCGAGACGCAAACGCGTTGACCGAGGTGTTCTTCAGACGCCTCGCTCTGTCCAAGAGGTGCCTCGGTCGAGGTACTGCTACTGGATCCGAGGCTGGAAATCTTCGTTTCCTGGATTAGCTTCTCAGTTTTAGCTCCTGGATCCTCCTCCAGTGCCTTCAGGCTCTGTATATCTGCATCACAAGAAGCATCTATACCTTCCTCCATTAAACTGAAACTAATAACTCTTTCGAGTGGATCGTTAATAAGGATAGAGCTCACCAATTCTCTTGACTCTTCTTCATCGTAGATGTTGAAGATATCATCAGTTAGTTGCTCCCCTTTCATGGCTGCAAGTAGTGCGAACTCCACCTCTTCGCTACCAACGTTGAATTTCAACTTGGCGTTCTTGCAATCCACATTGCAACCCGAAGTTGCTAGAAATGGCCTCCCGAGAATGATAGGAACAGGGTAATCTGCGGGAATGTCAAGCACGACAAAATCTATAGGTAGATAGAAGTTACCTAACTTGACCGGAACGTCCTCCAAAATGCCCACGGGATGGGTGATGGAGCGATCCGCCATGTAGAGTCGGAACTTGACCGGTTTGGGCTCTCCAAGACCGATCTTAGTGCATAGCTCCAGCGGGATGATGCTCACGCTGGCTCCTAGATCGCAAAGGGCTTCACAAGTAACATCCCCAACTTGAATGGGAATGCAAAATGAGCCGGGATCTCTCAATTTAGGCGGCATCTTTTCCTTCATGATCTTTATAAGTTCTGAGGACTTAGATGTCATCCTAACTTCACCAACATCCTCCAGCTTCCTCTTCCTTGATAAGATTTCTTTTAAGAACTTCCCATAGGCGGGCATACCTAGAATAGCATCAAGGAAAGGAATATTAATATGGAGCTTATTCATCAAGTCAAGGAACTTACCAAAGTGCTTGTCAAGATGTGCTCTGGCTCTGGACTGGGGGAATGGAAGTGGTGGTTTATATGCAGGAGGTGGAACATAAGCTTCTGTCGTTCCTCCTGCTTTCTGTTGCGCCGCCTCGGTTGGCATCTCGGTCGAGGTGTTCTTCGACTGGATCTGGACCGAGGTGGTCTGCGTCGAGCGAGGTACTGGATCTGCAGTTTTGAGTCCACTCCTCGTCGTGATGGCCATGCACTGGCCCTTAGGGTTAGTTTCCGTCTTTGCTGGAAGCTTCCCTGGATCTCTTGGTGCTTCATTCGCCCTATTAGCAAGTTGTTGTTCAAGGGACTTTTGGGCCCTCGAAAATGTAGTCATAGAATTCTCCATAGCGCCAAGCTTGATCAAGATTGCCTCCAGAACTGCGTCTTTCTTTTCCGGCTGAGACGAACTTGATCCTTGCCCTTGGCTCTTCAATGGAGTGGAAGAGGAAGAAGGAGAAGAGAGGAAAGGGTTAGAGGAATCATTAGAGTTGGAGTTTGAATAATTGTTACCGTGGTTTTGATTATTCGCCCTCCAGTTGTTGCTGTTGGATCCTCTATTGTTGTTGTTGTAGTTGTTGTTTCGGGGTCCGTTGTTGTTGTTACGGTACCCGTTGTTGTTATTGTTGTTGTTCCTTTGCCCTTGCTCTTCCTTCTTAGTTTGAGCCATCAAGAGCTCCTTCAATTGCTTCACGTCGTTCTTCAAGGACGTGAGTTGGTTGTTGTTGGGTTGAGTCTCTTGAAAGTTGACTCTTTTAACTCCACCTTCAGCTCCTTGGTGGGTATACTTCTCCATATGTAAGGCTTGCTTCTCAATGAAGTCCCAAGCCTCGTCAACCGCCATGTCCATGAATGTACCGGCGGAGAGTAGTTGGAGATTGAACTGGGTGTTTCCGTCCAGCCCCTTGAAGTAGATCTCCAACAACTCGATCTTTGGAATCCCATGATGTGGGCAATCCAAAAGGATATCCTTGAACCGCTCCCAAGACTTGGACAAGCTCTCTTTGTCCTTCATGATGAAAGCATTGATCTTCCCTCTCATTTCAGCAGTCCTTGAGGGAGGGAAGAATTTGGTCAAGAATTCCGTAGTCATCTCTTCCCATGTGCTGATTTTTCCTGCAGGAAGAGATTGATACCAAGTAAGAGCTCTATCTTTAAGAGAAAAGTAGAAAGGTCTTAGCTTGTAGTTGTTATTTTCAATTCTGGGAGGTCGCAAGGTCTCCATCAAGATCTCGTAGTTTTGAAGATGTTGATGCGGCGACTCCTTCTCTAGCCCTCCGAATTGACATTGACGAATCATGGCTAGAACTTGCGGTCGAAGTTCGTAGTCATGATCCGCTGGATCTCCTAGGTTCACCCCTGGACGCCTCAGCTGCTGATTAGGGTCCATCCTTTGACCTAGGGTTTGTGGGAGTCTTGCAAGATGAACATCTCGGACTTGTATCCGAGGTGGATGTACATCGACCGGGGCGTCAGGTACTGGGATCTGCCTCGGTCGAGGATCAACTACTGGATCCTGCATCGGTCGAAGTAGAATCTGGTTCCGAATCGCTGCAATCTCAGCTTCGACTGCTGCAGACCTGGCCTGATTCTCTTCTTTCTCTTGCCTCAGCTCTTCCTTACTGAGACGTAGCTGCTCCTGCGTCTCTCTCAATTGGGCCGTAAGATCGTGATCGTCTTGTTGGGCCATCTTCGCTTCTCTTAAGCGTCTCTTGTATGTCTTTTCTGGTTCGGGATCGTAAGGAACGATTTCCTTCCCAGCGCGGGTTCTTCGCATATACCTAAGAGAAAAACCTGCAAAAGTCACTCAAGTAGAGTGGTAAGATGAAACGGGGCAAATGCCCGAAGAGCAAACCGTACCGGCTCGGTCTAGACCAAGTCCCCGGCAACGGCGCCAAAAACTTGTTCGCTCCAAACGGTGTGTGCAAGCTTTAAATTTATAACCCTAGACTTAAGCTTAAAACAAGGATGCGAACCCGCAGTGTACGGGTCAATCGTAGTAAAAGCAAGAAAATTCCAGGGGTCGATCACAGGGAATTGGTGAAACAAAGTCAACACGGTTTGCTACGTTAATTCTAACCACAAGAGTGATTAACACAATCAAAGATGAATAAGATGTCAAATAAAGCAAACATGCAATTCTAGGGATTAAAGCATCTAGTTGTGGTTCCAACTCAAGATCTATAGATAAGCGGACAAAGCTGAGATTTTTGCATGGGGAAGGTGTTTCTAAGTGGAGTAGATCACCGGGTAAGTCTCACTACACACTAATCCTAAACCGTAACTCCTATTACCGGGTAAGTCTCAAGGAATCAAGATAAAGAACTATAACCTCAAACTAACATACCATCTAAGGGAATAGAATCAACCTTTACCGGGTAAGTCTCAGGCTAACTCACAAAGATGGGATGGAAGCACACTCAAACCCCAATAAAGGATAAACCTTTATTACCTACACTTATGATCGTTGATACACAAACTAAGGAATTACCGGGTAAGTCTCATCCTAAGCTTGCTTTGAACCAGGAAGGTGTAATAAGAATAGGTTTTAGCAAACTCTAACACTTAACTCTCAGTTTAGGGTCGGATAAGTCACCTCGGTCAGAAGAATTCCACCCCGGCCGAGATGTTCATCAACCGAACGAGATGCTTAGGGTTAAGGTTAAAGACTCGAACTTTCAGGATCCTACTGGAATCTAAGATTATTCTATCATTGTTTTTCCCACAACCTTCAGCCAATCACCCTAGAATCACACAAGGAAATTAGCCACTCATCATCATAATGAAAGTATTAAAATGTAAGGGAAGAAGGTGAATATTTGAACAAAGAAGAATTTAATGAAAAGACTTCAATAACTGAATCAAATATCACAAACAAAGCGTTCCTTGGATAGCAATCCAACAAGACAAGACAATCAATGAAGGAATTGAAGACAATCTTACAAAAACCCTCCAAAAAGCTATAAAAAGCTATGATCTTCAAACTTCCTTCAACCTTCAAAAAAAGGTTCTTCAACTCTCTCCCAAATTGGAGTATGTTGCGGCTGCTGCGTTGTATGCAAGATTCTCAGCTGTAAGCGGCTTTCGATTGGTGTATGCAGCCTCCTCAAATTGTAGAAAATCAACCCTTTTTATAGGAAAAATAAACCTCCAAAGATAATAAATCTTAAGAAGATATTATCCCATAAATATAGGTAAAATATATGATTCTGCATATCTCCTTCCTTCCAGAAGCTTAGCCCAAAAGTATAAGATCACTTTCCAATTTTAAAAGATCTCAGCCAAGAATAAAATATTCTCGCCGCGTCCTAGGTATTCGCCTCGGTCGAGTCGGCGTCTCTGGATCGCCTCGGTCGAGGTGAACCTCTGGTCAACCGAGGTGACTCATAACTGAATGTAGAATCTCTCAAAACTGGTCCAAAGTAAATCTTTAATCCATGGCTATGCTTCCTGAATGTAGCTCCAAATGACTCTTGACTCCTTTTTGATGCAAAACGTACCATATTACCTGCAATTACAACGAAACTAGGTGTAGACCTCGATTCTCACAAAGGTAGATGAAATGGTAGTAAAATCATATAATGTACATACAAACATGCAGATTATGAAAGATAAAACGTCCAAATAAACCCCAAAATATAGACTATAATTCATGCTATCACGACATAAAGCCCAATTAATTTGGGCTAGATAGGAGTTTTGCCAAACGGCCCATCTGCAAGAAACTATAGAGGAGAACCCTACGAACGAAGACAAGGGGGTCGCATCGGAGAATCTTTACACGTTTTGGAGAAATCAACGATTCTTGGAGAGAGATTGAAGAGCTTTTGCCGGAAAGTCATTCTTGATCTTTGATTGTGAGATTTCTTTATTCCACTGCATTGTTGTGGTTTGTGAGCACGATATTTAGTTGTTTGAGAGATATATTGGATACAATTGACGATTGTTTTACAGATTTGAAAGTTATTGAATTTTTCATTCAAGATTTGGTTTCTTTGCGATATCTTCTTCAATAATTAATTTGATTCGATTTTGAAAATGGTTGGCTAAAAACCTTGTGATTCTGGGGAGAATAGTTGATGATTAAGGCTTAGATGATGATAGGCTGAACTCATTCAAACATTAGGACCCTGAGAATTTAGGTTTTAGTTTTGCGACAAACAGGAAAATCGGACTGTTATTGAGAAAAATCGGCCGATTTTTCGTATGAACAGCACGATTTTCTCTTCTGACGAACCTTAATTGAATTAATCTTTAATCAGAACTAATCCTTGCCTAAATCCCAATATTGGTTAACCTTAGGAACCTCTAATAGAGTGTATGAAGAGACTTCAAACTTGATTCTACATTTAATAGATTAAGGTTATAAGATTTGGGTAATAAAGAGACTCAACATCCTTTATTAAGATTTTAAGTGTGCTTTCTATTCATACTTTGGAGAGTCATATCCTAGAGTTTTGGATAGTTAGTATGAACATAATTCTTGTCTTTAGATCTTTCTATATTGCAGCCTCAACAACCCTTATAGAGAGAGCCTATAGATTAGTCATATAGGTTTCGGAACTTCATCGTACGAATCCTACCTTTGAACATTTAATCTTGGCAATATAAATTATGTCCTATATCTATAGAAGTGTCTTGAATCGAAAGTCTAAATCGGATACTTGAATCCTTGGAATCATTCTTCTCTTATTTGATCACAAAAGCTTTTTGCACTTTTCGCTAGATAATTGAAATCGTAATTTTTCTCACCAAATCCCTGAGTTCGACTCTGGAATTCTTACCTTTCTACAGCTGATCCGTACACTGCGGGTTCGCTTTGCTTTTGAGTTCTAGATATAAATTTAAGACTTTGACGCACACCCTTTTGAGCGAACACTGGACCTCCCACTAGTGGTATTTTTCTCTTCCTTTTTCCACATTTATCTTTGTCTCATTTCCACTTTGAGGGCAAAGTGATCTTCAAGTATGGGGGAGGGACATATCATTGCATGTACAGTTTCATTCGAGTTTTTGAGTTTGTTTTACATTAAGTCTTATGTTTTGTAATTCAGTTTCATAAAAAAAAGAGAAGAAAAAGCCAAAGAAAATGAAAATGAAAAAAGGCATGAAAATCTTTGGATAAACCGAAAACCCGAAAGGGCGGTTTAGGCAAAAAGAAGGTAGTCCGACCAACCTTAGGTTGGTGCAAAATTGGACTTGAGAGATGTGAGTTCAAAGTGCGATCATCAAAGAAAAGAAGAAGAGTGGCAAGGTGAAAACCCGAAAGGGCACCTTGGCAAAATGAGCGACACCAAGTGTAGGTTTCCCTTCCGGCGTTTGGCGACATAAGAAGGGGAGTCATAAGGAGGTTGTCCAGGTAGGCAACTCGTGGAGCAATAAGGATGGTAGTTTCTCAGATTTTTCTCACATTTCCTCTCTTCTCCTTATTTCTTTCTTGGCTTTTCTTTTGTTTTCATTGTCTTTTCTGCTTGCCCATGCTTCCTAAGTCCTTTGAGTCTAGTTGTTGTCATTTGTTTTACTCGGGACAAGTAAAAGGTCTAAGTATGGGGGAGTTTAATAGGTGATGGAATCACTATCAATTAGGATAGTTTTTAGAGCCTTTTATTGCGTTTGTGTCGGTTTATGCGACTAACTCCTTGGTCCAGAAGAAGAAGACTAAAAGAAGCTAAGGAAGGAGTTATAAGTACTTAGGAGTGAAGATCGTTCACGAAGAAAAGCTTTTGTTGCTTCACCGCCCCGCGGAGCATTGTCACCGCCCCTGCGGGTGACACCGTACTCCGGAGCGCTCCCTGCGCCTTCGCCAGCGCCAGCCACAAAGATTGTCACCGCACCTGCGTCAACCCCTGGCGCCCCTTCGGTGACTTGCCCTGAAGAAGCGAAGACCAGCGCCCCTGCGCCTCTGTCTGCACCTCAACCTGGGAGCTGGAAGATGAAGATTTTGTGTCACCGCCCCTGCGTTGACATTGGGACGCCCCGGAGGCTTGGCATCAAAAACGGCAGGAAGTTGAAGAGTCAGACGTTTGAAGAGCATTAAAGATCCGCCCCTGCGGAATTGCCTAGCTGCCCCTACGGCCATGAAGAAGATCAACCATTTTTGCCTTCATCGCCCCTATGGAGTTGAAGGCCGCCCCTGCGGTTTAACGACAGAAGCTTTACTCCGGTTGTTTACACCACCTTTTATGGCATTAAAGGTGGTTGTTTTGGGCCGGCCATTTACTCTTATGATAACACGATTTATGACTTAGGTTTAGGTAATCATTTAGATAGATTTCTCGCTCATTCATGCATGGTTTAGCACTAGTTCACGACGTTTGCAATTCAATTCACGTATTTTGTCGAGATAGACGACTACACGGACTTGTGCATTGCTTTGTAGGTATTTTGGGAGATTTAGGAGCTAAAATGATACGTTTGAGGATCGTTCATCTAGATGACACACCCTCGGACTCATTAGGACGCAAGCTAAAGGCTAGGGAGGACTCATGGAACCTTGCCAACACAAGCCATGTACCAAATCGAAGCTTAATGATCAAAGGCAAAGCTGAAGCACAAAATCACGGTTCACTGACAGATCACGGCCGTGGAAAAGCCCGTGGTTTTTGCCAGGTTTTCGTGACAGCTGTGCCACGATCTCTTGGCCAGCTCTTGCAAAGTTGTAGTATAAAAGTGGTCCTGCATTGGCTGAAAAAAGCATCTTGGAGCAGCTCTCCATTATCCACTATCATCCAATCAAAATATTCTCTCAACAAGAAGATTCTTTGGAAGAAGGAGGTAGAAGGAAGCTACCATTGGAGAAGAGCTTGATTTGAGAAGGAGAAGAACACACCATTGATAGATTTGATAGCTTTGTAGTGAAGAGTTTCGGAATCGATTTCTAGACTTGTATGAACCATTTGAACCTTCTTTAAGAAGGGTTGTGAGTCATTCTAATTCCATTTTCAGCTTGGTTTGTTTACTTCACTTGTTCATCTCTTTATCTTCATTATCTTGCAAATGGAAGCCATGATTTTATGTTTGTTGATTTCGATTGATATAATGAATGTTGTAGGCTAAATAGATGTGATTCTAGGGTAAGGGAAGGATGGCTATGGATAGAACCATGATAGGATGGACTTAGATTAGCCCTTGGATGACTTGTATGCTTGAACGTAGCTTCTGTTAGGAATCACGGTTTGTTCTTGCCAAACCACGGCCGTGGACTTGGTAGAACATCCCGTGATTTTCCCTGGTTCGATGGATCTAGCTTTAGTTAGTTAGAATGTTGAAATCCTAAGTGTTTGTTGAGCTAAATCTATCCTAGGGTGACCTAGTGTTAGCAACTAAGTGTTAGGAGAGACTTATCCGGTAATCCTTACTCTTAGATTCCAAAGATAACGAACCCTAGATAGTGGTGAGCCTCATAAGCCGCCATTGGACTAAGTGTGCTAGATGGTTGCTTAGGACTAACCCTTCCGAGACTTACCCGGTAAGGATAGGTTAGATCTCTAGGTGACAATCCGGTTTGTGTAGAATTACGTCCCTTAGGTTCTTAGAGACTTACCCGGTGATGAGATCCTAAGGACGGACTAGTGGACCATGAGACCTACCCGGTGATTGATCCCAATCTAGAAACACTTACTCCCGACATATCATAGTTAATCCAAGGAACGATTAGATAGCTTGAGTTCTATGCCATAACCGGAATTCCCAACCCCTAGAATCCGCTTTTCTTTCTTTGATCTATATTTCGTTTTATCTTGTTTAGTTTGTTTGATTGTGTTGATTTGTTAGCATAGTTGATTTGTTTATTTTGCATGTTTAGTGATCTTTGATTGATCACCTAAAAACCAACCAAAAACATTGTGTTTTCTATTTCTTTATTTCTTTCTCTTTTCTTAACCTAGATCTTCACTAAACTTAATCATAAATCGAATCAATCTCACCTTAGTCTTTGTGTTCGACCTCGGAATACTATCTCTACTACAAACGTCCCGTACACTGCGGGTTCGCTAGGAGTTAGGATAAATATAACGAGAATATAAATTTAAAACCCATTGCGTATCACATCCTGAGCGTAACATCTTACTTAGTGACTTTTGTAGTATAAATCGTCCTTGATTGATTGCTAGAAGGATCCAACTAATTATCCATCATTTTCCACTTAGAAACCAATTTTCTCATCATTTTCATTGTAATGAGTTGCTAACTCCCTTGCTACATTGGGTTGGTTTGAAGCTGCGTTGTTACTTTGGTTGTAAGTTTTCTTTAATATAAGTTTTCATTCAATAATTCTTTGTGTTTCCTTGATCTCCATTTTCTAATTGTATGTTTTACTATTACTTGAGATTGATCACCTTAGGTTCTAAAGTGCTTGCAAAGAACTAGGATTAATAGGTTCCGGGTTCGGGTCTTTAATCTAGTAGTAAATGATAGCATGAATTATAGTCTATATTTTGGGGTTTGTTTGGACGTTTTATCTTCAATAATCTGCATGATTGCATGTATATTATGTGATTACATTACCATTTCATCTACCTTTGCGAGAATCGAGGTCTACACCTAGTTTTGTTGTAATTGTAGGTAAAATGGCACATTTTGCATACAAAAGGAGCTATGGAGTCATCGGAGCTACAATGAGGAACATAGGGAACCATCCAGGAAGCATAGCCATGGATTAAAGATTCACTTTGGACCAGTTTTGAGAGATTTCACATTCAGTTGTGACTCACCTCGGTTGACCAGAGATTCATCTCGACCGAGGTGATCTAGAGACGCCGACTCGACCGAGGCGAACACCTAGGACGCGGCGAGAATATTTTATTCTTGGCTGAGATCTTTTATCTTTAGAAGGTGATCTTATATTTTTGGGCTTAGCTCCTGGAAGGAAGAAGATCTTATATTTTACCTATTTTTATGGGAAAAGATCTTTCTAAGATATATTATCTTTGGAGGGTTATTTTCCTATAAAAAGGGTTGGATTTCCACAAATCCAAGATCATGCTATACCGTCGATCAGGGTTTATAGCACGCAGCAGCCATACTCCAGTTGGGAGATTCGAAGAACCTTTTTGAAGGTTGAAGGAAGATTGAAGATCATAGCTTTTATAGCTTTTGGAGGGTTTTGTAAGATTGTCTTTAATTCCCTTCCTTGTTGTCTTCTCTTGTTGGATTGCTATCCAAGGAACGCTTTTGTTGTGATATTTGATTCAGTTATTGAAGTCTTTTTCATTAAATTCTTCTTGTTCAAATATTCACCTTCTTCTCATATATTTGATTAATACTTTCATAATGATGATGAGTGGCTAATTTCCTTGTGTGATTCTAGGGTGATTGGCTGAAGGTTGTGGGAAAAACAATGATAGAATAATCTTAGATTCCAGTAGGACCCTGAAAGTTCGAGTCTTTAACCTTAACCCTAAGCATCTCGCTCAGTCGATGAACATCTCGGCCGGGGTGGAATTTGGCTGACCGAGGTGACTTATCTGATCCTAAACTGAGAGTTAAGTGTTAGAGTTTGCCAAATCCTATTCTTATTACACCTTTCCTGGTTCAAAGCAAGCTTAGGATGAGACTTACCCGGTAATTCCTTAGTTTGTGTACCAACGATCATAAGTGTAGGTAATAAAGGTTTATCCTTTATTGGGGTTTGAGTGTGCTTCCATCCCATCTTTGTGAGTTAACCTGAGACTTACCCGGTAAAGGTTGATTCTATTCCCTTAGATGGTGTGTTAGTTTGAGGTTATAGTTCTTTATCTTGATTCCTTGAGACTTACCCGGTAATAGGAGTTACGGTTTTGGATTAGTGAGTAGTGAGACTTACCCGGTGATCTACTCCACTTTAGTAACATCTTCCCCTTGCAAAAATCTCAGCTTTGTCCGCTTATCTTTAGATCTTGAGTTGGAACCACAACTAGACGCTTTAATCCCTAGAATTGCATGTTTGCTTTATTGACTTCTTATTCATCTTTGATTGTGTTAATTGCTCTTGTGGTTAGTATTCACGAAGCTTACCGTTATTGACTTTGTTTCACCGAGTCCATGTGATCGACCCTTGGAATTTCTTGCTTTTTACTACGATTGACCCGTACACTGCGGGTTCGCATCCTTGTTTTAAGCTTAAGTCTAGGGTTATAAATTTAAAGCTTGCACACACTGTTTGGAGCGAACAGTAAACTTTAAGTACTAACGGGTTGTAATTGCTTAAAGAAAAGGAACACAAATATAAAGATAAGTTTAACGGTTTTAATCTTTTCTTTATATCCCTTAGTCTTTGTTTGAAAGCTAACTTGTTATTCGTTCTTGTAGGTTTACGGAACACTAACCTGTTAAGTTGTGTTGATGCCGGTTGGTTCAACACATATATATGATCGAGACGGGAGATTACTTGAAAACTTGTAAAAGGAACTCACCAAAGTAGCAATCGCATGCTTAGAATCAACCTAGTGTAGATTCACCCATCATTGTCTTACTTGTCGCATTATTCGTTTTTATAAGTTTTTGTGTGCATCAATTCAACCAAACCCCCCCCCCCCCTTTGTTACTCATTTCTATAATCAATAATTGTATCTAATAAAACACCTTAACTCTCTTGGATTCGACCCTTACTTAACCACTATACTTGTCTTAGTGCTAAGTCGGGATTATATTTTTGATAGGGTATAGACGACCATAGAAATACCTCTAGTCAAGGTGCTACGCATTCATTTATTTTTGCTGCTTGTGTTGAGCGTCTGGGTTTGTCTACCATAGAGAGGGCACCCTTTACTATAGGGTTACCTGATGGTAGTAGGGTCAGAGGTACCTAGGAGATACGTAGTTGTCCCCTACGCTAAGGGACTCGTGTATTACTTGTTGACTTCTTAGTCATGCCCCTGATGCATGAAGAAGTCCTATTAGGTATAGATTGGATGCGTAGACACCGTGCGGTGTTAGATGTGGGTAAGAGGACTGTTAAAGTCTCTACCGACTTAGGTCCGATAGAGGTCTTCCGGGGTTGGGACCTTGGGAAGACAGGATCTGTCATCAGTGTTGTACGAGCAGCTAGACTGATTGCATAGGGATGTGATGCCTTTTGGAGTTACGCCATGAAGGGTGGAGAGAGTCCGGCTTTGGAGGACATACCCGTGGTCTGTGAGTTTACAGACGTTTTTACAGAGCCGTCTAGTCTGCCACCTCAGAGGAGCGTAGATTTTGGTATTGACTTGGAGCCTGGTACGAGACCCATCTCAAAGGCCCCATACCGTATGGCACCTGTCGAGATGTTGGAGCTAAAGAAGCAACTCGAGGAGTTTGCTAAGAAGGGTTTCATACGCCCTAGCGTTTCACCATAGGGTGCACCTGTCCTCTTTGTACAGAAGAAGGATGGATCGTTGAGACTGTGTATAGATTACAAAGAGCTGAACAAGGTGACCATCAAGAACAGGTATCCACTACCTCGTATTGATGATCTACTTGATCAGCTGCAGGGAGTGACAGTCTTCTCCAAGATCGATTTGCGTTCTGGATATCACCAGTTGAGGGTGAGAGAGCAGGATGTGCACAGGACGGCATTTCGTACATGTTATGGACACTACGAGTTTGTAGTGATGCCATTTGGGCTGACGAATGCCCCAACGGTATTCATGGAGTTGATGAACATGTTCGCTCCAAACGGTGTGTGCAAGCTTTAAATTTATAACCCTAGACTTAAGCTTAAAACAAGGATGCGAACCCGCAGTGTACGGGTCAATCGTAGTAAAAGCAAGAAAATTCCAGGGGTCGATCACAGGGACTCGGTGAAACAAAGTCAATACGGTATGCTATGTTAATTCTAACCACAAGAGCGATTAACACAATCAAAGATGAATAAGAAGTCAATAAAGCAAACATGCAATTCTAGGGATTAAAGCATCTAGTTGTGGTTCCAACTCAAGATCTATAGATAAGCGGACAAAGCTGAGATTTTTGCGTGGGGAAGGCGTTACTAAAGTGGAGTAGATCACCGGGTAAGTCTCACTACACACTAATCCTAAACCGTAACTCCTATTACCGGGTAAGTCTCTAGGAATCAAGATAAAGAACTATAACCTCAAACTAACATACCATCTAAGGGAATAGAATCAACCTTTACCGGGTAAGTCTCAGGCTAACTCACAAAGATGGGGTGGAAGCACACTCAAACCCCAATAAAGGATAAACCTTTATTACCTACACTTATGATCGTTAACACACAAACTAAGGAATTACCGGGTAAATCTCATCCTAAGCTTGCATTGAACCAGGAAGGTGTAATAAGAATAGGATTTAGCAAACTCTAACACTTAACTTTCTGTGTTAGGTCGGATAAGTCACCTCGGTCAGAAGAATTCCACCCCGGCCGAGATATTCATCAACCGAACGAGATGCTTAGGGTTAAGGTTAAAGACTCGAACTTTCAGGATCCTACTGGAATCTAAGATTATTCTATCATTGTTTTTCCCACAACTTTCAGCTAATCACCCTAGAATCACACAAGGAAATTAGCCACTCATCATCATAATGAAAGTATTAAATATATGGGAAGAAAGTGAATATTTGAACAAAGAAGAATTTAATGAAAAGACTTCAATAACTGAATCAAATATCACAACAAAGCGTTCCTTGGATAATAATCCAAAAAGACAAGACAACAATTGAGGGAATTGAAGACAATCTTACAAAACCCTTCAAAAAGCTATAAAAGCTATGGACTTCAATCTTCCTTCAACCTTCAAAAAGGTTCTTCAAATCTCCCAAATTGGAGTATGCTGCTGCTGTGTTGTAAGCGGGATCTTCTCGTAAGCAATATATGGAATTGTGGAAAATCCGACCCTTTTTATAGGAAAATAACCCTCCAAAGATAATAAATCTTAGAAAGATATTTTCCCATAAATATAGGTAAAATATATGATTCTGCATATCTCCTTCCTTCCAGGAGCCAAGCCCAAAAATATAAGATCACTTTCCAAATTTAAAAGATCTCCTCCAAGTATAAAATATTCTCGCCGCGTCCTAGGTGTTCGCCTCGGTCGAGTCGGCGTCTCTGGATCACCTCGGTCGAGGTGAATCAATGGTCAACCGAGGTGAGTCACGACAGAATGTGAAATCTCTCGAATCTGCTCCAAAGTAAATCTTTAATCCATGGCTATGCTTCCTGGATGTAGCTCCAAATGACTCATGACTCTTTTTTTCCTTTTTGATGCAAAACGTACCATATTACCTGCAATTACAACGAAACTAGGTGTAGACCTCGATTCTCGCAAAGGTAGATGAAATGGTAGCAAAATCACATAATGTACATACAAACATGCAGATTATGAAAGATAAAACATCCAAACAAACCCCAAAATATAGACTATAATTCATGCTATCAAAATACCCCATACTTAGCCCTTGCTTGTCCCCAAGCAAGTTCCTCATATAGAAGACAAGATAGAATGGATTATAAGTCAAGAAAATCAATGAAAAAGTCTTTCAAAAACATTTTATGGTGTGCAACTATCATAGATCACTCTAAGAGAATACTTCCTGGAATTAAAAACTCAATATGATCAAAACATTTTATAAATATAAGAAAGTTGTTCATCTTTGCATAAAATCATAGAATGCATAATAAATCATAATTATCAAAATTAATCATGTATAATCCAGTTTAAACCACTAAGTCAATCAACAAGCTCAAGGTCTCAAGGGCTTCCCAAAAGAAAGGTCAAAAAACGTGTAGGGTAGGGATGTATGTAAGGTAATGTGGTGCTAGAATCCGGGAAAAGGATGAACTTCACTTCCACCTTGACTTGCAACATATTCCACCAATAAGCTTTGCTTATCTCACACCTTTTCTTTTTACTTTACTTTTTGGGATGCATGGACAGAGGTGCACAATAACCGAAGCCTAGGAAATCTGCAATCATCAATTTCTCGAGATGCATCAAACCCTTGATGCACATACCATGACCTGTTAGGAATATCGCTCAATCCGACTTTGCCAAGACACAAACACCCGGCTATGTGAATGGTGCCGAGTTACTCATCTTCATGATTGACTCCCCCAAACCTATTATTGCTTTCTAACACTTTCACTTCCAGCCACTTCTCAACTTTAACTTGCTTTCACCACTTCGCTTGCTTTCAAATTCCCGGATAGGTAAAGGGAGGCAAAATGTATATGAGGGGCTAAGCATGATCAAGAAGAAGAAGAAGGAGAAGATGAATTGCCTTGGTCTTTCTAAGAAGAAAGTGAGAGAACTTAACCTGCGGTGTCAACCTTCAAATTCAACATAATTTGGATAAAAACAAAGTATTAAACATGCCAATAATTTCAAACAAAGCATTTAGCAACTTAAACATATTATAAAACCTTTCAAACACATAAAGAATTTAAAACCAGTAGGTAAACAGAATCTTCACTGAGATCATATCCAAATAAATAGCACAAAATCGTTTTCAAAAATTTTCTGTTACGCACCTCGGTCGAGGTGTTCTTGGTTCAACCGAGGTGAAATGCCTCGTTTGGCCAATACTGATTCGGTCGAGGTCGAAAAATTTTTTTAAAAACCATTTTTTTTTTCGGTTTCGATGTTTTTCTCAATCAAATAACCTGTAGGTATGCATGTAGTATCAGATAATCATATAAATGCAAAAGGGAAGCATAAATAAAATATCCGATAAATAAAATACATCAAAGGTGGTCAAATAACATACATCACGTAGTCAAATAAGTACAAATACCCCATACTTGAGACACACTGTCCCAGTGGGTATAATAAAAAGTCTAAACATGAGAGTACTCACCGGATAAAAGCCGAACTGCATAAAAAATATAATAATAAAATCCTGCAGCTCCTCAATAGTCTCGATCCGGTGGTGGTGCATATGGATACTGAGTCGGATCGTAAGGATGGCCCATGACACGCTCGAACTGAAGCTGGGCCATGATGTGCTGATGATGCTGCCGCTCTTACATCTCGCGGATATCCAGCGATAATGCAGCATATGAGTCGATAACCTGATCCGTCAGGTCATCGATCCGTCGGTGAGCAGCTCGATCTCTCACTCCACGCCTCCTGCGTCTAGCAGGTCTGACTGGAGAAGTCTCAGCTGGTGCCGGCTCAGTGTCCTCCTCATCATCCAAGTCTGTAATAGGTGGCGCGCTCGTCCCAGCAGTATCTGTCCCTGTATCCATCGGGACGCCACCTCCTCTCTCATCTACTGTGTCCTCATCGTCGTCGTCATCATCATCCTCCTCCTCCTCCTCAGCTGCAGCAGGGGCAGCTGCTCCCTCTCTGTAATCCTCCATCAGTGTATCCCAAGTTGTCTGCCAAAAATGCGGATCATAGACTAGAGAACTATGCAGACCAGCGGATCCCCTGAGGTGCAGTCCGCTCCCAGGGCATAGCGACGTAGGGTGTAGTCAGTCCTCGGGGAACCAGAATCCTCCGAGTGATCATCTCTTGTAGTCCGAGCGGCTTGGCAGCCGCCACCATAGTACACCTACTCAAATCCATATCCTGATAAGTAGCGATATGGGTCACTATCCCACCACAGCGTATATCTCCCTTCCCTTTGGCCTTGATCCTGTGCAGATCCTCTGCCAGCATCAATCCAAAGTCGGGGAATCCACCTGTAACCATGCAGTATAAAGCGAAGAGCTCCCCCTGTCGGACCTTCTGGGGCGTCTCAGTACGCGCCAGAAGTGTCTCGCTGAAGATCCTGTGGGCTAATCGAAAAGCTAGATGGAAGATAAGCTTCTCCCTGGAATCACCAGGGCGCCACCTATCTGCATGCTCTGTAATGTGGGCAATCTGACCCCAGAACTCTCTAGCTACAGCTCGGGTCGGGAAGTCTACAGCAATGGGGGCAGGAAAGCCAAAGATATCTCTCCAGTGATCTAGGGGTACTAAGAAGTTCCGGTTCATCAACCGGTACTTCACAGCTCTCTCTGTGGGGAGGTAAGTGAAGGAGCTAACAAACTCAAGGGTCGGCTCTAAGTAAGCTGGGGCTCGGATCTCAGTAAACTGATCCAGCCCGACTGTGGCGATCATCCTCCTAAGATCTCCATCAACGTGGAGACAGTCAAAAGCAGAAATGTCCAGAAATCTAGGTGCGATCACTGGACGGCTAGCAATACGCTCATAATCTACCCGGTGTCTCTCGTGGATCACCGGGATAGAAGGTCTGGATGAGGAAGAAGAAGGGGAAGGAGAGGATCTATCTCTAAGGGCTAATAACCTGTCAGAACTCATCTTCAATCAACACTGTCAGGCCACCTCGGTCACTGACAAACTCCAAGAATCACCTCGGTCGAGGTGCAGGTCGACTGGACCGAGGCGAAGACAGTCGCGATTCCAACTCTCAGAAATTCAGTTCTTTTCCCCCTAAAATCACTACAGATGCTTCCTAAGGGGTACTTAAGCTTTTCCTCAACAGATTCAAGGGCAACCAAAGCCCAAATCGAAGTAAACGAACGAGTTAGGGTTTCGATCGTTTTTACCTCGTTCCGGCCGATTCACTCGAATTTCTTGCAGATCTGCGGTTGCAATAGGATCCTCTACTCTTTAATTGTAGTTTGGAAGCGGAAATCTTCGAAAACGAGCGAGAAACGAAGGGAGCGAGGTATATCTGTCGCCGCGGTCGAGGAAGATAAAAAAAAAAGTGAAAAGTAATTTTTCCCCCTTTTATACTGTTACTGGATCTGCTGTCACCTCGGTCGAGATGGTCTCGACTGGACCGAGGTGGTATGGACCGAGGCGGTTCTATAGAAACCCTAGTCGCCTCGGTTGCTCAAGAATCAACTCGGTCGAGGTGCTCTGACAGTAACCGAGGTGCTTCTGTCTTCTCTGAATCTCGAACTTCTGTCCTTCCAGTTGTGCTCCTTCCTTAGGTATTCCCTGTTGTTTGTCCAGAATGCCAAAAACAAAGCAAAGCAAAGCAAAAACAAAAACTATCTAAGCTAGACTAGAAAACGGGAAAAGAAAGCAATACCTTGGGTTGCCTCCCAAGAAGCGCTTGATTTAAGGTCGCTAGCTGGACCATGATGCGTCTCAAAGGAGGTGGGAGGTGCCCTCACCCCATACTTCACCTCCATCGTGGGGTGAAGTAAGTAGATCCATCGAACGCTCCAACAAGTGTAAGTGCTCATCGGGGAATGAATCGTCTATGGGTGGGTTATTCGTTTCGCGGGAGGATTCCGGTAGCCGACTGAGGTGATCCGCAACGGAGTTCTCGGATCCCTTCTTATCGCGGATCTCTAGATCAAACTCTTGAAGCAAGAGAATCCATCGAATAAGGCGCGGCTTGGCATCTTTCTTAGCCAACAAATAGCGAATGGCCGCGTGGTCGGTGTAGACAATGACTTTCGCCCCCACTAGATAGGAACGAAACTTCTCGAAAGCATATACAACCGCCAATAACTCCTTCTCGGTGGTAGCGTAGTTGCGTTGTGCTTCATCTAGCGTCTTGCTAGCATAGTAGATGGCGGTGGTCCGTCCATCCTTCTTCTGTCCAAGCACCGCTCCTACGGCTACATCACTAGCGTCACACATGACCTCAAAGGGCAAGGTCCAATCAGGAGGCTGGATAATGGGAGCGGAGATCAATGCTTCCTTAATCCTGTAAAAGGCATCAAGACACTCCTGCGAAAACTCAAAAACAACATCTTTATTCAAGAGGTTAGTTAGAGGTTTAGAAATCTTAGAGAAGTCCTTAATGAATCTCCTGTAGAAACCTGCATGCCCGAGAAAACTCCTCACACCTTTAACAGAACAAGGAGGAGGGAGTTTCTCAATAGTCTCGATCTTAGCTCGATCGACCTCAATACTTCGATTAGAAACGAGGTGTCCTAGCACAATGCCTTCATTAACCATAAAATGACACTTCTCCCAATTCAAAACAAGGTTAGTGTCTTCACATCTTTTAAGCACTAGAGAAAGGTTAGATAGGCAATCATCAAAAGAGGAACCATATACAGAAAAATCATCCATAAATACCTCCATGATCTCCTCTATGTACTCGGAAAAGATAGCCATCATGCATCGCTGGAAGGTAGCGGGTGCATTGCACAATCCAAATGGCATCCTCCGATAGGCAAACGTCCCCCAAGGACAAGTGAAAGTGGTCTTCTCCTGATCATCCGGATGGATAGGAATCTGGAAGAATCCACTATAGCCGTCCAAGTAGCAAAAGTGTGAATGCTGGGCCAACCGTTCGAGCATTTGATCAATGAAGGGAAGCGGAAAATGATCCTTCCGAGTCGCCGTGTTCAGCTTCCTATAATCGATGCAAACTCTCCAGCCCGTAACGGTCCTTGTTGGGATCAACTCGTTATTCTTATTCGTCACAACGGTCATCCCTCCTTTCTTCGGAACGACATGCACCGGGCTAACCCACTTGCTGTCCGAGATAGGATAAATAATACCTGCATCCAACAACTTAAGAACTTCCTTCTTCACAACCTCTTTCATGATCGGATTTAACCGTCTTTGAGGTTCCCGTGAAGTCTTATGATTATCTTCCATTAGAATTCTATGCATGCAGAAAGAAGGTTTAATGCCAATAAGATCATCCGTGGTGTAACCTATAGCTTTTCGATGCTTTCTCAGGACATGCATTAATTTAGACAATTCAAAATCGGAGAGGGAAGCACTAGCAATAACGGGATAAGTAGAATCCGGCCCAAGAAAGATATACCTCAAGTGACTAGGGAGTTGTTTAAGCTCCACAACTGGGGGTGCTTTCTGAGAGGGATCTCTGCTTCCTCTTTCCAGTGGAGTGGTGTCAGGAACTGGACTCGATGCAGTCTCAGTTAGAATCGTCTCGCCATCGACCTCGGTCGAGGCGCATAGGCGTTGACCGAGATGTTCTTCGGTCGCCTCGCTCTGTCCAGAAAGTGCCTCGGTCGAGGTACTGCTACTGGATCCGAGACTGGAGATCTTTGTCTCCTGGATTAGCTTCTCAGTTGTAGCTCCTGGATCCTCTTCCAGTGCCTTCAAGCTCCGTATATTTGCATCACAAGAAGCATCTATACCTTCCTCCATTAAACTGAAGCTAATAACTCTTTCGAGTGGGTCGTTAATAAGGATAGAGCTCACCAATTCTCTTGATTCTTCTTCATCGTAGATGTTGAAGATATCATCAGTTAGTTGCTCCCCTTTCATGGCCGCAAGTAGTGCGAACTCCACCTCATCGCCACCAACGTTGAATTTCAACTTGGCGTTCTTACAATCCACGTTGCAACCCGAAGTTGCTAGAAATGGCCTCCCGAGAATAATAGGTACAGGATAATCTGCGGGAATGTCAAGTACAACAAAATCTATAGGTAGATAGAAGTTACCTAACTTGACCGGAACGTCTTCCAAAATGCCCACGGGATGGGTAATGGAGCGGTCCGCCATGTAAAGTCGAATCTTGACCGGCTTGGGCTCTCCAAGACCGATCTTCGTGCATAGCTCCAGCGGGATGATGCTCACGCTGGCTCCTAGATCACAAAGGGCTTCACAAGTGACATCCCCAACTTGAATGGGAATGCAAAATGAGCCGGGATCTCTCAACTTAGGTGGCATCTTTTCCTTCATGATTTTGATTAGCTCCGAAGATTTAGATGTCATCCTAACTTCACCAACATCCTCCAGCTTCCTCTTCCTTGATAAGATTTCTTTTAAGAACTTCCCATAGGCGGGCATACCTAAAATAGCATCAAGGAAAGGAATATTAATATGTAGCTTATTCATCAAGTCAAGAAACTTACCAAAGTGCTTGTCTAGATGTGCTCTGGCTCTGGACTGAGGGAATGGAAGTGGTGGCTTATATGCAGGAGGTGGAACATAAGTTTCTGTCGTTCCTCCTGCTTTCTGTTGCTCCGCCTCGGTTGGCATCTCGGTCGAGGTTTTCTTCGACTGGATCTGGACCGAGGTGGTCTGCGTCGAGCGAGGTACTGGATCTGCAGTTTTAAGTCCACTCCTTGTCGTTATGGCCATGCACTGGCCCTTAGGGTTAGTTTCCGTCTTCGCTGGAAGCTTCCCTGGATCTCTTGGCGCTTCTTTCGCCCTATTAGCAAGTTGTTGTTCGAGGGACTTTTGGGCCCTCGAAAATGAAGTCATAGAATTCTCCATAGCGCTAAGCTTGATCAAGATTGCCTCCAGAACTGCGTCTTTCTTTTCTGGCTGAGACGAACTTGATCCTTGCCCTTGGCTTTTCAATGGAGTAGAAGAAGAAGAAGGGGAAGAGAGGAAAGGATTAGAGGAATCATTAGAGTTGGAGTTTGAATAATTGTTACCGTGGTTTTGGTTATTCGCCCTCCAGTTGTTGCTGTTGGATCCTCTATTGTTGTTGTTGTAGTTGTTGTTTCGGGGACCGTTGTTGTTGTTACGGTACCCGTTATTGTTGTTGTTCCTTTGCCCTTGCTCTTCCTTCTTAGTTTGAGCCATCAAGAGTTCCTTCAATTGCTTCACGTCATTCTTCAACGACGTGAGTTGATTGTTGTTGGGTTGAGTCTCTTGAAAGTTGACTCTTTTAACTCCACCTTCAGATCCTTGGTGGGTATATTTCTCCATGTGCAAGGCTTGCTTCTCAATGAAGTCCCAAGCCTCGTCAATCGCCATGTCCATGAAGGTACCGGCGGAGAGTAGTTGGAGATTGAACTGGGTGCTTCCGTCCAGCCCTTTGAAGTAGATCTCCAACAACTCGATCTTTGGAATCCCATGATGTGGGCAATCCAAAAGGATATCCTTGAACCGCTCCCAAGATTTGGACAAGCTCTCCTTGTCCTTCATGATGTAAGCATTGATCTTCCCTCTCATTTCAGCGGTCTTTGAGGGGGGAAAGAATTTGGTTAAGAATTCCGTAGTCATCTCCTCCCATGTGCTAATTTTTCCTGGAGGAAGAGATTGATACCAAGTAAGAGCTCTATCTTTTAAAGAAAAGTAAAAAGGTCTTAGCTTGTAGTTGTTATTTTCAATTCTGGAAGGTCGCAAGGTTTCCATCAAGATCTCGTAGTTTTGAAGATGTTGATGCGGCGACTCCTTCTCTAGCCCTCCGAATTGGCATTGGCGAATCATGGATAGAACTTGCGGTCGAAGTTCGTAATCATGATCCGCTGGATCTCCTAGATTCACCCCTGGACGCCTCAGCTGTTGATTAGGGTCCATCCTTTGACCTAGGGTTTGTGGGATCCCTGCAAGAAGAACATCTCGGACTGGCATCCGAGGTGGAAGTACCTCGGCCGGGGCGTTGGGTATTGGAATCTGCCTCGGTCGCGGGTCAACCACTGGATCCTGCATCGGTCGAGGATCAACAGGAGGATCTTCCCTCGGTCGAAGTAGAATCTGATCTCGTATGACTGCAATCTCAGCTTCGATTGCTGCAGTCTTGGTGCGATTCTCTTCTTTCTCTTGCCTGAGTTCTTCCTTACTGAGACGTAGCAGCTCTTGCGTCTCTTTTAATTGGGCTGCAAGATCGCGATCGTCTTGTTGGGCCATCTTCGCTTCTCTTAAGCGTCGCTTGTATGTCTTTTCTGGTTCGGGATCGTAAGGAACGATTTCCTTCCCAGCGCGGGTTCTTCGCATATACCTAAGAAAGAACCTGCAAAAGTCGTCACTCAAGTAGAGTGGTTAGATGAAACGGGGCAAGCGCCCCAAGAGCAAACCGTACCGGCTCGGTCTAGACCAAGTCCCCGGCAACGGCGCCAAAAACTTGTTCGCTTCAAACGGTGTGTGCAAGCTTTAAATTTATAACCCTAGACTTAAGCTTAAAACAAGGATGCGAACCCGCAGTGTACGGGTCAATCGTAGTAAAAGCAAGAAAATTCCAGGGGTCGATCACAGGGACTCGGTGAAACAAAGTCAATACGGTATGCTATGTTAATTCTAACCACAAGAGCGATTAACACAATCAAAGATGAATAAGAAGTCAATAAAGCAAACATGCAATTCTAGGGATTAAAGCATCTAGTTGTGGTTCCAACTCAAGATCTATAGATAAGCGGACAAAGCTGAGATTTTTGCGTGGGGAAGGCGTTACTAAAGTGGAGTAGATCACCGGGTAAGTCTCACTACACACTAATCCTAAACCGTAACTCCTATTACCGGGTAAGTCTCTAGGAATCAAGATAAAGAACTATAACCTCAAACTAACATACCATCTAAGGGAATAGAATCAACCTTTACCGGGTAAGTCTCAGGCTAACTCACAAAGATGGGGTGGAAGCACACTCAAACCCCAATAAAGGATAAACCTTTATTACCTACACTTATGATCGTTAATACACAAACTAAGGAATTACCGGGTAAATCTCATCCTAAGCTTGCATTGAACCAGGAAGGTGTAATAAGAATAGGATTTAGCAAACTCTAACACTTAACTTTCTGTTTTAGGTCGGATAAGTCACCTCGGTCAGAAGAATTCCACACCGGCCGAGATGTTCATCAACCGAACGAGATGCTTAGGGTTAAGGTTAAAGACTCGAACTTTCAGGATCCTACTGGAATCTAAGATTATTCTATCATTGTTTTTCCCACAACTTTCAGCTAATCACCCTAGAATCACACAAGGAAATTAGCCACTCATCATCATAATGAAAGTATTAAATATATGGGAAGAAAGTGAATATTTGAACAAAGAAGAATTTAATGAAAAGACTTCAATAACTGAATCAAATATCACAACAAAGCGTTCCTTGGATAATAATCCAAAAAGACAAGACAACAATTGAGGGAATTGAAGACAATCTTACAAAACCCTTCAAAAAGCTATAAAAGCTATGGACTTCAATCTTCCTTCAACCTTCAAAAAGGTTCTTCAAATCTCCCAAATTGGAGTATGCTGCTGGTGTGTTGTAAGCGGGATCTTCTCGTAAGCAAGATATGGAATTGTGGAAAATCCGACCCTTTTTATAGGAAAATAACCCTCCAAAGATAATAAATCTTAGAAAGATATTTTCCCATAAATATAGGTAAAATATATGATTCTGCATATCTCCTTCCTTCAGGAGCCAAGCCCAAAAATATAAGATCACTTTCCAAATTTAAAAGATCTCCTCCAAGAATAAAATATTCTCTCCGCGTCCTAGGTGTTCGCCTCGGTCGAGGTGAATCAATGGTCAACCGAGGTGAGTCACGACAGAATGTGAAATCTCTCGAATCTGCTCCAAAGTAAATCTTTAATCCATGGCTATGCTTCCTGGATGTAGCTCCAAATGACTCATGACTCTTTTTTTCCTTTTTGATGCAAAACGTACCATATTACCTGCAATTACAACGAAACTAGGTGTAGACCTCGATTCTCGCAAAGGTAGATGAAATGGTAGCAAAATCACATAATGTACATACAAACATGCAGATTATGAAAGATAAAACTTCCAAACAAACCCCAAAATATAGACTATAATTCATGCTATCAGAACAACATTTTCATCGACTTCCTGGATCATTATGTGGTGGTCTTCATTGATGACATTATGGTGTACTCTCATAGCAGAGAGGAGCATGATGGGCACTTGAGGACGGTTTTGTAGATTTTGAGGGATAGAGAGCTCTACGCTAAGCTCTATAAGTGTGAGTTCTGGATGTCTAAGGTTGCTTTCCTTGGACATATCGTCTCTTCCGACGGGATTATGGTAGATCCGGTGAAGATCGAGTCTGTTGCGGCTTGGACGACACCGACGAACGTCAAGGAAGTGCGTAGCTTTCTTGGCTTAGCCAGTTATTACAGACGCTTTGTGGAGGGATTTTCTGTGATTGCCTGTCCACTGACGAGTCTTCTGAGGAAGACTACCAGATTTTTATGGACTGACCAGTGCGCTCAAAGTTTTGAGGAGTTGAAAAGGCGTTTGACTTCTGCCCCTATCTTGGCACATCTAGAGGGTTCGGATGATTTTGTGGTCTACAGTGATGCATCCAAGCTAGACTTGGGATGTGTGCTGATGTAGAGAGGCAGAGTGATTGCATATGCGTCTCGACAGTTGAAGACATATGAGGAGAACTACCCGACTCATGATCTGGAGTTGGCAGCGGTAGTTCATGCTTTGAAGATCTGGAGACATTACCTATGTGGTGCTACATGTCACATCTTCACAGACCATAAGAGTCTAAAGTACATTTTCAGGCTGCGGGAATTGAATAACCGCCAGCGTCGATGGCTTGAGTTGATCAAGGACTTTGACTTTGAGATTTTGTATCATCCTGGTAAGGCGAATGTAGTAGATGGCGCCTTGAGCAGGATGACGCCTCGAGAGAAGGCGATTGCCAAACTTACTGTACAGCTTCAGCTTCAGAGAAATACAGTCTGGCTAGAGATGGACATCCAGTTTCTTGATGAGGATGCCCAATTGTTTACTATAGAGGTTTTACCTGGTCTGTTGGATGAGATCCAACAGAAGCAAGGGACCTGCCCGACCTTGACAAGGATCAGAGATAGGATGTCTCGTGGAGAGGCACCCCAGTTCACTATTGGGGCAATTGGAGTTATGAGGCGACATGATCGTATCTGTGTTCCTGCAGATGTATAGCTGAGACAGCGGATATTACAAGAGGCTCACTGTACACCTTACTCAGTACACCCTGGTACGAGTAAGATTTACCATGATGTGAGACGCTCATATTGGTAGGGATGGCTGAAGCCCGACGTAGCCAGATTTGTGGCTCAGTATGTGACCTATCAACAGGTCAAGATAGAGCATTTCAGGCCTGGAGGTGAGCTCCATCCACTACCAGTTCCACAGTGGAAGTGGGAGGATGTCTCCATGGATTTTGTGACTGGGTTGAGGGTCAGTAGGAGCTTTGATGCCATCTGGGTGATTGTTGACCGATTGACGAAGACGGCACGTTTCATTCCCATCAGAGAGACATGGCCAGTGAGCAGATTAGCTGAGGAGTACACTAGACAGGTAGTGAGACTCCATGGGGTACCGAGGTCGATCGTTTCTGATCGAGATGGACGATTCACATCGAGATTCTGGCAGGAGATTCAGACAGCTTTGGGGAGGAGTCTACACCTCACGACTGCGTTTCACCCCCAAACTGATGGTCAGTCAAAGAGGACCATCCAGACCTTAGAGGATATGCTGTGAGCATGTGTGTTGGTTTGGGGATAGGGATGGTCTGATTACCTCTCACTCGTTGAGTTCTCGTACAACAACAGCTGGCATGCATCTATAGGGATGGCTCCTTATGAGGCACTGTATGGACGTAGATGCCGTACACCGTTATGATGGGATGAGCCTAGCAAGATCAGTGGGATAGCGCCAAAGCAGATTCAGAAGGATATGGCTCGAGTAGCGCTGATCAGAGAGAGGATGATGGCTGCACAGAGTCGCCAGAAGTCGTATGCAGACAAGAGGCGTCAACCTCTAGAGTTCAAGGTAGGAACTCATGTCTAGTTGAGAGTATCTCCGACGCGAGGCGTTAGACGTTTTGGCATAAAGGGAAAGTTGAGTACCCGATATGTCGGTCCTTTCGAGATACTGGATAGAGTCGGGAGGGTAGCCTACAGATTAGCATTGCCTCCGAGGTTAGAGGGAGTTCATCCTGTATTTCATGTGTCTCAACTGAGGTAGTATATACCAAATCCGAGGCACATCATGAGTTATGATAACTAGTGGTTGGGCCGGACCACATATTTGTAGAGCACCCTATTACAATCCTAGAATGAGGTGTGAGACGCCTGCGTTCGAAGGACATTCCTATGATGAGGATACAGTGGTCTAGACGAGGACCTGATGAGGCTACCTGGGAGACAAAGGATAGTATCCAGAGGAACTATCCAGTGTTCTATGCTGAGATAGATGCACTAGTAGGATCCACGAGTATATCTTAGTGCCTGCTTGGTGAGTGCATGTTATATACTTATGTGATATGCTGTGTTTTCGTGCTAGCTGTGGTATGTGCATATGATTTGTTAGATCTGGTTTGCTAGTACGAGATAGGTATAGTTGGAGATGGTTCTTTCCTCCATGCTTTGGTATGTGTGTTAGGATTAGCTGGAGATGGTTCTTACCTCCATGCTACCTTTGATGGACATAGTGTGAGTGGAGATGGTTTTCCTCCACACAGTAGTGATATGTGTACGTTGTGGTTGGAGACGGCTTTCCTCCATGCCAGTGTGATGTGGTTAGTGGTTGGCTAGAGATGATCTTCCTCTAGGCCCCGTGTAGAGTTGTTTTACTGGAGTTGTGATTCCTCCATGTTGTGTTGAGGATATAGAATGTTATAGGTTGTGACCTAATGTCCTTTAGGAGATAGTTTACCTCGGCTTATGGGTCCGAGAGGCTTTGGGATTTTGCAAGTTTTGGGACGAAACTTGTTTTTAGGGGGGTGTGATGTAAGAGCCTTAGTCTTTGAGAGCCTAGGAGTCTTGCTGAGCCTTAGATAAGTCCTTGTTGAGCTTACCTTGGACTCTGGCAGCCGCACCTGTGCACCACCTAGGCCGCCCAAGCGGCTAGGCGCCCCTGTGCCTTAGGCTAGCCGCCCGTGCGGCTCTACGTTTGAGCAGCCGCATTCGTTGACTCTTTGACTCGTGCTTTGCGGCTGTCTTCTCTTATAAGTTTCCCTATCCTTCAGATGAGAGGTTTCTCCACTTCTTTCCAGCTTCTTCATCCTCTCTACGTTCTCCATCTTCTCCTCTCTTCTTCCTTGATCTTCTTTGATCTTTTCTTGCTCTTGTGAGTGGGTTCTTGTGAGTTTGAGTGTGGCTTTGGCCTTGGATGCTCTTAAGGTTGTTGCTAGAAGTTGTTGGTGTTGTGTTGAGGTGATAGACGTGCTGATGCTCCATAGTTGCAACTTAGGGCTTGTTGTGGTAAGATTTTCTCCTTCATCTCTCTTCTTTCCTTCTTTCTTGCTTCTTTCTTCCTTTTTAGCTAAGGATCACAAGGTAGGCTTGTGTTGGATCCTTTCCTGGTTGGTTGTTGATCATATATGTGTATATATGTGTATATGTTGTTGTGGTGTGTTGAAGAAGTGAAGAGAGTCGAGAAAGGGATCGAAGAGAAGTCGGGACCAACTCTCTTCACAATTGGCCGCCCCAGCGACTGACTCCAGCCGCCCCTGGGCCTGGTGTGTGAGCCGCCCCTGCGCCTTTGGTGAGCCGCCCCTGCGCCTCACTGGATCAGCCTTGTGCTCTTGCTTCTGTTGGTGCATACCTTGATGGTATGTCTTCCTTCTTTCCTTTCCTTTGGCCTTGGCTTAGTTGATAGCTAGGCTAGTGTGGATAGGAAGAGTTGTATGATAGAGATGTGCCTTAGGCACTCATGTTGATGTTGAGATTATGTTGTAGGCATATGTGAGCTTATTGTGACCTTGAGGTTTAGATTGAGGTTGTAGGTTGGTTATGGTTATGGAGACGAGTCTCCTAACCCTTTGTAGTGTATGATGTTGTGTGCCTTGCTATTGCAGGCATTGATTTCTTCCCCGTGGGGAAGCTGTGACGTGGTATTGGATACGAGTGTGACAGGTAAGTCCATAGGACTTACTTAGCGTTCAATTATGGATTTGTGTGATTGTGATGGTTGTGTGTGTTCATATGATTGTGAATTTATAACATAAACCGGACTAGGATGACCATTTATTACATTAAATGGCCCAAGTGTATTATAACGGGCGGTGACCACTTGCCAGAAGCTCGCCGAGAGTGGAAGGAGGTGCTCGGAAGCCAGTAGCTCAGGGGGGAGGTAGATCCCCATGCAACACCTGAGTTAAAGGGGGAAGAGACTGGGTTCTTTAGGCTCCTCGTGCCACAAAAGAAGTTGAATTAGTAAAGGAATAACATAAATGAAAGATAATAAATGAATGTGTGTGACATTGCATGTATGAGATGTTGATGTGTGTTTGTGCTATTACCTTCATGCTTATCTATTGTTGTAGGTAACGGTGTATACCGTGTTGTTGATGATCTGCAGGTTAGGAAGACTGCAGAGTGAGCCAGATGGTGTGACCAGCCGAGGACTTCTGTACATTAGGATGCGTGGTTTGGGATCTTTTGTATCAGATGTTTATGTTTGATGTTTTGTACTCGGCTTTGAGTTTGTAAACTCTTTTGATGTATCTTATACAACTTTTATGTATTTGGTTTTACTCTACTTGTGCCTTGTTGTAAGATCCAGTGAACCTGTTGTCAGACTAGGGTTAGGATCCATTGTGAGATCCTAGCCCAATGTAGCATTCCAAGTCTTGTGGATTTGGGGTGTTACACAAAAGATCAGACAAGGAGAGCTATTGAGCTTGTTTTGTATGGTGACTGGTGGAGTTCCTGACTTTGGAGGCATGTTGGTTGAGGACTTGCATAGGATCAAGGGCAAGTCCAAGGGAGACATCTGCTGCGGAGGATTGGTGACCCATATTGCTACAGTTATGGGTCTGGATCTGACTGCATGTACATTGGTAGCGGCTGCGAAACCGCTTGAACTTCAAGAGATGATCACGAGGCGCATTTTGGTACCTTGTGGTCTTGGTACACCGTACGTAGCTATGCCTTGGGAGGCGACTGCTCCTCAGGGCATTCTTTGGTCAGCTCAGTTCACAATTTTTTACCAACAGTACTGGTCTTCTGTCTGGCTTCCCTACATGCAAGATGCTAGAGATGTTGCACCAGTTGAGGATGAAGAGGAGTATGATGATGGCGGAGCTGCCATGGAGACCGGTATTGATACCGGCGGTCCTAGTGTGCCAGTTGTCGATCTAGATGATTAGGCTACAGAGGAGGAGGCAGCAGCACCATCACGTCCTGCCCGGCGCAGAGTCCGTAGACTCAGAGATCCAGTAGCTCACCGACGGATTGATGAGCTGACTGAGCAGATGATCGACTCCTATGCAGCTATGACAGTGGATACATCCCAGCGCTTTGAGGATGAGCGTAGATACAATGATGGTTGGATGCATCAGATTAGAGAGAGCCAGCATTACCAGCATCCCATGATGGATATCCAATTCCAGCATATGATGGGGTATCCATTTGAACCGTCTCAGCACCCCTACATCCCACATCCACCACCGCCACTAGTTGACCATGATTAGAGCTTGCATGGATTTCTTTTCTTTATCTATTATGCAGTTCGGCTAGGTCCGGTGAGTTTCCGGTTTTCCTTGACTTTTATTCGACCCATTGGGATAATGTGTCCCAAGTATGGGGTATATGGATGTACTTATTTGACTATGTGTGTATGATTGTATGACTCTTGATGGATATTTATGATCTTATCTGGTTCTATGTGTTTATCTGCCATTACATGCATGCATACAGGTTTTTGTTTGAGAAAAACGTCAAAAACTGGTTTAAGAAAAAAAAACTTTATGACCTCGACCGGGATGGTTCTGGCCAAACGAGGTTGAACACCTCGGATGACTTAGAACACCTCGACCGAGGTGGGTTCTTAACTGAGAATTTTTTGAAATGTTTTGTGTTTCTTCTCTGGATATGACCTCAGTGATGATTCTGTTTACAGATTGGTTTTGAAATCTCTATATGCTCTAAAGGCTTTATGATATGTTTAAGTTGCAAAATGCTTTGTTTGAAACTTTGCCATGTTTAATACTTGTTTTTATCAAAATTATGTTGAATTTGAAGGTTGACACCACATGATGAGTTCTTTCACATTCTTCCTAGGATGATTAAGGCAATTCATTCTCCTCTCTTCTTCTTCTTGATCAAGCTCTAGCCCCTCATATAGATATTTGCCTCCCTTTACCTATCCGGGAATTTGGAAGGAAGCAAGAAAAGCAAGTGAAAGTGAAGTTAAGATGTTGGCTGAAAGTTTTAGACATAAACAAATAGGTTTGGGGGTCAATCATGATGATGAGTAACTCGGCACCATTCACATAGTCGGGTGTTTGTGTCTTGCCAAAGTCGGATTGAGCGATATTCCTAACGGGTCATGGTATGTGCATCAAGGGTTTGAGGCATCTCGATAAGTTGATGATTTCTGATCTCCTATGCTTCGGTTATTGTGCACCTTTGTCCATGCATCCCAAAAAGCAAAGTAAAATAAGCAAAGCTTATGGTGGAAGATGTTGTGATTCAAAGAAAGTGAAGTAAGATCCTTTTCCCGGATTCTAGCACCACATTCCCTATATACATCTCACCCTCACATGTTTCTTGACCTCTTTTGGAAGCCCTTGAGACCTCGAGCTTGTTGATTGACTTGGTGGTTTAAACTGGATTATACATGATTAATTTTGATAAATATGATTTATTATGCATTCTATGATTTTATGCAAAGATGAACAACTTTCTTATATTTATAAAATGTTTTGATCATGTATTGATTTTATTTTCCATGAAGCATTCTCTTAGAGTGATCTATGAGTGGAGCACACCACCAAAAATGTTTTGAAATACTTTTCATTGATCTTTATGACTTATAATCCATTCTATCTTGTACTTAAGATTTCGAACTTGCTTGGGGACAAGCAAGGGACAAGTATGGGGTATTTTGATAGCATGTATTATAGTCTATATTTTGGGGCTGGTTTAGACGTTTTTATCTTCAATAATCTACATGTATGGATGTATATTATGTGATTATATTGTTGTTTCATCTACCTTTACGGGAATCGAGGTCTACACCTAGTTTTGTTGTAATTGTAGGTAAAATGGCACGTTTTGGATTAAAATGGAGCTAAGGAGCTAAGGAGTCATTGGAGCTACATTTTGGAGCTTTAGAAAGAACTCAGGAAACATGGAAATAATGAAGAAGATTGACTTTGGACCAGATTTGAGAGATTTCACATTCAGTTGAGATTCACCTCGGTCAGCTACAGTGTCACCTCGACCGAGGTGATCTTGAGGAGCGTCCCGGCCGAGGCGAATACCCTGCCGCCGGCGAGATATATATTTTTGGCTGAGATCTTTTATTTTTGGATAGAAGATATCTTATATTTTTTGGCTGGATTTCTGGAAGGAAGATATTATTTTTGGGAGATCTATTTTAGAGATATGGATATATTTTATAGGAAATTATCTTTTTAAGATATTATTATCTTTGGAAGATAATTTGCCTATATAAGGGGTTGGATTTTCCACAATTCAACCATCTTCTACACATCTTTGGATCCAGATTTTTGGAGTATTTTCTGGAAGTTTGAAGGAAGGATTGAAGGATTAAAGATCAAGGAAGGAAGGATTCATAGTTTGAAATTAGCTTTTCAGGAGTTTGTAAGACTTTTTGGATTCCCTCTTGGTTTGTTGTCTTAGTTGATTTGTGATTTAAGGAACGCTTGTTGTTTGATATTTGATTCAGTTATTGAGACCTTTTTCTTATGGTTTTCTTGTTCGAATATTGATTCCCTTTCCATTAAATTGATTATTGTTCTCATGATGATTGTTAGCTAAGTTTCTTGTGCGATTCTAGGGTGATTGGCTGAAAGTTGTGGGGAAGACGATGATAGAATGATCTTAATTCCAGCGGGACCCTAAAAGCTCGAGTCTATAACCTTAACCCTAGAACACCTCGCTCAGTCGATGAACATCTCGGCCGGGGTGGGATCTGACTGAACGAGGTGAACCTTTCCTGATCCGAAACTTAAGTTAAGTGTTCTAGTTTGCCAAATTCTATCCTTATTACACCTTTCCTGGTTCAATGCAAGCCTAGGATGAGACTTACCCGGTGATTCCTTTGTTTGTTTACCTAAGGACATGAGTGTAAGTAATAAAGGTTTATCCTTTATTGGGGTTTGAGTGTGCCTTCATCCCATCCTTGTGAGTTAGCATGAGACTTACCCGGTAAAGGTTGATTATATTCCCTTGGGTGGTGTGTTGGTTTGAGATTATAGTTCCTTTCCTTAGTACCTTGAGACTTACCCGGTAATAGGAGCTTTGGTTTGGGATAGTGAGTAGTGAGACTTACCCGGTGATCTATTCCCACCTTAGAAACACCTTCCCTTTGCAAACCTCAGCTTTGTCCGCGTTATTCTTTGAGATCTTGAGTCAGAACCACAACTAGATGCTTTAATCCCTAGAATCCGCATTTTCCCTTACTTGACTTTTATATCATCTTGATTGCTTAATTGCTTTTTGTTATTTGCAATACTTGACAACCTATTTTGTGCTTTGTTTCACCTAAGTCTGTGTGATATACCCTTGGAATTCTTGCTTTTTATTATAAGTGACCCTTACACTGCGAGTTCGCATATTTGTTCAAGCATACTTCTTGGGTTATAAATTTAAAGCTTGCACACACCGTTTGGAGCGAACAATAACTCTGAATAGTCAACTCTACGTTGGCTCCCGCATCGGGGTGCATGTGAGACCGAATGCCGGGGTGGTCTGATCAGCATTCCCTACAATCCAGGAAACCCGTTAGTCTTCCCAGCTATATGCTCATCCTCCGTAGCCTCATCATCGTCCGCTAGAACTCTGCTCGGCCATGCACCATGTGTATCAGTGTCCATGGCAACTATATCTCGAGCACCGTATGCATCAATCTCAATCTCAACCGTAGCATCAGTTGCTATGATCTCATCATCAACAACAACAACATAGTCCTTAGCAGCCTCATAACCCTCAGCAGGAAAGTCCTCAACAACATCTGAACCATCTGAGAACTCAAATCCATCCCTCTAGTATTCCGTACTCACCCTTCCACAAGATCTCTCTCGGGTTCCTAAGCAAAGGCATGGCCACATAAGGAGTGTCACGCCCTCTCGGAACTATAATCCCTTGAGAAATAAAACACTGAAGTCCTAAAGGACAATCCTCTGCCGCTAAAGTACAAGCAAAAAAAATCTGAGCTCAAAGCTTTGGCCACATGAGTCACAAGTCCTCTTGCACATATATCTCCTCCTGACTTGTTCGCTATCTTCCCTAAATAATCTGCAAGCATAGTAGCAGTGTCCGGAACGGTACCTATAGTCATACAGTAGAGGATGCACAACTCGTCCGCTTTAACCTTTTGTGGAGTCTCTATTCTTGCGAACATTGACTCGCTAAGGATGCGGTGTGCTAGCTTAAAAGAGAGATTGTACATACTCTTCTCTTTTGAGTTACAAGGTCTCCACCTGTCTTTCCCCCCTTCTCCAACTAAAATACTCTCCCAAAAGTTACTAGCACTAACACCTCGAGGGAAGGTACTTGTAGACGAAGCCGGGAATCCAAACATATTCCCAAGCACAGCAATACGATACGCATAGTTCTTATTCAATAGTCTGAATGTCACAGTTCTCTCCCAAGGATCATGTTTGAAAGAGCTCAAGAATTCTAAATTAATCTCCATATACGTATCTTCCCTAATCCTCAAAAAATCAGACAATCTAGTTCTTTCTATCATCCAATCAATATCTTCGCTAACATGCAGCATATCTAGCTCATCAAGCACAACATATCAAGGCAGAATAATAGGACGAGTCAAGAGGCGATCATTCCTTTTCTTATACTTTTCTTGGATTACCGGGAGCCTAGCAGGGGGTGGTGGACGAGGTTGGGAAAGCTAGGAGGAAGAACCCCTCCTTCGGATCAGAGAACGTGCAAAACGACGCAAAGATTCCATCTCAGACAAAGAAAATTGGGTTGTTCTTTAAGAAAAATCGGCCGATTTTTCTGGGCTTAGCCGAATTTTCGACTATGGTGACGAATCAATCGATTCTGTAAAGTTTCCGTTCAAAAATAGTTTCCAAAATTTTTCTCAGACATTTTCTAGACTATTCAGCACAACAAATCAAACTAAATAACTCCCAAATTCACGAATTAAGCAAAGAAAAATGCGTTAGGGTTCGCACAAAAAACCTAAAAATCGGACGATTCGTTGTTTAGCCGCGATGTTTGTGCTTTGAATCTTCTATATCGTGTCGAGAGCTTTGGTTTTGACTCAAGAATGCGCGAAAATGATTATGAAACCAGGATTTTGAGAATTGGGAGAGAGGCGGTCATTCTTTGTCGTGGGAGAGGAGAAGAGTTAGGTTGAAGATGAAGAAATGAGGATTTTGTACCCTCTATGAAATTGTGAAGAAAATCAGCCGATTTTCTGGGTTAATTTTTTTATCGGCCCGATTTTCTTCCTCTTCGTCCACATACACTGAAATTCGACCGATTTTTCCTTTGGGGGTCGATTTTTTGGTCGATTTCGCCTATGACATAGGAAAAATCGGTTCAATTTTTAAATTAATTCTTCTACGTCGACTGATTTTCCTGTAATGATCGATTTTTGTGCTCTTTCTTCCTTCATTCCTTTCTAAGTGCAACTTCTTCATTCAATCTCCACCAAGCTCTCGATCTTATGTCCTTTATTGTATGTTCTTCCTTGAGATAGTACCTAGTTTCTCCTATAAACGACACAAGAAAAACCCGGAGCGTACCAACAAAAAAGAAACAAAAAACTAATCTAATCTAACAAAGAAAAAGAGAAAAGAAGTAGAAATACCTTGGGTTGCCTCCCAAGAAGCGATTGGCTTAAGGTCGCTAGCTGGACGTATCTTCATGTATGATCACTTGAGAAGAATTGGAGCGATACCCTCAACCGGAACTTCTGCCGTGTATATCTTCAACCGATGGTCGTTTACTTTGAAACTTCCGCAATGTTCACCCCATACTTCAACTGCACTATGGGGAAAAACATGTTTTATAACATAAGGTCTTCTCCAACGGGATTTAAGCTTACCTGGAAATAACAAAGTCTAGAGTTGAAGAGAAGTACAAGATCTCCTTCTTTCAACTCCTTAGAGATGATGCGCTTGTCGTGCCATCTCTTTTTTCTTTCTTTATAGATCCGTGCATTCTCATAAGCGTTCAAGTGGATATCATCTAGCTCGTTTATGTCTAAGAGGCGCTTCTCTCCTGCTTCCTTTAAATCGAAGTTGAGCCCTTTGATTGCCCAATATGCCTTGTACTCTAACTACACCGTAAGATGACAAGACATCCCATATACAAGGTTCTAAGGTGTCGTGCCTATGAGAGTCTTGAAAGGGGTCCTATATGCCCAAAGCACATCATCTAGCTTCATTGACCAATCCTTCCTCATTTTAGAGACAATTTTCTCTAGAATTCTCTTGATTTCTCTATTGGAGATCTCTACTTGGCCGCTTGTTTATGGATGGTAAGGAGTAGTGATCTTGTGGGTTACCCCATACTTAGACAATAGAGTTTCAAACTTACAGGTTGTGAAGTGCGTTCCTCCGTCACTAATGATGGTTCGGGGCTTCCCAAATCTTGGGAATATCGTTCTATTAAAGAACATCACTACTACCATAGCATCATTAGTGGGAGAAGCAATCGCTTCGACCCATATTGAAACATAGTCTACAGCTAGAAGTATGTATTGGTTTTCACAAGAAGATGGGAAAGGTCCCATGAAGTCCACTCCCCATACGTCGAAGATCTCATCCTCTTGAATGTTGTTAAGAGGCATTTTGTTCCTTCTAGATATGTTTCATGTTCTTTGGCAAGCATCACAAGAGACAAAAGGTTTTGCACATCTTTAAATAAAGTAGGCCAAAAGAAACCGGATTGGAGTACCTTAGCGCTTGTTTTGTGGGAACTAGCATGTCCACCAAAAGGTAATGAATGGCAACGGCGGATGATGCTTTTCACTTCATCTTCCGGAATGCATCTTCTAATCATCCCGTCCTGCCATCTTTTGAAAAGAAGAGGTTCATTCCAATAGTAATGTTTCACATCTTTGAAGAACTTCTTCCTTTGTGCATATGACAATCCTGGAGGTATTTCTTGACAAACCAAGTAATTAATAAAATCAACATACTAAGGTACGTTACCTCTTGAGATTTGATTGAGGCATTCCTCGATCTCATGCAGCTGCTCATCCAGAAAAGAGTCATCTATGGGCATACCTCGTCCTTGCTTGTGATAGGAGGAAGTCGGCTTAGATGGTCCGCCACCGAGTTCTCGGATTCTTTCTTATCACGTATCTCTAAGTGAAACTCTTGTAGAAGGAGGATCCATCTAATAAGCCGTGGTTTCATATCTTTCTTTGTGAGCAAGTAGCGGATTGTTGTGTTGTCCGTGTAGACGATCATTTTCGCTCCCATAAGGTAAGAACAAAGCTTCTCGAAGGCGTAGACCACCGCTAATAACTCCTTTTCCGTCGTAGCGTAGTTTAGTTGAGCTTCATCTAGCGTCTTGCTACCGTAATAGATGGCATAAGTGCGTCCATTATTCTTTTGCCCAAGCACGGCTCCTACGGCTACATCACTAGCATCACACATGATCTCAAAAGAAATATTCCAATCCGGCGGCTGAATGATAGGAGCGGATATCAAGGCTTCCTTAATCCTGTAAAATGCATTTAGACAATCCTTTGAAAACTCAAAAACCACGTCTTTCATTAGTAGGTTAGTCAATGGTTTAGAAATCTTAGAAAAGTCTTTAATTAATCTCCTATAAAAACCTGCATGACCAAGGAAACTTCTTACTCCCTTCACCGAAGGTGGCGGAGGTAGCCTTTCGATGGTCTCGATCTTTTCCCTATTGTTCGCTCCAAATGGTGTGTGCAAGCTTTAAATTTGTAACCCAAGAAGTATGCTTAAAACAAGGATGCGAACCCGCAGTGTACGGATCAATTATAGAAAAAAGAAAGAATTCCAGGGAACGATCTCAGGGACTTAGTGAAACTAAGCAAGAATAGGTTGTCAATGTAACTAATAACCACAAAAGCAATTAAAGTAATCAAAGATGATAATAAGGTCAAATAAAGGGAAAATGAGGATTCTAGGGATTAAAGCATCTAGTTTTAGGTCACTACTCACCATGCCAAACCAAAGCTCCTATTACCGGGTAAGTCTCAAGGTACTAAGGAAAGGAACTATAATCTCAAACCAACACACCGCCTAAGGAAATAGAATCAACCTTTACCGGGTAAGTCTCAGGCTAACTCGCAAAGATCGGATGAAGGCACACTCAAACACCAATAAAGGATAAACCTTTATTACCTACACTTATGATCATGGGTAAACAAACAAAGGAATCACCGGGTAAGTCTCATCTTAAGCTTGCATTGAACCAGGAAAGGTGTAATAAGAATAGGATTTGGCAAACTAAAACACTTAACTCTCAGTTTCGGATCATAAAAGGTCACCTCGTTCAGTCAAGTTCCACCCTGGCCGAGATGTTCATCGTCTGAGCGAGGTACTCTAGGGTTAAGGTTAAAGACTCGAGCTTTTAGGGTCCTACTGGGATTAAGATCATTCTATCATCGTCTTTCCCACAACTTTCGGCCAATCACCCTAGAATCGCACAAGAAATTTAGCCACTCATCATCATGAAAACAATAATCGAATAAAAGGAAAAGGAATGAATATTCGAACAAGTAAACCTTAAGAAAAAAGGCATCAATAACTGAATTGAATAAACAAAAAATCAGCGTTCCTCAAATCACAAATCGAACAAGACAACAAACCAAAAAGGGAATCTAAGAAAGTATTACAAACACCCTCTAAAGTTATCTCCAAACTATCAATCCTTCCTTGATTGATCTTAAATCTTCCTTCAACTTCCAGAAAATCTCCTAACTCCTGTGTGTGTAATATGGTGTCGTGGATTGCTGAATTGTGGAAAATCTAACCCTTTATATAGGAGAATTATCTTCCAAAGATAATAATATCTTAAAAAAGATAATTTCCTATAAAATATATCCATATCTCTAAAATAGATCTCCCTAAAATAAGATCTTCCTTCCAGAAATCCAGCCCAAAAATATAAGATATCTTCTATCCATAATTAAAAGATCTCAGCCAAAAAATATGATCTCGCCGGCGGCAGGGTGTTCGCCTCGGTCGGGACGCTCCTCAAGATCACCTCTGTCGAGGTGACACTGTAGCTGACCGAGGTGAATCTCAACTGAATGTGAAATCTCTCAAATTTGGTCCAAAGTAAATCTTCTTCATTAATTCCTTGCTTCCTGAGTTCTCTTTTAAGCTCCAGAATGTAGCTCCCATGACTCTTTAGCTCCTTAGCTCCATTTCGATCCAAAACGTGCCATTTTACCTATGATTACAGCGAAACTTGGTGTAGACCTCGATTCCCATAAAGGTAGATGAAACAACAACATAATCATATAATATACATCCATACATGCAAATTATTGAAGATAAAACGTCCAAACAAGTCTCAAAATATAGACTATAATACATGCTATCACCTATCCACTTCGATTCCGCGGTTGGAAACCATAAGACCTAAGACAATGCCTTCGCTAACCATAAAGTGACACTTCTCCCAATTCATGACAAGGTTAGTGTCTTTAGATATTTTCAAAACTAAAGAAAGGTTAGCTAGACAATAATCAAAAGAGGAACCATAAACTGAGAAATCGTCCATAAAAACCTCCATGATGTTCTCTATGTATTCAGAGAAGATGGCCATCATGCATCTTTGGAAGGTGGCCGGTGCATTACAAAGTCCGAATGGCATCCTTCTATAAGCAAACGTACCCCAAGGGCACGTGAATGTAGTCTTCTCTTGATCATCGGGATGGATGGGAATTTGAAAGAAACCGCTATATCAATCCAAATAGCAAAAGTGAGAGTGTTGTGCCAATCATTCAAGCATTTGAGCGATGAAAGGAAGAGGGAAGTGATTCTTCCTTGTTGCAGCGAGCTCGTTGTTTTGGTTAGTTACAACGGTCATTCCTCCCTTCTTTGGAACCACATGAATGGGGCTCACCCATTTTCTATCGGAAATCGGAAAGATAATACCTACATCAAGAAGCGTAAGAATTTCCTTCTTCAAAACCTCTTCCATGATCGGATTTAACCGTCTTTGAGGTTCTAGTGAAGGCTTATGATTATCTTCCATCAAAATCTTATGCATGCATAAAGAAGGCTTAATAACAACAAGATCATCTATTGTGTATCCTAAAGCGTTCTTATGCAGTCTTAATTCATGCATTAATGTATTAAGTTCATCTTCATTTAAATTAGCGCTAACAATGACCGGATATGTAGAGTTTGGTCCTAGAAATGTTTACCTTAAGTGTGAAGGAAGAGAATTCAACTCAAAGGTAGAAGGTTCCTTGTTTGATGCGTTTTGACCAAGCAAGGTGATTGGGGGTCCTTCTGAAGTTGAGGGAGAAGCATCAACATCCAAGAACGCTTATGTTCTATTTTGGAAGAGTTTGCGAAGTATCAGGATAATTGCCCCTTTATGGTAAAAATCGGGTGATTTAATTAAATTAATAAGGAAAATCGAGATTTTTCTGTAAGGGGTCGATTTTTTTAGCTTTTTCCGTAGATTCTTCTAGCACTTCAAACTTCACTTTGAGATCTTCCTCCAATGTTCTTAGTGCTCAGATTTCAATGTTACAGTCCTCCTCTACTCCTTCTTTGACAATGCTTAAACTTATCACCTTTTTGAGTGCGTCTTTGAGTAAGAGAGAGCTCACGTCTTCCCTTGATTCTTCTTCATCATAACTGTTGAAAATATCTTCTCCAATGGTTGGCCCTTTGATCATCGCAGCCAGCTGGAATTCTATATTCTCTTCTCTAATGTTGAAGGAGAGTGTTGCATTCTTGAAATCCACCATGCAACCCGAAGTTGCAAGGAAAGGTCTTCCAAGTATGATTGGAACGGGATGATCTACAGGAATGTCTAGAACAACGAAATCAATGGAAATGTAAAAGTTACCTAGCAATACGGGAATTTCTTCGAGAATTCCCACGGGGTGAGTTATGGACCTATCCGCCATATAAAGCGTCATCTTGACGGGTTTTGGCACTCTAAGTGCAGCTTTCTCGCACAATACTAGAGGTAATATTCTTACGCTTGCTCCAAGATCAAATAAAGCTTCGTAAGTCACCTTTTCAATGCCTATGGGAACACATAAAGATCCGGGATCCCTTAGCTTTGGAGGCATCTCCTCTCTCATCGTTTGGATAAGTTCGGAAGACCTCTTGGTCATCCTCACTTCCCTATTATCTTCTAGCTTCCTTTTGTTGGAAAGGATTTCCTTCAAGAACTTTCCATATGCCGGAATACCTACAATGACATCCATAAAAGGAATATTAATATGTAGTTTACTCATGAGTTCGACAAACTTACCGAAGTGTTTGTCGAGGCGCGCTCTAGCGCGAGATTGCGGGAATGGAAGTTGTGGTTTGTATGCGGGAGGAGGTACATAAACCGGTGTTTTTTCTTTCTCCTTGTTTCTTGGCTCTCGATCCTCCTTGATCATAGGTTGCTTCCCTTTATCAATGCTCTTTGGCAATGGCGCATTAATTTTGATTCCACTTCTTGTAGTGATAGCCATTACTTGCCCCTTCGGATTGTTTTTAGTTCTTCCGGGAAGTATTCCTTGATCTCTAGGAACCTCTCCTGCATTATTAAAGACCTGATTTTCCAAGGATTTTTGAGCCTTAGAAATAGAAGTTATATTTTCGTTTCTCTGTTTCATCTATTTTAAAACTTTTTCCAACATCGCCTCCGTTGGATCTTTAGGAGGTTGGTTGAATACCGGCGGGGGATTTTGAGTTCTTGCTAGAGGATGCGGGTGTAACACCCCGAATCCATGGGATATCGGAATGCTACGGGCGAGACCACACAATGGGTCCCGACCCTTAGCCTGACAACAATCTCACCGGACCTTTCCAACATGGCACAAATAAAGGCGTAAAACTCAAAATAGTTTTTGATATATGCAAGAAAAGGAAAGAAGGGATGCAAGTTGGAAACTCATCCGAGTCCTCAAAAACGACATAAAACGTAAAGGAATCCAAATCGTACAACACGACATTATCCGACAATACAAGGACAACCCAAAAACGCCCCCGTCCTATAATGTACGGAGACCACTCTGTTGTCCACTCCTCCACCTCACTCGACGGCATCCCTAACCTACAAGGCATCTAGACAAACGGTGTAAACCGTTAGCTCACATTCTAGGCATTATAAGAATAATATGGCACAAACACACATGGGAACACAAAACACACAACATGCTCATATACATACACATTCGTTACTTATTATCTTTTTAGGTTATTCTATATCTAATCCATTCGTTCAAGTGTGACACGAGAGTCTAATAACTCTCGCCTCTGTCCCCGTGTAACCAACAGTAATGATGCGGCGCTCAACCCGTATACCCTGAGGGAGTGATGAAGAAGCCCGCTCGTATACCATGTATGGCCTGGTCGTAGAGATCCTCCCCGTCTCCCTCGGGAGTTGGGCAGTGATGTCAAGCCCGATAATAATAATAATAATAATGGGCCAATCAATATGTCTAGTCAAGTAATCCTAATCCGGTTTCATGCTCAAAAGCGATAAACACACACCACCATAATGTATCCAAATAATGCATAAAAGTGGCTAAGTAAGTCCGAGAACTTACCTCGTCTCAAGCTAATCAAATCAAACGTCTCAACTTTCCGTATGGGAATAACCAAGGCCTGATCACAACGATATATACAACAACATCAATCTCACAACTCAACTCCAAGATTGTCCAAAGCTAGCAACCTATCATGGAGTTAAACGACTAGAAGCTAGGAAAGCTCTCTTGAATCTTTAAGAGGTCAAGAACATGATAAGTAGAGGAGAGAGGGAACAACAACCCATACCCTCTAAGAGTTCAAGCACAACCCAAGGCTGGAGTAAGAAGGTAAGATGGAAGAGAGACCATAAGGTCTTCACACACACAAGATCACTAATGATTCCAACTAACACAAGGGCACCTATGTTCAAGACACTAGATGGCATAAGTCCTAGGTCCACCCTAAGCATGCTTCTAACTAGGTATAATCATAAGGTCTAAGGAAGGAACGAAGAGGAAGGGAGGAAGAAGCCTACTGGAGAAGAAAACGCAGCCGCGGAAGCAAGTTGGCGGCCCGGCGGAAAGTTGTCACCGCCCCTAGCGGACCTCTGGAGCTGCCCCTGCGGCGGTTCTGACCGCCCCTGCGGTGGCCCTGGTCCGCCCACGCGCCTCTAGTGGTCCGCCCCCGCGGTCGTACAGCAGAATGTCGTCTTCTTCGTTTCTCCGGTTGTGTCTTTGCTCCAAATGGTTCCTTCTCTGGCTGGTCCTTCTCCAATCACTTCACCGTAAGTTTAAGCTTCCTCACCTCGACCTAAAAAATCTAGAAGAAGGGACATGCAAAGGTTTTACAATATTTCCCCTCAAAGCTTCCTCCATAGCCATGGAGGTGGAAGAAGAGGAAGGAAGAGAGATTTACACCAAAGGAAAGAGGGGGAAGAGAGAAAGCTTACCACCACAGATCCGGAACTCCTAGGCTGCAACTTCTAACCAAGCTCTTCCAAGGAGGATGAAGATGGAGGCACAAGGAAGAGAGGAGTGGAAGAGGAAGAATGAACGTGAAATAGGAAATGAGGAAATGGGGAGAGAGAATAATGAGGCTAACAAAAGGGGTGGGATACCCAAGGGTCAGCAGCCCCCCTTGTCCCCTCACTCCTCTTCCCAAGGTCGGAAAGTAAAAGACACTCCCAACCCGCGTTAAAACTCGTACTCAGCAAACGTGCCTACGGGAAATGAGCCGCTGACGCTGAAAGGTAGGAAACACCTCGACTTCCGGAAATAAAATTTCCGGATGTT
The DNA here is from genome assembly GCA_033239045.1 of Fagopyrum esculentum. Taxonomy (NCBI): domain Eukaryota; kingdom Viridiplantae; phylum Streptophyta; class Magnoliopsida; order Caryophyllales; family Polygonaceae; genus Fagopyrum; species Fagopyrum esculentum. Next base: position 22,442,241 of record BSUD01000005.1, on the reverse strand, counting down.
ATAGCGGGCGGATTCAATGCGCCATTCGGATTCGAGTTTGAAAATCCGGGATGACTATGATCGGGGAGCCAACCTCCTCCTCTTCCGGAATTTTCGTTGTTGTAATTGTTGTTCCGGTTTCCTTGATAATTTTCTCGCCTCGTGAAATTCACGTCTCGCTCTTTAGGGGGTAAGTTTGTTTGTGTTGGAGCTTGATTTTTCTGCAATTCTTTCATTCGATGTTTAAGAGTATCAACTTCAACAGATAAATTGGTAGTAATACTTACCCGTGGACTCTGGGATGCCAGAGTCGATCATCGCTCCTTCTTTGGGGACACTTCTCTTGCACCAAGGCTTGCCTTTCAACAAACTCCCATACATCGTCGGCTTGCTTGTCCATGAAGGTACCTTTGGAGAGGGATTAAAGTTGGAATTATGTATCGTTATCCAATCCTTTGTAGTAGCTCTCAAGAAACCCTATCCTTGGTATTCCATGATGGGGACAATCAAGTAGAAGGTCCTTGAATCTCTCTAAGATTTGAACAAGCTCTCCCTATCTTTCATAGTAAAAGCATTAATTTTCTCTTAATTCAGCAGTTTTGGATGTTGGAAAGAATTTTGTAAGAAATTTGGATGTCATATCCTCCCATGTTTTTGTTCTTCCATGTCGTAGAGATTGAAGTCATGCTTGTGCCTTGACATTCAAAGAAAAGAGAAACCTCGCAATTTATGGTTGTTAATTTCTAATCTAGCGGGTCTCAACATTTCCATAAGAATTTCATATTTTGTAATTGTAAATGAGGAGACTCCCTTGGGGATCCTCCAAATTGACTTTGGAGGATCATAGTGATGACACTTGCGCGGAACACATAATCATGGTCAGCTGTGTTACCGAAATCTATTCCAATAGTGCGGGTACGTTGAGTTGGATACATTCTTTGTCCAAGCGTTTGTGGCTCTTCCACAATTGGATACACTCTAACGTTCCTCACCGGAGGGTGTGGTTCCGCATCTTGTGGGTGAGTGTAAGCATCATTAGGAGGCGGAATTTCAACGCGGACGTTTCCTCCTCTTTGAAGGAGTTGGTTTCTCACATTGTTGTTATTGTTCAGCTCGTCCAGTTGTCCTTAAACTGCTTCCTCTCTTTCGCGAGTTGCTTCCTCAACTTGACGTGCTCGTTCCTTCGCATCACGTGTTCGTTGATTTGCAGCACTCATTTGTTCCAAGGCTTATTCCAACGTAGTTTGGGGATCTATCTCATTCATTCTTCATTGACTAGATTCTCTTAGCCTTCTTCGGAAGGTTCTTTCTGGTTCCGGATCGTAAGTAACAAGTTCTCTACTGTTGAGAGTTCTTTGCATAAACCTAAAAAGAAAAAGAGAATTCCTGCAAACCAAAACTACTCAAAGCAAAAGGTCAATAGAAAAAGAAAAAGCGTCTAAGCTGGAGAACCAAAATAAAGAACTTGGTCTAGATCAAGTCCCCGGCAACAGTGTCAAAAACTTGTTCGCTCAAAAGTGTGTGTGCAAATAAGCTTTAAATTTATACCGAGAATAAAAGCAATAGTGAACCCGCAGTGTACGGATCAATCACAGGATAAGCAAATATTCTAGGGTCGATCACAAGAACTTGGTGAAATCAAGCGGTAAAGAAATCTAGTTTAAACAAATTGCAAATAAAAGATAAATAACGAGTTCGTATGCAAGAATTGGGAAAACACAAATTCTAGAGATCAAAGTATCCAATTGTGGTTTTCAATTCAAAACTTCTAAAGATCTATGGACAGAGCTGGGATTGCAAAGGAAAGGTGTTTCTAAGATGGGATAGATCACGGGAGAGGTCTCACTATCCACTATCCTAAACCAAAGGCTACTAATAAAAGGTGTTGAGTCCTCTATTAGAGATCTAAGGAAAGGAACTATAACTCAAACCAAGCTCTCAACCTAAGGGAATAGAACTAACAATCACCCGGTAAGTCTCAAGTTAACTCACAAAGGCAAGGAATTGGCACACTCAACCTAAGGGAATAGATCTAAGGAAAGGAACTATAACTCAAACCAAAGTCTCAGGTTAACTAACAATCACCGTCTTCTATCTTTCTTTATGGTTTCTTCTCATATCTTTTCCTATCTTTTAGACTCCTTCCTGATTCATCATGATGCTAAGCCCGGTATTAATTCATTTACGCATCCAAACTCCATCATTGCCTGAAATTACATCAAGAACTCGTGTAGACCTCTATTCTCAAAATTTATATGAATATGAATTTAAAGGTACATGAATCCCATCAAATGTATGCAAAACTGAGGTGAAATAATCGCAATATGCATGAAATGATAGCATATAATTCATGTCATCATGCGACCACAGGTAGTACGAGAGCTTCGCACCGGTGATAGAGACCCTACTTCCTCCTCATCACCTTGTTCTACAGGTTGGCCGTAAGATATCTTGTTCCCTAGTTCCTTTTTTACTCTCCCATAAGAACCATGGATTAACCCTCTCGGTCATACCAGTAGTGATTGAGGAGAGAAGCATCAGACTATCGTACTTCACCTACCCGTGTAGACAAGAACCACTCGTCTTAGCCACTCGTGAGTGCACAGGTCAGAAGTCTCAATTGTACCGCTTCCTTTTGCCTAATCCCTACAAAGAGGTCGGTAAGTAAGCCTTCTTCACCAATGATGGCTTTGAATTTCCGGAGGAAGAAAGTTGTAGGCTAAGTAAGTGTGTGTCTTCAACAGGAACCAAGTGCAAATATGTACCTTCTGTGTTTGGACATAGAGTTGAGGTTTGGAGGATCGAACTCGAGACGTGTGATTGGAGCCATTTAGCAAGCAAGCGGCTAGTGATACTCGAACGCAATATCTTTTGTAGATCCAACGGGTTAGAATACCAGAAATCTGTGTTGCAATCACGTTTAATCCTATAGTTCGATTCTTTAGAAACATAATTTACCGTTCCATTTGTAGTATGACATAGAGGGATATGCATAGTGTGATGTACCAGAAGTTGAGGTCGATCCAACGGTCGGATTTGATCGATAAGAGTTCAAAGTAGGTTGGTTGTGTAGTTTATGAAAACACTCAAATTTTGGCTAAGAAAAAGAAATTTTGGGTTTGGGAACCAACTTTGGAGATTTGTGTAGGAGTTATTGTCGGGTATTTGTGAGAATCCTTTGCTTCTATTAGTAGAATGTATAGCATAGAAGATTTAGATATTTTTATTGGAATTTTTGTATTTCTATATGAGCCTAATATCTTAAGACAAAGTTCAAAAGGGAGATTTAACGCGGAAGAAGGTACTCACACGAGGTCGAAGGCGGAGAACAATCTACGGATGTGTAGAATGGATTCGTTGGTCTATATCGGGCGCTTCCGGACCTAAAATCAAAGCTAAGAAAATTTAGCAAAAATGCTAAATTTGAAAGGGAGATTTAACGCATTAAAAATCTAAGGAAAACCCCGCTTTCAAAACAAGGATAAACTCGCAAAAACACTTTTTGGGGCAATCCATACAAATTATAAACATGGGTCGAAATCCGCAATTAAATCTTCGAGCCATAAAATATAGTTATAGACATATAGGTCATTTCCCGTATTTATACACTTGAGTCAATAATTTGTAGTTAAACCAATCGGGGCAAATAGCGAACTTCCAAAAGTCTGGGGCTTTTCTGCAAATATAAAATTTGGATTATTTTCTATTATTATCCATTTAGGGCAGATTTGCAATTTCCAAAAAGTTGGGTCATTTGCCATAAATTAAAAAGTTGGCTCTTTCCTGTAATTTACGTAAAGTCCAACAACAACCGATTAGGGTTTATGATTTTGCATATAGAGGCGGACTATTCTTCTCCGGTGGCGGCAATCCGGTGTCTAGCGACTAGTGGCGAGATCTACGTCCGACGGTGCAAAAAGGAACGGATCTTGGTGGATCCGGGTTTGATCAATCCCGCTCGATCGAGAAAAGATATTGTTAGTCTTGTTAAAACAGGGAGAATCAGGAAGCGGCCCGAGTCCCTCCAGCGGTGGAGTTAAGTGACCATAAGTGTGGCTCTTCAGCACGAGGTGGATGCTTGTTGCGATTGTTGGCTTTTCTGACGACGCCTGATTCGTTCAAGGTCCATGAAAGGAGGTTCGGCGGTTTGGCTCGGAGGTGAGATTGCAAGGGCTCGTTGCTCCTATTCTGACTCCGGCAAGGGCGGTGGGGGTGGAGGCAAGCAATGAGGGTGGTGGCAACAGGTGGAAGTAAGTGAAGTTGGTGCTCCTGTTTTGTTGGCTACGCGTGAAGAAGAAAGAAGCATATGATTGTGGAGGCTGAGGTATCGGGAGAGAGAAGGTGAGGAAAGGGGTCGAGTAGGCGGAGCTCAGGAGTTGGGTTAGCTAGGGCTGCAGGGTAGAGGCGGCAAGGCTAGCAAGCTCAGCAAGGAAAAAGAATAAAGAAAAGAAAGGAAAAAGAGTTAAAATGAACCGGATACGAATTACTTGGAACGGGATTATCGGAACAAAAAGTTTTCCAAAATTTCCAACAAAATAAAAATATAGATTATATGTAAACGTATAATATATAACATGCTCGTAATAATATTTAAGCTATTAAAACAGCGATAAAAGCGGAAAAATAAATATCGCAAAGGCACCTAAACAATTGGGGCGTTACATCAGATCCCCTAAAAACAAGTTTCGTCCCGAAACTTGCCACACATCGAACTTCTCGGTCCCTTAAAGCCGAGGTATGAATTCTTACTCTAAGAAGGCTGAAACCTTCTGATCTATATACACAAACTACTCAAACTACCACTGCAAGATATATTAGGTCATATAACACATTCCCGCATTGGACACAACTACACATAACATCACACATGCACATAACTCAACCAAGGGAAGAACTAGGTCTAACCCGTTGATTCTATCGATGTAATAGCTTAGCGTAAAACTAAACCAAAGATACTATCCTCCGTCTTCCAGTTAGCCTCATCGGTTCCTCATCTGCCACTAGATTCTCATGACTGACAACATGTGTCGAGTCATGTATGTACTCTCTCGATTGATACACATGAAACCCCAGGTGGCAATGCCAAATTGTAAGCCACTTCTCAAACTCGCGCTAAGATCTCAAAAAGGTTTGATATATCGGAAACTCAACTTCTTTCTTGGGTCTTTCTCAATGCAGCATTTCCATTTTGTTTCTCTTTGATTGCCTCTAACACAAAAGGTCAAACTTTTATTGGTCCCGCTAAACCAACTTTGATATTACATCTTCTCAATCTTGTTGCAAGTATTAAGTAATGAAGGAAATACTTTACTTCACACCGCTTCTACTAACGAGACACGTATTCTATTACTTTTACATCGTTCCTCAATACTCAATCAAAACCTTGTCTTGGACAATCACTTGTACACTTCACCATTATCTTGTTCGACTCACGGTAATTGATGCACGGACGGAGATAATTTTCCCTCTTTTTCACAACAATTTTGGTGTTTCCATAACAAGTTCAAATCAAGAGTTCAAGATATAAGCAAATATGAACTTCAAATCAAGAGTTCAACATAACTACTGGTGTTCACTATGGCAGTGCATTAGTTCTAATGAACCTTTATCAACAAGTCCTTGCAATTGGTCGTTCAAATGTTTCTTCAACTCACGTATCTTCACAAGTGTCATCCTACATGGCGCCTTGGATATCGGAGGTGGGCCAAGCTCAACCTTAGTGGAAAATCCACATTCCGACGTAGTGGAAGTCTTGGTACGTTATCAGGAAGACGTTGGGAAGTTCACCAAAAATTGGGAATCCGTGATATCTCGGTTTTGTCCTTTCATCTCTCGCCACATGAACCAAGACCGACACAACCTTGCCTTACAACTTGACAAGTGGTCATGGTACTAATGATCTACCCCGATATGTTAGGTTGACGTACTTTAAGCGCGGGCATTGCTCCTTCTCCGGTTATAACGGTGACCGTCTCCTTTCAAAGATTCGTCTTTTCATGAATTGGAAAAATTTGCTTGAGTCTTCTGACTCTTGTGGTCTTATTTAAGTATTCCTTTAACTTAATCCCATTTTCCCTCTTTGATGAAATGATTATAAACCTCTTCTAAGGTTTCTCACTTATGTGCAGCCGGAAGGGTCCAATCTCCAGGACTTAACCGTATTTCAATACAATTAACCTTATCTTCTTCGCTTTCATGACATCCCAACATATGGGAGGAGTTCTTTCTATTCTACATAAGCTTTCACCATAGATATTCTTTCTTCAAGTAGGCGTGGAAATTTATACTTCACTTTCTTATGTAGCGTCAAACCCGCCGTAGAAGTTCTAACTGCAATCTTTCATGTATTTCTCGTACATCCCATATCGACAACAAAATCCAAAATTTTGGTCTTCTCTTACTATTGTTAGTCACTTAAGCATCTCTTGGTATTCCATAAACAATCTTCACAATTGTACTAGTATGCCTCGTGGAAAAACGCTAGAAGAAATTCCCCATCCGAAACCACTGAAATATCCCACTCCTTACTTCTCAAGTGCTAACGTTATAAGCTCAAAGCTTGCAGCGTTTCCCTAATATAGGTCCTCCCTTTTACGCCATAGCCACCATTGTAAGAGCCTTAGTCTTCGAGAGATCCCGCACCTGCGCTTCAGCAGAGGCACAACTGCCTTTCTTCCTTGGAGATGTAGTGGGCCGCCTCTGCGCCCCTGTCTGGCCGCCCCTGTGGTTCTGTGAGCCACCCCAGCAGCCAGGCTAGCCGCCCCTGCGGTTTGTGGTGGGTTGAAGCCCTCTTCTTTGACCCGAGCTTTGCTTTTTGACCCCTCTTTCCTTTATAAGCTTCTCCTTCTTTCCTTCTGATGAGGGTTAGGTATCTTCAGCCCCACCTCTCTCTCCCTACGTACTTCATCTTCTCCTCTCTTCTCCCTTGGATCATCTCGATCTTCTTTGAGCTTGATTGAGTTTGTGAGAGATCCTTGATGGCTTTGCTTGTTGTTGTTGATGGTTGTTGTCGTTGTGCTTGTTGATAGCCAACCTTGAGGTTTTGGGATGGTGTTCTGCTCTGAGTTAAGCTCACCTTGGTAAGCTTATATGGCTTCCCCTCTTTCTTTTTTCTTTTCCCTCTTTCCTTAGCCTAGCTTAGATCTCTTAGGTTTGGTTCTTGTTCCAGCCATGTTTGGCTTATGTTGATATATATATATGTGTATGTTTCTGTATGTATGTGTTTTGGATGAAGAAGAAGTGAAGGAATAAATAGAAGGAGCTAAAAGTGTGTCTCTGCACACCAGCCGCCCCTGCGCCACCTCTGGACCGCCCCTGGGCCAGCAGTGAGCCGCCCCTGCAGCCACCTGCACCAGCTTGGTGTTGCACTTGGTTCTGCAGGTGTGTGTTGCTTCTAGGCCTTCCTTAGGGTGCCTTTATTCCCTCCTTTCATAGTATGAGTGTATAGGATCATGCTAGATGTGTGAATATGTGTTTGGTTGAGGTTATGATCGATTTATGCCTTGTATGGATTTATGGACTTAGGTTGTTGTTGGTTAAGGTTTTGAGGCTGAGTATGATCCCTATGGATCCCTTTCGGTCTAGGTGTGACCCATTTGATGAATAGAGGTTGATATATCTTTATGCCTTGTTATTAGGCAGTGCCCCTCTCTCAGGATTGGAGGTTGATTTTGGTTGATCGTGTTTGAGTTGTGTACGAGGTTGATGTAAGTCTATAGGACTTACTCAGCTGCCATCCTTATATTGGGTGTTTGCATGAGTGGTGTGTGCTTTATTTGGTTGTTATGATAGCATGAGATGTCGTATATACCGACCTATGTTTTATTGATTAACCCGTATGCGTGGCTGTGATAACCTTTCCATTTTATTCCGCCGTGGAGTCAAGGAGGTTCTCTTGAGTCAGGCCAGACCTGGTATACGAGGAGGGCACAACACTACTCTCATAGGGTACACGGGTTGTGTGACCGATTCCACTCTAGATGGCTAGCAGGCTCACAAGCGAAGATGTATCGGTCCTCGTGTCACATACTTTCATCTATCTATATATATACGGTTTTTGAGTGAATGGTTATTATATAAAGATAATAAATGGGTAAATATGTGATATCATGCTGATGTGTTTATCTTCCATGATTGTTTTTGTGCTTATGCATTACCTCATATATGTATGGTTAGCTAACGGTTTCATACCGTGTTGTAGATGTTTACAGGTTAGGCGTTGCTGAGTGATCTGGCAGGGTGACAGGCCGAGGACTCTCATACATTAGGTGGTTGGTTTGGTTGTTGTGTTTTCCTCCTACGTGAAGATGATCTTTTGTACCTCTTGTGTGAGGATGTCGTTTTATATACTCGGCTATGTTGTTGTTTACTTTGAGTCATACAGTTTATACTATTTTATGTATTTGTTTTATATCTGTCAGTGTCATGTTGTAAGGTCTAGTGAACTTGTTGTCAGGCTAGGGTCAGGATCCATTGTGAGAACCTATCCCAATGTGGCATCCCGAGTCCCGCGGATTCGGGGTATTACAACCATGGATCTTCCGTGTGAGTCTGAAACATCTGACTCAACTTTGCTTGCAATTTCATTAGAACAAACATACCATGCATCCCCTTTACTCTCAACAATAATAGAAGCGTCACTTTCCTCTTGGTTCTTCTATTCCTTTTATTCTTATCAAACCTTCAGTTCTTATTCGTGTCGTTCCCCCATATGCAAATCATATGACCTAAGAAGGTCACACAGGTTCATTACAATCCCTCCCTTGGAGCTCTATTATAGTTACATGTGATAAAGTGATTTATGACGTTAGTATAGGCATACATTTAGGTAGTTTTTCCCGTTATTCATGCACGGTTTGACATTAGTTCACGATGTTTACACTCATTTCGTGCATATTTCTAGAAAAGACGTCTACACGAGCTTTTGTCGGGTTTTGTAGGTATTTCGGGGATCTTTTGGATATTAATCGATACATTCGAGGGTCAAGCCTCATGGTGGTACATATCCAAGGCCTTGAAGGAACATAATTGGAGCAATGAAGGACACAAGGACCCTTATTGGTGCAAGCAATGGAGCAACTCATGGCTAGATGATCATAACAAGTCTCTGTTGAAGAAAATCGGACCAAAACTCAGGAAAATCGGCCGATTTATTTGACTGGGTCGATTTTTTGCCTTTGACAGCTTAAGCCACGTGTCCCACGATCTCTTTGTCCGGCCTTGCTCTTGGTGGAGAATATAAGTGGGCCTGCAAGCTGTTGCTGAGGATTGATTCATTCTCTTCCTCTCCCACATCCTCTAGCATCTTCCCAAAGACTCTTCCAATTGGGAGCTCTCTTCAAGACACCCTTGTGGGTGTTCTTGAGAGAGATTAGTGTAGATTTAAATTTCGTAGTGAGATTTGAGTGATTTTTTGTGAAGAAACTTGTTGAAGGTTGTAAGATCTTACTTGGAGCTACATTTGGTGTGTTGAAAGATTTGTTTTGAGCTCAAATCCAGCTAAGTTTCATTGCTTTCATTTCCTTTCTTCATCTTCTTGCTATGGATTCCATGTATGCTTGTATGATGATTTTAGATCTTGAAATGCATGTTGTTGGCTAGTTTATTGTGATTCTGGAGTGATGGATTGATGGTTATAGCTTGGGTGATGATAGAATGGACTTATATGTTAGTTTAGGATGATTTGTATGCACGAAACCTAACTCAGACATAAAAATCGACCTGTTCTTCATAGTAAATCGGCCGATTTTTACTATGATCCACCCGATTTTTCCTTCTGTTTCTCTTTAATTGATGAATCTGTATGTTAGGATGTTAGATTGTTGAAATCCTAGTGTTTGTTGAGCTTAATTTAGCTTAGGATCACCTAATGCTATCAACCTAAGTGAGGGAAGAGATCTACCCGATGATTTCCGATCTTAGATACCTAAGATGATGAATTCTAGGTAGTAGTGAGCCTCACAAGCCGCTATTGGATTGAGTGTGCTAGGATTATTGCTTGAGACTTACCTTTTCCGAGACTTACCCGGTAAGGAGAGGTTTGCCCCTTAAGTAGTGTCCAGTTTGTGTAGAATTCCCAACTTTACCTCCTTGAGACTTACCCGGTAATAGGGGTTTGGTGCGGGATTAGTGAAGTGAGAGACCTACCCGGTAATTGCTTCCATTAGTGAAACACCCTTTCCCAACACCGCAGCTTTATCCTTAGAATCTTTGGAAGCTTGAGTCCAATGCCATAACCGGAAATCTTGACCTCTAGAATCCTCTTTTTCTATCTTTGATCTCATATCTTGTGTTTGTGTCACTTATTTGTTTTGCTAGCTTGAGTTGTTAGATTGTTTTATTACCTTGCTTGATTTGTGATCCTTGCTTGATCACCACAAAAACTCAACCAAAAATATCATCATTTTCATTTCTTTATTTCTTTCTCTTTTCTTAGACTGGATTTGCACTATCTTTGATCATTGAATAACTTGATTTCGCCTCAGTCCTTGTGTTCGACCTCGGAATACTATCCCTACTACAAATGACCCGTACACTGCGGGTTTCGCTAGGTAGTTTAGGAGATTAGATCGAGTTTATAAATGTAAAGCTTTTTGTGCTACACGTTTCTAGCGTAACAACATGCTTTGACATCATTTCATGCTACTTGATTAAAACACTTGATTTTCTGTTGATACACCTCCTTACTACTAACATTGAACAGCTTGGAATAATCCAAGCTCTTATTATCATTCTGTTCTAATCCCATAGTTCAGGTTACTCTTCTCATCACACTCGCTATTAGACAACCCGCACCTGTGCGTTCTCGGTTGTCACCGATAGCTTATGGTTGACCTTCTCCCAGATCAACGACTTACCACTCTTCTATACATTTCACGTTACCATTCTCATGAAGGCTACTTACCTGGGGTACTCTACCTGAAACTCCGCTAGCTCAATCTACACTTCACGCTTCCATCTTCTTCTATAAGGTAACTCTACCTTCTCGGGCCTTGTTGTGTCATCCGACCCACTTTCATAAGCTTAACTGCGCTCCCATAATGTATTGTAAGTTCATATTATCAAGTACTTTATCCTTAGTTATTTTCCACTCGTGTCTCTCTCGTTTGGTATCTTAAGTCTTTCGATAAACAAAAACTCCTTATTGAGTATTGCATCTTTTGAACCCATCATCACTACGCACTTACTCCTTCTTGACATTGCTTACTCTTATCACATGTCGGAAAATGGTTGACTCCACCAAGGAAATTCTACCATGTGAATCCTCACCTCACCATTCTTCTCACAAGTATCTTAAGTCCGAAGAAGTCAACCTGCCGGTATCCTAGAAAACTTGACACTTCATCTTCTGGTACCTCCGTAAGCTTAACTTACGGGTCTCTTAAATCTTTTGTGATTGGTTCATCCACACCTCTCATCTTGACTCCCATGCCTAGGAGCTCTTAGGAAAAATTTTACGTCTTAATGAAATACCACTTCTACCCTTGCTAAAAGGTACTCCTCCTCTTCTCGTTACGCATCTTTAGTTTATCGGCAAGGCATTTGGAAGAACCTTAAGTTCGTTAACTCTAGTTGCTTCATTGATGCTCCATCATTGCTTCTTCATATCACTCCATACCTTCATGTCGCTTTTATATTGGTATAGTCTTCCATCTTGGTTTCCCTTAACTCGACACGAGGTTCCCTTCTATTTGTTTGTCCTTTGGTTACGTCATCTCTAGTCTTCTTCTTCGACGTCCTCTTAAAGGAGTCCGGTTAATCACTGGGGTGTTTGCGTAAACTTGATGCTCAACTCGATAACTTGAGCATACTGATCTTTGTATGTATACTATCCTAAGCCAAAAGGTGTTCTCCAAGGGGGCGATGATAACTTTCTATCATCTTAGCTATAAGGTCCACTATCACTAATATGATATTAGCATATCATATGTTTATATATATATATAAGGATATTGATAACACGATTTATGACTTAGGTTTAGGTAATCATTTAGATAGATTTCTCACTCATTCATGCATGGTTTAGCACTAATTCACGGCGTTTGCACTCAATTCACGTATTTTGTCGAGATAGACGTCTACACGGACTTGTGTATTGCTTTGTAGGTATTTCGGGGGTCTTTTAGACATTAACCGATACATACGAGGGCCAAGCCTCGTGGTGGTACACATCCAAAGCTTTGGAGGAGCATAATTGGAGCAACAAAGGACACAAAGACCACTATTGGTACAAGCAATGGAGCAACTCATGGCTAGACGATCATAGCATGCTTCTGCTGAAGAAAATCGGACCAACTAACAGATAAATCGGCCGATTTTTATCTCTGGGTCGATTTTCCTGCCTTCAACAGCTTAAGCCACGTGTCCCACGATCTCTTGATCCGGCCTTGCTCTTGGTGGAGAATATAAGTGGTCCTGCAAGCTGTTGCTGAGCATCTCTCCTCTCCCACATTCTCATTCACAGCTCACCTATTGGGAGATAGACTTGGAGGAGAAGAAAAACTCTAAAGGATTGAAGGAAGAAGAAGAACACCATTTTAAGGGGGATAGTGAGGTTTTGAGTGATTTTGGAGTTACTTTTGTAGTTTTGGATTGAAGAACTATTGCAAGGATTGTTAGGAACGTTTTGGATCTTCATTTAATAGTTTGTAAGTCTTGCTACAACTTAGATTCAGCTGGGATTTATTGATTTTACTTGCTTATCTTTCATTATTCATCTATGAGAACCATGTATGCTTGTATGATGATTTTGGATCTTGATATGCATACTATTGGCTAGTTTATTGTGATTCTGGAGTGATGGATTGATGGTTATGGCTAGGGTGATGATAGAATGGAATCATATATTAGTTTAGGATGATTTGTATGCACGAAACCCAAACCAGTCAGAAAAATCGCCCTGATCATCAGCAGATCAGCCGATTTAGCTGTAGAACAACCCGATTTATTCTCCTATTGCTCTGTAATTGATGAATCTGTATGTTAGGGTGTTAGGTTGTTAAATCCTAGTGTTTATTAAGCCTAATTTAGCTTAGGATCACCTAATGCTATCAACCTAAGTGAGGGAAGAGATCTACCCGATGATTTCCGATCTTAGGTACCTTAGATGATGAATTCTAGGTAGTAGTGAGCCTCATAAGCCGCTATTGGAACGAGTGTGCTAGGATTATTGCTTGAGACTCCCCTTTTCCGAGACTTACCCGGTAAGGAGAGGTTTGCCCCTTAAGTAGTATCCGGTTTGTGTGGAATTCCTTATTTTAACCCCTTGAGACCTACCCGGTAATAGGAGTTTGATGCGGACTAGTGAAGTGAGAGACCTACCCGGTAATTGCTTCCATTAGTGAAACATTCCTTCCCCAACACCGCATCTTGTCCTTAAAATCCTTAGAACCTTGAGTCCGATGCCATAACCGGAAATCTTGACCTCTAGAATCCACTTTTCCTTCTTGATCATATACCTTGTGTTTTGTGTTACTTGTTTGTTTTGCATGCTTGAGTTGTTATTTTGTTTTATTACCTTGCTTGACTTGTGATCTTTGCTTGATCACCACAAAAACTCAACCAAAAATATCATCATTTTCATTTCTTTATTCCTTTCTCTTTTCTTAACTAGATCTTCACTAAATTTAATCACAAATCGAATTAATCTCACTTAGTCTTTGTGTTCGACCTCGGAATACTATCCCTACTACAAACGTCTCGTACACTGCGGGTTCGCTAGGAGTTAGGATAAATATATCGAGTTTATAAATTGTAAGACTTTGCACATCTAATCCTAGAAGTGAACAGATATAAGCGCCATGCTACTACAATAAGCATAACCATTCCATAAACAATTTTCAATTCAACATACAAGTATAGTCCAAAACATCCTAAGTCCACATATACATATCTACATATATACACATATATATACATAATATAATAATAATAATAATAATAATAATAATAATAATAATAATAATAATAATAATAATAATAATAATAATAATAATAATAATAATAATAATAATCAATAACTATGTGTCCGAGGTCCGCGGAGGAAGTGGTGGTCCCGTACATTCTACCCCAACTGACTCATGCGCATGATTTGAAAACGAAATTCATTTCTTTAAAACTCATAACCCTTGAGGGTTCTGTTTATTTTTATTCGGCCTTTAGAAGATTGCGAGTGTCATTTTTGTCAACCTAGGGCTTTGATACCACTTTGTCACACCCCGAATCCGCGGGACTCGGAGTGCTACGGGCGGAGACCTCACAATGGGTCCTGACCCTTAGCCTGACAACAATTTCACCGGATCTTGCAACAAGGCACAAATAAAGGCCAAAACCGAAATACATTTTTATGCAATGTTATGAAACCCGTATACAGAAGAAAGAAAAGACTTCAGCCGTCCTTACAACAACATCAACATGATACAAAAATAACAACACAAGGACTCCAAAACTCAACTCAACCTAAGATGTACGGGGACCCTGGATGCCCACTCCTCCGGATCACTCGACCACATCCTAACCTGCACATCAACTACAACAATCGGTATAATACCGTTAGCTTACATTCTAGGCATTATAAAGATAGCAAGGGTACAAACACACACATAAGTACACATAACACACATCATGCTCATATACATACAATCCTATTCATATCTTCTCTTTTTAAGTCATGTCATTACTAATTTCATTCGTTTTAAGTGTGACATGAGAGTCTTATAACTCTCGCCTCTGCCCCCGTGTAACCAACAGGAGTAATGCGGAGCTCAACCCGTATACCATGTGGAGTGGCAAAGAAGCCCGCTCGTATACCATGTATGGCCTAGTCGCAGAGAACCTCCCAGTCTCCCTCGGGATCTGCGCAGTGATGTCACCGCCCGATAATAATAAACAATGGGCCAAAAATATATATATAACAAAGTTGTCCTAATCCAGTTTCATGATTATAAGTAATTAAACACACACCACCATCACATATCCAAATAATGCATAAAAGCGGCTAAGTAAGTCCGAGGACTTACCTCGTCTCAAAGCTAGCTAAAAACCGATCTCACTTCCAGTAGGAATATAACCAAAGCTTGTTCAAGACAAGGCACGATAATCAATCAACCACTCACACAAGCTATAAGCCCTTAGACTTCTAGTCCTAAATGATCTTATTTGGTCATACACTCTCATAATCTAGGATACGCTCCTAGTCCTCATAAACTCACGAGATCTCAACTATAACCACATGCTAGGATACATCCATCCTAACTCCACAATCTCAACAAACAAATACTCACAACCTCAACAAAGCTCACATGATAGCATACACACCTCAATCCTTAGAACGTTCAAACCATCCTCAACTACTCACCAAAGGTTCCAAGCCACTACTTGGCACTCACTCTAAGTTATGCTAGATCCAACCTAGCATGATTCTACCACTAAACATAACTAGATCGAGGAAAAAGGTACTCACACGAGGTCGAAGGCGGAGAACGATCTACGGATGTGGAGAATGGATTTGTTGTATACCGGGCGCTTCCGGACCTAAAATCAAAGCTGAGCAAATTTAGCTTAAATGCTAAATTTGAAAGGGAGATTTAACGCATTAAAAATCTAAGGAAAACCCTGCTTTCAAAACAAGGATAAAACTCGCAAAAGCACTTTCCGGGGCAATCCATACAATTTATAAACATGGGTCAAAATCCGCAATTAAATCTTCAGGCCATAAAATATAGTTATAAGCATATAGGCCATTTCCCATATTTATAAACTTGAGTCAATAATTTGTAGTTCAACCAATCGGGGCAAATAGTGAACTTCCAAAAGTCTGGGCTTTTCTGCAAATTTTTAAATTTTGGATTATTTCTGTAATTATCCATTTAGGGCAGATTTGCAATTTCCAAAAAGTTGGGCAATTTGACATAAATTAAAAAGTTGGCTCTTTCCTGTAATTTACCTAAAGTCCAACAACAACCGATTACGATTGTGAAGATGGTGGTGGACTGTTTCTTCTTTGGTGGCGGCAATCCAGTGTCAGTCGACTAGTGGCGAGATCTAGGTCCGACGGTGCAGCAAGGAAGGGATTGTTACGCTAGAAACGTATAGCACAAAAGTCTTACAATTTATAATTCGATATAATTTCCTTACTCCTAGTGAACCAACAGTGTATGGGTCGTTTTGTAGCAAAGATAGTATTCCAAGGTCGAACACGAAGACTAAGGTGAAATCAAATCAAGCAAGTGATCATGGATAGTGCAAATCTAGTGTAAGCAAAGAGAAGGAAATAAAGAAATGAAAATCATGATATTTTTGGGTTGGGTTTTTGTGGTGATCAAGCAAAGATCACAAATCATGCAATATTATAAATCAAACAAATAACTCAAGCTTGCAACACAAACGAGCAACACAAACACAAGATATGTGATCAAAGAGAGAAGGGCAGATTCTAGGGGTTAGGACTTCCGGTTATGGCATTGGACTCAAGCTTCTAATCAACCTTGGACAAGCTACGGTATGTTGGGAAAAGGGTGTTTCTCAAATGGGATCAATCACCGGGTAGGTCTCATGGTCCACTAATCCCTCACCTAAGGTCCTATTATAGGGTAAGTCTCTAGGAGTCTAAAGTTGGGAATTCTGCACAAACGGGATTGCTATCTAAGGGTCAAACCTCTCCTTACCGTGTAGGTCTCGGGAAGGCAAGTCCTAAGCAACAATCCTAGCACACTCAGTCCAATAGCGGCTTGTGAGGCTCACTACTACCTAGAGTTCATCATCCTTGGTATCTAAGATCGAGAATTACCGGGTAAGTCTCTTTCCTCACTTAGTTTGCTAGCATTAGGTCACCCTAGGCTAGATTATGCTTTACAAACACTAGGATTTCAACAATCTAACATCCTAACATTCAGATTCATCAATACAAGCACAACAAAATAAACCACGGGTAGATCATACAGAACCACGGGCGTGGAATTACATGAACAGGCCGTGGTTTTCATCAGAGGTTAGGTTCGAGCAAGAAAATCATCCAAAGGTACATTCAAGTCTATTCTATCATAGTCCAAGCCATAACCATCATTCCGTTACCCTAGAATCACAACTATTTAGCCAACAACATGCATTTTAAGATTTAAATTCAACAAGCAAACATTCATGGCTTCCATAGCAAGAAAATGAAATGAAAGTGAAAAGAAACAAGTAGTCTTAGCTGAATATGAGTATAAACAAGACTTACAACCCTTCAAACACAGCTCTAAAACGCTTTCAAATATTCTCAATAAAAGTCACTCAAAAGTTCACTCTAAATTTCTATCTTGATGTGTTGTTCTTCCTCCAAAATGAGAGTGTTTTTTTTTCTCCTCCAAGAATTCCCAATATGGATAATGATAATGTGTGAGAGAATGTGGGAGAATCCCCCAGCAACAGCCTGCAGGACCACTTATATTCTCCACCAAGAGCAAGGGTCGGGCAAAGAGATCGTGGGACACGTGCCAAAGCTGTCTAGAGAAAACCACGGCCAAAACCACAATCGATATTTTTGCCTCTGGACCTTGGAATTCCCTGTTCAGCTCTCTTTGGATTATTAAGCCATGAGTTGGTGCAAGGCATGCACCAACAAGGTCTTATGTGTTCTCCTTTGCTCCTACCTTGCTCCTTAAAGAGTCCGGATGTGTTCCACCCCTCGAATGTATCGATTAAGCTCCAAAAGCTCCCCAAAATACCTACAAAACCGACAAGAGTTCGTGTAGACGTCTATTTCGACAATATGCAAGAATTAAGCGTAAACGTCATGAACTAATGTCAAACCATGCATGAATAACGGGAAAAACTATCTAAATGAATGTCTAAACTAACGTCATAAATCATGTCATCAAAATACCCCATACTTGTCACTTGCTCGTCCCCGAGCAAGGTCCAACTATAGGCTACGAGATGGCATGATTTATGAATGCTGGAAAAACAGAAAATAAAATCTTTTTGGAATTGTGCTTCATAAGATGGATCACCTTCATAGTCATGTTTCATGGCAATGGACAAGAAATCATGTATTAAATGAATGAAGGCACGGAAAGACAATCGTACTTAACTCGGAAGCATGCATGAAAGGTGAAAATGAAGAAGTCAAGATGATCATGAGAATATCCAATCTAGATCACTAAGTCATACACATATGCAAACAGGTCACAAGGACTTAGGAAAGAAGAGGCCAAGAAACGTTGTTATAGGTGGGAATTTTTTTAGGTCATGTGATGCTAATCCGGGAAAGGAACTAACTCCACAATTTCATTTTTGATCAACTTCCCCACAAGTGTATATTTTTCTCCATCTTTTCTTTCTTTTCTTTTCTTTTTCTTTCACTTATTTTTGAGACAATGGAATTGGTGTACAAAAGCTGAAACCTTGGTGATTAGCGGACATCGGGATTTTTCCGAGGTGCCTCACACCGGGCACACATACCAAGGCTCGTTAGGACATTCGGTGTATCCGACTTTGGCAAGGCACAAACACCCGATTATGTGAATGGTGCCGAGTTACTCGTCATCAAAAACAAAGTCCCCAAACCTTTTTTTTTCTACACTTTTCACAACAAATTCAGCACTTCATTGACAACATTCATTCATCAACAACTTCACCGCACACTTGCTTTTCACACACTCAACACACTAGCATGCTTCTATTCTCGGATGGGTCAAAAGAGGTCAATTTTTTAATTAAGTGAGGTGCTCAAACAACATGATCAAGATGAGAAGAAGAGAGATGAATTGCCTTAATCATTCCTAGATGATGTGCAAGAACTAACATGTAATTTCGACCATCAATTCTCAATCCAATCAAGGCAAGCATCATAATCACAATTCATACATAGGATTCAAGAGAAGTATTTCAAGTCCACATATGCATAAATCCATTCAACACACAAGGCCATCCATAGCCAATTCTCAAACTAATCTCTTAGGTCATATCCAAACTAGGAAGCACAAAATTTTAAAATTTTTTGAATTTTTTTTTTAATTTTCGAAATATATATGTACAATGCAAAAGCTAATGAAACATGTGATAATATGAAACTATCCTAGATGCAATCATGCAAATGATTATGAAAACCCCACCCCATACTTAAAAACACATTGTCCCCAATCTGCAAATTAAATAAAGAAGTGAAAGAGAGTCCTCACAATGTAAAAATGGTGTTTTTGGTATTTTGGTTCACTTATGCGGAGTGATGGTGGATGATTAATCAAAGGTGGTAGAGAGCTCTTGATGTTCATTATAGCGTCGGGACCCGCGCTAAGCACCGCAAGCCGTCCAAGTCCCAAGTCCGCTCCACCCACGTTTGATGCGGGATCATCATCATCAACTCCATGCCTTGCAAGACTTCCATGTTACCTAGACTCTAGGACACAAACACCAAACACACACAAACACACCAAAGCAAAAACATAAACAAAAATAAAAATCGAAAACAAAAACAAAAAACGAAAAGGGAAAGATATGTACCAATGGGTTGCCTCCCATTAAGTGCTTCTTTAAGGTCATTAGCTTGACCAAATTTGGGAGCGTTTCACTCAAGGTGAAGTGGGGCAATCATATCCACCGGAGCTTCCGGGATATACTTCTTCAAACGGTGCCCATTCACCTTAAAATCTCCACAATGCTCCCCACCTATCTCAACCGCTCCATGGGGGAAGACCTTCTTCACCACATAAGGACCCGTCCATCTTGACTTTAGCTTTCCGGGAAAGAGCCGCAGCCTTGAATTGAAGAGAAGAACTAAGTCACCTTCACTCAACTCCTTTGGGATTAGACGTTTGTCATGCCAACGCTTGGTCCTTTCCTTGTAAATCCGGGCATTTTCATAAGCATCCAACCGGATCTCCTCAAGAGCATTAATGTCTAGCAACCTCTATTCACCGGCTTCCTTGAGGTCAAAATCCAGCCACCTTATGGCCCAATATGCCCTATGCTCCATCTCCACCGGAAGGTGGCAAGACTTGCCATAAACTAGCTTGTAGGGAGTGGTGCCAATTGGTGTCTTGAAGGCGGTTCTATAAGCCCATAAGGCATCATCAAGCTTCATATCCCAATCTTTTCTTGTCCTAGAAACCGTCTTCTCAAGTATTCCTTTTATCTCCCGGTTGGAGATCTCCACTTGGCCACTAGTTTGGGGATGGTAAGGTGTGGTCACCTTATGAGTCACCCCATACTTAGCCAAAAGTGTCCCAAAGTTCCTATTGGTGAAATGCTTCCCTCCATCACTTATGATCACTCTAGGTGTTCCAAACCTAGGGAAGATGACTCGGTTGAAGAACCGCACCACTACTTTGGCATCATTTGTGGGAGAGGCGATTGCTTCTACCCACCTTGACACATAATCCACCGCCAATAGAATGTAGGGGTTGCCACATGAAGTGGGGAATGGCCCCATGAAGTCCACACCCCAAACATCAAAGACCTCAACCTCTTGGATATTATTCAAGGGCATCTCATTCCTTCTTGAGATGTTTCCCGTCCTTTGGCAAGCGCCATAAGCTACTACAAAATTCTGCACATCCTTAAACAAGTTAGGCCAATAAAAACCGGATTGCAATACCTTTGCACACGTTTTGTGTGAGCTAGCATGGCCTCCACATTGCAAGGAGTGGTAATGACGGATTACACTCTCCACCTCATCCTCCGGAATGCACCTCCTAAAGACTCTATCCGGTCCTCTCTTGAAAAAGAGAGACTCGCTCCAATAGTAATGTCTCACATCCTTGAAAAATCTTTTCCTTTGGGCATATGATAAACCGGGTGGCACCTCTTCACACACAAGGTAGTTCACTATATCCGCATACCATGGCTCACTCCCTCTAGAAACTTGAAGTAAGCACTCCTCCATCATTTGCAATTGCTCATCCCGGAATGGGTCATCAATCGGGATGTCATCTCTTCCAATCTCCAATGGTGGTAGCCTACTAAGATGGTCCGCTACCGAATTTTCGGAACCCTTCTTGTCCCGAATCTCCTAGTCAAATTCTTGGAGGAGAAGGATCCACCGAATGAGGCGAGGCTTGGAATCTTTCTTTGTGAGGAGATAACGGATCGCAACATGATCTGTGTACACAATAACCTTTGCTCAAACAAGATACGAGTGGAACTTCTCAAAGACATACACTACCGCTAGCAACTCCTTCTCGGTTGTGGCATAGTTGATTTGGGCATCATCTAGCGTCTTGCTAGCGTAGTAGATGGCATGTGTAAGCCCATCTTTCTTTTGTCCTACAACAGCCCCAACGGCCACATCACTCGCATCGCACATTATTTCAAATAATAATCTCCAATCCGGAGGTTGCATGATAGGGGCGGAGATCAAAGCATCCTTCAACCTACAAAACGCTTCACGACAATCCTTGGAGAAAACAAACTCAACATCCTTCATTAGTAGGTTAGTGAGAGGCTTAGAAATTTTAGAGAAATCTTTTATAAATCTCCGGTAAAAACCGGCATGCCCTAAGAAACTCCTTACCCCTTTCACCGAGGTATGTTGTGGCAACTTCTCTATTGTCTCTATCTTTGCTCTATCAACCTCAATGCCACGGTGGGATACCAAGTGTCCCAATACTATGCCTTCACTCACCATGAAGTGGCATTTCTCCCAATTCAACACAAGATTAGTTTCCTCATCTCTTCAGCACCAAAGATAAATTAGCCAAGCAATTATCATATGAAGAGCCATACACCGAGAAATCATCCATAAACACTTCCATAATGTTCTCAATATATTCAGAAAAATAGCCATCATACACCTTTGAAAGGTGGCGGGTGCATTACACAACCCAAATGGCATCTTTCTATATGCAAATGTTCCCCAAGGGCAAGTAAATGTTGTTTTCTCTTGGTCATTCGGGTGAATAGGAATTTGAAAAAACCCACTATAACCATCGAGGTAACAAAAATGTGAATGTTGAGCTAACCTTTCCAACATTTGGTCAATAAAGGGAAGAGGGAAGTGATCTTTCCTAGAGGCCACATTAAGTTTCCTATAGTCAATACACATTCTCCACCCCGTAACCGTCCTAGTTGGGATTAGATCATTGTTCTCATTAGTTGCTACGGTCATACCACCCTTCTTAGGAACAACATGTATGGGACGAACCCATTTACTATCCTAAATCGGGAAAATGATTCCCGCATCTAGCAATTTTAAGATCTCTTTCTTGACTACCTCTTTCATAATAGGGTTCAATCTTCTTTGAGGTTCAATTGAAGGTTTATGGTTGTCTTCCATCAAGATTTTATGCATGCACAAGGAAGGTTTAATGCCAACTAAGTCATCAATGGTGTATCCAATAGCTCTCCTATGCAATTTCAATTCATTCAACAATCTATCAAGCTCATCATCATTCAAAGATGCATTCACAATCACGGGATACGTAGAATTTGAACCAAGGAAAGCATACTTTAAATGAGAAATGAGAGGTTTGAGATCAAGTTTAGGAGGACCTTTATCGGTTGGATATAATCCATATAGCTCCACATTAGATGAGTCCAAAGCCATTGAAGACTCTCCAAGACTCCTTGAAGCTTGATCAACAACTAAGGGACTTTCTGGAGAAACCACGGGCAAAACCACGACCTCTGGTGTTACGTCTAGGAATAGATGTGATGTGCACGCAATAAGTCTTAAATTTATACTCGTTATATTTATCCTAACTCCTAGCGAACCCGCAGTGTACAGGACTTTTGTAGAAAGGTAAGTATTCCGAGGTCGAACACAAAGACTAAGGTGAAATCGAGTCAAGCGATGATCAAAGATAGTATGAATCTAGACTAAGATAAGATGAGGATCAAGAAAATGGAAAATACAATGTTTTTGTTGGTTTTTGTGGTGATCAAACAAAGATCACAAGTCAATCAAGATTATAAAACAACTAACAACTCAAGCTAGCAAACGAACAAGTAACACAAAGCACAAGTATATGATCAAGAGAGAAAAGTAGATTCTAGAGGTCAAGATTTCCGGTTATGGCATAGGACTCAAGGTTCTAAGGATTTTAAGGACAAACTGCGGTGTTTGGGAAAGAATGTTCACTAATGGAAGCGATTACCGGGTTAGTCTCTCACTTCACTAATCCCGCATCAAACTCCTATTACCGGGTAGGTCTCAAGGGGTTAGAGTAAGGAATTCCGCACAAACTAGATGCTACTTAAGGGTAACCCTCTCCTTACCGGGTAAGTCTCGGAATAGGGGAATCTCAAGTAATAATCCTAGCACACTCGATCCAATAGCGGATTATGAGGCTCACTACTACCTAGCATTCATCATCTTAGGTATCTAAGGTCGGAAATCATCGGGTAGATCTCTTCCCTCACTTAGGTTGATAGCATTAGGTGATCCTAAGCTAAATTAGGCTTAATAAACACTAGGATTTAAACAACCAAGGACCCCAGCATGCAGATTTATCATTTAAAGAGCAACAGGAGAATAAATCGGGCTGTTCTACAGATAAATCGGCCGATTTATCTGATGAACAGGTCGATTTTTCTTCCTGGGATGGGTTTCGTGCATACAAATCATCCTAAACTAACATATAAGTTCATCCTATCATCACCCAAGCCATAACCATCAATCCATCACTCTAGAATCACAATAAACTAGCCAATAATATGCATATCAAGATCCAAAATCATCAAACAAGCATACATGGTGTTCATAGATGAATAATGAAAGATGAGAAACAAAATCAATAAATCTCAGCAAAATCCAAGTTGAAGCAAGACTTACAAACTCTTAAATGAAGATCCAAAACGTTCCTAACAATACTTGCAAAAGTTCTTCAATCCAAGACTACAAAATCACTCAAAAATCCCTCTAAACTCTTAGAATGGTGTTCTTCTTCCTTGAATCTTTTAGAGCTTTTCTTCTCCTCCAATCTTTCCCCCAAATTGATGAGCTGTGAATGAGAGTGTGGGAGAGGAGAGATGCTCAGCAACAACCTGCAGGACCACTTATATTCTCCACCAAGAGCAAGGACGGACAAGAGATCGTGGGACACGTGGCTTAAGCTGTCAAAGCCCCAAAAATCGACCCAGTGGACAAAAATCGGCCGATTTAGCTGCTACTTGGTCCGATTTTCTTCAACAGAAACATGCTATGATCGTCTAGCCATGAGTTTCTCCATTGCTTGCACCAATAGTGGTCTTTGTGTCCTTTGTTGCTCCAATTATGCTCCTCCAATGCTTTGGATGTGTACCATCATGAGGCTTGGCCCTCAAATGTATCGATTAACGTCCAATAGATCCCCGAATTACCTACAAAACCGATAAAAGGTAGTGTAGACGTCTTTTCTAGAAATGTGCATGAATTGAGCGAAGACGTCATGAACCAATGCCAAAACGTGCATGAATGAGTGAGAAATCTATCTAAATGATTACCTAATCCTAAGTCATAAATCCTGTTATCAAAAATACCCCATACTTAAGGTTTGCTCGTCCCCGAGCAAATTCCCCACTATAGACTAAGAGATGACATGATTTATGTATGCAGAAAAAATGGCAAAATCTTTTGGAGTTGTGCTTCTAATATTGGATCACCTTCATAGTCATGTTTCATGGCAATGGACAAGCAATTATGTATCAAATAAATGAAAGCATGGAAAGACAATTACACTTAACTTGATAGCATGCAATGAAATGTAAAGATGAAGAAGTCAAGATGATCATGAGTATATCCAATCTAAATCACTTAGTCTTACACACATGCAAGTAGGTCAAAAGGACTTGTAAAATAGAAGGCCAAGAAACGTTGTGATTAGGTGGGAATTTTCTAGGCTATGTGATGCTAATCCGGGAAAGGAACTAAACAACACAACTTCAAATTTTCTTATCAACTTCCCTCAAGTGTATATTTTTCTTCATTTTCTTTTCTTTCTTTTATTTTTGAGACAATGGCATTGGTGTGCAAAAGCCGAAACCTTGGTGATTAGCCTTTCTCGGGCTTTTTCTATTTTTCGAGATGCATCCACACCGGGCACACATACCAAAGCTCGTTAGGACTATTGGTTTATTTGACTTTGACAAGGCACCAACACCCGATCATGTGAAGTGTACCGAGTTACTTGTCATTAAAGCCAATGTCCCCAAGCCTATATTTTTGGCTACACTTTCACAACAATTTCAGCATTTTATGCATGACATTCTTTTCATCAACAACTTCACCCCACACTTGCTTTTCACACACATCAACACACTAGCATGCTCCTATTCCCGGATGGGTCAAAAGAGGTCAAATTTATCTCAATTGAGGTGCTCAAGCAACATGATCAAGATGAGAAGTAGAGGAAAATGAATTGCCTTAATCACTCCTAATTGATGTGCAAGAACTAGCATGCAATTTCGACTTTCAATACTCAATTCAATCAAGGCAAACATTCATGATCACAAATCATTCATGGGATTCAAGATAAGTACTTCAAGTCCACATATACATTCATCAATTTAACACATAAGGCCATCCATAGCCAATCCACAAGACAAGGTTCATCATTAGGGTCATATCCAAGCCTTAGAAGCACTAAAATTTTTTTAAAATTTTCTGAATTTTTTTGGATTTTTCGAAATATGTATGTACAATGCAAGACATAATGAAACATGTGACAAAATTAAACTATCCTAGATGCTAATCATGCAAGTGATCATGAAAACCCCACCCCATACTTAGAAACACATTGTCCCTAATGTGTAAACTAAATAAAGAAGTGAAAGAGAGTCCTCACAATGTAAAATTGGTGATGCTTTGGTATTTCGGTTCACATTGAATGATGATGGTGGATGATCGATCAAGGATGGTAGAGAGCTCTTGATGTTCGTTATGGTGTTGGAACCCGCGCTTGGCACCGCAAGCCGTCCAAGTTCCATGTCCGCTCCACCCATGCTTGATTGTAGATCATCACTTTCCTTTACAGAGGAAAAATCGGTCCAACAACCCAGGAAAATCGGCCGATTTTGTGCATGAACAGTCCGATTTTTCTGGGTGCTTCCTCCCTTGTCCATGTGCTCGGATCTTGCACCTTCAACCATTCCATGAGGTTCTCACATGACCTCCAACATCCCATCACACATGACAATCAACAAGATCTAGCACCCAAAAACACAAAAGAAAAACAAAGCACACCAAAAGCAAAATCAAACAAAAACAAGAAAAATAAAAGGGAAAGACATGTACCAATGGGTTGCCTCCCATTAAGCGCTTCTTTAAGGTCATTAGCTTGACCAAACTCCAAGGATGTGTCAATCCACCTCAAATACCATGGTTTGCTTGAGGAGTCCAAGCAACCATCGCTTTCCGGCATCCATGATGACAAGCAAGGGCCACTTGATGCCCAAATAAGCTTTAAGTTCTCTCTTCACCGGTGGGTAGTAGACTCCTTCATCACCGCTCCCTTGATGATAGTATGGTGTTGCAACCATAGGTGCCACCCCATACTTAGACAATTGGTACTCCGCGGTCATACCGGTGAGATGCTTGTCATCCTCATCCTCTATGATCCAAAGAAGGCCGGTTCTTGGAAAGAATTCTTCATTGAGGTGCTCCATAACCATCATGGATCCATCATGCTTGCCTCCATTATTCAACATGGGATACTCCTTAGGAAAGGGACTCCAATCTTCGTGTGTACTCCGGGCAAGCAAGAAAGGATTGGAAGGAGTTGAAGTTAACTTAGGGCTCTCCCTTGTGAGCTCTTCAAGTGTGGTTCCGGGGTTGATGGCAAGGACGTCCGGAGGTGAGAATACTTCATTGCGCTCCTCCAAAGGTGAAGGAGGTGGAGGTAAGCCTTGAAGGATGGTACGATCTCCTAGCATAAGAGCATTCCTAATCTCCTCAATCTCCCTCCTCATTTGTTCTTCTCTCTCGGTATTCAATCTCCTTTCTTCCTTCAGGGCCAAATCCCTTAGCCACAATTGCTCCAGAGCTTCATTCAACTCTTTCTCAAGGTCTCTATTGGCTATGGTTGAACCGGGTAATTCTTGGATCTCCTCATGGTGAACCTCCTCTTGTTGAAATACTTCCTCTTCAAGCACCATGTGAGAACTCGAAATGGAAGCAAGATTGCTCTCTAGATCATCCATCTTCCTCAACATTTCTTCTAGCATTGATTCCACTCGGTCATTGTGAGGTTGATGGTGAGGTTCCACATAAGGCAATGTAGTCATGTGAGGTTGATCATGGGACTCATGATAGGCATTAAACTCCTCCCAATACTCAAACTCATCATGGAGAGGTCCTAGATCTTGGCTTTCCATCCACTCCTCATACTCCATGTTGTCAAGGTCGTCTTAGAAGTACAATCCGTCCATGGCAAACATGAAAAGGCAAAGACAAAAACAACACAAGATCAAAAGTAACAGGAAATATAAACACTAAAAACGATCAATAGCAAATGACTCAATCTAGACCTAGTCCCCGGCAACGGCGCCAAAAACTTGTTACGTCTAGGATTGTGTAGCACAAAAAGCTTTACATTTATAAACTCGATCTAATCTCCTAAACTACCTAGCGAACCCGCAGTGTACGGGACGTTTGTAGAAAGGTAAGTATTCCGAGGTCGAACACAAAGACTAAGGTGAAATCGAGTCAAGCGATCATCAAAGATAGTATGAATCTAGACTAAGATAAGATGAGGATCAAGAAAATGGAAAACACAATGTTTTTGTTGGTTTTTGTGGTGATCAAACAAGGATCACAAAATATGCAAATCAACCAAGCAAACAAACACACGAATGCAAGATAGGAGATAAGAGGTAAGAAAAGTAGATTCTAGAGGTCAAGATTTCCGGTTATGGCATAGGACTCAAGGTTCTAAGGATTCTAAGGACAAACTGCGGTGTTTGGGAAAGAATGTTCACTAATGGAAGCGATTACCGGGTAAGTCTCTCACTTCACTAATCCCGCATCAAACTCCTATTACCGGGTAGGTCTCAAGGGGTTAGAGTAAGGAATTCCGCACAAACTAGATGCTACTTAAGGGTAACCCTCTCCTTACCGGGTAAGTCTCGGAATAGGGGAATCTCAAGTAATAATCCTAGCACACTCGATCCAATAGCGGCTTATGAGGCTCACTACTACCTAGCATTCATCATCTTAGGTATCTAAGGTCGGAAATCATCGGGTAGATCTCTTCCCTCACTTAGGTTGATAGCATTAGGTGATCCTAAGCTAAATTAGGCTTAATAAACACTAGGATTTAAACAACCAAGGACCCCAGCATGCAGATTTATCATTTAAAGAGCAACAGGAGAATAAATCGGGCTGTTCTACAGATAAATCGGCCGATTTATCTGATGAACAGGTCGATTTTTCTTCCTGGGATGGGTTTCGTGCATACAAATCATCCTAAACTAACATATAAGTTCATCCTATCATCACCCAAGCCATAACCATCAATCCATCACTCTAGAATCACAATAAACTAGCCAATAATATGCATATCAAGATCCAAAATCATCAAACAAGCATACATGGTGTTCATAGATGAATAATGAAAGATGAGAAACAAAATCAATAAATCTCAGCAAAATCCAAGTTGAAGCAAGACTTACAAACTCTTAAATGAAGATCCAAAACGTTCCTAACAATACTTACAAAAGTTCTTCAATCCAAGACTACAAAATCACTCAAAAATCCCTCTAAACTCTTAGAATGGTGTTCTTCTTCTTCCTTGAATCTTTTAGAGCTTTTCTTCTCCTCCAATCTTTCCCCCAAATTGATGAGCTGTGAATGAGAGTGTGGGAGAGGAGAGATGCTCAGCAACAACCTGCAGGGCCACTTATATTCTCCACCAAGAGCAATGACGGACAAGAGATCGTGGGACACGTGGCTTAAGCTGTCAAAGCCCCAAAAATCGACCCAGTGGACAAAAATCGGCCGATTTAGCTACTACTTGGTCCGATTTTCTTCAACAGAAACATGCTATGATCGTCTAGCCATGAGTTTCTCCATTGCTTGCACCAATAGTGGTCTTTGTGTCCTTTGTTGCTCCAATTATGCTCCTCCAATGCTTTGAATGTGTACCATCATGAGGCTTGGCCCTCAAATGTATCGATTAACGTCCAATAGATCCCCGAATTACCTACATAACCGATAAAAGGTAGTGTAGACATCTTTTCTAGAAATGTGCATGAATTGAGCGAAGACGTCATGAACCAATGCCAAAACGTGCATGAATGAGTGAGAAATCTATCTAAATGATTACCTAATCCTAAGTCGTAAATCCTGTTATCAAAAATACCCCATACTTAAGGTTTGCTCGTCCCCGAGCAAATTCCCAACTATAGACTAAGAGATGACATGATTTATGTATGCAGAAAAATGGCAAAATCTTTTTGGGTTTGTGCTTCTATATTGGATCACCTTCATAGTCATGTTTCATGGCAATGGACAAGCAATTATGTATCAAATAAATGAAAGCATGGAAAGACAATTGCACTTAACTTGATAGCATGCAATGAAATGTAAAGATGAAGAAGTCAAGATGATCATGAGCATATCCAATCTAAATCACTTAGTCTTACACACATGCAAGTAGGTCAAAAGGACTTGTAAAATAGAAGGCCAAGAAACGTTGTGATTAGGTGGGAATTTTCTAGGCTATGTGATGCTAATCCGGGAAAGGAACTAAACAACCACAACTTCACATTTCTTATCAACTTCCCTCAAGTGTATATTTTTCTTTATTTTCTTTTCTTTCTTTTCTTTTATTTTTGAGACAATGGCATTGGTGTACAAAAGCCGAAACCTTGGTGATTAGCCATCCTCGGGCTTTTTCTATTTTTCGAGGTGCATCCACACCGGGCACACATACCAAAGCTCGTTAGGACTATCGGTTTATTTGACTTTGGCAAGGCACCAACACCCGATCATGTGAAGTGTGCCGAGTTACTTGTCATTTAGACCGATGTCCCCAAACCTATATTTTTGGCTACACTTTCACAACAATTTCAGCATTTTATTCATGACATTCCTTTCATCAACAACTTCACCCCACACTTGCTTTTCACACACATCAACACACTAACATGCTCCTATTCCCGGATGGGTCAAAAGAGGTCAAATTTATCTCAATTGAGGTGCTCAAGCAACATGATCAAGATGAGAAGTAGAGGAAGATGAATTGCCTTGATCACTCCTAATTGATGTGCAAGAACTAGCATGCAATTTCGACTTTCAATCCTCAATTAAATCAAGGCAAGCATCATAATCACAAGTCATTCATGGAATTCAAGATAAGTATTTCAAGTCCACATATGCATCATCAATTAAACACACAAGGCCATCCATAGCCAATCCACAAGACAAGGTTCATCATTAGGGTCATATCCAAGCCTAGAAAGCACAAAATTTTTTAAATTTTCTGATTTTTTTGGAATTTTCAAAATATGTATGTACGATGCAAGATATAATAAAACATGTGACTAAAAAGAAACTACTCTAGATGCTAATCATGCAAGTGATCATGAAAACCCCACCCCATACTTAGAAACACATTGTCCCCAATGTGAAAACTAAATAAAGATGTGAAAGAGAGTCCTCACAATGTAAAATTGGTGATGCTTTGGTATTTCGGTTCTCATCGAATGATGATGGTGGATAATCGATCAAGGATGGTAGAGAGCTCTTGATATTCATTATGGTGTTGGAACCCGCGCTTGGCGCCACAAGCCGTCCAAGTTCCACGTCCGCTCCACCCATGCTTGATTGGAGATCATCACTTTCCTTGACAGAAGGAAAAATCGGACTAACTACCCAGGAAAATCGGCCGATTTCTGTAAAGAACAGTCCGATTTTCCTGGGTGCTTTCTTCCTCGTCCATGTGCTTGGATCTTGTACCTTCTTCTCAACAGTTCCATGAGGTTTTCACATGACCTCCAACATCTCATCACACATGACAATCAACAAGATCTAGCACCCAAAAACACAAAAGAAAAACAAAGCACACCAAAAGCAAAATCAAACAAAAACAAGAAAAATAAAAGGGAAAGACATGTACCAATGGGTTGCCTCCCATTAAGCGCTTCTTTAAGGTCATTAGCTTGACCAAACTCCAAGGATGTGTCAATCCACCTCAAATACCATGGTTTGCTTGAGGAGTCCAAGCAACCATCGCTTTCCGGCATCCATGATGACAAGCAAGGGCCACTTGATGCCCAAATAAGCTTTAAGTTCTCTCTTCACCGGTGGGTAGTAGACTCCTTCATCACCGCTCCCTTGATGATAGTATGGTGTTGCAACCATAGGTGCCACCCCATACTTAGACAATTGGTACTCCGCGGTCATACCGGTGAGATGCTTGTCATCCTCATCCTCTATGATCCAAAGAAGGCCGGTTCTTGGAAAGAATTCTTCATTGAGGTGCTCCATAACCATCATGGATCCATCATGCTTGCCTCCATTATTCAACATGGGATACTCCTTAGGAAAGGGACTCCAATCTTCGTGTGTACTCCGGGCAAGCAAGAAAGGATTGGAAGGAGTTGAAGTTAACTTAGGGCTCTCCCTTGTGAGCTCTTCAAGTGTGGTTCCGGGGTTGATGGCAAGGACGTCCGGGGGTGAGAATACTTCATTGCACTCCTCCAAAAGGTGAAGGAGGTGGAGGTAAGCCTTGAAGGATGGTAGGATCTCCTAGCATAAGAGCATGCCTAATCTCCTCAATCTCCCTCCTCATTTGTTCTTCTCTCTTAACATTCAATCTTCTTGCATCCTCCAGGGCCAAATCCCTTAGCCATAATTGCTTCCGAGCTTCATTCAACTCTTCCTCAAGGTCTCTATTGGTTATGATTGAACCGGGTAATTCTTGGATCTCCTCATGGTGAACCTCCTCTTGTTGAAATACTTCCGCTTCAAGCACCACGTGGGTACTCGAAATGGAAACAAGGTTGCTCTCTAGATCATCCATCTTCCTCAACATTTCTTCTAGCATTGACTCCAATCGATCATTGTGAGGTTGATGGTGAGGTTCCACAAAAGGCAATGTAGTCATGTGAGCTTGATCATGGGACTCATGATAGGCATTAAACTCCTCCCAATACTCAAACTCATCATGGAGAGGTCCTAGATCTTGGCTTTCCATCCACTCCTCATACTCCATGTCGTCAAGGTCGTCTTGGAAGTACAATCCGTCCATGGCAAACATGAAAAGGCAAAGACAAAAACAACACAAGATCAAAAGTAACAAGAAAGATAAACACTAAAAGCAATCAAAATCAAATGACTTAATCTAGACCTAGTCCCCGGCAACGGCGCCAAAAACTTGTTACGCTAGGAAATAGCACAAAAAGCTTTACATTTATAAACTCGAACTAAATCCTAAACTACCTAGCGAACCCGCAGTGTACGGGACGTTTGTAGAAAGGTAAGTATTCCGAGGTCGAACACAAAGACTAAGGTGAAATCGAGTCAAGCAATGATCAAAGATAGTGTGAATCTAGACTAAGATAAGATGAGAAACAAAGAAAATGGAAAACTCAATGTTTTGTTGGTTTTTATGGTGATCAAACAAAGATCACAAGTCAAGCAAGATAATAAAACAACTAACAACTCAAGCTAACAAAGGAACAAGTAACACAAAGCACAAGTATATGATCAAGAGAGAAAAGTAGATTCTAGAGGTCAAGATTTCCGGTTATGGCATAGGATTCAAGGTTCTAAGGATTCTAAGGACAAGTTGCGGTGTTGGGGAAGAGTGTTTCACTAATGGGAGCAATTACCGGGTAGGTCTCTCACTTCACTAGTCCCGCATCTAACTCCTATTACCGGGTAGGTCTCAAAGGGTTAGAGTAAGGAATTCCGCACAAACTAGATGCTACTTAAGGGTAACCCTCTCCTTACCGGGTAAGTCTCGGAATAGGGAAATCTCAAGTACTAATCCTAGCACACTCGATCCAATAGCGGCTTATGAGGCTCACTACTACCTAGCATTCATCATCTTAGGTATCTAAGATCGGAAATCATCGGGTAGATCTCTTCCCTCACTTAGTTTGATAGCACTAGGTGATCCTAAGCTAAATTAGGCTTAATAAACACTAGGATTTAAACAACCAAGGACCCCAGCATGCAGATTTATCATTTAAAGAGCAACAGGAGAATAAATCGGGCTGTTCTACAGATAAATCGGCCGATTTATCTGATGAACAGGTCGATTTTTCTTCCTGGGATGGGTTTCGTGCATACAAATCATCCTAAACTAACATATAAGTTCATCCTATCATCACCCTAGCCATAACCATCAATCCATCACTCCAGAATCACAACAAACTAGCCAATAACATGCATATTAAGATCCAAAATCATCAAACAAGCATACATGGTGTTCATAGATGGATAATGAAAGATAAGCAAGTAAAATCAATAAATCTCAGCCAAATCCAAGTTGAAGCAAGACTTACAAACTCTTAAATGAAGATCCAAAATGTTCCTAACAATCCTTGCAAAAGTTCTTCAATCCAAGACTACAAAAGTAACTCAAAATCACTCAAAACTCTTAGAATGGTGTTCTTCTTCTTCCTTCAATCCTTGAGAGCTTTTCTTCTCCTCTAATCTTTCCTTCCAAATTGATGAGCTGTGAATGAGAGTATGGGAGAGGAGAGATCCCCAGCAACCACCTGCAGGACCACTTATATTCTCCACCAAGAGCAAGGACGGACAAGAGATCGTGGGACACGTGGCTTAAGCTGTCAAATGCCCAAAAATCGACCTAATATGAGAAAATCGTCCGATTTAGCTGCTAGCTGGGTCGATTTTCTTCAGCAGAAACATGCTATGCTCGTTTAGCCATGAGTTGATCCATTGCTTGCACCAATAGTGGTCTTTGTGTCCTTTGTTGCTCCAATTATGCTCCTCCAAAGCTTTGGATGTGTACCATCATGAGGCTTGGCCCTCTAATGTATCGATTAATGTCCGAAAGACCCCCGAAATACCTACAAAACCGATAAAAGGTAGTGTAGACGTCTTTTCTAGAAATGTGCATGAATTGAGCGAAGACGTCATGAACCAATGCCAAAACGTGCATGAATGAGTGAAAATTCTATCTAAATGATTACCTAATCCTAAGTCATAAATCGTGTTATCAAAAATACCCCATACTTAAGGTTTGCTCGTCCCCGAGCAAATTCCCAACTATAGACTAAGAGATGACATGATTTATGTATGCAGAAAAATGGCAAAATCTTTTTGGGTTTGTGCTTCTAATATTGGATCACCTTCATAGTCATGTTTCATAGCAATGGACAAGCAATCATGTATCAAAATGAATGAAGGCATGGAAAGACAATTACACTTAACTTGATAGCATGCATTGAAATGTAAAGATGAAGAAGTCAAGATGATCATGAGCATATCCAATCTAAATCACTTAGTCTTACACACATGCAAGTAGGTCATAAGGACTTGTAAAATAGAAGGCCAAGAAACGTTGTGATTAGGTGGGAATTTTCTAGGCTATGTGATGCTAATCCGGGAAAGGAACTAAACGACCACAACTTCACATTTCTTATCAACTTCCCTCAAGTGTATATTTTTCTTCATTTTCCTTTTCTTTCTTTTATTTTTGAGACAATGGCATTGGTGTACAAAAGCCGAAACCTTGGTGATTAGCCATTCTCGGGCTTTTTCTATTTTTCGAGATGCATCCACACCGGGCACACATACCAAAGCTCGTTAGGACTATCGGTTTATTTGACTTTGGCAAGGCACCAACACCCGATTATGTGAAGTGTACCGAGTTACTTGTCATTTAAGCCAACGTCCCCAAACCTATATTTTTGGCTACACTTTCACAACAATTTCAGCATTTTATTCATGACATTCTTTTCATCAACAACTTCACCCCACACTTGCTTTTCACACACATCAACACACTATCATGCTCCTATTCCCGGATGGGTCAAAAGAGGTCAAATTTTTCATCAATTGAGGTGCTCAAACAACATGATCAAGATGAGAAGTAGAGAAAGATGAATTGCCTTATTCATTCCTAAATGATGTGCAAGAACTAGCATGCAATTTCGACTTTCAATACTCAATTCAATCAAGGCAAACATTCATGATCACAAATCATTCATGGGATTCAAGATAAGTACTTCAAGTCCACATATGCTATCATCAATTTGACACATAAGGCCATCCATAGCCAATTCACAAGACAATTTTTATCATAAGGGTCATTCCCAAGCTTTAGAAGCACTAAAAAGTTTTTTTTTAATGGGATTAAAGAAGCGCTTAATGGGTTGCCTCCCATTAAGCGCTTCTTTAAGGTCATTAGCTTGACCAAACTCCAAGGATGTGTCAATCCACCTCGAATACCATGGTTTGCTTGAGGAGTCCAAGCAACCATCGCTTTCCGGCATCCATGATGACAAGCAAGGGCCACTTGATGCCCAAATAAGCTTTAAGTTCTCTCTTCACCGGTGAGTAGTAGACTCCTTCATCACCGCTCCCTTGATGATAGTATGGTGTTGCAACCATAGGTGCCACCCCATACTTAGACAATTGGTACTCCGCGGTCATACCGGTGAGATGCTTGTCATCCTCATCCTCTATGATCCAAAGAAGGCCGGTTCTTGGAAAGAATTCTTCATTGAGGTGCTCCATAACCATCATGGATCCATCATGCTTGCCTCCATTATTCAACATGGGATACTCCTTAGGAAAGGGACTCCAATCTTCGTGTGTACTCCGGGCAAGCAAGAAAGGATTGGAAGGAGTTGAAGTTAACTTAGGGCTCTCCCTTGTGAGCTCTTCAAGTGTGGTTCCGGGGTTGATGGCAAGGACGTCCGGAGGTGAGAATACTTCATTGCGCTCCTCCAAAGGTGAAGGAGGTGGAGGTAAGCCTTGAAGGATGGTACGATCTCCTAGCATAAGAGCATTCCTAATCTCCTCAATCTCCCTCCTCATTTGTTCTTCTCTCTCGGTATTCAATCTCCTTTCTTCCTTCAGGGCCAAATCCCTTAGCCACAATTGCTCCAGAGCTTCATTCAACTCTTTCTCAAGGTCTCTATTGGCTATGGTTGAACCGGGTAATTCTTGGATCTCCTCATGGTGAACCTCCTCTTGTTGAAATACTTCCTCTTCAAGCACCATGTGAGAACTCGAAATGGAAGCAAGATTGCTCTCTAGATCATCCATCTTCCTCAACATTTCTTCTAGCATTGATTCCACTCGGTCATTGTGAGGTTGATGGTGAGGTTCCACATAAGGCAATGTAGTCATGTGAGGTTGATCATGGGACTCATGATAGGCATTAAACTCCTCCCAATACTCAAACTCATCATGGAGAGGTCCTAGATCTTGGCTTTCCATCCACTCCTCATACTCCATGTTGTCAAGGTCGTCTTAGAAGTACAATCCGTCCATGGCAAACATGAAAAGGCAAAGACAAAAACAACACAAGATCAAAAGTAACAGGAAATATAAACACTAAAAACGATCAATAGCAAATGACTCAATCTAGACCTAGTCCCCGGCAACGGCGCCAAAAACTTGTTACGTCTAGGAATAGATGTGATGTGCACGCAATAAGTCTTAAATTTATACTCGTTATATTTATCCTAACTCCTAGCGAACCCGCAGTGTACGGGACGTTTGTAGAAAGGTAAGTATTCCGAGGTCGAACACAAAGACTAAGGTGAAATCGAGTCAAGCGATGATCAAAGATAGTATGAATCTAGACTAAGATAAGATGAGGATCAAGAAAATGGAAAATACAATGTTTTTGTTGGTTTTTGTGGTGATCAAACAAAGATCACAAGTCAATCAAGATTATAAAACAACTAACAACTCAAGCTAGCAAACGAACAAGTAACACAAAGCACAAGTATATGATCAAGAGAGAAAAGTAGATTCTAGAGGTCAAGATTTCCGGTTATGGCATAGGACTCAAGGTTCTAAGGATTCTAAGGACAAACTGCGGTGTTTGGGAAAGAATGTTCACTAATGGAAGCGATTACCGGGTAAGTCTCTCACTTCACTAATCCCGCATCAAACTCCTATTACCGGGTAGGTCTCAAGGGGTTAGAGTAAGGAATTCCGCACAAACTAGATGCTACTTAAGGGTAACCCTCTCCTTACCGGGTAAGTCTCGGAATAGGGGAATCTCAAGTAATAATCCTAGCACACTCGATCCAATAGCGGATTATGAGGCTCACTACTACCTAGCATTCATCATCTTAGGTATCTAAGGTCGGAAATCATCGGGTAGATCTCTTCCCTCACTTAGGTTGATAGCATTAGGTGATCCTAAGCTAAATTAGGCTTAATAAACACTAGGATTTAAACAACCAAGGACCCCAGCATGCAGATTTATCATTTAAAGAGCAACAGGAGAATAAATCGGGCTGTTCTACAGATAAATCGGCCGATTTATCTGATGAACAGGTCGATTTTTCTTCCTGGGATGGGTTTCGTGCATACAAATCATCCTAAACTAACATATAAGTTCATCCTATCATCACCCAAGCCATAACCATCAATCCATCACTCTAGAATCACAATAAACTAGCCAATAATATGCATATCAAGATCCAAAATCATCAAACAAGCATACATGGTGTTCATAGATGAATAATGAAAGATGAGAAACAAAATCAATAAATCTCAGCAAAATCCAAGTTGAAGCAAGACTTACAAACTCTTAAATGAAGATCCAAAACGTTCCTAACAATACTTGCAAAAGTTCTTCAATCCAAGATTACAAAAGTAACTCAAAATCACTCAAAACCTCACTATTCTCCTACAATGGTGTTCTTCTTCTTCCTTCAATCTTTGAGAGCTTTTCTTCTCCTCCAATCTTTTCCCCAAATTGATGAGCTGTGAATGAGAGTGTGGGAGAGGAGAGATGCTCAGCAACCACCTGCAGGACCACTTATATTCTCCACCAAGAGCAAGGACGGACAAGAGATCGTGGGACACGTGGCTTAAGCTGTCAAAGCCCCAAAAATCGACCCAGTGGACAAAAATCGGCCGATTTAGCTGCTACTTGGTCCGATTTTCTTCAACAGAAACATGCTATGATCGTCTAGCCATGAGTTTCTCCATTGCTTGCACCAATAGTGGTCTTTGTGTCCTTTGTTGCTCCAATTATGCTCCTCCAATGCTTTGGATGTGTACCATCATGAGGCTTGGCCCTCAAATGTATCGATTAACGTCCAATAGATCCCCGAATTACCTACAAAACCGATAAAAGGTAGTGTAGACGTCTTTTCTAGAAATGTGCATGAATTGAGCGAAGACGTCATGAACCAATGCCAAAACGTGCATGAATGAGTGAGAAATCTATCTAAATGATTACCTAATCCTAAGTCATAAATCCTGTTATCAAAAATACCCCATACTTAAGGTTTGCTCGTCCCCGAGCAAATTCCCCACTATAGACTAAGAGATGACATGATTTATGTATGCAGAAAAAATGGCAAAATCTTTTGGAGTTGTGCTTCTAATATTGGATCACCTTCATAGTCATGTTTCATGGCAATGGACAAGCAATTATGTATCAAATAAATGAAAGCATGGAAAGACAATTACACTTAACTTGATAGCATGCAATGAAATGTAAAGATGAAGAAGTCAAGATGATCATGAGTATATCCAATCTAAATCACTTAGTCTTACACACATGCAAGTAGGTCAAAAGGACTTGTAAAATAGAAGGCCAAGAAACGTTGTGATTAGGTGGGAATTTTCTAGGCTATGTGATGCTAATCCGGGAAAGGAACTAAACAACACAACTTCAAATTTTCTTATCAACTTCCCTCAAGTGTATATTTTTCTTCATTTTCTTTTCTTTCTTTTATTTTTGAGACAATGGCATTGGTGTGCAAAAGCCGAAACCTTGGTGATTAGCCTTTCTCGGGCTTTTTCTATTTTTCGAGATGCATCCACACCGGGCACACATACCAAAGCTCGTTAGGACTATTGGTTTATTTGACTTTGACAAGGCACCAACACCCGATCATGTGAAGTGTACCGAGTTACTTGTCATTAAAGCCAATGTCCCCAAGCCTATATTTTTGGCTACACTTTCACAACAATTTCAGCATTTTATGCATGACATTCTTTTCATCAACAACTTCACCCCACACTTGCTTTTCACACACATCAACACACTAGCATGCTCCTATTCCCGGATGGGTCAAAAGAGGTCAAATTTATCTCAATTGAGGTGCTCAAGCAACATGATCAAGATGAGAAGTAGAGGAAAATGAATTGCCTTAATCACTCCTAATTGATGTGCAAGAACTAGCATGCAATTTCGACTTTCAATACTCAATTCAATCAAGGCAAACATTCATGATCACAAATCATTCATGGGATTCAAGATAAGTACTTCAAGTCCACATATACATTCATCAATTTAACACATAAGGCCATCCATAGCCAATCCACAAGACAAGGTTCATCATTAGGGTCATATCCAAGCCTTAGAAGCACTAAAATTTTTTTAAAATTTTCTGAATTTTTTTGGATTTTTCGAAATATGTATGTACAATGCAAGACATAATGAAACATGTGACAAAATTAAACTATCCTAGATGCTAATCATGCAAGTGATCATGAAAACCCCACCCCATACTTAGAAACACATTGTCCCTAATGTGTAAACTAAATAAAGAAGTGAAAGAGAGTCCTCACAATGTAAAATTGGTGATGCTTTGGTATTTCGGTTCACATTGAATGATGATGGTGGATGATCGATCAAGGATGGTAGAGAGCTCTTGATGTTCGTTATGGTGTTGGAACCCGCGCTTGGCACCGCAAGCCGTCCAAGTTCCATGTCCGCTCCACCCATGCTTGATTGTAGATCATCACTTTCCTTTACAGAGGAAAAATCGGTCCAACAACCCAGGAAAATCGGCCGATTTTGTGCATGAACAGTCCGATTTTTCTGGGTGCTTCCTCCCTTGTCCATGTGCTCGGATCTTGCACCTTCAACCATTCCATGAGGTTCTCACATGACCTCCAACATCCCATCACACATGACAATCAACAAGATCTAGCACCCAAAAACACAAAAGAAAAACAAAGCACACCAAAAGCAAAATCAAACAAAAACAAGAAAAATAAAAGGGAAAGACATGTACCAATGGGTTGCCTCCCATTAAGCGCTTCTTTAAGGTCATTAGCTTGACCAAACTCCAAGGATGTGTCAATCCACCTCAAATACCATGGTTTGCTTGAGGAGTCCAAGCAACCATCGCTTTCCGGCATCCATGATGACAAGCAAGGGCCACTTGATGCCCAAATAAGCTTTAAGTTCTCTCTTCACCGGTGGGTAGTAGACTCCTTCATCACCGCTCCCTTGATGATAGTATGGTGTTGCAACCATAGGTGCCACCCCATACTTAGACAATTGGTACTCCGCGGTCATACCGGTGAGATGCTTGTCATCCTCATCCTCTATGATCCAAAGAAGGCCGGTTCTTGGAAAGAATTCTTCATTGAGGTGCTCCATAACCATCATGGATCCATCATGCTTGCCTCCATTATTCAACATGGGATACTCCTTAGGAAAGGGACTCCAATCTTCGTGTGTACTCCGGGCAAGCAAGAAAGGATTGGAAGGAGTTGAAGTTAACTTAGGGCTCTCCCTTGTGAGCTCTTCAAGTGTGGTTCCGGGGTTGATGGCAAGGACGTCCGGAGGTGAGAATACTTCATTGCGCTCCTCCAAAGGTGAAGGAGGTGGAGGTAAGCCTTGAAGGATGGTACGATCTCCTAGCATAAGAGCATTCCTAATCTCCTCAATCTCCCTCCTCATTTGTTCTTCTCTCTCGGTATTCAATCTCCTTTCTTCCTTCAGGGCCAAATCCCTTAGCCACAATTGCTCCAGAGCTTCATTCAACTCTTTCTCAAGGTCTCTATTGGCTATGGTTGAACCGGGTAATTCTTGGATCTCCTCATGGTGAACCTCCTCTTGTTGAAATACTTCCTCTTCAAGCACCATGTGAGAACTCGAAATGGAAGCAAGATTGCTCTCTAGATCATCCATCTTCCTCAACATTTCTTCTAGCATTGATTCCACTCGGTCATTGTGAGGTTGATGGTGAGGTTCCACATAAGGCAATGTAGTCATGTGAGGTTGATCATGGGACTCATGATAGGCATTAAACTCCTCCCAATACTCAAACTCATCATGGAGAGGTCCTAGATCTTGGCTTTCCATCCACTCCTCATACTCCATGTTGTCAAGGTCGTCTTAGAAGTACAATCCGTCCATGGCAAACATGAAAAGGCAAAGACAAAAACAACACAAGATCAAAAGTAACAGGAAATATAAACACTAAAAACGATCAATAGCAAATGACTCAATCTAGACCTAGTCCCCGGCAACGGCGCCAAAAACTTGTTACGTCTAGGAATAGATGTGATGTGCACGCAATAAGTCTTAAATTTATACTCGTTATATTTATCCTAACTCCTAGCGAACCCGCAGTGTACGGGACGTTTGTAGAAAGGTAAGTATTCCGAGGTCGAACACAAA
Organism: Fagopyrum esculentum; assembly: GCA_033239045.1. Taxonomy (NCBI): domain Eukaryota; kingdom Viridiplantae; phylum Streptophyta; class Magnoliopsida; order Caryophyllales; family Polygonaceae; genus Fagopyrum; species Fagopyrum esculentum. Next base: position 22,400,773 of record BSUD01000005.1, on the reverse strand, counting down.
GACTAAGGTGAAATCGAGTCAAGCGATCATCAAAGATAGTATGAATCTAGACTAAGATAAGATGAGGATCAAGAAAATGGAAAACACAATGTTTTTGTTGGTTTTTGTGGTGATCAAACAAAGATCACAAGTCAATCAAGATTATAAAACAACTAACAACTCAAGCTAGCAAACGAACAAGTAACACAAAGCACAAGTATATGATCAAGAGAGAAAAGTAGATTCTAGAGGTCAAGATTTCCGGTTATGGCATAGGACTCAAGGTTCTAAGGATTCTAAGGACAAACTGCGGTGTTTGGGAAAGAATGTTCACTAATGGAAGCGATTACCGGGTAAGTCTCTCACTTCACTAATCCCGCATCAAACTCCTATTACCGGGTAGGTCTCAAGGGGTTAGAGTAAGGAATTCCGCACAAACTAGATGCTACTTAAGGGTAACCCTCTCCTTACCGGGTAAGTCTCGGAATAGGGGAATCTCAAGTAATAATCCTAGCACACTCGATCCAATAGCGGCTTATGAGGCTCACTACTACCTAGCATTCATCATCTTAGGTATCTAAGGTCGGAAATCATCGGGTAGATCTCTTCCCTCACTTAGGTTGATAGCATTAGGTGATCCTAAGCTAAATTAGGCTTAATAAACACTAGGATTTAAACAACCAAGGACCCCAGCATGCAGATTTATCATTTAAAGAGCAACAGGAGAATAAATCGGGCTGTTCTACAGATAAATCGGCCGATTTATCTGATGAACAGGTCGATTTTTCTTCCTGGGATGGGTTTCGTGCATACAAATCATCCTAAACTAACATATAAGTTCATCCTATCATCACCCAAGCCATAACCATCAATCCATCACTCTAGAATCACAATAAACTAGCCAATAATATGCATATCAAGATCCAAAATCATCAAACAAGCATACATGGTGTTCATAGATGAATAATGAAAGATGAGAAACAAAATCAATAAATCTCAGCAAAATCCAAGTTGAAGCAAGACTTACAAACTCTTAAATGAAGATCCAAAACGTTCCTAACAATACTTACAAAAGTTCTTCAATCCAAGACTACAAAATCACTCAAAAATCCCTCTAAACTCTTAGAATGGTGTTCTTCTTCTTCCTTGAATCTTTTAGAGCTTTTCTTCTCCTCCAATCTTTCCCCCAAATTGATGAGCTGTGAATGAGAGTGTGGGAGAGGAGAGATGCTCAGCAACAACCTGCAGGGCCACTTATATTCTCCACCAAGAGCAATGACGGACAAGAGATCGTGGGACACGTGGCTTAAGCTGTCAAAGCCCCAAAAATCGACCCAGTGGACAAAAATCGGCCGATTTAGCTACTACTTGGTCCGATTTTCTTCAACAGAAACATGCTATGATCGTCTAGCCATGAGTTTCTCCATTGCTTGCACCAATAGTGGTCTTTGTGTCCTTTGTTGCTCCAATTATGCTCCTCCAATGCTTTGAATGTGTACCATCATGAGGCTTGGCCCTCAAATGTATCGATTAACGTCCAATAGATCCCCGAATTACCTACATAACCGATAAAAGGTAGTGTAGACATCTTTTCTAGAAATGTGCATGAATTGAGCGAAGACGTCATGAACCAATGCCAAAACGTGCATGAATGAGTGAGAAATCTATCTAAATGATTACCTAATCCTAAGTCGTAAATCCTGTTATCATCTGGCACAACCACGAGCGTGGTTCTGGAGAAACTGACACAATTGGACATTACAAAGAGTTCCACTCTTAAAACCACGGGCGTGGTTCTTGGTGCCAGGTTGTGGTTCTTACAGTGTTTCAGCACTCCTTCGTGCACTTTAAATTCAGCACTTGTCTCCTTTTCTAATGCATCCAAAGCTTGGATTCTTCATTGCAAGTTTCCTCAACTCCTTCCTCCATGATGCTCATGCTAAGAATATTCTCAAGTGGATCCTTGATTAGGATTGAGCTCAGAACTTCCCTAGATACTTCTTCCTCGACAATGTTGAAATCGTCTTCACCAAGGGTTGGCCCCTTCATCATTGTGGACAGCTTGAACTTGATATTCCTCTCCTATGTTAAATGAGAGGATCCCATTTTTGCAATCCACTAAGTATCCGGATGTGGATAACAATGGCCTTCCCAAAATGATAGGAACCGGGTAGTCCGCCGGGATGTCCAAAACAACAAAATCGGTTGGCACATAGAACTTCCCAAACTGAACCGGTATGTCCTCTAGGATTCCCACGGGGTGAGTGTGAACGGTCCTCCATGTAAAGGGTCATCTTGACCGGCTTCGGTTCTCCTAGCCCAACCTTATTGCAAAGTGCAAGCGGGATTATGCTTACACTTGCTCCAAGGTCACATAGGGCCTCATATTGCACTTCTCCAACTCCAATTGGCACACAAAAAGATCCTGGATCTCTCAGCTTAGGAGGCATCTCCTCCTTCATGGTTTGAATCAACTCGGAAGATCTCTTTGTCATCCTCACTTCTCCATACTCTTCCAACTTCCTCTTGTTGGAGAGTATCTACTTCAAAAACTTTCCATAGGCCGGCATACCTAGAATTGCATCCATGAACGGAATGTTAATATGTAATTTAGACATGAGTTCAAGGAATTTACCGAAATGTTTATCCAAACGTGCTCTTGCTCGTGATTGTGGAAATGGTAGTGGTGGCTTGTATGGAGGAGGTGCCACATATGTTGGCTCATCATCCTTGCTCTTGCCTCCTTCTTCTTGCAATGGTTCTTCCTCCACTACTACTTGCTTCCCCTTGTCATTCTCCCTTGGTGAGGGATCTTTCATGCTCAGCCCACTCCTTGTGGTAATGGCCAACACTTGGCCTCTTGATTTGTCCTCGGTCCTTCCGGGAAGCTTTCCCGGATCCCTTTGTGCTTCACCCGCCTTTTGGAACACTTGTGCTTCTAGCACCTTTTGAGCCTTGGAAATGGATGTCATCGTGCTCTCAAGTCCACTCAACCTTCCAAGCAATTGTTCAAACATCATTTCGGTTCTATCCTTTGGAGGTTGAGCAAAACCGGGTGGAGGCTCTTGTGAAGCCTTAGGTGGTGGGGTTGCGCTTGTGGAAGCGGGAGGGTTCAAGGCACCATCCGGGTTAGAATAGGAGAACCCGGGATGGTTGTGATTAGGCCGGTAATTGTTGTATTGCCGGCTGTTGTTGTTGAAGTTCCTAGGGCCTTGATAATTGTTGAAGTTACCCCTTCCCATGTAGTTAATATCCTCCTCTTTGGAAGCCAAATTGGCTTGCACTTGCACTTGAGGACTTGCTTGATTCTTTAAGGTTGTGGTACACAACTCCCTCAAGGACTTAAGCTCATTGTTGATTGCATCAAGTTTGTAGTTGCTCATGGTGACTTCACCACTTCATATACTCCCGGTTTCCTCCCATCACTCTTTCTATGGGAGTATTTTTCTATCACCAAGGCTTGCTTCTCTACAAACTCCCAAGCCTCATCCACATTCTTCTCCATGAATGTTCCTCCGGAAAGTGATTGGAGCTTGAATTGACTATCCTCATCAAGCCCCTTGAAATAAATCTCCAATAGCTCTATCTTCGGTATCCCATGGTATGAACAATCTAGGAGGAGGTCCTTGAACCTCTCCTAAGATTTAAATAGGCTCTCTTTATCCTTCATCATGAAGGCATTGATCTTCCCTCTTAGCTTGGTTGTCTTGGAAGGTGGGAAGAACTTTGTTAAGAACTCGGTTGTCATCTCCTCCCAAGTACCCACACGTCCTAGTGGAATGGATTGGTATCAAGCTAAAGCTTTATCCTTATGTGAAAAGGAAAAAGCCCTAAGCTTGTGGTTATTGCTCTCCAATCTAGGTGGTCTTAGAGTCTCCATTAAGATCTCATAGTTCATCAAGTGTTGATGAGGAGACTCTCCTTCCATCCCTCCAAATTGATTGTGTCGGATCATTTGTAGCACTTGAGGGCGGAGCTCGTAGTCATGGGCTGCGGGATCTCCTAAGTTTACACCCGGACGGTGCACTCTTTGGGTTGGATCCATACATTGCCCAAGCGTTTGTGGCTCCTCAATGACGATCGGCTCAACCCGAACATTGACCGCCGGCTGCGGTGGTGGTGGAGGTTATTGATGATTAAGCTCCCTTTGCACAAGAGCTTGCCTAATCTCTTCAATTTCCCTCCTAGTTGCTTCTTGTCACTCATTTGCAAGTCTCCTCTCATCCTCCAAGGCTTCATCCCTTAGCCTAATTTGCTCTAAGGCATCATCCAACTCAGCTTGAAGATCTCTTTCGGCCATCTCCTTCTTCTTCTTCTTAATGCTCTTGGATCTAGTCTTAAGGGTTTTCTCCGGTTCGGGATCGAATGGAGCTAAATCCTTGCCACGAGATCTTTGCATGCACCTAAAGAGTGAGAGATGTCCGGAAAATTCAAAGACACAAACCAAACAAGATCAAAAGCAACAAGAAAGACCTACACTATAAACAATCACACAAAATGATTCAATCTAGACCTAGTCTCCAGCAACGGCGCCAAAAACTTGTTACGCTAGAAACGCATAGCACAAAAGTCTTACAATTTATAACTCGATATAATTTCCTAACTCCTAGCGAACCCACAGTGTATGGGTCGTTTTGTAGCAAGGATAGTATTCCGAGGTCGAACACGAAAACTAAGGTGAAATCAAATCAAACAAGTGATCATGGATAGTGCAAATCTAGTGTAAGAAAAGAGAAGGAAATAAAGAAATAAAAATCATGATATTTTTGGGTTGGGTTTTTGTGGTGATCAAGCAAAGATCACAAATCATGCAATATTATAAATCAAACAAACAACTCAAGCTTGTAACACAAACGAGCAACACAAACACAAGATATGTGATCAAAGAGAGAAGGGCGAATTCTAGGGGTTAGGACTTCCGGTTATGGAATTGGACTCAAGCTTCTAATCATCCTTGGACAAGCTACGGTATGTTGGGAAAAGGGTGTTTCTCAAATGGGATCAATCACCGGGTAGGTCTCATGGCCGAATAATCCCTCACCTAAGGTCCTATTACCGGGTAAGTCTCTAGGAGCCTAAAGTTGGGAATTCTACACAAACCGGATTGCTATCTAGGGGTCAAACCTCTCCTTACCGGGTAGGTCTCGGGAAGGCAAGTCCTAAGCAATAATCCTAGCACACTCAATCCAATAGCGGCTTGTGAGGCTCACTACTACCTAGAGTTCATCATCCTTGGTATCTAAGATCGAAAATTACCGGGTAAGTCTCTTCCCTCACTTAGTTTGCTAGCATTAGGTCACCCTAGGCTAGATTATGCTTAACAAACACTAGGATTTCAAAAATCTAACATCCTAACATTCATATTCATCAATACAAGCACAACAAAACAAACCACGGGTAGATCATACAGAACCACGGGCGTGGAATTACATGAACAGGCCGTGGTTTTCATCAGAGGTTAGGTTCGAGCAAGAAAATCATCCAAAGGTACATTCAAGTCTATTCTATCATAGTCCAAGCCATAACCATCATTCCGTTACCCTAGAATCACAACTATTTAGCCAACAACATGCATTTTAAGACTTAGAAACCTTCAAACACGGCTCCAAAACGTTCCTTACAATGCTTTCAAATATTCTCAACAAATATCACTCAAAAGTTCACTCTAAATTTCTATCTTGATGTGTTGTTCTTCCTCCAAAATGAGGTGTTTTTCTTCTCCTCCAAGAATTCCCAATGTGGATAATGATAATGTATGAGAGAATGTGGGAGAACCCCCAACAACAGCCTGCAAGACCACTTATATTCTCCACCAAGAGCAAGGGTCGGCCAAAGAGATCATGGGACACGTGTCAAAGTTATCCAGAGAAAACCACGGCCAAAACCACGGTCGATATTTTTGCCTCTGGACCGTGGAATTCCCTGTTCAGCTCTCTTTGGATCATTAAGTCATGAGTTGGTGCAAGGCATGCACCAACAAGGTCCTATGTGTTCGCCTTTGCTCCTAGCTTCCTCCTTAAAGAGTCCGGATGTGTGCCACCACAAGGAATGATCCTCGAATGTATCGACTAAGCTCCAAAAGCTCCCCAAAATACCTACAAAACCGAAAAGAGTTCGTGTAGACATCTATTTCGATAATATGCAAGAATTAAGCGTAAACGTCATGAACTAATGCCAAATCATGCATGAATAACGGGAAAAACTATCTAAATGAATGCCTAAACTAACGTCATAAATCATGTCATCAGGGATCTTGGTGGATCCGGGTTTGGTCGATCCCGCTCGATCGAGAAAAGATACTGTTTGCAGTCTTGTTCGAACATGGAGAATCAGGAAGCGGCCCGAGTCCCTCCAGCGGTGGAGTTAAACGACCATAAGTGTGGCTCTTCGGTACGAGGTGGATGCTTGCGGCGATTGTTGGCTTTTCCGATAGCGCATGATTCGGTCAAGGTCCATGAAAGGAGGTTCGGCGGTTTGGCTCGGCGGTGAGGTTGCAAGGGTTCGCTGCTCCTATTCTGACTCCGGCAAGGGCGGTGGGGGTGGAGGCAAGCAATGAGGGTGACGGCAACACGGGGAAGTAAGTGAAGCCGGTGCTCCTGTTTTGTTGGTTGCGCGTGAAGAACAAAGAAGCATATGATTGTGGAGGCTGAGGTATCGGGAGAGAGAAGGTGATGAAAGGAGTCGAGTAGGCGGAGCTCAGGAGTTAGGCTAGCTTGAGCTGCAGGGTAGGGGCGGCAAGGCTAGCAAGCTCAGTAAGGAAAAAAAGAAAGAAAAGAAAGGAAAAGGAGTTAAAATGCCGGATACGAATTACTTGGAACGGGATTTTTGGGACGAAAAATTTTCCGAAATTTCCAACAAAATAAATATATAGATTATATGTAAACGTATAATATATAAACTGCTCGTAAAAATATTTAAACTATTAAAATATCGATAAAAGCGGAGACATAAATATCGCAAACGCGTCTAAAAAATTGGGGTGTTACATTAACAAATTTCAATTACACAAATTTAGTTACCCAATCTTACATTATGTTTAATTTCGATATATATCTAGTAGATTTATTTGAGATACGATATACTAAAATAAAAACCTCTAGATATTTTAAAAATTAGTTGGAAAATACGACACAGGATTAAATAATTTTCCTTTAATATATAGGATATACAAACAGATTTTATAAATTCCTATATTATTTTTGATAACCACGAAAATTTCCCATCAGATAAAAAATATTGAAAAACTTCTCAAGAAATAGCAAACTAAACCGGGTAACTATTTTTTAGAAACTTAAGAATTAGCTAAACATATATATTATTTTTCAGAAATTGTAGTTAAGGTATAATATAGTTACCAATAACATAACTTTTACTGATTTAATTTTCTATATTTAACCAAACAAATCTTTAATAAATATTATCCATAGTATAATGGAAACCGCGTATCCTGCGTAGATCATTTATCTTACATGACGGTTATTATTCTTTCCTTAATTACATGAAATCATGAAAACACTGATTTAGGATTTTAAATTTAAAAAAAGCGTGTCTTAATATAATTACAACCAATTAAATGTGACTACAACCCAGATAGAGGAGCTAATTAGCTGGGGTATAAAATCCTTGCTCAAAGAGTTCCGTTCAGCATTCGCCGGCAAGTTTACCCAGTCTCCGACGACCGCGTCAGGTAAACGCTTTCTCCCTTTCTTCTCCTTACCTTTCCTTTGCTAAAAATTCAATTTTTACTGTTTACACTTAGGGTTTCGAGAAAAAGTGCAGTAGCGTAACATCCAGTGCATATCGTAGTTTTTGAACTCTTTGGTCGTTAGATCGTTGAAGGGTCACCGCAATTGCTCTGAAATTTGGGGTTTTTTGAGGTTTGTGTGAAAAAATATAGTAGCTTTGGCTTGTGTAAAATTAGGGTATTCAGTGAATTCCAAAGATCGTAGTTTCTGAAATTCGTTGGTTGTACGATCGCCGAAGATCATAGCAATTGCTCTGAAATTAGGGTCTCTAGGGTTTTGTGTGAAAAAAATCGTTCTTTTTCTGGTGGAGAAGACGGATACAGTGATCCTTGTTGAACAAGCAAAGGGAAATGTTCTCTTTTCTTTAGTTGATATAACGGTAAACCGTATGCATTATCGCCTTGTCACTTGATGTCTCTGTATGGCAGATATTTAATAAATTGTTGTCGTTAAATTTTAAAGTGCATGAATTAACTGTATAGCTTACCTGAAATAAGGTGTTCTAACAAGATATTGACACTCAATTACAGGAATGGCAATGGAGTGGATTCGTGGACTTACTATCGGAAGGGGAAGTTTTGGGACCGTTAATCTCGCAATACCAACAAATAACGGTCCACTGATGGTGGTGAAATCTTCCGAGGTTTCGGTCTCAGCTTCTCTCCGTAACGAGAAAGAAGTTCTCCGACAAATCGGAAACCGCTGTCCGCACATCGTACGGTGGCTTGGGGACGATATCACCACCGAGAACGGCTGTCGCCTTTACAATCTGTTCTTCGAGTACGCCTCTCGCGGGAACCTCTCAGATTATGTTCGAAAAAATCGGTTATCCGCATTTGAAGTCCGACAAACCACGTATTCGATCCTCAGAGGACTCTATTTCATACACGATTCCGGATTCGTTCACTGTGATATTAAGCTCGAGAACATTCTATTATTTGACCATGGTGAAGTCAAGATCTCTGATTTCGGACTCGCGAGTGAGAAGAATGGTGAGAAGAAGAAAGGAGGGTTTGAATTGAGAGGGACTCCGATGTATATGGCACCTGAGGTAGTCGCCGGTTCTGGAGCTGATTCTCCGGCCGATATATGGGCGTTGGGATGTGCTGTTGTGGAGATGGTAACACAAATGCCAGCGTGGAAGTGTGATACTAGATGTGGAGTACCGGAATTGCTCTGTTTGATCGCCGCCGGTGAACAGTCGCCTGAGATTCCAGAGAGTTTAAGCGAAGAAGGAAAGGATTTTTTGTCCAAGTGTTTTGTCAAGGATCCGAAGGAGAGATGGACGGCCCGGATGTTGTTGGATCACCCGTTCGTTTCGTGTATGGGCATCGACAACAACATGCCTTTTGCGGCCGCCGCCGACGACATAATAACGTCGCCGACAGGTCCGTTTGATTACGCAGATTATCCGCACAAGTCGAACGAATCAGACGCGTATTACTTCTACGGGGAAGACGAACCCGACTTGGATTCAGTCATGGAGCGGGTCAAGATGTTGGCGGGTAACCCGGAACAAGATCCGGATTGGTCCGACTCGGAGGGATGGGCCACGCTGAGGTGATCGGATCTTGGCTTGTGCCAGAAACATATTTTTTTGTGATAATTAGATGTTTTTAGATTACTTTTTATTCTTAAAACGTAATCTGATTTATCTGATCCAACGGCGCTGAGGTCACAGAATTTTGTAGATAGATTTTATGTAGACGGATACATGAACTTGTATATGATATATAGTGATTTTTGTTGACGATTGAATTTTGAGGGTGTGTTTGTTAAGAGGGATGTAATTTTCAAGATTAATATAGGTGAAATTTAAAAGAGAATAAATTTTATATGGGATTTATTAGAGATTATTTGATATAAAATAATTTACTTGAAATTGTTTGGTTGAAGATCTTTTAATAGGTTTAATTGATATTTATTTACAAATTTATCCTTATTTTAACCTTAAATAGGGGCATGAGTTAAGTTCAAATTGATATTTGAAAATTATTCTCCTTTAACCTTGGTAATATAAGATTATTTTATTTTTTCCTTTTTTATCCCAATTAATCCTTCTATAATTTTTTTTCATAATCGCCACCTTCATCCAAACACTTACATAAATTTAATCTAAATGAACCTCCTTTAATCTCCAACCAAACACACCCTTAAATGTATTACAACTTGCGGAACAAGATAAGTTTAGGAAATGTGTTTTTGATAGGAAATTTCTTGAAACAAATTTCGTAATTTATACTAAAAACATAACTTAACAAATACAGTAGAAGAAAAAAAAAATCAAGATAGATAAAGCTAAATGCCTAAATTTAGAAGGAAAAAGGACTTTTTTTTTTAGAATAATTATTGCAAAAAAAGAGTAAAATTAATTTCGAAATTAGGAACGGAGGAAAGTTATTGATGAAAATAAGAAGTTTTTCAAGTTCGGGATAAAAATCCCTTCAAACAACAATTTTGAATTTTTTTTTAACTGTATAACCTTGTTTTTAAACCACAATTATAGTGTTTTTTGGTTTTTTAAATGTACTTTTTATATATAGTATAATCGTGTTTTAATTGTGGTGTTTTTTTAATTAGAAATTGATGCTTCAATGATGAAAATAAGAAGGATCTTTTAATGAAAATCACATGATAAGTGATTGGCTCCCTCCATTTAGAAGACTATATACGTCCTGATTTTCATGATGCATGCATGTTTGTTCGAAATAAAAACAAATATGCTCATTGTGTAACACATTCTCCAAGCAAATTTATAAACCAATTCCAACTTGATTCATTCTCACCTTCAACCAGTGGAGACCGCAAGATTTTAAAAGGGGGGACGGAAATTTATTTTCGATAAAAATATCTATGAAAATAAAATAGTGTTAAAAAAAAGTCAATATGTCATCTACTTACGAAGTTTTGACTACAATTCTACCAAAAATTAATAGTGAATGCTACAAATAAACATTCAATCTGACAACAAAGGTGTAAACCCATCTTGCGAGTTGACATATTCTGATAATACTGAATAATTCACTGCTCGAATAACTCATGTTGTCAAAAAGGGTCTATTGTAACACCCCAAATTCTTGGAACTCGGGGAGCTACTGGTTAGGACCTCACAATGGGTCCCGACCTTGGTTTAACAACAACTTTACTAGGATCTTACAACAAGGAACAAATGTATTTAAAAATAATTTCCAAAACATAAAATTTTTATGGTATGAATGTACACATGTGACAACCTTACAAACATATATGTAGATACATAACATGCATGCCGTATGGAAGACTCCCCCGTCCCGATCTAATGAGTACGTGGACCCGGCTGACCATCCGTCCCGAATCTCTCGGCAACTATTTATCTCTACAAAGTCTACAACACGGATAAACCGTTAGCTAACAATCTAAGTATAAGAAAACACAACCAAGATAACATAAAACAATCATCATGCTGGCACACAAACCGGTTATTATCTAGTAGTTAAGTGATTCACCTTATTCCATTTTACAGTTGTGGCACGAGAATCTTAAGAGTTCTCACCTCCGTTCCTTATCCAACTGGGTGTAGGTCTAGCTTACCTCCGCCGGTAGCATCACTACAAACCGAGTGTGGACTAGTCCGTAAAGAAACCCCCAGAGCCCTCAAGCTAACTGAGCAGAATGCCACCGCCCGTTACTCTTAGACCAAAGTATAGGTCGGTAGATAATTATTACTAAAATATAACTATAAACATCTCATTCACACACTACTATCATTATCCACACTCATATCTAGAAGTCAGCTAAGTAAGCCCAAAGGACTTACCTGAATCCAAACATAATCCCGTTATCTCGACTCGGTTTGTAACCGCAGGAACTCAACCGCCTGTTATAAAAGGCAAGTGGATCAATAATATATCCCACTTAATTAAAAGTCTCTGACTTCTAAGATATTTAACTCTATCATCAGATAAATTACCAAAATACCCTTATATAGGTAAATGACCATTTACCCCTAGTCCCGAAAACTTTATAAAATTCTATAACAAAGTTCCAAACGATTCTTTGGAACTCAAAATCACACTCAAAACTCTCAAAGGGAAGTTTGCTCAAGATTTAGAAGAGTTAACTACATTCTTGACTTTCACAAAAAGTCGCTAAGGTCCGACATTCGCTTAAGATATGAAAACCGGATAAAAATATAAAAATGCCAAATAAAAAATATCTAGGTCTTCTACATGATGCACTCTGCTCAAAGAAGCGAGAAGATCTCAAAAATACCCAACAACATCTTCTACACAAGTCTCCAAAGTTGGATCCAAAATCCAGGAATTCTATACTTAGCCAAATCTGAGTCATTTCCCAAACTCCACAAGCGGTCGACTTTGAGCTCCTATAGATCAAGATCCGACCGTGGGAGTGGTCTCCACATCTGATACATCACAGTCTACATATCCATCTATATTATATAAAAAAATTGAGCGGTGAATTATGTTTCTAAATTATCCAAACTTAAGTTCAAACATGGCTGCACAACAACAGATATTTCCAGCACTTTTCAGCAACAACCAGAAACTACTTACAACCTCAACTTCGAAAAATCATAACTACTAAACCTTTTGATATCCTCAAAGATTTTGATATTTTCTAGTATTTAATCCTAACAATTACAGATCCAAAATGCAAGTCCAATAGAGGTTACTAACCTATTCAAATCTATCTCACAAAACCGCATCACAAGCAGTTTTTTTCTCAACACTTGGAATTTCAGCACAACAGAAAAACTGCTTACGACCCAATCTTTGAAAAATCATAAATCCTAAACCACTTGCTGGATTCCTCCCAAATTTTAATATGTTCTCCAACAATATGCCAACTATATCATATCCAAAATTCAAATTCAACAGAGATCAAAAGCCTATTCAAAACTATCTCAAAACAGCACCACATGTTATTTTTCCCAACACTCAGTACATTTATAAAAACTGTGTGAGGAGTCAACTTTGAAACACCATAACTCTCAAAGTGTAACATGGTACGTAGGTTTCTGGAAACGTGAATAGAATCTAGGGCAAGGGAGATGCTAAAGCTGCTGGTGTATTTTGGGTAGCCGGCCAGCACTCGAGATCGGGCCTTTTCTATGTACTCCCTTAATTGTTACTCACGACACCAAGTGTATCCTTCTAGTATGGGTAGGAGTAACGGTCGATAAATAACTTCCTAATCCTCCTTAAGATTTCAACAGTTTTCTATTCTAAACACGCTTCCATCTCTATTGATGCCGCTACTGAAAGGTAACTACAAAACTTTATTTCTTTCGCTGGCTGATAATGTGATTTATGACGTTAGTTTAGGCATTCATTTAGATAGTTTTTCCCGTTATTCATGCACGGTTTGGCATTAGTTCATGACGTTTACGCTTAATTCATGCATATTTCTAGAAAAGACGTCTACACGAGCTTTTGTCGGTTTTGTAGGTATTTCGGGGATATTTTGGACATTAATCGATACATTCGAGGATCAAGCCTCATGGTGGTACATATCCAAGGCCTTGAAGGAACATAATTGGAGCAATGAAGGACACAAGGACCCTTGTTGGTGCAAGCAATGGAGCAACTCATGGCTAGATGATCATAACAAGTTTCTGTTGAAGAAAATCGACCTACACTCAGGAAAATCGGCCGATTTTTCTGTCTAGGTCGATTTTCGGGCTTTTGACAGCTTGAGCCACGTGTCCCACGATCTCTTTGTCCGGCCCTTGCTTCTTTGTGGAGTATTTAAGTGGTCCTGCAGGCTGATTTGAGGATCCTTCTCCTTCCTTTTGGACCCTTCTCCTCTAGCATCTTCCCAAAGACTCTTCCATTGTAGCCTCTCTTCAAGGCACCCTTGTGGGTGTTCTTAAGAGAGATTAGTGTAGGCTTTAGTTTTGTAGTGAGATTTGAGCGATTTTTGTGAAGAAACTTGTTGAAGGTTGTAAGATCTGACTTGGAGCTACATTTGGTGTGTTGAAAGACTTGTTTTGAGCTCAAATCCAGCTAAGTTTCATTGCTTTCATTTCCTTACTTCATCTTCTTGCTATGGATTCCATGTATGCTTGTATGATGATTTTAGATCTTGAAATGCATGTTGTTGGCTAGTTTATTGTGATTCTGGAGTGATGGATTGATGGTTATGGCTTGGGTGATGATAGAATGGACTTGTATGTTAGTTTAGGATGATTTTTGTGGCCGGAACCTAAACTAGAGGAGAAAAATCGACCTGTTCTTCAGAGTAAATCGGCCGATTTTTGCTATGATCCACCCGATTTTTCCTTTTGTTGCTCTTTAATTGATGAATCTGTATGTTAGGATGTTAGATTGTTGAAATCCTAGTGTTTGTTGAGCATAATATAGCTTAGGGTGACCTAATACTAGCAAACTAAGTGAGGAAAGAGACCTACCCGGTGATTTCCGATCTTAGATACCAAAGATGATGAACTCTAGGTAGTAGTGAGCCTCATAAGCCGCTATTGGACCGAGTGTACTAGGATTGTTGCTTGAGACTTACCTTTTCCGAGACTTACCCGGTAAGGAGAGGTTTTCCCTTTAAGTAGTGTCCGGTTTGTGTAGAATTCCCAACTTTACCTCCTTGAGACTTACCCGGTAATAGGAGTTTGGTGCGGGATTAGTGAAGCATGAGACTTACCCGGTAATTGCTTCCATTAGAGAAACACCCTTTCCCAACACCGCAACCTTGTCCTTAGAATCTTTAAAAGCTTGAGTCAAATGCCATAACCGGAAATCTTGATCTCTAGAATCCACTTATTTTACCTCTTATCTCCTATCTTGCATTCGTGTGTTTGTTTGCCTGTTTGATTTGCATATTTTGTGATCCTTGTTTGATCACCCCAAAACCAACCAAAAATATTGTGTTTTGCACCTTCTTTATTCCTCATCTCATCTTAGTTTAGATTTGCACTATCTTTGATCATTGAATGACTTGATTTCGCCTTAGTCCTTGTGTTCGACCTCGGAATACTTTCCTTCCTACATAACGATCCATACATTGTGGGTTTCGCTAGGTAGTTTAGGAGATTAGATCGAGTTTATAAATGTAAAGCTTTTTGTGCTACACAATCTTAGCGTAACACTGGCCCACTTGCTTCTACCTTTCGGAAGATCCCGACTATAATCTCTTAAACCATGGTTTATACATATCCCATCAGTTTACTAAGTGTCTACTGCTCTTTGTAAGACCACTCACTTGGTCTTATCCCCATAAATATGACTCCGTCGGATCTTTCCTCCATTAGTGATTTATCACCTACTTCCCTCTGGGACTTAAATTTGATATAACTCAACAAATAAATCCGGGAGTCCTTCTCTGTGTTTCATTGACGTCCTCCACTATGTAGATCTTTACTATATAATACTGACTCAACCCAAGTTTCCTGTACAGTTTTCGAGATCTTAAGTGGCATAGGATGTGTCCAGAATGATGATACTAGACACAAGATGCTCTCACATCACCGTCGTTTGATCATATTCACTCAATAAATGTTAACACACCTTCAAAATTGCACTCTTTATCCATCACGTTTATCAGACCGATAATATTTCTCTGACTCAAAATGCAACTCGGATCCATTCCGATATAACATTACACGTAAACTCTACCCGAGATTACGCTTTCTGAATGCGCGATTACTGAGTTGCGAGTATACTCCTGCAACTTTTTTTTTTGTCTTCCGCCTCAGTAGGGTAGTTACTCACTTTGAGCTTCCTAGGGTAAACCCTGCACACTACTTTTATTACGTCGTAAATTCTTCTCCTAATCCATCCAAAAAAACTCACTCTAGAGTATTCCATTAGTATAGAAGTCAAAACCACTTGTCCAGATACCTTGAACCGAAGCCGTCATTCTTCACTTGGATCTATAATACTCTTTTTCTATAACATCTATATTCACATACAGTATTTCCAGTCACTCCATGTAACCTATCTCACGTTCTTTTCAAACAATGCATCTCACCAAATATTATCATTTTAAACTCGACACGTCGTTTTTCTGTACCTTTGAGCTTCCTGCCTTGTGGGTTAGGACCCACCATACTTCCGCTGCGCTACGCTGATAGTTCTGTTGCCATCCATCAATCATAAGGCCATGTTGTGTGAGTCCAAAGTGATTGTACCCAAAACTCTTTCTCCCGATTACACCATAAGTCCTATCCGGATGAAGTATCAAGAACCTTCCTTACTTGCCTTAAGGGAATAAGATAACGGTTAGAAGACAACCGGAGCTTGATCTGAACCAGCCATTACGAAATCTCTAATATGGTTCTGTTCATACCTTTAGTTCATCGAAGAAGGTTGTTGTTGCCTATTGGAGGAAATCCTCCAAGGCGTCGGTAAAGCTACCACATAAATCCACATTCACATCTCTTCTTAATCGCACAAAACTTCTTAATACCAGCAACACTTCCATGTCCTCCGTTGACATTGGTTAACCTATAGTTGACTTACTTCAACATCTCGTACTCACTCTTCTCATACCTCTACTGGCATAAAATTCCTCGTAAGCATCAACTACTCGGTTAATCCTTTTCCCCTTTGTTAGTTTGTTCTATCTTCCCCCCTTCCATTTCTTTAGGGCCAACTCTATTTCTCGAGTCCCCTAGGTCATTCTCTCATGCTCCTTCATTAGCGTTGTTTATAATATCGTTTTGTTGAACTCCATTGACTTTGCTACCGGCCTCTTACTCTTTTTGATATTGGCGTCATGATTCCTTTCAACTTCTTATATCTCTGACGAGGTCCAAACTTCTCTACACTTGTGGGGTCTATCTTCGCTCTTACACTCAATTGTAGGTCTTCATTCCGTACACCTCTTAGTCACAAGGGTTTCTTCCGGAAGAGAATCATCATTCTCCCTTGTATGGAATGCTACGCACACCCTGTCTTGATTGACACAGAAACTTATCAAAAGTGTATACTTCTAACTCCTCTAGTGCTTCTTTTTCAATCCATCGGTACTAGATGTGACATGTACCTTTTTCCTAGCCAGTAGGTAGTAAATCACTCGCCCAAATCCCTTGGTCTCATATGACATAAGGGGGTTATTCCTGGCCGTCTAGTCCGTTTCCTTAAGTTCTTAATTAGAGTTACTGGCTCGAACTCACTGCATGTTACTATTAAGGGTACTAGCACGTGTATCAATTTAGCTTCACTTTTGTTGCCATTGATCTCCTAAAGGGTCCTCCAGACGTCTATAATATTCTTTCATAAGTCTATAGTTATTCTCATTATCTGCCAGTCAGTTACCGCTAGTTGGCCCGCACGCTTTATGTCTCAGTTATTACAAACTAGTCTATATTTGACCCTCTATAAGATCAAGGACTTATTGTATTTCTTTTGAAGTTTGATTCACGTGGTGAAAATCTATCTCCTCCAGTTTCTTTGTTAATACCCCTTTAGCTCCTTCCACAGTTTGCACTTCTCTTGTTCTCTTATGAGATCACTATACTCTTCTGAGTCTAGTCAGAGCATTCATCTTTCGTCAATGAGTTTATCCAGTCTTCACGATTCTTCTTGCGTTGTCCATCGTCCATTTGCGGTTCTCTGATATGACCGTTAATGTTGGTAACTTAAATCTTTATGGGAATGAGAAGTTATTGTGGACTCTCTAGTCCACCAAAATCACTTCCCCATATTCTTCCCCTTGATTGGTGTTGTTTTGATCATGCTACCTTTATAGAAATTCGTTGTTAAAGTTTTTTACTTCAAGTTCTTTGATACTTAGGTCGAGCTTATTCCATTTTACAGTTGGCACACAAACCAAGATAACATAAAACAATCATCATGTTGGCACACAAACCGGTTATTATCTAGTAGTTAAGTGATTCACCTTATTCCATTTTACAGTTGTGGCACGAGAATTTTAAGAGTTCTTGCCTCCGTTCCTTATTCAACTTGGTGTAGGTCTAGCTTACCTCCGCCGGTAGCATCACTACAAACCGAGTGTGGACTAGTCCCTAAAGAAACCCCCAGCACCCTCATGCTAACTGAGCAGAATGCCACCGTCCGTTACTCTTAGGCCAAAGTATAGGTCGGTAGATAATTATTACTAAAATATAACTATAAACATCTCATTCACACACCACTATCGTTATCCACACTCATATCTAGAAGTCAGCTAAATAAGCCCAAAGGACTTACCTGAATCCAAACATAATCCCGTTATCTCGACTTGGTCTGTAACCGCAAGAACTCAATCGCTGGTTATAAAAGGCAAGTGGATCAATAATGTATCCCACTTAATTAAAAGTCTCTGACATCTAAGATATTTAACTCTATCATCAGATAAATTACCAAAATACCCTTATACGGGTAAATGACCATTTTCTCCTGGTCCCGAAAACTTTATAAAATTCTATAGCAAAGTTCCAAACTATTCTTTGGAACTCAAAACCACACTCAAAAGTCTCAAAGGGAAGTTTGCTAAAGATTTAGAAGAGTTAACTACATTCTTGACTTTCATAAAAAGTCGCTAAGGTCCGACATTCGCTTAAGATATGAAAACCGGATAAAAATATAAAAATTCCAGATAAAAATTATCTATGTCTTCTACATGATGCACTCTGCTCATAGGAGCAAGAAGATCTCAAAAATACCCAACAACATCTTCTACACAAGTCTCCAAAGTTGGATCCAAAATCCAGGAATTCTTTACTTAGCCAAATCTGAGTCATTTCCCAAACTCCACAAGCAGTCGACTTTGAGCTCCTATAGATCTAGATCCGACCGTTGGATTGGACTCCACATCTGATACATCACAGTCTACATATCCATCTATAATATATAAAAAAATTGAATGGTGAATTATGTTTCTAAGGTATCCAAACTTAAGTTCAAACATGACTGCACAACACCAGATATTTCCAGCACTTTTTAGCAACAACCAGAAACTACTTACATCCTCAACTTTGAAAAATCATAACTACTAAACCTTTTGATACATTCCTCCAAGATTTTGATATCTTCTAGTATGAAATCCTAACTATAATAGATCCAAAATGCAAGTCCAATAGAGGTTAATAACCTATTCAAATCTATCTCACAAAACTGCATCACAAGCAGTTTTTTTCTCAACACTTAGAAATTTCAGCACAACAGAAATACTGCTTACGACCCAATCTTTGAAAAATCATAAATCCTAAACCACTTGCTGGATTCCTTCCAAATTTTAGTATGTTCTCCAAAAATATGCCAACTATATCATATCCAAAATTCAAGTCCAACAGAGATCAAAAGCCTATTCAAAACTATCTCACAAAACAACATCACATGCTGTTTTTCCCAACAATCAGCACAGTTACAAAAACTGTGTGAGGAGTCAACTTTGAAACACCATAACTCTCAAAGTGTAACATGGATTCCTCTAAAATTTTAGTATGATTTACTACGCAATACCGTCTATGACATATCCGAAAATCAACCAAAAAGGAGAAGTTTAACTTACCCAAATCTAGACCCGAAGTTGACTGTTTGTCACTTCCGAAATTTTCAGAAAATGCCTCAGCTCCTCAAGTTATCTTCCGAGGCTGTTAGGGACGGATTCATGATACAAAGGATGCTCACATCAGCATATATATGTTAAGGATTGATCAAAGAGAAGGACCAAGGAAGGACGGATTTGGATCTTACTTGTTTCCATGACTTGAAGACACGAGAAAGATAACACCAAGGCTGCTACGGATCAGATCTGGGCTCCTCCGTATCAGTGGTCTGCTGGTGTCGACAGAAGGGGAAAGTGAGTCAACTCAGGGTGTCGGTTCTGGGTTCCCAACCGCCCGTGCGGCTAGGGCAAGACGCGCCCCTGGTTCACTTGCATCGGTGCGTCTGATGTCCTCCTTGGCGGCGCTGTGCACGAACCGAAAGAAGGCTGAAGGCCATAGCTGTAAGGGAGAGCAACGTGGTCTCGGTCTTCTGTTGCTCGACTACAGACGAAGGATAGGTAATGTGTGTCGCTTGCCACCTCCGCCTGTGCTCGCCGGAGAGAGGGGGAAGGTTCGACGGTGCCTTGGTCCTTGCTGCTCGTGACCACCATCAGGAGGGGTGTGCGGGTGTGCCGGCGTTGCAGCTTGTGGAAGAAAACTCGCTAGGGCTGGTACGTAGGTTTCAGAACATGTGAATAGAATCTAGGGCAAGGGAGATGCTGAAGCTACTGGTGTGTTTTGGGCTGGCCGACAGCACTCGAGATCAGGCCTTGTCTGGGCCTCGCCAAGGCTTGTCTTAGCTTTGTCAATTGGTCTCACGGGCTTGTAATGACTTGTCTTGATGACCCAAATGATCTACTACTTGTAACATTAAAAAAAAAAAGTGGTAACATATATTTTATGTGAATATAAATATCACATAAAATAATAGAAGTTGTCTTCGTTCATGATATCAATAATCATGTAGAAAGATTAAATCGGCCGATATCCGGTTTGACTCGGAATTAGACGTAAATAAAATTTCCGGATTTTACATCTATCAAGTGGAAAGTAGAAAAAACAGTATGTTTTGCCACACTAAACAAAAATGGGGATAATTTTTCAAATTAGCTTCGGAGCAAAATTATTTCCCAAATTCACGAGATTTTCGGGTTGGAGAACAAGCGCGGTCCTAGACCGCGTCTATTGCAAAAAGAAGAGCGGTTACAAACCGCGCTTTAATATTCTGATTAAACAATATACCAAAAAAATTAAAAAAATATTACACTTAAAGGCGCGGTCCTATATATATATTTTTTTTTAAAAATATAGTTGCCTATAGGCGCGGTCTATAACCGCGCCTTATTATTTTTTTCTTTCAAAAACGTTACACTATTTGTGTTTTTATTATCTTTATTTCGGATATTAAAATGTTTTCCTCGACAACACGTTTTACAAATAAGAGTGCGGTCTAAGACTACACTTCTACTCCGAATCACAAATCTCATGCATTTTGGTGAATTATTTCACTCCGAGCCTAAAACGGGAAATTCTTTTGAAGTTTCGTTCACTTCGGTGAAAGATATAAAAACACATTTAAATATAACAAGAAGTGATATTTAAAAAATAATAAATCGTAGGAAACAATTTTATTAACGAGAGAAGTCACAGCCATCCTGTAATGATTTTCTTTACACAAAAAAAAATTTTGGAGGGTGGGGCAACTATAAAGGCCGAAGATGGTCGTGAGCAATGTAATTGATTCTTTAAAATCAGAAGAAGATGGAGGATCATCAATATTAAGTTAATAAGTAGATGACTTTTTAAAATTATTAGCACACATATAAGCAGTAGCGGCCGCAGGATTTCTAGGGGGGGCAAAAATAAATTATCGATAAAAATATCTATGAAAACAAAATAGCGATAGAAACAAATGCTACTTAATAATTATGGCTTGGATTATTTTTGCTTGAACACTTCCTCAATGAGAATATTTTCCTGTTACAAAACATGACCATCAATATCATCTCAAACAAATTAATGAATAATTATGGCTTGGATTATTTTTGTACAATCTTTAATTTAGAGTTTCTTTTATTTTTTTTACAATCTTGTCAAAACAAGCTCTTGAATTTCACAAAGTGAAAAGAAAATTTCCACCAAATTTTGATAAAAAGAATAACACGGACCCAGAAAATTTTCAAATAATATACATATAAAGTATAATAGTGTAATACCAAGAATAGGCTTGATTGCTTAAAATTATAGTTTAATATGGAATATTGTTCTTCTAAACACTTAAAAAATTAAAGTCCACTTCAGTTATTGTGAGAAGCCGTCAAAGATAGTCGAAAATATAAATAATGGTAATAGTAGTTATTGTTTCAATTCAATTAATTGTCTAAAAATAAACAATAAAATGAGGATATATAGTTGACTTCAATCAGTGAGGGAGGAGAGAATAATAGAAAAAACCAACCACTACGCATTACATTTGATTATAATCATACAAAAAAGGGTTGTAATATGAGACAAGCTACTCGGGCTCGGCTCTTCAAAAGCTCGACTCAAGCTCGTTCACTTTCTAAACGAGTCAAGCTTGAGCATATTTATAGCTCGTATATATTTTAGGCTTAGCTCGTTTATAAACGAGTCGAGCTTGAGCATGTCAATGCTTGCTTCGTTCGGGTAAAGCTCGGCTCGTTCGCACATTTTGAAGCTCGTATAAAATTTAGGCTCGGCTCGATTATAGATGAGCCAAGGTTGATCATGCCGATGCTCGACTCGTATTACAACCATGCATACAAAGTATCACTTTTTTTTTCCTAAAGGGTGGAGCAGCTGCTCCGCCCTAACCCCCCGCCGCCGCCAAAGGCTGCCCCTACATATAAGATATTAATTTAATAAGAATTAATATTATATTTGATCTTGTCTATTGATTGAGAAATGTATGATTAATCTAGTTTTCAAACCTTATATTTATAGATACTGTCAAATTGTTAGTCATACTTGATAACAAATGTGATTATTTAGTAATACAACATGATCTTAAAAAATATGAGTAAATTTTTTTCTAAAATTCGAAGATGATCAATGACCTTACATATTAAGTATTAAACTAATAAGAATAAATAGTATTTGTCATCTTATCCAAAAGATCGTGAAATGTATTCTACCACCCTCAACTTTACTTGACAAAAAATGTTGGATACAAAGTCTTTTTTAGGAAAAATATCATAAAATTATGATATTTTTTCCTTCATTTATTTATTCATTTCACATATTTTTTTTTTCTCAAAATCAATGTTTTTTCAATAGTATCAACGAATTTTTACTTAGTTAAGCCTTCAACTCAAATCAGATTATGTTATATAATCTTTAGATTTGTGAATAAATATTTATACATTTATAATAAGTTCATTCGATTCCCCAAATTTAAACAAATCAGATTAAAAAGAGTTATAACAATAGGTCAACGTTATCCTACATACTAGTAGGTCAACGTCGTCCCATATGCCAGTAGGTCAACTAACCACTAACCCACATACTAGTAGATCAACAATCCACATACAAGATATTAATTCGATATGAATAAATATTATACTTCATCTTAGCCAAAATGCCGAGAAATGTATGGTTTGTTTAATCTTCAAACATTTAATTTATACAAATTTTCAAACTATGAACCTTACTTGAAAATCGATGCGGGATTATCTATCAAATCAAAATTATGATCGAATTAAAAAAAGATCATTGATAACAATTGATTTTTAAAAATTAATATGTGGAAAAATTTTTAAAAGAAAAGATATAAACCGAAAAGATGCGCATTTCACTTCGTTAAATTAAAAATCAATAAAATAAACTACCGATTTGTTATTACTAAAAAAAATTCAATTCGGTTGAATGAAATCGTAGAAAAATATCAAATTCGTACACAAGATGAAAAACCTTGTGTGGCATGTCTTAGGACGTGATGTACGTGGCATGCCTTAGGACATGATGTATGTGGTATGCTGATTGTTTATTAATTCTAATAGAAACTATATTATAAAAGAAGAAAATAATAAATTTGTAAATATCTTGTGACATATGCATAAATAACTAGAAAATAACGCTAGGTGACATGACTAAGAAGGTGACATGTGACCTAAGTGTACTCTATTTTAGTAACTGATAATAGACTAGATTTAATATGCAGGGTTCAATTATAATTATTTGTTAATATTAATAAATGATAAGAGTGTTAACGACTTTTAGGGTTTTAGAGACTATAAGTTGATTTATATACGGGATTTTTAATTGCATTGGCGAGATTCTTTAGTTAAAACCAAAACTACGCATTTCAAGATTCTTTTAGGGTTTCTAACTACGTGTATGGATCACGTAGTTGGAGCCGACTACAAGTCATCCCAAGCCGATGAACGCCGAAAAATAAAAACCTTTTACAACTACGCTACCCAAAAGTGTAGTTTTAAGTAAGAGAGACTTCGGATCTCAGCCCAACTGGTAGCTTCTTTGTATCTTCTTCTTATTTTATGTTCCAAAAATAGGTTTGTTTCTCTTCTTCGGATATGGGTTTCTGTAACTTCTTCTTTTCTTTGTCTCTATTGGAAGTCTTCCGCGTTTTCTTATCTTCTTCGTATATGGGCTTTTGCAACTTCTTATCTTCTTCATATCTAGGCAACAACTTCTTCTTTGTTCACTATTCTTCGTCTCGTCAACCAAAAAATAAAAAATCGGCATCCCAAAAAAATGAAATTCGAACTCAAAGGCTCTTGAAGAACCGTT
This sequence comes from Fagopyrum esculentum, assembly GCA_033239045.1. Lineage (NCBI taxonomy): Eukaryota > Viridiplantae > Streptophyta > Magnoliopsida > Caryophyllales > Polygonaceae > Fagopyrum > Fagopyrum esculentum. The sequence goes on along the minus strand of BSUD01000005.1, from coordinate 22,376,836 downwards.
AGGTGAATATAAAGGATATAAATACTCTAGAAGGGGGGTTGAATAGAGTATGGGAACTTATCGCAAAAACCTATCTCAAGGCTTTGAAACTAATTTCAAAGGCTTGGATGTCGATCTGAGCTCTTTGTGACACACTTTGATTTCAAGGGCTTTGAAACTGATATCAAGGGCCTTGACTTTGTAAACCTGCAAAACAAATTTAGTCACAATAAAGCAAGATAAGGTGCGGAATGGAAAAGATCAACACGAGGATATGTTTACGAAGTTCGGCTCTAAATAGCCTACTCTTCGTCTCAGGGTATATCCGTAGGATCTAACTATCTATTATCAGTTTCAAAGAGTCCTTGATACATATAGAAGAAATCTCGTTCTTCTCTCATTGTAGCCAATGCTACGATCTAGCTTCAACTCTTCACCTTGCTATAATAGCCTAGTTACTTCACAGAGTAAGACACACTCTACTATAACACTTTTTAGATATGTCAATGGGGCTCTCGAGTTTTGTCTTTCTCTAGGGGATAATGTTTTTGTAAAAGAGAGAAAGAAAAACTTCTTTGATCGAATGAAGATGTTTAGGTTCGCTTGAAGACTTTTTTTATTTCGGGGTAAGCTTGTGTGTCATCTTCTTCAATCAACATCTTCATTTATAGTCTTTGATGGAGAGGTCTTCTAGCCGTTGGAAAAATTACCATTGTAGATGTTTCTTCTTCTCCATGGAAAACGCTTCTTGGTTGAGATGAGATAATCGTTGTAGATCTTCTATCGTCTTTATCTCCTTAAAGCACATAGAACCTTATTCTCCGTAATCTTCTCACACTTGTTGAAGATCTTTGTCTTTTGATCGAGATCTTTAGATCTTGTTGTGAAGATTTCCGAAATCCGTTGAGAAGTGATCTTGCGCTTTTGGTTGAGGATCTTTGCGAGATCCTGTTTTGAATCGAATCCACTTGGTCATTAAGATCTTCTTTGAGCGTATCTTCTTGTTGAGCATATCTCCTTGGAAGATCTTCTTTTGATTCTTGCTTGATTTAATCGTTAGATATTTGAATTCCTTCCAGCCACTTTGTCCTTTGAAAATGACTTCAAGGTTATGACTTTTGATCCCTTGAAATGGCTTTCAAGGCCTCCGTGTTGAACTTATTCAAACTCTCTGTCTGTCCCTTGCATCCGATTTCAAGGCCTCCGTATGTCCCTTGAAATGTTTTCTAAGGCCTGCATACATTCTAGACAAACACCAAAACATACCAAGCAACTAGAAATACAGTCGATATTTTGTTAGTACAAAAACCAATTAATTTGTGTTAAGTCTTCCATCATCACCTATACAAATATATAATCAAGGTGGAGTTTTCAATCTCCCCCTTGATGGAAGACAACACAAATATCGTACCTGCATTGTAGAGTTAGCGATGCATATATGAATATCAAAACAAACTTAAATGCAGAATGGAGAAATATCGAAATGTCGGATCATTAATTTCTCCCCCTTGGTCTTTCAACAAGGGAGAAAAATAGTTAAAGCACGGAAGTTTTAAACGATTACAAACCCATAAAAAGGATTTCCAAAACCACAACAAAAGTTTTAAAAACAACAAGCCCACAACCATCACATGCTTAGTCTGAATCCTCCTCATAAAACTATCTTTTTCCCTTGGATGAAGCAGTTTTGTGACTCCTATCATCCATTTCAGATGTTAAGCGTCGTCTCTTTGCTTTAGTTCATCGTTCCTTGACAACCTCATATTCTAGCACCGGTAGAATGGTTGGCTCAACATGGGTAGGATAAAGAATAAAATTGTTCTGTACTCGACAACTGTAGTTCATCAGAACATTTTCAACTTTTTGAGTGTGTTGAGTTGCATCTTCAGTCATAGGTAGTATCCTTCCCATGGTGGTAAGAGTGAGAGCATTCATAAGATACATTTCATTTATCTTTGCATTCATGATAGACAACAGTTCATGATTTGCATCCATTCTCCTCTTAATGTCAAACTAAAAATTTAAGAGTTCCCAATTCAGAGAAACCAGTTTTTTTTACATCCATCTAACCTGATTATTGGAGTAGGAGGATAAGATATTGGAGCTACTTGAGATGGAGGTGGAATAGCTCCTTTTCCCTTCAATGTCCAAGCTCCTGCAAGAGTCTTCTCAATTCTTAGCCTTTCCAAGCAGGATTCTTCAATTATGCCAGAATTTATCTGTCAATCTTCAGAGGATGTATCAATTGAAAAATGTTCGAAGATCTTGGGCAGAAGGTTTCCATAAGGCAAAGGGATGGCTCGCTTAGAGTTGACGGAATGGACCATATGGTTAAGGATGAGGTTAGGTACGTCAATGTTTAATCCAGGCATAATGAGATGAATCAATTCCAAAGATTGATCTGTCAATAGTTCTCTTGAGTTTGCACGAGGAATAACACACCGAACCAGAATGGTAAATACTATTTTAGCATCTAGGGTTAGGGAAGTATGAGTGAGTTGGTGTGATGTTGAGTTTGGAACCAAAAATTTCTCTTTAGAAAGACGAACACTCTTTGTTTAGGAGGGGTGTGTAAAAGAAAGATTTGTAGGGATACCTACAATCTCACATAAAACAGTAGAAGTGAGAAGAATTTGAGTACCCTTTATAGATGATTCAAGAGTGAGAATCCCTTTGTCCCGTTTTGTGACGAGGTTTACTTAAAACAGTTTTGTAAGCCGTGGAAAGGCAAAATCTCTAGGGTTTAAGATTTTTCGAACTGTGAAACTCTTAAGCATTGCAATGCAAGGGATCTGAAGGGTTTCCAGAAACACAGTGTCCACCACATGACACAAACAGAGAGGGCGATTGTGAAATCCATCTAGCTAAGATCTCGTAGCTTGAAAATTGATGAACCATGAAGTTAGAAGACCAGTTGTTTGTAAAATTTCCAACTCTTCAGAAAATTTCTCATCATCTGTAGGTGAGAAAATATGAGTTGATTCCTTTTTAGACGATAAAGTTGGATGAGGAACAGATTTCTTATTTCTTGGAGCCATAGATGATTTTGGGAGAGAAAACAAGGGTTTTGTAAAAGGAGTCTGTAACCACGTTAAATGGGGAAGAAAGAGGTTTTACGCCTTTTAACAAGAAAAGAAAACAATTTAAGGTTTTAAACAAGATCTTGAGATAATCAAGGCCTTGAAAAGCCAAAGTTGTTTCCAATTAAATCTTAACAACTCTTTTTCAAAATGTTGAACTTAAAGGCGTTTGAAATAATATTAAAAATCCTTCTTTTAAAAATAATTTAGGAATCATAATATCTAAAAGATATTAATTCCAAAATAGATTCGTGATATTCAATTTTGCCCTTAAATTTCGCTTCAAGGCCCTTGAATTGCATTTCAAGGCCCTTGAAAACGAAAAGTGGTTGCATACGAAGGAGAAAATAAAACGATTTACTCTCCCTACATTAATGTTTCCTTGTTCAACATCCCAAGCTCTAATCGAATGAAATTGAATTGATCTTCAGGTAGAGGCTTAGTAAAGATATATGCAAGCTGCAAGTTAGTTGATATAAAAAAAATCAAAACATCACCTTTCTCAACATGATCACGTATGAAGTGATATCTTACATCGATATGCTTTATTCTTGAATGCTGTACAGGATTTTTAGTGATCAAGATAGCACTAGTATTATCACATTTTATAGGGATACCTTTCAGATCAAAGTCAAGATCACGAAGTTGTTGAGCTATCCATAGAATTTGTGCACAGCAGGCTCCCGCAACTATGTATTCGGCTTCAGTTGTGGATAGGGCGACATAGTTCTGCTTTTTGGAGTGCCAACTAATTAGGGATGCCCCTAAGAATTGGCAACATCCAGAAGTGCTTTTTCTATCGACCTTATAGCATGCGAAGTCTGCATCTGTATAGCCAACGAGGTTAAATGAGCTTTGACGTGGGTACCATAACCCTAACTCCTTAGTACCATTGAGATACGGAAATATCCTTTTCACACCTATCAAGCGTGACTCTTTAGGATCAATTTGAAATCTTTCACATACACACGCTAAACATAATGTCAGGTCGACTAGCGGTTAGATATAACAAAGAACCGATCATACCTCGATACTCCTTTTGTACAGCACTTTTAACATCTTTGTCATGTTCAAGCGAAAGTGTAGAACTCATAGGATTTTTTGCGACCTTGGATTGATCCATCTTATACTTCTTAAGCAAGTGTTTGATATACTTGCTTTGGTTAAGAAAAATTCCTTTCTTTGCTTGTGTAACTTGAAGTCCGAGAAATAAATTTAACTCACCCATTAAGCTCATTTCGAATTCCCTGCACATAATATCTGAAAATTCCTTGCAAAGGGAATCGTTAGTAGCACTAAGTAATATATCATCAACATAGATTTGTATTACTAGAATATCGTTGCCTCTGGTTTTGATAAATAAAGTTTTGTCAATCAAACCTTTTTTGAAATTGTTTTCAAGGAGATACTTGGAAAATATTTCATACCAAGTTCGGGGAGCTTGCTTAAAACCATAAAGAGCCTTGTCCAATTTAAAAACATGATCCGGAAAATCATCATTTTCAAAACCAGGTGGTTGAGCAACATAGACTTCTTCTTCTAAAAAGCCATTTAGAAAAGCACATTTTACATCCATTTTAAATAAATTTATGCTCATGAAAGATGCAAACGCGAGTAGCATACGTATGACTTCTAACCTGGCAACCGGAGCAAAGGTCTCTTCATAATCAATACCTTCCTCTTGGTTATAACCTTGAGCTACAAGTCGTGCTTTATTTCGAATGACTTTACCATTTTCATCCAACTTGTTTCGAAAAACCCATTTTGTGCCAATGACGGATTGATGATTTGGTCTTGTTGTAAGAGTCCAAACCTTGTTTCTCTCAAACTCATTTAGCTCATTTTGCATGGCAATGATCCAATCGGGTTCTTGAAGAGCTTGAACATAATTTTTGGGCTCAATAAGAGACACGAACGCACATAGGTTGTTCATTTTGGATTGAGTTTGAACTCCTACATTTGGATTTGAGATCACATTCTCTTGTGGATGGTATGAAGAATGTTGAAACTTCCTTCGTTTGTAAGACAGAATATATGCTGGAGATTGAGGCTCATATGCTTGATTGGATTCAGGTACCGTTGGAGTGTTGCCCTTGGATCCTATATCAAGGCCTTGAAGTTAGGTTTCAAGGCCTTGAAACGGAGTTTTGACATCGTAGTTTTCTGTTTCAAGGTCTTGAAGATGTGTTTCAAGGTCTTGAGAGTTTTCTCAGACATCTTGAATCTTCTCTTGCATATTCTTTTCTTGAGCCTTAGGATCTTCCTCTTTATCAGAATTGTGATCTTCACGTTGATTCAGATTAAGATCTGCAAAACTTTCACTCAAAGTACCATCATTGCTTTCATCAAATATGACATGAATACTTTCCTCAACAATTTTGGTACGCTTATTATAAACATGATAAGCTTTGCTATTTGAACATATCCAATGAATATTGCTTCGTCACTACGTGCATCAAATTTACCAAGGTTATCTTTTTCATTGTTATGGACAAAGCATGTACATCCAAAGGGTTTAAAATAGGAAATATTAGGTTTTCTACCTTTAAAGAGTTCATAAGGAGTCTTTTTCAAAATAGGCCGAATTAAACATCTATTCAAGATGTAGTTACCAGTGTTTACTGCTTCAGTCCAAAAACTTTTTGGCAAACTGTTTTCTAAAAGCGTAGTCCTAGACATATCCTCTAGGGTGTGATTCTTACGTTCCACAACACCGTTTTGTTGAGGAGTTCTAGGAGCTGAAAAGTTGTGTGAAATACCATATTTTGCACAAAACAAATCAGACTTTAGTTGATCAAATTCTCTACCATGATTACTTCTTATCGAAACGATTGGTAGGTTTTTCAAAGTTTGCAACTCCTTACACAATTTTGAAAACTCAAACAATGCTTCAGATTTTTTCCGTAAGAATGATATCCATGTAAAACGAGAAAAATCATCCATAATAACAAGGATATATTGTTTACCTTTGGGAGATTTGACACGTATAGGGCCACAAAGATCCATATGTAAAAGTTCAATGGGTCGAGAAGAACTTACAACCTTTTTTGGTTTGAATGAACCTCTTATTTGTTTACCTTGTGTACAAGCTTTACAAAGTTCATCTACCTTGAAGTTAAGGTTTGGCAAGCCACGTACCAAGTCCTTTGAAAGCAACTTCTGCATTGTATGCATGCTTACGTGACCAAGTCTTCTATGCCAAAACCTTGGATTATTAGTCAAGGCCTTGAGTCACTTTAGCTTAGTTCCCGAAACTTGGTTAGTACTCATAGAATAAACATTGTTACACCTATGAGCAGTAAGCACAATGTCACCCGACGTCTTGTCTTGAACTTCACATTTTTCTAAATCAAACATTACCTTGTGGTCTTTATCACATATTTGAGAGATGCTAAGCAAGTTATACTTCAAACTGTCAACAAGATGTACATCATCAATAAAGTTAGATGAACTATAACATATTTTATCAATGCCAATAATGTCACACTTTCCTTTATCACCAAGCGTAATGGTTCCAGATGATTGCTTCTTTAGATCTGAGAATAGTAAACTTTTTTCACTCATAGGTCTTGAGCAACCACGATCTAATATCCATTTATGCTCCTTTACCTTGGTGATATTGTTCGCCACTTAGCGTGCGTGCAATTAAGCTTTAAATTTATAAAACTAGAATCAAGCAAAGCGAACCCACAGTGTACGGATCGGCGTAGTAAAGCAAGAAATCCAGAGTGTCGAACTCAGGGATTTGGGAAAACCAAACCCAGTCTCTAGTTATCGAACAATTAAAATGTGTAAAGCTTTGCATATATTGGGAAAACAGCAACCCTAAAGATCCAGGTATCTAATTGTGGCAATCGATTCAAGATATACTAAATAACTAAGGACAGAGTTAGGAGTAGCAAAGGTATGCTAAAGTAAAGCAATGTACGGTGAAGTTCCAAGACTTTATATGACTTATCTAAAGACACTCTCTATAAAGGTTGTTGAGGCTTCAGTATAGAAAGGATCTAAAGACTAGAATTGATCTTAAATACCCAAACTTGTAACCCAAGGATCAAGATAAACTCAAACGGTTAAGGTTGTGACACTCGAAACCGAAATAGAGGATATTGAGTCTCACTACTACCTAGGAAAGGCAAGTGTTAGCATGAAATATTGTGATATTTTAGGCACGTTTTCTAGATGTATTTCATCCATATTAGTGTTCATTGATAAAGTATTGAAGCAGTTGTGAGCTAGTTTGTCTATATTGTCGATATAGAGGTCTACATAAGCTTTGTGTTGATTGTAGGCAAATAAAAGCTAAAACCGAATGAATTAAGAGAGAATGGAGATGGATTGAGCATATCCAAGGATTGAGGACACCACAAAGAAGCTAAGGAAGATGCTAGGATGAAGAATGGCACAAAACAAAGGGAATTACGAGCAACCTATGCTTCCACGCTCTAAAATACGGCCGTAATGAAGTCCACGCTCTAAACCACGGTCGTGGAACTTGGCAACATCAGCATGGAGCATTCCAGAGAGTTACACGGTATAAAGTACGGTCGTGGAAGTTGTGAAGAACCGTGATGGAATCCACGCTCTAAACCACGGGCGTGGAACCCTCTATGACCATGATATAGGCGATCTTTTGACGTAATAATTAAAGCCACGATCTTATACACAATGGGCTGAACGGTTACTTCTATCCTTCCCTATAAAAGGACTAGAGGAGGGAGAAATCGGGGACCGCACTTAGACCTCGCTTACACCCTCGCATAGAGCATCATCGCTTGGAGATTCGCTTCCGCGCATTGAGGGTATTATTGGACGTACGGAGATTATTTCTTTTGTCCTTAGGTTTGATTGGAAGACGGATTGACATCCCGTTCTTCGTTCTTATCAAGGATTGTGATTATTTGTGTTATTCCGAATCTGATATACATCATTACCTTTGTTTGTGGATTTGAGATTGATTTGAAGTTTATTGAAGGTTTTCGAAAGTTTTCATCTTTCATTCTTCTAAATCTTGAATTTGATATCATAATGACTGTTGTTGGCTAAAACCCTTTAGCAATTCTAAGGTGAAGGGTTGATAGTTGTGGCTTAGATGATGATAGATCGATCGTAAACAGATTGGACCTTGAGAGTTAGAGAGATTTCGTCGACAGCCACAATCACGGTGTGTTCTTGAGTTCCACGGCCGTGGAATCTCAAGATCCACCCGTAATTTCCCCTACTTTACGAACCTTGCTTTTACTTTAATCCAATGTTAAAGATTTGCTTTAACTTAGTCTTGGCTTGCCTTTTCTAGGTGGTAGTGAAGCCTCAACAACCTCTACTTCGATTTCGAGTGTCACAACCTTAATCGGTTTAGTTAGTCTTGATCCTTGGGTTACAAGTTTGGGTATTTGATATTAATTCTTGCCTTTAGATCCTTTCTATACTGAAGCCACAACAACCTTTATAGAGAGTGTCTTTAGATAAGTCATATAAAGCCTTGGAACTTCACCGTACATTGCTTTGCATTAGTATACCTTTGCAACTCTTAACTCTGTCCTTAGTTCTTTAGTATATCTTGAATCGATTGCCACAACTGGATTCCTGGATCTTTAGGGTTGCTGTTTTCCCAATATCTACAAAGCTCATACATTTACTTGCTTGACAACTTTATAATTGGATTTAACCCCCCAAATCCCTGTGTTCGATACTCTGGAATTCTTGCTTAACTATGTCGATCCGTACACTGCGGGTTCACTTGCTTGATTTCTAGTTTTATAAATTTGAGACTTATTTGCACGCACGCTAAGTGGCGAACAAGTTTTTGGCACCGTTGCCGGGGATTTGGTTTAGGCCGAATTCGGTTATCGGTTGTCAAGCTTGGGAGATCTTCCCTTGTTATTTGATATCTCTTTCGAGTGTATGCGTAGGTCTAGGAACAACGAAGACCTCTTACCTCTTGATCAAGAGCTTGAGGGGACTTTGAGGAGAAAGCTCAAGGAAAGAAAGATGGCTGAAGAAAGAGAACGCGATTACCAAACGGAGTTAGCGGAATCCGAAGCTCAACTTCGATGGAGCGAGAAGACTCGCAAAGAAGAATCGGAGCGTCATCAAACGAAGGTTGATGATCTAACGGACATGATGTTCCAAATGAGGCTGGAAATAAACGACCTCAAGAAGAAAAAGAGAAGAAGGAGACCGGGAAGATCGGTTAGAACCAACTCATTCAATGAGGATAGCGACTCTTCCATGCCACCACTAGAGGACATTGATCCAACGATCAATGTGAACTCGTTCGTTCCACGAGCGGCCGCCAATCGTCGTGCCCCAGCTGGAGGTGTGAGATTCGATCGTGTGGATGAGGAGCCAAGAACTCTTGGCCAAAGGATGGATCCAACGCAGCAACCACGCCGTTTGGGTGTGAACTTTGATGCTGATGATGCACAAGGGTTTAGCTTCAACCCGCAAGTTATTACAGTTGTCCGCCAAAATCAATTTGGTGGAACGAGCGCTGAATCTCCACATCAACATCTACAAAACTTTGAGATCATGATGGAGACAATGTAGCCAAAGAATGCAACTACCAACAGCTATAAACTCAAGACTTTCTTTTTCTCCTTGAAAGGGAAGGCATTGTCTTGGTATCAAGCTCTTCCAAGTGGGAAACTCGAAACATGGGAGGATCTTTCTTCGGAATTCCTCACTAAGTTCTTTCCGCCATCCAATACTGCGGAGTTGAGAGGTAAGATTAATGCATTTTCTATGAGATCTAACGAAAGTTTGTTTCAATCTTGGGAAAGATTTCAGGATTTGCTATTGGATTGCCCACATCATGGCATATCCATATAGGCGCTATTGGAGATATACTATAAAGGGCTGGATGTGGAGACACAATTCAAGCTCCAATCCCTTTCATGTGGTACATTAATGGACATGAGGGAAGATGATGCTTGGGACTTCATTGAGAAGCAAGCGCGAGTCATTGAGAAGTATTCTCACCGGAAAGTAGAGGCGAATCATGTGGAACAAGGAGCAAAGCTATCACAAGCAGCTCAAACTCAAATCTTTTCTCTCAATACGGAGATTAAAGAGTTGAAGGAAGCCATCAAAACCAACTTTCCAAAGTAAAAGGAACAAGATGTAGGTTATTTGGGCAACAACAATAACCACAACAGGAATGAGAATACAAACTGCAACAACCGGAACAACAACTGGAATAATTGGAACAACAACAACAACCGGAACAACAATTGGAACAACAATAGGGGTTCAAACAACAACAATTGGCGTCCCAACCAACAAAATTCCGGTAATTCTTATTCCAATTCAGGAAATTCACTAACTCCACCTTCCTCTTCTTCCACTCCTTTGAAAAGCCAGGGGCAAACATCTAATGGTGGAAGTACTTCGGGGAAAGAGAAGCCCGATCCCATGTTGGAAACAATTTTGGGCAAGCTTCAAGGATTGGAGACTCGCATCATCAAGGTCGATGATCACATTACTAAGGTTGATAAAGCCCAAAAAGTTTTAGAGAACCAAATGTTTAGCCATGCGGAGGAAGTTCCTAGGAATCAAGGAAAACTTCCAGAAAAGACGGAGGACAACCCAAAAGGAAGGGTGATGGCAATCACAACTAGGAGCGGAGTAACAACTACCAACCCGCAACCTAAGTTTGTAGAAGTTCCAGCCGAAAAAGAGAAAGAAAAGGGGAAGGAGAAGGAAGATGTCTATGTTCCTCCTCCAGCTTTCAAACCCCCCCCCCCC